>CM062590.1:3416525-4099830 GCA_031468815.1 Morus bassanus
TTAATACCAGCAGTGGCTGTCAGGTGAATGAGGCTGACAGACCTGTCAAACGTCTCAGAAGGAAGAGAAGGCTGCTTCTGGAGTCTGAGGATGACGAGGAAAATGCAGATGAGGATGAGGTAAATGAGGCTGCATGTATTTTCTTTAAAGAGAACTGTGAAGAGCAGGGACCATTCTGTGTCTCAGATTTCACTGTGCAATGCAAACTGAGCTGAGGGAGGTTGTTCTGTACCCATGAGAATGGTCTGGGTCTGATCCTGATTTACACCAGTAATGAGAGCATCTGTTCTGAAGTCTGAGGAGTCGTAAGGGTGAATAGCTCATGTGAAGGTGAAGTCAAGATTTCAGACTGTATCTTCATAGATGTAGTTATAGCCCTGTGCACCAAGTGTATTTCACAGTAATAAAAACACATGCCTCTGAAAGTATTTTATCAAGCTACAGTCAAGTACTATTATGTGATATTGAAGATTAGTGTCAAACCGCAGTTTGATTGCTTTTTATTAGGTACTTGCGTGTACACTCACTACACTACTAGTAACATGTATTAATGGCGGATGAATAGAAGTACCTCAGTCCTGACCTGATCTTTTCTTAACTTTCAACTCCCTTTAGGGGCCCTTCTTTATGCAAGCCTGCACTCTGCTAGTTGCAGGCCTGAACCATTCTATTTATATTCACGTGCTTTTGTAATGCAGAGGTGCTGGGGTAGGTGTTCATTGGTAATGAAAGCTGAAACTTCTGATGTCGTGAACAGTTTAACTCATCTTGTTGCTCAGCTTTTCTCTGTGCCGTGTATAAGATGTTTTTAAGTACATATGTTTTCAGAAGTACTTGCATTCTGTCTCTTCCCCCTTCTCATTTGGAACTGCCCCCCTCTCTCTTCTGGGGCATGTTTGGCCGGCAGCTTTGCATTTCGGATTTTGCCCTTTTTGGTTTGCTTTGAGAGATGACAACCCTGGGTAAATTAACATGAGTTTGAATACCACGTGGAAGAAATGTGAATGGCAATCTGGCTCGGAGCGTGATGCAGGGAGAGCACATTTTCTGGGGTGTTCATCTATGACAGTAGTTACCTGAAGCTTCTGCTTCCTTCAGGGCTTCATAAATTATTTTTTTTCTGTATCCATTCCCTGGTATAGATGGACATAAGAACCTCTGAAAGGAAAAGGAAAGTGGAGCGTTACAGTAAGGTTGCTTACGTGAGCAGTAGATGCTGCGCTGCAGAAAGCAAATCCTGTGTATTGTAATGGAGATTTTGGGCCCATGTTGCTCTTCAGTAGCCATATTTAAATGAACTTTCATAGTGTATATTAAATAATTTGTAAAGCACTTTGGGATACTGCAGGATCAAAGGTATATATGTAACATAGCCTACTAATGTTCTTGCAGGGTTATTCAAAAGAAAATAATGCTAGTCCTGTTAGTTACATGTTACATCCTTATTGTACCTGCATTGTGAGATGATCAAAGAGGGAGGAAAAAACAATATTGCTAAACTTTTTTTTAACATATCTGTGTCTAGGAGAAGAATAAATCAAATAATATGAAAAGCCGCAGAAACACTAAACCAATAAAACAAGGTGAGCTAAGCTCATAGTCTCTTTTCTTTAATGTTTATAGATTTTTTACTAGCTATTATAAAATGAATAATAGTAAACAGAAGAGGAAAGGACAGTAAGTCTCATTTCACATTCAGAATAGCTTATTAGGTACATAACCCTCTCACCACAGTCAGTCTTCTGAAATGTATTAGCAAGAATATACTAGATTTGCCGGCATGATGGGCACGGCGTAGAGGATCTAGAAGGAGACAGCCTGATCCAAAGCTCACTGAAGCCAGTAAGAATATTTTTTCCACTGACTTTGGAGAGCTTCATAGCCACAGACTACAAATGCTAAATAGAAAATAAGTTGTAAACAATACGTGATTGATTATAGACTTTGGGTTAAATTTATTATATACCTTAGAGAAGTTAGCATGTGTAAACTGGGGGGAGATTTTTAATATGCATTTAGAATGTAATTTTCTGTGTGTATGACCGTGGTCCTGCTAGAATGAATCCAAACACCTGCCAAAGTTGTTTTCATCGTCTGTGTACTGGTATCTGCCTCTCTAGCAGATGCATTGTGGTATTAGCAGGTTATAAATATATGTGTATAAACATATAAAAAAAATATTGTGAACTGAACAAAAATTCACTTGGTTTTTCATTTGTTTTGTTTTAGGTTTATTTCAGCTGCAATTATATGCCTCTTTGCGCTGTGTTTTAGTTTATATCTAACCCCTTATTCCTCTGTGAAATATCAGGAGAAGGAATTATTTTCCACAATTTTAAGCTATTATATCTTGTCCAAACTTTATGGTGGCAGCTTTCCGTGGGCAGCTTGCCAGCAATCCGGGTGCCACAACTCATTTGACCTGTGATTTTAATAAATTTTTTTTTAATGAGAAATGAGCACGGTTTTCCCACTGCTGGAATTCATACCTTTCCTCAAAAGTTGGGTAACACTGCCTCCTTTGGGGTACAACAGCAAAACAGCGTTGGTGTGTACGTGGGAGGAGAAAAAGAGAGGGCAGAGCGGGAGGCATCTGAGAGAAACATTCATTTTTCTCTTTGTTTTTGATTGCTTAGTTGTTCCTGGGAAGAAGAAGGTATGGAACTGGGTTTCCTACTTAGAAGAGGAACGGATGCCAGCTGCTCCCCTAAAACTGTTCAGAGAGGTTGGCAGCTTTTTCAACTCTCTTGCTATGTTTTTCTCAGGCAACATCACAGAATTACTAACTTGGTGTAGGTAGGATTGGAGACTACCCTCAAGCCAGCAGTTACATTTATGAGTTGTTTCTGTGCAAGCAGGCAGTAAAACCCCGACACGTTTGTTTGCAGCCCGGAAGCACTGTGGAAACAAGCATCTGCCCTGTGAGTCTCATCCCAAACCAGGGTGTAATCTCACTCAGGAATAAACAATGACCGTTTCGATCTGCTTTGGGTAGCTCTGGATAAATGGGCTGTTAGGCTATCTCCAAGTAATGTTGGAGAGGGACAGCTTAATGTCTTTCTTATGTCCTGTGCTTCATTTGTGGTTGTACAACACCCCTTCCATCCTTCCTCTCTAGAAAACTGCAAGTCATTTAGCTCTGTGAATGTTGTAGGTTGTCTCAGTGGGAAGTGACTGCTACGAGGGAGGGTGGAAGTTGTGTTCATTCATAGTCTGATGCATTGAAGGTGGAAGAGGATGAGTTTAGCCTTGGTGAAGCTGCTTCTGCCCTCCAGTGCACCAGCCCACATTAAAAATTCAGCTCCCAGTGAGCTCTTTAAAGCCAAGGGCTGTTGGCACCTTACAGAGTGAGATGAGAAGGAAAGTCAGGTAACTGCAGTGGATGCAATAAGCCATTTGCAATTCCAGTTCAGATTCTTTCAAGCCTTTACTATACTTCAAATGTTTAATTTGGATTAAGACTGCAAAAAACACGAATGTTTTCTGGAATGGCTCCAGATCAAACGTGCTTTGTCCCTTTTACCATTTGAAGATGAGGAGTTACCTTTTGGGAAAGTCTGGACTGCTGACCTCGTGCTGACACAGGCAAAGTGATTTTAGCTTTCCTGGCTCTTTGTTTCTGCCAGCCCTCCTACATTGGGCTGTGAAGGGGATTCTTTTGTGTTTGAATAGAGCTAATTTCTGCATCTGCTGAAAGATTTGTTCAAAGCTAATTGCAACAGGCTCGTAGTTCAGTGTTTTTGAGAGATTAATTAGAATAACAAGTAAATCTGAAATATGGTGATCATGCCATTATTGATGTCCGTACTTGCACCTGTCTATTAAAGCAGCAATCATTTTCTTTCAGAGAATTTTCTTCTGAGTTGAAAATTTGAAGCCTTAAGTATATCTGATGACTACTCTGCAATAGATTTTGTCCTTAGGAATTAAATGTTTCCTTCTTCCCCCCCACCCTAGAATCAGTCATTCCCACAAGGCCGAAATGGATTTAAAGTTGGAATGAAATTGGAAGGGCTGGATCCTGAACACCCCTCTCGATTTTGTGTTCTCACAGTGGCTGAGGTAGTTGCTCTTCCTATCTTTGATTCCAAAAGTCCCATGTACATTTAGGATTTTTTTCAGTAAAAAATAGCAACATAAGAAAAATAGTACTTTAATTAATTCATGGTTAGGAGGAGTTCAAGGTGACACTGAAGGAACGGTGTTACGTGGTTAAGGATCTATGCCTGAAATCCTACTGTCGGATTTTTGCAGTCGTAACTCAGATTAGTAAACCTATTAATTGCATGCAATGAACCAATACGAAAAAGAACAATGCAGTTAGGCCTTAAGACTTAGTAAATATAAGCAAGTCAAGATGCTTTTATGCTTCTTCAATTATGTGAAATCTGTGTTGATCTGGTATAGACATAAGAATTCTCAGGCTGCATTTGTGCTCTGGATATTGCTGCACCGTAATGCATGCGCAAGTATGGAATAGGAGGCCAGTGAAGTTACAGTGACCAATTTTATTTTCAACTGTTTGAAGTGAGGAAAGAGGAGCATGGAAGCTGGGAGACATAAATGAGGAAAAATAAAACTATTTTGAGAAATAAATGAGATCTTAAATTTACTTTTATCTACAAATCCAAATATGGAAGGAGTGTTTGATTAGTGTTTTTCTTTAACTTCTTTATGACCCTTTATGATAATCAGAGCTCCCCTCACTACAGGTGCAAGGGTACAGAATGCGATTACACTTTGATGGTTATCCAGAGTGCTATGACTTCTGGGTCAATGCTGATTCCTCAGACATCCATCCTGTTGGCTGGTGTGAAAAAACAAGTCATAAGCTGCTCCCTCCTAAAGGTATGAAAAAAAAATAGAATGGTGTACAAGAAACCATAAATTCTGCTAAGAACTAGTTGTCCTGGCTCTGCATGTTTCATTTTTAGTATGATTTCATTGTGGAACTCGATCTGAGTGGCTTAAAGGGAAGAGGTGTAACCAAGATAGTGAATCACAAAAGAACAAAACAGCTTCCTTTTGATATTCCCAAAGATTAACATTGTTAGTCAAATTAGAAACTCTTTATTGGATGAGCATGTAAAGCAAGGAGTCTCTTTGGGGTTCAGAACTTGCTTCTTTCCTGCATTCAATTTCCTAGAAACATTTGAAGGTTGAGATTAATGATTGGGCATTATACTGAAAAAGAGATGTTTTAGCTGAAATGCATAACCCCTGAAGATTGTAGAAGGGCAGTTATCATGCAAAGTTCATATTCTTCCCAGGTAATTTCCATTTCTGAAAAACCAATCTGAATGTAACAGGGCTGTGTAAAACAATCCTTTTATCTGTCTTTTTAGGTTTCAGGGAGGGAGAATTTAATTGGACTTCCTATTTGAAGAATTGCAAAGCTCAAGTAGCTCCAAAAAGCCTTTTTAAGACCCTCAGCACTGTAAGTGGTGATAGTGAATACAAGATGTTCCAAATAGGTCTGATGCTAAGTGAGTTTTGACCAGAATATTTACGTGTTTTTAATATGCTCATGTCAGAGGTACAACCGTGGTACAATCAGATGCATGCTATTTCCTGTTGTGATTTATTTTTAAGATGGGAAGCTGGTAAAATTTTTCTTCCTTCCCCCAGTCACTGACTTTCCAGAGAGACAGTTTGTATTTCCCTTCCTTCTTAACACTGGAGGAAAAGATTTACGCTACTGTTTATTAAATATATTACAACAGTCTGTTTTGCTGTGTCCCTACAGTCAGGATATTTGTGTCACTTTCCTCTAATTTAATAATTTCCAAAATAATTTCTGGTTTCCAGCAGCGTACTCATGTGTGCCATGGGATTCATTATGAGGCTATGGATCTTGAGCATTCTTCATCCTTCACCCACTGTTGCTTTCTTTGTGGTTGTTAGTCTCAGTTCCTGTATAACACTCCCATTTTGTGTCACTCGGATGACATAAAGTCCACAGTCTGGCAGATTTGACGCTGCAGATGGACAGAGCACTGAATTCAGTAGGATCAGGGCCTAACTGTACAGCTCTGCTCTGCTTCTGACTGAGTTGCCTCTTTTCCTTGAAGACTGTCTAACTTTTCTGCTAACAAGACAGGACCTGCAATGTTCACACTTATCCTCAGCCAATACTCATCACTGCAAGGCACATGCATCTTAGCCTTTGAATCTGTGGTTGTGGTGTGTACCTGGAGATTCTGTTATTCAAGCTACATCAGCTCTTTTTTAGAAATAGTAACAATCATTGCCAGAACACATTGAAATCTTGTCTGTAGAACTCTTGCTAGTAACTACAGTGTGTTTTGGTCTGTGGATTTCAGGGTTACAACCTGCAACAAATGAGTTTATAAGGGTAATTTAAATGGCCTGACCTAGAACGTGGCTGATTTCCCTTTCCTGATGTCCTGTTCCTCAGCCTGTCACACCCTCTGGTTTTCGTCTGGGAATGAAACTAGAGGCAGTGGACAAGAAGAATCCGTCGCTGATGTGTGTCGCAACCATCACGGATATGGTGGATAACCGTCTGCTAATTCATTTCGATAACTGGGATGAGAGTTATGACTACTGGTAAAGAGATACTATTTCCATTATATATCTGCAAGTAGACTGTGGATTATTTCGTTCTTCCATTAAGGGTAATATCTAATATTTTAAATGTAGTCACTGAAGTTGAGATCTTAAGTCAGTTCTTAAAGATCTTAAGTCAGTTTTCAAGAAGCTGAATAATTACTTTGGGTTTTTACAAAGTGGCAGTTGCCCAGTAGCTTCCCCTGCTGTTTGAGTGCTCATCACCTGGCTCAGTGCAAAACCAGTGGGGTTAGCTTGAACTGCCTGTGAAGCATTCAAGGTAAGAATTCTGTGAGGTAATGCAGCTGGCTGACTTGGGTCAGGGTCAGGGAATGTTCATGTAATCCGTTCATCTGGCAGAGCTAAAGGAAGAGTAAGCTCTACTAGTGACACCACCTGGAATTAGTAACATCCTCTCCTCCAGGACTAGTAGTGGGTGTTGGCATGGCTCTCTGCAAACTTAAATTTGGAAGCAGGCAGTACTGAAGCAGTAAAAATCCTTTCCGTTTGTTTTGGCGGAGTTTGGCAAGGGCCCTTTGAAAATAAAAGCGATGGCCAATATTTAGGCTTTTAAGTCCTGACCTGCACTACGGTGATTCTGCATCTGAGAATCTTGATCCCCCACCCTCATGCTGGGGCCAGGATTATTAGAATATTAGTCAAGGAAACACTTTCCCTTTTTTGTCCATGTGTTCCAACCTACATGAATGGAGCAACTTCCTTTGAATTTGTCTGTGAAAGCAACACAAGGCACACGCTTATCGAAATAGCGCTGATTCGATCAGTATTCTGTGTTCTCTCCCCTATCTCCTTCTGTTTGTTTTTCTCAGAATAGGCACCTGTTTGGTGGCAAGTTGGTCTTTTCTTTCTTTGCCATAAATATGTTGTGCAGAGCTTTGTAACACCAGTGTTTCCATTTGCAGGACTTTAGATCTCATTCCTTTACCATTTTAGCCCATGAAGCTTGGTTTTCATGCCATGTTTTGTTTGGAATTTGAAAATTATAATGGGAAGCAAAAGCTAACAAAGCTTCAAAGTAGAGCTTGGCTGAAAACACAGGTTTTTTCCTAGATCTGAAAGACTGCTTTGGTCCCTTCCTTGGAGCAGATGTGACAAAAGGGGCTGTCTCAAATTGGCCCATCACCTCCTTCAGGGACTCAGTTGATCTAAACATGCAATAAAATTGGGAACCAGGCAAACTACCACTAGGTTTCAGCTAGAATTAATGGGTAACGTGCAGTTCTTGGCAAAGACCTTAAAAAAGTAATTTCCCCATCTTCCACAGTAATCGTGTTTCAGTTAGGGATGAGCTTTTTGTTGGTTTTTTTTTTTTTGTTTCTTTGCTTCTTTTGCATTTTAGCTTGGATAATCTATGTCCAAGCTGAGCTGTGGTTGGTATGGTCCATGCGTGGGGGGCTTTTTGTTGTTGTTTTTTTAAAGCACCAGACATTCTTCTTTGTATTTCCCTATCCTTTGGGGCAGCTTTAAACACCTTGAAAACTTGGCATTAAAAATTTTAACGAGGTAATGCTTGTCTTTTACACTATGATCACACCGACTGAAAGCATCTGCTAACCCAGCAAAAGCTGATCAGACAGCATTTGAAATTCTGCTTTTCTTTTTGCTTTAAAACTGACCGGTGCCAACTTTCCCTCCTCGATTCAGGTGTGAAGCTAGCAGCCCGTATATTCGTCCTGTTGGCTACTGCCAAGAAACTGGAACCCCACTGACAACACCACCTGGTATGTTGAAAGCGAGACTTACTTCCTGCCTCAGTCAAAAAACATGCAAGTTGTATCTTCCACATAGTTACGTATTTGCAAGTTACAGGTTCCATTCAGTACTCTTTTTCTCTACTGACTGAACAATATTATTGTTCATACTTTTTGCCGCTGCATTTTATTTTGTTTCATAGCTCTTTCAAAAAATGGAACGGGGTTTGGTAATTTGTAATTGAATTTGATTTTAGAAGGGAAAGAAATTTGAAGTATTTGTAGCAATTCCTTTAAGGTGAGCTGGGAGAAAGGAATCAGTATCATGATTTCACAGGTGATAAGATGGAATTTCTGGAAATGAAGGAGTAACTGAAGCCACATCTCTTTGTGCTGCACTGGAATTCAGTAAATTAAGAGAATGCTGGCAAATGAAAAAGGACAGAACCTACAGGAAAATCAATGTTGTTTTTAGGCCTTGGAAATGCTCATTCACCTTAAAAATAACAAAAATTAAAAAATAATGTCTGCTGTTTGCTAGATTGACAGCCCTGGAGCAAGATTTTCTGTAATTACTGCGTACCAAGTTTAGTAGAGGGGGTGGCACTACAAGATCCCTCTGCATTGGAGGAATTAGCCGCTGTGCCTTCGCTGCAGATGCAAAAGGGGTTGTAAACGCTTACTTGTCAGCAACACCGCATCTGTTCCTGCTCCTGGAACGTGCAACAGGGCTGTGGCGTGCAGCTCCCCTACTCATATCACGATTACCTGTGCCCCCAGCAGAATCTGCAGTCAATGCTGTTTTCTCTGCTGAGAGATTCACAAGCAGCAATTTGCAGACTGTCCTATGTGTTTAGTTATTACACCCTCCTGCCAAAAGGAAACAATACTGAGGCTAAAAAATACTGAAATAGGAAGGGAGGAAAAGTAGAGCAGTTTCTTAAATGTAGCTGTGAGGGAGAGACATCCCATTGTTGTTAGAGTAGCACACCCATGTAGGCGTCTGAGATTATGGTAATAGCGATGGAGCCTTTTATCTCCAGGCTGCTGGTTTTACTCAGCTATGGGTGAACAGGTGGCAAGAGACGAGAAGTTTCTACAATCTTGCAGGCACTCACACACTGAATAGTTAATAAAATAGGAAATTAATTTAGTGATGCCATTACACATCACAGAATCCTCTGACTAGGTCTTAACTGGCAGCTTTCTCTAGAGAATAAGCATTGATTAAGCGGTACAGAAATGAATTCTTCATGTTTTTCAGGTCAGGGTTAAAGCCCTTTGTAGAAGCTAGGGAAACTTGCAGTGCTGCTGTGTGTGCTGTAAGTGGTGTGTATGAATAAACAGACCGCTTTCCAGCGCCATCCGTTGTAAGCACTAAATTAACATCATAGCCATGTGTTACATAGCTGCTTTTCTGTTGTTTGTAACAATAAATGTGGTTTTTTTCTTACTTGAATGTTAATTCTCTGTTTCTTCAGGATACAAGGATTCCAAAGCCTTCTCATGGGAGAAGTACTTGGAAGAAACTAATTCCCAGGCAGCCCCAGCAAGAGCATTCAAACTGGTTGGTGAATCTCTTTGTTTGTCCTAGATCAGGAGGGTAGGGGAAATTGCTGTTATCTACCCTTTCTTGCTAGATGCTTTATTTGATGGTGGTTCACCATGTCTGCGCCAAGAAGGTGAAACTAGGTTTTTTACTTTCGAGTTTAAGATCATCTCTCATTGCTGCTAAAACGAAACACACAGCAGACTACAAGATTTTTTTTTTTTTTAAATGCCATGCAAAGCTGTCTTGGAAAGGATTTTTGACTAAACGTCTTCACTTGCTCCATTAGCAGATTTAAGGGAAGAGCCTTCAGGCCACACAGATAATTGTAGCTTTCAGGGGAATGTGTAGAGAGTGGTACCTTGCCTCAGAGAGGGGATGGATAAGAGAAGGAGCTGGCCGTCTGCTCAAGGTCTGACTGTGTGGGCAAAGGGGATCTCCCAGTTGACATCTGAGCAGGACTGATGCTGCTTGAACAGACTTTCCAGACTCTCCCTTCATTGGGGGCAGAAGTGGGTATCACTGGCCTGCAACTGGCAGCATTTTGTGGGGAAGGGAGGAAGAGGTGGTGTGTGTGTATGTGTTTGAGGGGGAATGAGAAGCGTGCAGTTCCTCCATCATGAACTCTGCATGAAGTTTTAAAAACTTCTCTAAAATATTTTCACCTTGCAGTTGTGCAAGTCCTTCTTCTCCTGGTTGGTGAGGCTGGAACTAAGGTAGAATGAGAAGTTCCTGTCAAGGACTTACATGTTCTAATATAGATCTTCTAGGGAGGAGCCAGCTGTGCCCTCCACAGAAATAAGCATACTAACAGATGATAGAGCATCTCTGCCAAACCTCCTAGATGGAGTAAGATTATCCAGCAGACTAAATCTGAAGATGGTTCTCTCAACCTTGGGAGCATGAGCTTTTGTTTTCTGCACTGGAGTTCTGTGCATTTATCTGGCAGCTCACTGTGAGCAGAAGCAAAACAAAAGCCTTTGAAATAACTTTATAAAAAAACCCCATACTTGAAAGTTGGGTTGTTTTTTTTTTCTTGGCAACTTCTTCTGCACTGCTCTCACCTTGCTAAACTTTGCAATAAGTTTAAAAACTTTTCTGTGCCATAGTGACACTTGTCTTGATTCCATTCGATGGAGTTAGTGTTGCAGGTTAATACCTGCTGCCCTCTGGTATATTTTGTTGGTAAGCTCTTTGGGACTGAGGAGGAAAAGCAATCAGGGAGGCCTCAGATAAGGGAGGATAAAAATCCAGCCAGACAAGTTTGATAATTGCTAGATTTCAGCAGGTGTCCATTTGAAGTTGTTGTAGGTTGCAAGATGGGTGTCAGGGAATAGGAAGAGGCTGGTTTTGCCTCTTTAGAGAACTGTAAGGCCACAGCTGGAGTTATCTGCAGCACAGTTGAACTCCAAAACATCCCTTGGATTAAGGTTTTCCAGAGTTGGGGTGACAGCGTCTTTGATCATGCAGCGCAGCATGTGAAGAACCTTGGAGCCAGCGTGCAGGATAATGAGTGAAGCTTGTCAATAGGATGCATTTGTTGCCCCCAGGGTAGGCTCAGCCTTTTTCTGAGCCATGCTCATAAAATCCCAACAGTGCTGGAAAACATGAACCTTCGGAATACAAGAGTGAAAGAATGCAGCAATTGGTCTTCTGCACAATAGAGGAACAATAGAAGTAGTTTTGTAGAGACAAATATTTTGGAAAGATAATAAAACTGTTCATGATACAAAAAGAAACAGTGAAGTACGACCTACTTAAAACTCCCAGTCTGAAGTCCTCAGTAATCTGTTGTTACGGCATTCTTTCCGCAGATTTTCAGAATATAAAATGTGTTGAGAAATGTCACGTGAAGATAACAGGGCTTTGCTCAGGACAGGGAGCCTTTTCAGTACCGAGTACTCCCTTTTTTGGATCCTTCCAAAGTGAAGTGTCTTCCCAAGGGGAAATGCAACTGCTTTGTCTGCCTCTTTTCCTGTTTAACGTACATCTCTGCAGCCATTGTTTTGCTCCTTCAGGTATCTGGCTTTGAGAGGATAGTAGGAGGGCCAATTCTGACTCTCAAGAAACTACAGAATATAAATTAGCATCCAAGACCATGTTTCGAAAATGAGACAGGAAAAAAAAGGCATTTGATATATCAGCAGTTAATAGAACTCTTTCAAGATCAAACCTTGTTATTTTTCTGGCTTGGTTGGTCTGAAGTGCAAATACATGGCACAGTTATTGATTTTTTTTTTTATTATTATTATTATTCCAGCTTGCAATTACAGGAAATCAGTACATAAAAATATGGGTTGAGAGCCAGAACAGGCATTTCTCACTGAATTAGTTTTTAACAGTTTTCAAGAGCTGTCTTATGTAGTCTGGAGACACTGATCATCAGCACAAATAGCAGATCTTGTGTCTGGATTTCTGCCTTCTCCTCCACCCAGAAACGCAGGAGGAGACAGCTTGGTTGTCAGCATCACTATTTCAGCCCATTGTCTTGGGCTGTCGGTTCAAAAACATTCATAAGCTATTGCCAAAATGGCAGCAACCCTTCAGCAAGACTTAAACAAATAGCCCTGCTCATCTTCTGGGCAGGATTTTGTTCTCTAGCACTCGGGCTCCTTCCTCAAGGAAGACAGACAAGGTTGGCTGGTTCAATAAGATGCTCTTAAAAGTAAAAGCAGTTTAGATTGTCTGGCTTCCAGCGTGTCATGTGGCTGGAAGCCTGTGGATAAATGTCTGCGTCCAGGTGAAAAGACCAAAGAGAAACTTGAGGTTTGGAGTCTGTAATCCCCTTAGCTCAGAAGTGGACCTCCTTTCCCTCCCCCAGCTACTGGCAATAAAAAGGGTAAGGAAAATTGCGAGGCAAGAGTGATTATAATCGTCTTTTCATTAACCTGATCTTGTTCAAAGACACAATTTATCATCTCTTGCTAAAATCCTGACCTTTGTATGCAGAAGTGAAGAAGGACGTGTTTTGAATGAGTATCCAGCGTTCCATAACCCCCAGCTGAGGAGGTCAGAGGAGGAATTTGCAGTCAGTCATTTAAAGATAAATGGAAAAATTGGTAAACGCTGTCTCTTACTTAGAGGTTTACATCTGTGGTGCTGCAAAGGGCATGCATCAGGTCAAAGGATATTCTGGAGTTTTTACAAAGTAGTTTGACCGCTGAGGTTTGAGAGAAAGCGTAGGTCAGCACTGCAGATGGGAAACTCCAGCGGCTGAAGCTGCTCTCGAGTCCCAGCACCACAGTTCTCAGCAGTCGTTGTTAACAAGCAGATGCAGTTGTTGTAAGAAGTAGACGGTAACCTGCCTGGTGAAGGTAACTCTGTAATATCCAGATGCCAAGAAGGATGTCACCTAGCGTAGTGGAGAGAGACGTCTTGCAGTGGTTCGTTTCAGGTGTTCAGGTGTGAGACAGCAGTGAACTGGCTGCTGTCCTTGTCAGATGTGAGATCACCTCTCTGCTGTGTTTGGGAGTTTTGCTGTCAGACTGCGGAGTCTGTGTGTTGGTGGAGCTTGTGGCAGTACCTGGCCTTTTTTCTGGCAGGGAAGTGCCTCTTGCACTGGCTGTGAAATGCTCCTCTGCACTGAGGAAGCTCCAGCTTCCTCTTGAGTAGTTTTGGGCTGCTGACAAACAGACAGCTTAATCCTCTAGGAAACTCTGATTTTAACATCTGAATCAGTCTGCCGTGTGAGATCAGGGGCCAAAGCTGCAAAGGCATTTGAATGGTAGATGAAAACTTCAGCACATTTTATTCAGAGCAGGTGACTAGCTCTGAACACCCAGACTTCTTATCATTCTGCTTACAATCCTCTCTTACAGCGTCCTGCTCACGGATTCCAAGTTAATATGAAGTTAGAGGCTGTGGACAGAAGAAATCCTATTTTGATAAGAGTGGCAACAATAGTTGACAAAGATGACCATCGCATTAAGGTATGACCTTGCTTCAAAGTGCAGAGCCCTTGGGCTGAAGGACTATAGTGATTGGCAGTGCAGAAGAAATAGCCATTTGGTATGAGGAGCCCTGCATATGATCTAGCCTACAGCCTGCCCAACTGGAAATGATTGCTGTTGTTTTGTCCTGTTGAAATCTGATGGAATTGCCTGGTATTGTTAGTTACTGTTTTAATGTAACTATTTTGAAATAACATTTGACAGCATGATTTTCCATCTCTTAGCGGTTTCTATGTGATCTGTGCAAGTGAAGGCAGCATTAATGTTCTGCTGGTGGGAAGCTACCTGACAATTTTTTTTTCCTAGCATACCTAAAGAAAAACCCAAAGCAAGTTAAACCCTGGTACATGTGGGAAGCAGCTTCATTATCCAGTATGAATTTGTTACATAAATGGATTTTAACTAATTTTTTTCACATAAATATATTGCCAGAAAAATCTGTTGTGCTTTGGCTTCGGGGGAATTAAGTATGAGCCAGCTAAAGTGGAGCCTGCGCTGACAGAGGCTCCTCAGCCACAGGTCTCCTTCCCGAAGGATGGTTATGTGAGCAGGAGTGGAGTTTGCTCCCCACTAGCCATTTGATTCTCAGTCTCATCGCTATGATTGTACGCAAAAGTCAAGTGTTGCCAATATATAGTAGCATGATACTTAGTTCATACATTTGTTTGAAACTTTGCCACACAGACAACCCAGTAGCCTTTAAACTGCAGTGATCCTGGCCTGGATCTGAGCTAACTATTACTAGTCTCTTAGCCCGGCAGAAAATTCTAGCTTGTTCACTGCAAAACTCGCCCAACTTGTTGACTTTTATGGTTTTGGGATCCTCAGAAAACAAAACAATTAAATAAGCAATTGTGTTTGCATAGATTTAGTCTTTGACTATAGAGTGTGCTGGAGCACCCCATGATCTGTGCTTTCTTGCAGACCCTGTGATTTAACTGTGTCACCAGAATCTGGTTGTTCTGTAAAACAGAGATACAGGGGTCAGGAAAACAAATAGTTACACTGAGCACAAAGTACATTTGTGCTTGACTGAAAGATTGAATGAATCAGCCCCGAGCTGAGCAAGGTGAAACAAAGGGGGAAGTTAAAATAAAAGCTGAGTCATGTCCTTAACTGTATCTCTCACTGAGACTGTGTGTTTCTTTTAGATACATTTTGATGGTTGGGACCATAATTATGATTTCTGGGTCGATGCAGACAGCCCTGATGTTCACCCAGTAGGCTGGTGTGCAAAAACTGGACATGCTTTGCAAGTACCTCTAGGTAAAGTAGATGACATCATAGTGTTATGTTGAATCATTTTCCAAAGTGCAGTCTGCTCTTCAGATGCAGGGAGCATTTTACAAATCTGCTTAACTTTTTTTATTACCAGGTGCTATCGATCAAGTGGGAACAGTGGGCCAAGCGTGTCCTACTCCAGGCTGCCACGGTATCGGTCATGTCAGGGGACCACGATATGGAACACATTATACGTATGTATATGAGATCTTACAAGGGTTCTGCCTGCAAGAATCTAACTGCTGTCCATAATAATAATGCAGCAACAAGCACCTGCACTGCACTGAAATTATCTCAGGGTGTTTATTCCAGAGATAGTTATAACTGCAATTGCAGCTCCCTCTTGTGTCTAAATGTGCTGTTTCATCATAAATTCTGTTTATACCAGTATAATCATTACAACTGCAATGCAATCCAACATAGATTAATTCACTCCAATTTCTATATTCCAGCATTACTGAAGGAATCTTTTTTTTGTAAAATAATATACCCAAGAACAGCATGCAAGGTGACAGTTAAAGAGGGAGAGAGTGTGGGTAGATTATTACAGTATAAGAGTGCGGAGAGCTCATGTTTTGTGCTCTGCCTTTTGATTTCTTATGTGCTCTTGGAAAAGGAAGGTTTTTCTTGATTAAACTATTTTAAAGAGCAAGAAAACAATCTCAGACGGGAGGTCTGAAGATATAGTGGTATATAACATGGTAAAGGGCTTTGAATTTTTCAGAGCAAAAGTCACAGGACTCTCTTATTTCATGCAATATTGTTCAGACAAGCAGGTTACAGAGCAAGAGCTCTTCTTGTTGTCTGAGGTGACTCTTTAAAAACATGACTTTGGTTTCTAATTCTGCCATGTAGTCCCCTGCTTTTCCGCACCTAAAGCTGGGTAATAACACCTCCCTGAGTGGTTTTCTGGGTTTGTTGATGGATGTGTCTGCCTGGGGCTGGTAAGACTGACTTAAAAACGTGCATTATCATCTCTCTCTCTCTTGTTTTTTTCTTTAACACAGGCTAGTTGGCTGCCCATATTCTGATATGAACCTCAACAGAGAAAACTTTTTACAGGACCGCCTGAGTGGGGAGAGACCTTCCCCTAGCAATAGCATGCAGAAAGCCAAGAGGCTGGAGGCTCCTGCCCCATTTCTGTTGGGAGCAGGAGAGTCTTCTCAGGAGGACTCTCCACAATCCAAGTGAGCTGAATCCTTTTCTTGGGCAGGTACTGGGGAGCAAGACCATTTTACAAGGCTGAAAAGCAGAGGAATTGGCAGAGAAGCAGCAGAGCATTGAGTTCATCTGTCTGTAATATTGACCCATGCCCCAGACACTCTTAACACAGAGCAGTGCACTTTTATACTCTCATATGCCTTAATAGGTTTCTTGATTCCTTAATCCTGCTGCTCTGGTCACATTCCAACAAAGGAAATTGCATTCTGTCTCCATACATTTTTCCTTGCTGTTTCAATTTAAAATATATTCTTTTCCTCCATTTCCTGTCCTAAAACTGTCAAGCAAGGTTATTTTGCACCATTAAACTGTAACTCCAATCCACCCCAGAGTTGGCTGCATTGCACTGGTGGGTGTAATGACTATATGTGTATCACTTAGCAAACAAGTTGAGCTCCCTCAGATATTTTATTTTCTTACATGAAAATCTTGGAATTCAGTACCAGTACCATTGAAGGAAACTGTGTATTAGTTCTTGGACTGCAGGCGGCAGTTAAAATGTGTCATGGGACGGACCTGGACACGAAGGATTTTATTATTGTCACCTTTAGTCTGTACGAATCCAGTCTCTCTAGAGCAAACTCCAGCAATACTTTTGGTCTTTCCTGTATATGAAGGCTTATATACATTTTAAAGTTCATTTGTTTTGCTTAGATTTACAACATTTTCAAGATACATTTGGCCAGAAAAAGGAATACTTCTCTCCCCTCCCTGCCATACGTGGTCAAAGTTTGCCTCCTCCCATCCCAGAAATGTGCAGGGGTCTCCATTTGCTAATCTCAGCACCAGAATTGATTGCATTTCAATGGCACTGTTACCATAAAGCTCTCTCAGGAGCTTTGGGATTCTCCCAGAATGTACGGCATTCTAAAATTGTAATATTTCTGTTGTTCTAAGTATTTCATTTCCTGATGGTGGGAGGTCTGAATTCAGTATGCAGATCTGGTAACACTCTACTACTTGTCCTTCCTTGGGCAACTGTGTAGCTCAGTTTAGGCATCAAACTCAGTCATGGAGACTCTTAAATGTTATCTGGAGGTATCAGGATTCAGAAATCTCAAATCTCTTGATTTCACCATAACACATGCTTCAGTGGTTTTCTTGTAGCTACTGGGATCAGAGCCTCGGTCCACAGGGGCTGGCTGATTTATTTCACATAATCTCTCTCAATCTGCGCTGAAGAGTAAAAAAAGCAGTTTGTCCTCTGCCAGTAATGATGGTGGGGGAGAGGAAAGCTTCTGCCACTAGGTGGTAGTTGTTGCTCTCACTTGCAAGGAGCAACCAGCTTTGCTGTCCTGCGGGAAAAGGGAACGGAGGATGTCAGTTTAGCTACTATCATTTATCTCTCTTTCCAGAAAATCTGCACAAGACAGTGAAAAGTCATGTCAAAGCAGTGTTCACAGTCTGTCGGAACAGTCTGAAAACAATCAAGAGAGAGACTGGGTAGAAGAGGATTCCTCTGCAGACATCAAAGCCAAACCGAAAAAGTAAATAAGATTTTTGTGGTGTGTTTTCATGCATTAACAGTTGTGTTTCTTGATGCTGCTGCTATATCTGAAATACAGATGTAAATCGTAACTTAGAACAGCCCAATTTGATTGGAGATTTGCAGCACAGGGTTTTAGAATGACATGGTAAATCCCCCTTCCTCCCGTTACTCTGGGCCCTCTCCTTCCTCCAGCAAACTCACATCTGAATTCTAGCCATGAATTTAATAGCACAGTCCTTAGCTTAGAGAGAGAGAGGTCAGGGACAGAGCAGCGCTGTTGCTTATTTTAAGAGGGAAAAGTTTTTAGTTCCTAAAAGTCCTATTAATCTCTGTATAGAGAAGAAATTATATCAATTTCCATATCTTTTGCAATGTTTTGTATTTCATGCTTTCAGGCTTGGGTGCTCGCATGCCTATATAAAGTTCCAGCTGGTGAAACAGGAGAGCAATGGGAAAGGTTGGTTAAATTTTATTTCTTTTTCTGTGTGTTTGCATATATGTGCAATATACCACAGTCACAAGGAGCATTTAAAACTTTACAGCTTTTTTGTCTGTGATTCCACAGTCAAGAGAAAGCACATGCTGGAGGTGATGGTAATGGTGGTCTTTCTTCCTTTAAAGTGAGGAGGAAGGGTAAAATTACTTAGATGTGAAAAGTTTAGTACTTTGTAGAGTGAAGGCTCATATTTATTAACTGAGAAGACAAGCTTGCACCATCTCTTGTACCACTGCATACTCTTCTGAAGTGGCAAGGGGTTTTTGTTCCCCAAGCAGTCGATGACCATTCTGCTGACAGAGCCAGCAGAGGTGACAACGGAGACTTGGTCAAAACCTGGCAGATAGTGTAAGTTCCATCAACTTCTTTCTTTGGACCCCACTGGGTATTCAGAAACGTAATTAGAATCATTTTGGGTGGTGACTTTTTTAAGGTTCTCCTAAGGATGACAAGTAAAACAAACAATTAAATGGAAAAACAATGCCTTTTTGGTTTTTTTCTGGTACATGATAGGTTAAGTTTTAAGAGAAGCTTTCTGATAGCACTTTAGCAAACCATATGCTTAACTTTCAGATTTACTATAAAAAGCTATTTCAGAGAACCAAGCTGACCAGGCTTTTAGGAGGATTTAACATGGTAATAAGTCTCCAATCAAAAATAGCTAAGCAGGCATGAACTGGGACAGGTACCTAGCTTTTTTTTTTTTTTTTTAATACTCATTTTTACCTAGTGCTGACTTCTGCAGTCAGAGCTGGAGAACTCTGCCAACTATGAGCTGCAGTTGCAGCTGGCAGGGAAAGCTGTCTGCTATCCCTTTGCATTCACCTTAATCAGAATGATGGAAATCAGCGGAGGGAAATTCTGCAATAATCCACTGACCTGTAATTTCATGATTACCCAGAGCTTTCATCCCGTCCATAGTTAAACTATTAGAACACTGCTTCCTTCTCAAAGGGAAAATAATTTCTTTAGATTGTGGTTTGGATGCTTACCCCCAAGGATTTGGGCTTAGTGAAGAAAAGGAGACAGTCTGGGAGACAGACCAGGGAGGTGGGGGAGGCCGGGGAGGAGTAGGTGACAGCCCTCCCAGGAGCAGTGCCCTGTGCCCTGTTGTCACCAGGAACATCAGCTCCTGAACTGAGCAGTTCTTACTCAGGCTTTATTTTTTTAAATCCTCCCTCTTTGGTCTCATTATTAGAAATAGAGACCTGTGTTTGATGCTGTCCCACATCCTTTAGAAGGTGGAGATGAGGCAAGGTGACACAGCTGGGGACAGGGGTGTGACCTTTCGCTAGATCAGGCTCTACCTCCAGTGCTGCTTTCACTTCGGCTGGTGAGGAGCAGGCAAATCACGGAAATTCGCTTTTCCTTTATAATACTGTTTTCCTTTGTGCTTTACATGTAGCGACTGGCACACCCCCCATATCCTTACACACCATCCTACTAACAACCGTTTGTGCTAGCGCTGAGCAGACCCAGCAGAGGCGAGCGGCAGCCGTGTCGGCGCTGGACACGCCGAGCCTTTCGGAAGGCAGGAACAAAACGGGAATTCTGTACGGTTGCCACGGGATGGCGCCGGGCAGCCTGCGCACCCCACACACAGCCTGGCAGGGCGGGGGGTGAGGGGACAGCACACGTTAACCGCTGTAAACCAGAGGAATATTTCACATCTTGTTTCCATCCTCTGCTTCACTTCCTGTTGTATAACCAGGCAAGTCCCTGTAGGACCATGACTCTGCACTACTCGAGTGATCTCATTAGGGAGGGGTGATCTCTTCCTTTTTTTGCCTCGGTTTTTAAAGCTTCCGTCACTTGACACATGAGGAGGGAGTTGATGTCTGGAGGTAACGTGCAGCACTCCTGGCCTGGGAGTCTCCTGGGGAGGTGGCAAGCCCAGGCCATCAGCTGGCACGCGTAGCGTTCCTCGCAGGCTGGCTACAGCTGTGAGCTGGAACAATGCCATTAGTTTCCAGCCGAAGATGCTGTTACCAGAACTCCTCCACCTTGTCAATAAAACGCTGCAAGCATCTTCTCTGTTAGCAGCATGACATCATTTTCCAGGGAAGAAGCTAACGATAAAGCCTCCAGCCTGGCAATCTTATCTTATCTTTTTTTTTTTTCTTTCTCCTTGTCAGGAGGGTGGGAAGAACGCCCTGAAAGCTCAGCGTGCCATACAGTAGCCGAGCCTGGCCGTCTGCTCACCCTGCCTTGCTTTTCCCTCCAGAGTGTGACCCTTCCTCCTGCTTTGTTGTAATTGCTCTTCCTTGAAGCCTCGCTCTGACTTGTCTCGTTTCCTTTTCCAGACCCTGATTTGGATCTCCAGCAGGCCCTCCACCAGTCCATCTTCATGCCTTCCCTGGCCTCTAACCCGACCCACCGCCTCCACCTCTGCTGGGAGCAGCACTGCAAGCTCTTGCCAGAGGTCTCGGGCCTCACGGCCAAGCACGTGGCCAAATGGACTGTGGAAGAGGTGAGTTACCTGTTCCCTCTTCTGCTCTCTTGGGGTGCGGGAATGACAGAGCCCTCCTCTTCTGGAGTGCTAATTGGAAGACATTTCTATTTTCTTTCCTTTCCTAGGCAATGCTTTTCTGTTTGCTTTGCATATGCCGTAGCTGACTCAGCTAGAAGTTATACCCAAGTCCCTTTATAAGGGAGGGGAAGGATTCCTATTAACCCTCTGGTGTCCATGGCTCATTTCACTGAATAGGATTCCCTCCCTTTCTTTGTTTATTTACCCCTTGATCTTTTAGTCCTCAGGCCTGAAACATGTTTCTGACAGCAGATTCCGTTTCTCTCTGATCTAACTCCCCCTCTCCTGTGACTTTGCTGCTGATTCACTTTTACATTGCAGATAATTCCAAACTGCACTGTGCATGCCCACTCCTCCTGCGTCTCCCTGCCTGATTCCCCTGGAACAAAACTGCCCACAGCCTGGCCTGATTTCTGACAGAGGTAGCTGTGCAGCTGGGGATATGTCTCTGCAGTCCTAGCTCTTCAGATATCTCCTGTAATTAGGTGGTGTGTGAAAAAGCCAGTATTTTTTGTGTGCTGAGTAGTTAGTTTTTGCCTCAATGCCTTGGGCGTAAATAATATTTGTATCTCTACTTGGGAAGTGGTGACAATTTGGATCCTGGCGCTTAATCGCAGGCCATTTAATTCAAGAGAAATGTGCTGTAATGTTGCGCTTGCAAGGATGTAGGTAATCTGCAAAGCAGGAAAAAAGTGCTATTCTTCATGATGCATAGAGGATCTTCAAAGAGTTTTAGAAAGTACATTTTGCCTAAGTGCCTCTTACATCAGATAAATCCAATCTTGACTTTGCTCTTCATGCTAGAGGACTGCTAGGAGTCTGGTGGGATTGCAGTATCACAGGAGACAGGAACCACAGCAATTGTGAAGGAGATAGATCAATTAGTGTGGCTGTTTTAAAACTTGGTCCTTTTTTGTTGGGGTGTTTTTTGGTTTTTTTTTGGTAATGAAAATGTGTTGGAATTAAATTCATAGCAAGAAGGAAAAAATCTCTCTGAAAGATTTGCTGTTCATACTCTTCTTTTGAGAAAGCTTCCAATGACTTTTCCAAAAGGTCTTTTAGAAAATCAATAAAGGCAGAAGCAGTTAATCCTCTGACATGAAAATCAGAATCTCTTTCTTTTGGATAAAACAGGGAGGCTGGTTCATGGAAGAACAGAGTCAGGATACAAGCCAAATAAAATATGTCCTTTGCAGTTGACCTTTAAAGCAACTGCTGGGTAAATTTAACTGGGATATTAGTTTGATAACAGATGAATGTAAGCAGGGACCACAGGGCATGAATGCAGGGCACTCTGGATATAGTGATTCAAAACCCAGAGTACAGTGGACTGTGCTCTGCGCTGCAGCCTGAAACAACGGATGAAGTTTCGACTGCCAGTAGGAGTGTGAATGGCACATAAAAAAGATCACTTGTAGCACCACAATGGACTGGCTAAAGTCATTACAGGTTTTGTCTTGAATGTCAGTAAAGTGGATCTGGTTTTGCAAATTACGTTCATCACAAATTCCCACAGGAATCAATTTGGCCTCTGTGAGCACTTGCAGGATCAGCATGTGCAGTGAAATGTAGCCACAGGTCTGGAAGATGAAAGCAGCAGGACTTTCTGTGTTTTAGTGAGTCTAAAGTAGATTTGATCTGTTGGCATTTGGGCTCCTAACATCTTCCTGCAGGGTAAACATTTGCCTTTGGGTTGTGCTTTGAACTCTGCTGCACAAAGGAGGCCATTCTGCTGATCTGAAACAAGACCAATGGGGGCGTAAAATTACCCTTTGGTTTCGGACTGAAGAACTGTTTTTATTTTATAAAACCCACATTAAGGAAAAAAATGTTGCTTTAATCCTCTCTTGGTTGAGGACAGCTGAAATGGCAGAGTAGCAGCAGTATTTAGGGGCCCTCAAGCTAAGAAACACTGAACAGTCAACAAGAGTAGTTTAGTGCAGCTTTGTTATTTATTGAAAGCTTCCTGTCATGTTTTCAGAGCACAGCTAGTGAAGGGTATTGAATCACAGAAGAACATTAATATGTGCTGGAGTTGTATTGTTCATTAGTTAATCCTGCATCGGATGTTAATACCTTGTGGGGGGAATGTCCTTGTGCTAATTGGTTGTGGGTTACTAAATCCCAGTTAAACCCAGCTCCTCTCTGCGTAGTCTCACCAGGGGTTGTCAGTTCTGCTATAGCTTGGTATTAAAGGACTGCCATACCTTCCAACTTTCTCTCCAACAGAGACTTCTGACTTTTCCAAAGAGATATACCAACACTGTGCTGATTTCAATATATCACACACATCTGGGATTGCATCAGCACCTTCCATATGGGTTGCATGGGGTTTCTAAGGTGTTCTCAGAATTACGTAAAGCTCTTTTTCAACCCCCTTCCCTTTACAAATATGCAGTCGTAGTGCAAGATGCTTCCACCAGACAGCTCTGTGAGTGTTGAGGTTGTTACCACCAGGAAGGGCAGGCAAGTGTTCACCTCCTCAAAGGAAAAGTCCTGATCTGCCTGATCCCACTGTGCTCCTGACCTGTCTGACACCTCTCCCACCCTCATCCTGAGCCCCTCCAGCCTCATCCTTTCCCTTGGTTCAGGGCTTCACTGCCACCATTGTGGGGCTGTGTCGGTTTCCTCTAGCCCATGGTGTTACTGTGTTTTGGCCTTGTGCACCCAAGCCTCCCTCGTCCCTCAGCTGCCACGTCTTGGTTTGGGGACTCTCCTCCCCCAGCAGTGATGGGCCAGGCAGATCACTGCAGCTCAGTGGAACCCAGGGTCTGGCTTGCACCCTGGGAACCTTCTCTCCTGTATTCTCCTCTTGCACCCTCCTTCCCTCTCCTTTCTCCATTTCTGGTAAAGCCCAGGACTCCTGTTTGTTTAAAAGGCTGCTCTTCTGGTGCAGGGTGCTTGCAGCGTCTGTACAAATTACTTCTGGGACAGATCAAAGGCCCGTCACTCAGTGTCCGTGACAATAGCCAGCAGCAATTGTACAGGGAAGGACAGAGGAGCAAGGCTCCGCAGATCCTTCCCTGGAGATTTGTACCAGCCTCTCAATACCCCAGACACCAAAGGGCACTTAGCGTCTTGCCCCCAGGGGTCCAACTGTCCCTTAAATTCTGGAAGGTACCAGACCCTGCAGAAGGATTTTCATTTGTGCTTTAATTCTAAGGGGCGGGGATTCAAAAGGAAAGCAGTATTTTGTTATTTGTTTATAATAACGAGTTTGCACTTCTACAGAAGAAAATTTGGAGTCACTGCCTGATGAAGATGTGGATTTTAGGGGTTCCCTTTAAAACGGAGCTGTCCCTGCTAGGAGAAGATAAGGGCGAAACATGAGAGCAATGCTCTGCTTTCAGATTACATAAGAGAAACAACAGGAGTCAGAGCCTATTCACCAAAAATTGGCTTCTGCCAGGGTAGAGCAAAACCAGAGGGCACGCTGACAGCTCCATTCCTGCGTGGTGGGAACTGGGGGAAGGGAATGAATATTAGTCAAATGGGGGGGATCAGCTGGAGGTGCAGTGACATGATTTAGGAGAGAGTCTGACAATTGTGAGTTAAAGGGAAGCTCGTATTTGACAGTGACCTCTCCTGACTGTTTGTTTGTGTTCATGGAAGAAATGTCACATCTGTAATAACTCAAATGAATATGCCTCATGAAACAGAGCTGTTCCTGCAAGGGAGCATCCAATTAGCACGAGATGTTTGATCTGATTATGCCTCAATATACAAATCATCTATGAACCAGTGAAGCTACAGCTGGAGAAAACAATACATATTAAGTCATCCTCCGCTGCATTCAGGGCTGCTCCTCGCGCTACCTAGTGTTATATAATGTAATCCAAGGGCTGCTTGCATGTCTCCGGGGAGATTATTCCAAATGTTAACAGATTTGCTGCTTAGAAAGGTTTTCCCTGATGTGAAATATAAAATTAACTTTTACTCATTTAATCCTGTTGGTTCCATGGATCCTGTACACCCACCATGGATTAAATAAGACCAAAACTCCTTTCCTTCCCAGCACTTCTGCCTTCTGTATTTTGGTAAACCAGCAGTACTCATTTGGTTGGTTTATCTTGTCTCTTAAAGGCGTGTCATCATGGGAAACTGTCTAAATCCTTCATTCTTTTTAATTTTACTTTCCAGCAATATCATAGAGAAAGTGAAGATGTGGATGAGTTTAAAATAGTATAGCCGTATACGGCTTTTAATCTGTAAAAATATTGTTGATATTTTATGAAGATCCTTTTGAGCAATGGAGAAGCTGGACTTCTACAGAAAGATAAATGGTCAAAAGGCTATACAGGAAGTTTTAGAGGTAACCAGAATATGCTTTGCGGGGGTGTTGCAGCAACAAACCAGTAATGTTTTTCATATATACCCTTCATTAAAGGGAGAGTTGTAAGTATTAAAGTTTTAAAAATTCTTGCATATAGAACTCATATCTAGAAATATGACCTTTTTTCTTGATGGTATCCCATTTTAATTGTCCATGTTTCTCTTTTCCCAAATGTAATCCCAGGTGGTAAGCTTTATCCAGCGTTTACCTGGTTGCAAAGAACAAGCATCTGTTTTCAGGGAAGAGGTAAGTCAAGTCTGCCCAAATCCTGTGCTGTGTGGGTCCGATGGCACCGAGGTGGCTTTGTACCCCTCTTACTCTGGAGTTACAATGCAGAGAGCATAGACATGCTCAGACTTGTCATTAAAGAGCCTGTGGCATTTAGGAGGCAGCTTCAGCATCGAGCTGAATTCCAGCATGGCTAATTGCATTCTGCTGCTTTAAATTTCCCCTGCAGTTCCAATCACTTAGCTTATGCTTAACATCCTGTCTTGGACTATTGTGCAGTGGGTTTGGCATCGTTATAAAGATGTCCTGTTGGAATGGTGCAGTGAAGATCTCATCTGCTCCCTCTAACGAGCGCATATGCCCACTTCTCTTGGTGAGGCTGGCAGTCGTAGGGTTTCCCAGGAATCGCTGGCTTCCCCCATGGGCTGAGGTGAGAGCAGGAGGGGAACCTTTCCTTGAACAGGCAGTGGCTGGGAAATCAGAGCACCTCCTGCATGCAGCGTGTCCTGTCTTTGCTGCCATTTGCTGGGTGGACTCGGTTACCTGTTTGTGGTGCATTCACCATGGCTTCTGAGAAACTGCAGCTAGCGCAGGATATGGCTGTCCTCTTTCTTAGCACGCTTCTTTGCATGGATCGTAGACACTGAGGTTCTTGAGTGCCTTGGCTTCCAGTCATATTGCAGGTATGACTTGGAGATTCTTTATGAACCCCTGATAAATTTGCACAGACGTACCTCCCCTTCTATCATCACAGCTCTACTGCTCTGATTGTAAGAGCTTGAGGGAAGAGGCTGTACCTCCTCTGTTCTCTGCGGCGCTGAGCGCACTCTCTGTACTGAGGAAAAGCATTGCACATTGTAGCGACTGTAAAGGGCAGGTTTTTAATAGATGACTGCTCCCCAGAGCTGGCTTCCTTTCAGGATGAATGAGGCTGTAGTGCATTTTATGGGATTTATGTATCTGTATTTTGTTTTCCCTTGTTTCAAAAAACACGCGCACACACAAATTATAAAGCAAAAGAAATGGAGGCTTGCAAAAAGCACAGTTCACAGTGCAACAATATAGTGGAATGCTCTTTAATTGAATATAGTGGGAATAAAGGAATTTATTGGAATGAACCAGTCTCAGTGTAGCTGAGTGTAAAAGGTGCATCCTGATTTCTAGTGAAGATGTATTCAGAGGTGAGAGTTTGGTAGGTAAGATGTAACTAGGAAATCTTTTAATGAATCCAACTCTTCACAATGTATTTTATTTCTTCTAGCCATAATTTAAACAGGTCCTGAACGCAGTGACTGCTTTCTGGTTCAGAGAGCAGATAGCCATGTTCTGTTTTAATACCTTACATTCTGCAGCGTCGGAATATGATTCCCTATGCCAAATGAGAGGGGCTTGGGTTGTTTTTCAGGTTTAT
This sequence comes from Morus bassanus, assembly GCA_031468815.1. Classification (NCBI taxonomy): domain Eukaryota; kingdom Metazoa; phylum Chordata; class Aves; order Suliformes; family Sulidae; genus Morus; species Morus bassanus. The sequence goes on from CM062590.1 coordinate 3,443,296, forward strand.
GCTCATACCAAATTGCCAGTTTGAAATTAAAACCCTTTTAGTAGTTTGGCTTTGGCCAGAATTCAGGTGTGAGTGACGGGACTGCTGAGCTCCACTCACGTTGTCCATTAGCTGTAACCAGGCCTTTGAGTGCTCGCCGTTTAGGATAAATAAATCCCTTGCAGAATTCTCTTGGTGGGGGGGAGAGGGATAAGTTGCTGCTCACATTAGGAATGAAGAGAACAAATTGTGCACAGAATTTTAAAAACCATCCAAATAAGATGGAACAAAGAAATGAATAATAAAGCACAGGCACTGATATTGTGCTTGTTTCTAGGTCCAGTTCAGGGAAGGTCTGTTTAAAATAAGCATCTTTGAGGCAATGCAGTGAATATGAAGCATAGTAATAATATTGGACTCAAAAACATTTTGAAACGTAGGGCTCTTTTCCAGCAGTTTTCTGCTACTCTTGACTCTATATTATTTAATTTAAGCAGCAGTCCATTTGTTTCAAGCTATTTTTAACATGTTCATTGCAGTACTGTAGACTCTAGGCAGCTTGCAAATAAGATTTGGGGATGTTGTGTGGCCATTTGTGGACTGGGAGCACTGCTGTCATTTCCAGTGTACATACTGGGAGGTTTAAGTAACTTGCCTATGGTCTCTTGTGTGGTTAGAGAAGGGGAAACCAAATCTCCTGACTCCCAGCTCTTTGCTTTAATTCTGTGTTTGTCCATGTTTATTCAATGTATCCTCTTCCACCAGTCATTGATGTCCAAAAAAGGTCTAGTTAGGAAGACTACAGAAATAGAAGAATTATTATTCTGGATGAGTTGAGTGTCCTGTGTTGTCTGCTGCACTGGTGAACATCAAGAGAGAGGATGAGATGCTGTCAGTTCCTGAAAATGGACTTTAATGGAATAACTCAGGGAGACACGTATTGTCTGTGTCCATTAATCTTTGGCTTCTTCCCTGCAGCATTTGGGATTTATATTAATTATATCTGTGTTGTCTCTGTGGATGTTCTTGTGAACCTGAGTAAATTTTTTACCTCTTTTTAAAAGAACATGTTCTGATTTCACTCACTGCTACCTAGAGCATTCTGTATTTTCACAAGGTAGTTTGCTTTTCACTTGCTTACTTTGAATCTAATCGAATATTTCCTTACTGCTGGGTTAGGAGAGTGTGTATGTAAGTCCAGACAGATTACATGTCTTTACTATGCCTTGTTTTGTATAGTGTACGATCTCTTTTACCATGTGCTAAGCAAGCCCATTTAGTGTCACTGAAAATGATTTCACAGTAGCCTACTGTTTCTCTTTTAAACAGAGACTTATTGTCTATAGGCATAGTACATACTAGTTGTGAGAGTAACCAGATGTTCACATCTCAGGAACCTTTCTCATCGCTAAGGTTTTTAGCAGAGCTGACCAAAAAAAGGCAGAAAAAAAGGGTGTTTGGCTTTAAATTTTACCCTGAACAGCTTAACAGGAGTCAGAGTCTATGCAATGACAGTATGTAATGAATGCACTAGGAAATGGTGATTTTATACCTCTAATCATCATAGATCAGTGTAATATATTAATTCTTGGATAGCTGCCTCCTGAAGGCTCGCGTTCTGGATTTCCTGATCTAATTTCTGGCCACAGGTTGTGAATAGGCCGTAGGATTTTTGACAGTTGTTGGCTTTTTAGAGCAAGTATAGTGAATATAAAGTCTAATGAACCAGCATCCTGCTCATGGTCTCTCCATAAGCCTTGCCCACGCTTGGGCTTCCCTATTTCTAGAAAAAGGGCTGCTGGATGAGGCCTAAGACCCTTAGAAAGGGCAGCATGCCTGGACACCTCACAGGGGTGTGAGTGCCAGAACTAGGGAGAAATACAAGGTTTCAGTTTTCAGAGCTGTGTTTGTACTTCCATGTTGTATGTTGTTGTATGTACATTGTGTGTTGTTTCACTGAACGACCAGAAGTGAGAGTCCTGCCTATCTCTTGATGGTAACTTTTACCTTACGTTGTGTTTCCAACCTCTAGCAGATAGACGGTGAGGCCTTCCTGCTCCTGAACCAGAGCGACATAGTTAAAATCCTCAGTATCAAGCTGGGTCCTGCCCTGAAGATCTACAATGCCATTCTCATGTTTAAGTCGGCAGAAGAGAACTGAGAAGAGCCCTTTGGCAGAGCCCATGAGGAATTGACAGGGAACAGATCTTCAACTGAGAGCATTACAACGTGCCGAACAGGCAGATTGGGACTCAGATGTATTTTAAGTAGAACTTATTAAAAATATTTTGAGGACATAAAAATCCTGCCACAGTCTGGAATATGGGGCAGCTTCACTTCCAAGAAGAGGATATTATTATATTTTGTAATTGAATTTGGTTTTGATATATCAATCTCTTTTTGAGATCTAGAAGAAACCTCCGGTTATAAGGGGAATCCAGGGTAACGTTGGTGGAGCTGCAATAGCAAGAAGAAAGCTATGACTAAAACGACTGCTGTGTCCAATGATAGTGCCTGCAAGAGAGACTGAGTTATCACCAGCATGTTTGATATATTCTGTATGTATAAAAACTCTGAAAAGAGAGTAAGAAAATAGGGAAAAGATACACTTCAGAGCAACTCACCTGTACCCTTCATTGCTGTGACTCACGAGCTGACATTTTCAGGACTGATTTTTAAATTCCAGTTTTTCCTACTGATCCCGGTTGTTCTAATACCCTTGGCTATTGGGCTGCTTACTCCACAGCAGAAGGGTACTGTGGGCAAAAGGTTTCCATCCGTGACGACTTGCATCATTTCTGGTAACAAGCAAAACATCTCATTCATGCCACCAGACAGTGGGAAGCAAGCCCTGTGTAGATAGGCTTTGGGTAGGCAAAGATCTCTCATAAAGATGTCTCCCACAGGAGACAAAGATAAATATTCTAGCTGTAATTCTTCCGTCAGTGCTTTTGTGCAACTGCTGTCTGGACCAGGAACATCTTATGGCAAAAAAGCACAATTCAGGAGCACTTGGGAGTTTGGTAGGTTCATTCTTGTCCTCTCCACTGTCAGCCAAATGCTAGGAATACAAGTCGGACACCCAGCAGTGGCCAGTATATGCATACAGATGCAAACAGATTTCCTAGAAACAATTTGCTTTTAATTTTTGAACAATCGAAACTCATGAACGCTTAGTGCTTGAGGCTTTTCAGCCTCCAGGTGGTCTTTGGTCTGTTCTACTGAAGAGTCAGGGTGCTGCAGCAGCAGGGCACCGGCTCCTCTGCCTCTGTAGCAGGAAGGCAGGCAGAGCACACAGGGAAGTTTGGCTGGAGGGGAATCAGGGTTTGAACAGACAGCAAAATGAGGTAAGAATTACTTCTCAAAAGAGAGAGCTAATATGCGTCAGGGAGGACGCAAAGCTTGTGGCTGTCTTCCTGCACATGCAGTCTGTGCTCCCCTGGTGATAGGGGAGCATGAGTATTTCCCGCTGTGCTGGAAGTCAGAGCATAGTTTTACGAGCATGCACCTAAGACCGCAACGTCCTGGATGGGGGGTTTCCACACCGTAACTTCCAGAGCCTTCCTCTTACAATGGAAGCCCTGGGAGAAGCGGGCGAGCCTTGCTGGGGCTCTGCTCAGCGTCTCCGTTCGTGCCTGGCAGCATGCTGGCTCATGACTCTTCCTCTGGCCACTCTCCCTGATAGATATTTGGCTTTCTGGAGTTTAGCTAGAACCTTCGTAGCTAGGGAAGCCTTTTCACCCCTTCATTCAGAGCTGCCAGGCTGAATCCTGTGTGTGTGAACCCTTACGAGCGCTGGAAGTGTGCGTACACGGTGTTGCCGAAGGCAGGCGTGCAATCAGCCTCAGCCCAGGGTGGCATGAGTTTCTCAGGGCACTGCATGATAAGATGTCGTCCATCTGTAGGCACCTCAAACTCCCTCCTGTACTTGGCATCTTTGTCGCCAGTGTTGATCCTGTAGTCCCAGCCCTGCAGCTTCTCCAAGAGCCATCAGGAACTGAGAATGAACACGCTGTCCCTGACTGTGTGGTGACACAAGGAGCGCGCTTGGTCTGCCTTCCCTAATCACTCCATGTCCTTTGTCCAGCCTTCCAGCTGCTGAGAAGGTCCTTGTGACTTGCCTAAAGAAGTTAGTTCCTTAAAATTGTAAATAGAGCAGAATCCACACCGCTGAAGCCGTTCACTCCTGGATTAATATATAGAGCAATTTTTGTCCATACTTTCTATTTTTGTATAAGATGTTTAAGGAGTTTAAGCCTTCCACAGAGAAGACATAGGGGTGGTGGGATATAAAATAGCTGAAACATTAAATATCAGCCACGCAACTGCAGGAGAGTAATTTAATGCAGTGTTAACCAGGATATTCACCAAAGAGTCACATTCCTTTATCCCGCTCTGCGCATCCCACGTCTTGTGTAAAGACTTGAATTCTAAGTGGCATGTCCTGGACTCTGACGCAACTCGCCTTCTAGGCAAAGCGAAATTGCTTCCTGACAACTGGAGCAGAGGATCCATAGCTAGACTCTTTTGTTCCTGGCTTTCCACCAACTTGCCAAATAATAACCCTGAGCCCTTCTTTGCTCCCGTTCCCCCCTCTGTGACATGCAGCCAGGTGGGGTGAGTGCAATTTCACCTTTCTCTTGTTTCTAGCAAACAGGTCCTGCCAGATTTTCTGTTTTACCTCCTTGCTTTGGGAAACTGAGTTGGGAGACAGCAGATTGCCTCCAGCAATAAAACAAAATATAATATGATTTCATCTCTTTTACTATATATAGATAGAGGATGAAGAGAATCAGTGAAACAGGCAATGAAATTCTAGTCACTGAAATTATTCAAACAGAAGAGAAATCTTTAATCCTAGGGGCTTCCAAGCCAGCTGGATCAAAGACGAAAATGTGTACTTGGAGTTTGTTCAGTGACAGCAAGAGTAGTGCTTTCAGCAAGGAGGAAGGAGGAGCCCTTTTAGGGATAGAAGAAGGAGGAATGTGCTTCTTGTGCCTTTTTTTGTAATCCGATAATTGTCTTTGCAGAGCGAGCAAGAATGTGGATACATCTATTACTGACTCCTTTTCCAAATATAGCTATATTCTAATAAAATCAAGCAACTTCACAATAACACAAGGACAAAAAGATCTCCAGTGTCTTCACTGGACATGTTTAAAATTCCCTAATATTTACATGACTGAAAAAACGTAAACCAGCTCATCTTTTAGCCCCAGAACTTAGGAATTCATTGGCTGCTGATGCCGTTTCGCTTGCGTCAGGAAGCCCCGCTTTCACGTGCGGCTCAGTGACTTGTTTCTGCTGCCAGGATCTGCCTGTACAAACTCAGCTCTGCCTTTTCCCAGTCCTGATCGAGGCCTGTGTCAGTGCGAGGGTTCTGCAGATGCCTTTGATTGTCTGATGCCTTGTTGTCTAATTTGAAACATGCACTTTGAAGCAGAAAGCCAAAAGTTGTAGCTCTGTGGTGAACAAAGCTGAAACTGGTTAATGCCACCTGGTTTTAGGAGGCTTTTGTTGTCTGCTAAGCATCAGCAGAAACCAGCTGTTGGCCCAGCTGAACCCAGAAGCCACTTAGAAATATCAGTACATTATTTGGAAGCAACCCAGAGCTGTGACAACTTCCCGTGGGCCAGCAGTGCACTTGGGAAGTCTCAGTTCTGAATTAAAATGGATCTTATTCCTGGCTATGTTTTTGTTCCTGTATCCCTGGTTTTGAAATCCAAAACAATCAGATTTTTCTGCTTTTCTCTTTTTCTCCTCGGTGGAGAGTCCTGTTAAAATTTTTCTCTACCATCACCAACCATCATCCTTGTAATCCAGTAGCAGCAAATTTCTGCTCTGGGTAATGAATCGCATTAAAGTTGGACAGAAGCGTTTCCCAACACTGATAGCAAAACTCTACGAGCAAAGGAATTAAAAAAAAACATTCAGCCCAGGGGATAAGCTAGTTCAGCTGTAGAAGATTTCCTGCCTGCTACTTTCATGCCCTGCTTAGGGATTTATACCACAGAAAGCTTTAAAGTTTTTGACATCCTCTCCATCATGTGATGAGCTAGCTTATTTTTGAAATTCCTATTACTTGAACTGGAAACACATGCAGGGGAAGGGAGCGTGCGCCCGTTGCCTCGGTTCAGCCTCTGAAATGTTTGCCTGTTTTAAACCAAACAAATACTTGAGCTTTTTGACACTAGCCATGACGTTGCACTCCACTGATGCTTTCTTCTGGAAATGTGAATAAAAGTAATATAAGTTCAAACGTGACTCGTTCTTTCCGTGTTTGGGTCCGAGCCCGGCACGTGCTCGCAGGGAGGCTGGGCTGGCTCGCTGCCCTGAAGGGCTGTCGCCAGGGTGGGTTGGTCATCGCGGAGGGCCCTGGCTTTGTCCCCTTGTTTTCCTCCCCCTAAACTTGGCAATCAAAATGCAGGCAGCATTTTCATCTCTCATCTCTTTTCGTCAGGCGGAGCCAAGCCGCATAGTTGAGCTCTCCTTGATTTGTACACAGGACAGCATCAGCCGTGGCCACATCGTCCGCTGAGGCTGTGCCTGATCCCCCAATTCCTTGCTGTCCTCTACTGCTGACAGAATATTTCAATCCCTCATGGTTTCCTGTTGCAGACCATCCCAGGACTCTGCTGTCTTCCTAATGCAGCTTCCCAATTTGAGTGTTTAACTAAAACTAGCAAGAACTTGTTATCAGCATGAGTCAGTGTTAAAACTCTGCATTTTGGGGTCTTTGTGTCTGTTTCACCTTCCTTAATGCCCTATTGGGCTTCTTCACTGTGGCCCCCGTAACAGTTTTAATTAACTCACCCAGGCGTTTGTTTCTGCTTTAATTGTCATTAGCTGATAATTTGCGAAATACTGTGCAATATGCCATCAGTTGGTTTTCCCCCGAAATCAGGTGGCGGAAGCTTCCCTTCTGATTGTCACAAGGTGTTTCTGATGGAGGCAAAAGGCTGAAGCTGCACCTGCAGCGCGTCGCTGAGCCAGCGGCAAGAGGGGACCCGGGCACAGATTCACTTTGGCGGCTGAGGTTAGCAGACCTTTCAAAACTAAAAATATTGGAGAGTTGGCACCCAGCCATAATTTCTAAACTATCCCATCATCAGGGTAAACATTTGCTCTCATTGGTTTTTCCCTTCCAAGGTTTTTTTGCTCCTATTTAAACCCTGGCTTGTTTGCTTTTGTTACCATGATCAGATTCCCAGTCTGGTTAGCTTGGATGCTTGTGCATGCTCAGTAACATCAAATTTTGCTTTTACTTGCTCTGTTAGTTCCCTCGGGGTTCTGCTGGGCTGTGTGCTTGTCTGTGGTGTTGCACCTGTGATTTCTGAATTTCTCTGCAGAAGGGATTTTTTTTTTTTTTTTAACCAAGATTTTGATGGAGAAGTCTTAACAGAGCAGGGTGCATTAATCACCCAAATGGCTCATTATATTTGCAGATTATTCTGCTCAGGCAGACATGGAATTTTTTGTCCCGAGTCATATTTCTCCTTGGGCAGGAAAAACCTGTAGTTTATTTTTTGCCTGCTTGAATGCTCAAGTTGTTCTGTGGTCAGCCCTGACCACTCTCCTTGGAACTGATATCTCCCTTGTGCCGAGGCCCTTGCACGAGCCCCTGGTGGGGTTTGCACACCCACTCAGGGGGTTGGAGGGGTCTCTGATTTAAGCTGCAGACAAAGTATGGTGAAAGGGATGTGCCACCCACGTCGCTTCTTTGCATCATCCTTCAGCCGAACATCTCTCCCCACGCGAGCGTAGTTGCAGCCCTTCAGAGCAGCTCAAGCCACTGGAGCAAAAACTCTTCAAAGTCCGCCTGTCCCAAATGCTCGTCAAACCCTTCTAATTACAGTGAGCTTTGGCAGCTGTGACTCAAGGGTTGCATTTGCGCACACTCCATTGGAGCAGGTGGGCGACCCCCTTAGCCTGCACCTCCAGAAGAGACCTCCTCGACCTCCTCCTCCTCCTCTCCAGCAGCTCTGCCCCGGGGAGGACAGCGATACCCAGCTTTGCAGTGAGGTACGTGCACAAACCTTCACTTGTTGCCTTTCTTTGCTGGAAGTATGATCCTTTCCTGTAAGGGAAGGTGTCACCTGCAGTGCTCACCGGGGGATTGTGCGATTTTATTGCTTGCACAGAGCTTTGACCCCCTCTTTCAGCAGCTCCTTCATTCTTCTTAATGCTGGTGCGAAAATTTGCTGAAGGGGCAAATGTGGCTGATGGGTGTAGAGCCAGCAACTGCGAAAAGGAGCACCGTACCCACCTCCACCCCATGCTGCACATCTCCTGCACGATAAAACAAGTGACCCACCGTCCTTCCCTCCTTTGCCTCCTCTCTTGGAGGATTCAGCAGAGCAGCAGTGCTGCATCCGTGCCCCTGTGCCAGCATCCTCTGCCTTTACAGCTGGGGATGCCACAGCCTTCTGGAGAGCTGGGGTGGTGGGAGGCTGTTGGTCTCGGCTGCACAGTTCTGGAGTTTAAGAACTGGTGCTTGCTGGGCTGAGCTCTGCTCCCGTCATTATCAAGGGAGATGGTGCGGCACAGAGGGGCTGCGTTCAGTCCGACGGCGGCAGCGGATCGGGGTTTTATGGTTGGGGTGGTGTGAGCTGGTTGCTGGTTGGAGTTATGTTGTTCCTTTCAGAGGCTGACTGCGGCCTTTATTCCCTGCACGTGTATCGTGCCCAGATCTGGCCTGGGGGATGTGAGGGGCTGCAGTGGGGTTGCTTTGACAAAGGAGGTGTCTGCATCGCCCCCAAGGCTCACCCACAGGAGGGAGCAGCCCGGGTTCTCTGCTGTACATCTTGTTAAATGAAAAAGCAGCCAAGCCCATTTGCCTTTTAAGTGCTTTTAAACACTGATTTTCATTGTGCCTTTGCAGCAGGGTTGAGGTGTTAATCAGCATTTTATCAGGGCTCAGTTAACCTGCTGTTACCAGTGGGCGTAAAAGGAGGTGTGTACTGAGCACTGAGCCAGCTCTTACCTCCTCATACATGCCCACAGGGCTGGCCAGATCCTGCACCTCCAGGGACCCCCGGCAGGGTCTCTGCCTTGGTTTCCTACACGCGCATCTCATCTGGCCACTTAAGACTCTCAAGCTCAGCAGCTTTCCCAGCAGCAGGAACTGTAAAGACAGACATCGCAGTACCCTGACACCCTGCAATACCCAGCGGGGAAGGATGCGGGGATGGAGGGGGAAACCTGCCCTCTCCAGCCTGCACATCTGAAGCTGATGGGCAACTTCTGGCTTCAGGAGAAAGAGATAATGGTGGTTGGAGGGGTTCAAGGATGAGGCTGGCTCTGCTCTGCCCGGGGGGGACTTTAACTGTGCTCGCTGCACCCCAGCCATCAGCAGAACTGCACTTGCTCCACTGTTTATTGGCTTTGCATGTTGCTTCCCCTAATATTTTCTTACATCCTTGCCACCAAGTACAGCCTCAGCTTATTAATTGCCCTATGACACTTTCTCCTCTCTCCATTATTCACCATCCAGACACTGTTAATATAAGGAAGATATATATATATATTTTTCCCTTTTGGAGACAGATGCATTTGCTGCTGGAATGTTTCCAGCTGTTTCTCCGAGAAATGCACGGAAGACTTGTGCGAGCAGGGTATCTGTGCCACGGCCACGAGAGGTGCTGGCGCAGAGGCTCTGGCATCCCCCTGGCAAACCCCTTCCTTGCTGGGCTGACCAGCTCCCATCTCGGAGCGCAGCACCGGTGCCTTCAATCGCGTGGGTGTTGCGTTTGCAGTAAGGTTTGTCCTCAAAAACAGGGTTATGGTTTCATCAGGGTCAACCTGATGTCCCCACATGTCATCGGTGGTGGGTCCTTTTGGGCCAGAAAGTGGCTTTTCGCAGCAATGCTGATTTAAGAAGCTTTTCCACCTGCAGAGCGTTGTCTGGGCTCCTTTTCAGCTGTGTGCTTGAGTTGACTCAAATTACCCAAGTTTTAAAAAAAAAACCCAAAAAAGGTTGTTTCAAACTCGGATGGTTTCCATGGTTGGGGTTGTGGCTGTGCTAGGAGCCGGCAGCTCTGTGGGTCGGGGTTGCCAAAACACCTCCTCTTCGTGCACCATCCTAAAACTCGAATGAAGCTTTTCTGCTCTGGGCTCAGGTACCCGGGGCATGCGGCTCTGGGTTTTGTTATCCCTGGCAGAAACGAAGCGCAGGGAAGCTGTGGTATGTCTCTGTGTTACAAAGTGGGACCACACAACTATTCAATGAGTCTCTCTAGATGGTTTTCGCACCATCTTGAACTTGTCTCTCTTATGGGTGGAATTGAAAAAGGCCAGAGAAGAGGCTCAAATATAAATTTCCCTTTCCCCAAGCACGTCTCTGCTGCTCGTCGATGGCTGGGGAAGGTCTTGCTCTTTGGTTTCAGTGAAAAACTTTTCAAGCATCTTCATTTCAGAAGAAACACAACACAACAGTTGAAATGTTGATTTCCACACCCCACCCCACCCCCAGGCATGAAACAGATTTTTTTTCCTCCTCCTTGTGCTGTGCCAGAGCCCCGTGCTCTGACAGAATTAACGTAATTAGTCTTCAGAGCTCAGTAGCACCTTCTCCATTTTTCTCCCTGGGTTGTTTTTCCTCTCTCTGGTCTCCCTCCCCTGCCTGCGGGATTTCCCTGCCTGCTCAGCTCCGCTGCCCTGTGAAGCTGCTTCCCCATCAATCAATTCTTCATGTGATCAGTTAATTCTGCCTCTCTTCCACAATCAGTTCTCTTCCCATCCATGAACGCTCCGCACACATGCAGCTTCCCCTTCTCTTTACCCCCCTCCCTCCTTTCCCCACCTTCCCAGCAACATCTACTCTCCCAAAGCCCCACCCTGACCCTGCATCCCTCCCAGAGGTGGTGGGTTGGGCAGCAAAGGATCGGAGGGGTGTCTGTGGGACGTCGCAGGGTGAAGGCAGACCCGCGGCTTTCCTACCGGCTCCTCCAAATCCCATAACAAAACAGCACGAAGATACTCTCGGACAGCAGCAACACAGACCCAGCAGCAATGCAGCCTCCCCTGCTCCCACCAAGACGGGCTGTAGACCCTTCCCACAGCCAGAAAGCCCAGAATAAATAGGAGCAAGCAACACTGAGTTCATCCAGCCTGAGCGAGACCAGGCTGCAGGCAGGAGTACCGTCTCTACCCACCACTGCAGCAGGAGCCAGGATGGGGTGACCCAAAATGAGAAGGAATCCCACGGTGCCCAAAGGAGAAAGACTCTTCTGTCGATGCAGGATGCTGTCGGGATCTTTGGGCTCCTCTGACGCTCACCAGTTAGAGATTGCAGGCTGGGCTGGAAGGATAAGTGAGCATCGGAGATGTAGTTGGTGTGAGTGGGAGAGTGATGCTGGTGGTTGCAGCACGGGCTGTGTTGCTCATCTCGTTGCAGCATCTTTGCAGCAGGTCTCCAGCGAAGGCAGCTCTGGGAATGCTTTCCCAAGGGATGGGGAGGCCCCTTTCCCACCCTCCTCTCCATAAATTGGCCAAGAGGGTTTCCATGTCTTCCTTGCTGCTTTCTCCACTTCCCTGGGATTTTGCAAGACTCTGTGCTGAGCGACCTATTTGGAAGGAAACTGCCCTAAACATCTCGTGAACCAGGCAGTAGATAAAGGAATCATTTACATTTCAAATAAATAAAGCATTTTTGGCTTTGGATCAAAACATAGTTGTGTTCAATGTTATCAGTTTCAGAGTGAGTCATATTTTTTTATACCCAGGCAGTTTCTCTTATAAAATGTGCATGAGGACTTGATGTAAGCAGGGCAGGAAGCAGACTCTGGGATTTTTTTGTTTGTTTTTGCTATTGCACAGAGTTATCCCCACAACAGAGTTGCCAAAGCTTTTCTCTTGCCCTAAAGCCAGTGCTTGTTTACATCTATTTATAATCAAATTACATTAAACACCCGGAGTGATGCAGCAGATAGCACTCCTGGATCTTGCCACCATATTTCCAGCTGGATGTTGCAAATAACTCTACATCCACTACAAATGGAAAACCTTTATAAACTTGGATTGTAGAGCCAAGGAGCCTTCTTCCAGGTGGGATAAAAGTGCAGAGGTTTGCCCCTATAACTGCAAAGAAAAGGGCTGGGCATGAGCACAGAAGGTAACAAAATTAACCCTGTCCACTTGTAGCCACAAAGAGCTTGTGGTGATAACCAGGAGGTGCATAACATGCTAATACCTCCAAAAAAACCAACATCCACCCCAGCTGGAGACTCTCGGCATGGCAGAAGGCATCAACTGTGGGCCTTGGCTCTTGTTCCAGGTGTTGTGCTTAACTAACACCCAAGCGATCGGGGTGTCACATCCTTTATGGTGACATGATGGAGATTGTGGTAGATGCTACTGCCCACCTCCTCCCTAGGAGCTTTCTAGCACCCAGGTGAGATGGAGGTGATGTTTCTGTATAAGCTTCAGCAATGGGAAGAGGTGGGAATATGTGTTTAAGTCCTTCTGGATGGTGGAAATCAGGTAACAGCATCTTCGCAGAGGAATATGATGTAGTAAAGTGAATTCTCAGAGCAACGTTTGATCTTCCAGTGTCTTCAGCCAGGGCAATAGCAACTGCATCCCTTTAAGAAGACACGTCTGGTTAAGATCATCTACTGCTTCCTCTGAAAGATTTAAAATAGGAGACATTCCGTCAAAGAGGCGGCTTTGTTTAGCAGTAAAATTGATTAATTACTGGAAGGGATAAAGAAAACAAAGTCTTCGTTGATCCTGTGGGGCAAGACCTGCTATGGCAGAGATACTCTGCAAATAACAGACGGTTTTACCTTCCGTTACACTCTTCACACTCTTTTGCTCTTGAGCAGAAGCCAAAGAAGCTTCTGTGCTGGTCAAGGGAGAAGAAACCAGCATCTGTGGAAATGAATTAACCCCCCTTCCCTTACACAGCTGTTTTGGGATTGGATGTGTGGAAACATCCTCCCCTTAACTCTTGGGAGAGCCCAGAGGACGGTTGATTTTCAGCTGACTGAGGTCAGATGTGAATCCCACAGGTGAGGTGTACAGGATGCTTTCAGTAGTATTTATTGCATGTGTTATTGTAATAACACAGCACTTTTTCCCCTCTCTCCTCTTTCCTTACACCTGCCTGCGCAGGCTCTGAGTGTGGTTAACCTAGAAAAGCTCCTTGCAATGTTCACCAAGTTCTGGTTAACTTTCAGAAAACATTGGCCAGGAAATATCAGCAGCTGGAGGGCTTGGTAATGCAGGCATGTGGCTTGGGTGGTCGCGGAGGCGAGGCATGTTGGAGCTCTTTCCTCGCAGATCAGGAGGGTCATCTAATTCGTTGCTGCTCAGGCAGCTCAGTGTAAATTCATGGATGGAAAAATTCAATAGCTGCGCATTAGATCATGAAATAGTCCCAAAAGAATGGAAAAAAAAAAAAAACAAAACCACTCTGATACCCCTATGGGAGCTCGGCTTCAGCAGGACTCATAAAATCACCACTTGAGCCCTTGGCAGAGTGTTAATTATTTTCCTGCCTATTAGAGCCATGTGTGTAATTGCTCCAGTGCCCGTTAGCAGGGTTAGCGAATTACTCTCCCAAATGGCTCCTTTTTTCCCCTGGTTTTCATCTACACACAGTTGCTTGGAGACCAGATCCAAATCTTCTACTTAACGTGGTGTCAAAAATCTTTGCTCATCAGATGATCGCTTTCCCCTGGATCACTGGGAGGGAACCCATTTTGTAGCCTTGAGATGCCAAAGGAGCCTGCACTGTTGCCTCGGGAGAACTCCAGGGTTTGTGAGCCTATTTGTTTACTACTTCTCCATCTCATATAATTTCTAAGAAGATTAAGCGGCGCATAGAGGAAAGCAGCGCTCTGACAGCTGGGGTTCCCTCTAGGTTCGGGATCATTTCTTCCCAGGAATTGCTTCTCTCTGGACAAGAGCCGAGGCCAGGCTGTTCTTCAGTTGCTGTTTAATTAGTTCCTAAGTTCTTCTAGTGCAAGTGTGGATCTACATAAATTAACACTAATAATCTCTATAAGTACCCTTATAAGGAGCAGAGCTTTCTAAGGTCCCTGCCTCACGGCACAGATTCCCCACCTTCCCTTTGGACCTGCACATCTCTTCTCCTCCGTTTTTTGCCCTTTTTTACTGTTTTTAGCTCCTAGTCCTTGCTTCTTGCTATCCATGTCTGGGGCGGGATCTGCAGCCAAATACCCTGTGGCAAGGGGGATGGGAATAAATGGCTCGTGGGTGGCTCGGACCCCTCGTGGGTGGCTCTGCCACCACCCAGCTCCGCTGAGCCTCCAACATGTGCCCCCATGAAAGGAAAGATGCTGCTTTTGTTTTTTGACTGCAGCCCCCCAGAGATGCTCTAACAACTGAGCTTGACTCCTTGATGGGTTTTGGCTAATAATCACACCCAAATGTGCCTGCAAATATAATCAGTGGTAAATGCACAGATATAATCATGCCGGGGAAGGGAAGAGGTGCCATTTAGCAGCTCTAGAGAAGCCTGCAAAGATGCTGCTTTCTACAGACTATCAGTCCTTGGGGAACGATAGCACATGCAATATTCAGTGGGACATGGAAAACAACACAGAAAGAGCCATAAATATCTCCAGGAAAAAAAAACACCAATGGAGATTATGAAGCTGAAGAGGATCAGAGGTCTGGAGAGCCTCCTCTGCGAGCCAACACATCTTGAGACCTTCATTGACTCCCCTCCAGCCCACGCTTACAGTGGGACAAACCCACAGTGTTTACCCACAACGTGATGGTGTTTCGGGCACCGGGAAGGTTTTTGAGCTCCAAAATCTTTGTGGGGAGCAGGAGAGGCCGGAGGGGAGCGGATGCCGGGGCAGCCTGTGCACGCTGCCACACTGCTCTCTGGAGCAGCCCAGCACAGACCTAATCTCATTACGGTATTTTCCATAACATTACAACACTGACATAATTATTACAGGATTTTTCTGTTAGCCAGGCCATGATTGAAAACTTGCTGGGGAAAACAGTGTCAGGATCCCTAAATGAAAGTTATCCCTTTTGTTCCCAGAAAAAACCCTGGTGTCTGGTTGTTCCTGCTCAGTCCATCCCGGGTCCCTTTGCTGGTGTTTCCTCCCTTGCTCAGTCCTTAGGTGGCCATAAAACATCTTCATTTCTGAAATCAGCATGGCTTAATTCTCTCCAGAGGGATTATAGCCAGCATTTTTCACAGTTGTCATTGCTTTTGCGCTGATGGCCGTTGGGCTGTGACCAGCTTGGGACCTGTGCTGGAGTGCCGGGCTGCAGCAACCCGCCAGGGTTATGGAGATACATATATATAGAGAGGCATGTATGGACTGGGTTGGGTTGTACAAAGCTTGGTGTTTTCTAGGTAAAACTTCTCGGCAAAGCATGGTAACTGGTGTTATTTCACCTCCTGAATTTCTGACCGTGCATCCAGGCTCCTCACCTCTGCTCCACGCTGTCGGCCCAAGCAGCCGAGTCCTTTCCAGCAAGGCTCCTGGAGAGGAGGGGGAAAACTTGCCCAGTGCCAAGAAACTCCAGCCGAGGGCTTTGAAGCTTGCTGAGGTCCAGCGGCAAGAAGCAAGGCCTTGCAATGGAAAGGGCTGGGCTGTTTTAATTGCAAACAGCATTACTGGCTTTGCTTGTAAAACAACTGTATGTGCTGCCTGGCTGCACCACTGCCACGTCCAAGCCTGTCCCAAGCAAGCGGGAGCTCACAGCGGCTGCTCCCTGACTCTGGAGAAGAAGCTTTTGGATGTTTCTCCCCAAGAACCAAAGCACACGGCGGAGCAGGGAAAGGCTGAGCCGTCCTTTCACTGGGAGCGCTCACACCGGGCTCCTTTCAGCAAGGTGAGTTGTGCAACAAACCCTGCCCCGGCGAGCACTCTGTGCGGGGGGAGGCAGGTTGGCTTTGCACGCCTGCTCGTTAGCATGTGGGCTTGATTATGCACAAGGAAGGGCAGGAGGCTGGCAGGGGAGAGAGCGTGTGCGTGTGTGTGTGCTCGGTGCAAACTATTCCGGTTGCCGCAAGCGGTAATGGTTGCCATATGGAGCAACACGCTGAGGATGCTTGGCTGGCTGGGAGCGGGCAGAGCCTAATTCTCACAACGGGTTTAAGCTGCAGAATGATGTTTGTGGGGATCTTTTCCCTGGAGGATGCCAGCCTGGGACGCCAGCAGAGCAGCTGTTTCAGGGATGTTCATGTGATGTGTGTATAGCCGATGTCGTGACATGAAACCATCCTGACACCTCTTTTTCTTGCCCCATCTCCCAGTGTGCAGCGTGGGGCAGGGGACAGCGGGATGTCTTCTTGTGCTGTGCTTAGGTTGCGTGTTTGCACTGAATCCTTGGCCTTGCAGGAGTCTGGCGGTCCTGCTGAATTCTGGATTTCCACTCTTTCTCCAGATACGACAGTGTGAGATAAATGGACATCTGCTGGCACATCTCGGCTGCCAGGAGCTTTGAGCCTCTTCTAGGTTCTCCTTGCAAACCCTCTCCTGCAGCGCAGCAGGGAACATGCTCAGTGCTGACCTTGCATCCCAGTAGGATTTAAGCCATTTCCCCACTGGGGACCAGGGGAGCCTGGAGAAGGTGACAGAAGTTTTGTCCAGCTGAGGGTGGCAATCACACCCGAGAGGGTCACACATCTCAGCTGTTAACCGGGGCAAGGGGGATGTCCTGCACCCCACAGACCAACTGCAGAGCTGGGTGGTTCGGCTGAAGTGGGAAAGGATGATGCTACAGCCCCATGACATGTGGAGTTTTATTTAACCCCCAGCCAGATGCTGTTGTTCCATTCGTTTCTGAGTGATCTGTGGCAGGGCTGAGCCTTCGGACGGAAATTTATAAGCTGCCCTGTAAGAGGTGTCTGGAGAGGCACCAGCTCCTGATGTACAGGGACGTGGAGGAGGCTGAGGTTGGAGGGGAGGTAGA
This sequence comes from Morus bassanus, assembly GCA_031468815.1. Lineage (NCBI taxonomy): Eukaryota > Metazoa > Chordata > Aves > Suliformes > Sulidae > Morus > Morus bassanus. The sequence continues at coordinate 3,460,183 of CM062590.1, forward strand.
GCAGAGAGAACTCGCTATAAAGAAGATGAAAGAGAGCAGGGTTCACCCATCACATTCTTTTTTTTTCTTCTTTCTTATTTTTAAGGTGAAAATGCATTTGCTGCAAAAATTCTGACTTAATTACAGTCTTTAGCAGGGAAATAGTCTGGGGTAGCGGGCTCACTGCTGGAGGGTGATTTGCCACTTTGGTGGCCTAACGCTGCATATTTCTGGATCATTTCTCACCCGTGTACGACTGGCAGTCCCCCCCTGAATAAGAGGGCTCAGGCAGCGAGGATGCGGTGGTACAGCCTGGTCTCACAAGTGCAATTGGCTCACGGATGCCGCAGAGCATCAGCACAATGAGAGAGGTCCCACCTCCCCATCTTGCTGTTTCCAAAGCCGTAATGACCTCTGCACACCCACACAGGCAAAGACCTCGCAGTATCGGCTCCAAAAGTGTCCTACTTTATCCCCAAGCTCATCGCCTGTCCCCAGAGCCCTCTTGCTCTGGCAGTTTTACCTGGGTAAGCTCCAGCTGTCGGTTCCATTTATCTGGGCTGCATTAAGTGGCTGGCAGGTTGCATTATTCTTTAAGCGCGCGCAGTTCTTCCAAAATTCATCTTCTTCCTGGTGAGGTGCAGCAGTTCCCACAGGCTGGCAGTAGTGAAATTTTGCAGCATCCCGGGCAGTGATTCCCAGTGACCCTCCCCAGCAGCCAGTGGCCACTCCTGTGGGATGCTGAAACTCCCACATTGTGCTTTTTCCTGGTAAATATGGAAAAGCAGGATTACAGCTTCAGCCTGTGGGCTTTTTCTTGTATCCCATCAGCTGTGGATCTGCTTATTTTTATCTAAAAAATAGCACATTGAAGGTATATACCTGTTGCTAATAGGTATTTCAACTGAGATCAAAGTAGAGTCCCTTGTTACACCTAGGGGGGGTGGTGGGGAAATGGGATTAAAAGCTCTCCATTCTGCTAGTAGTAATTAAACAAGTGCATGTATTAGCCAGGGCAGCTCCATTTCTGATTAGCATTGGTAGGATCCAGGGGTGACTAGTGAGATGGCATTAATGGTGAAGTATCCTGCATCGGGACTTCTGTTCTGGAGTAAAAAGTGAGATGTCCAGAGGACGTGTAGCAGGCTGCGGGAAGGGGGAATGAAAACTGGGATTTTATATCTCAGGACTCATAGGGCACCAGCGAAGCAGAGCTGGGACCTGCGCTGGGTACTGCCCAGCAGCCAAACGGCACCGCTGTCAGCTCCCAGCACTCGGAAATGGGGATCCCCGGCCCCCAACTCATTGCTGCGCATCCCCCCGGCTCCGTCCCTGGGTCATCCCACTGCCACTCCCGGTGCTCAGCATCTGTCCCTGCTCACAGCCCAACCAGGACCCTCCCCAGCACCAGCCCGGGACGAAGGGAGATGCCTCCAGCTTTCCTGCAAGGTAGGAGAAGACATCAAAGGCACCAAACCCCTGACTTGTCCGTGTCCTGCGTCAGCCCCTCTGCCTGCCCCCTCCCCCCCCCCGGGTTTGCATCATGGAAAATAATGTCCGCGGGCCTCCAGCCCAGGCGGCTGGCTCGGCTCCACGGAGCCGCTCGGCTCCCTCGCGCCTGGGGCCGGCTGAGACGCGAGCACAAGGTCCTCCTCTGTCCAGGGAGGGGGCATTTTTCCCCTCCCTCTGCTGACGCTGCATCTTTTTCCCTCTCCTGGAATAATTATAGCTGCTTGGGGAACACCAGGGAAAGCCAACAAAAGAAATCGCTGCCTTTTCCTCCTTCCTTCCTTCTTATCCACCAGCCAGAACCAATTAAACCCGCAGAAGCTCAGCTCTTCCCTGCTTCCCTTTTAATTTCAGACCCCCTGGTAAGAGGAGACATGATAAAATGCAAGATTAAATGCCTAATACCTAGGATTTGGGATTACTGAGGCCAGCTGGGTGGTTGGAGGATGTTTCTGGTTAAAGGGAGGTTTGAGCTGGTGTTGCCTCCCCACATCTTCTCTCCCATCTGTGGCATCAAAAGGGCAGGGCAAGCATGAAACCCTTGCACAGATCCAGCCCGGAGGCATTCAGAAATGAAACGTTTTGCTCGCCAATGTTCAGGGGTGGCCTTGGGAGGGGGTTTCTGTGTGGGGCTGGGGGGTCAGGTCCAAAATCCCACCCCACGGCAGGATGGTGCAGGTCCACGGGGCCAAGTCTTTTGGGTTTGTAGGTAACAGCATCGAATAGCCCCTATCATAAACCAAACATATGTCGTCTTGACGTCCCCTCCACTTCTTGCTCCATGCTGGAGGGTTTCAGGCTTTGATGGCTGGAAAGATGCTCCTGATTTATTCATGGCCACTTCCCACCCATTAGCTTTAATAGCTCTCGTTGCTCTCATCCATCTGTGGAGCCCACTGCTGTCCCTGCCTGGCCCTTGCTGAAAAGGTCAAGCACAGTAAGATGCTGGAGCCCAAATAATTTCCTGGAAATAGCCATTGTGCCAGGCTTCCATCCTCAGCATCTGACCTTTCCAACAGGGAAGGAGGAGGATGCCAGCAAATGTCCCCTCTCTGTTTCTTGTTCCTCTTGATCTTCTCACTTAAGACAAGAAAATTGCAAAGGTGAAATTGTGGAGAGCTGGTCTGCCTTCCTCCCAGCTGCTCACCAGCCACGCCACATGGCAAACAAGCTCTGCTCTGGCTTGTTTGGGATGGAAATGTGTCCTTTGGGTGGAAATGTGCCCTTTGGGTTAATCCCAGCCCTGTGTAAGCCCTGTGGCTCTTGATCTCAATGAGGCCGCCACATCTCATCTTGTTGAGCAGCCAGGGGGTCCCCAGGACCTTCCCAGGGGAGGGAAAATCAGGTGTCTGAGATAAACCTCAACATCTGAGCTGGTCAGGAAATGGGGCCTGGGTGCTCCTGCCCTTTGGTTCCCTCTTGGCTTCAAACCCATCACCCTGCTCTGGCCCCACACCTCCACCCACATCTATCTAATTTTACCACCGTCTTTAAACGTGTCCAGGGTGCAGCTCCAGCCCTGCTGCGGGACTGGTGTCCCTGGGGACCAGGATAGGAACGATGTTCAGGGGCATGCTGGGGTTCTGGTGCTATAGGGCTGCAATCCCCTGCTGAGACCCTCAGGGGGGCTGCCCTGCCAGGAGCATCACAGCGAGATGCGTGGGAGCGTTTCACATTCCTCCCAAGCCCTAGAAAGTGAGAGATGCTCTTTGTGCGCGGCAGCTCCATGCCTGCGAAGCGATGCGGGTGGGGGGATCCGAATCTGCCGAGGGAAGGACTGCAGAGGATGAGCATTAATCCAGGGATGAAGCTGGATATCCCAAATCAAGAAAGCTTTGTGTCTGAGCTTCAGGTTGGGCTTGTCTCCTTTTCCAAGGGATCTTGTCCAAGTCCTCCCCGCTCCCGAGGCCTCCGCTCCCTGCCTGCGCCCTCGGATGTTATTTGAAGCAGGGACATGGATAAATGCAATAACGTTCAAGAGATGCTGAGACGCAGCTCGTGGGTTGAGGAGCAGATAAATGTGTTAGCGCTGAGACACTGCTCAGGCTCCTCCTGCTCCTACCTGACCTGTGGTAACTAACTTCAATGTACAAGAAAAGGCTGTAGGCATTGTATTGGGGGATTTTTTTAATTCTTTTTTTTTTTAATTACTAATCCTTTAGAGGCTTGATAGCAGCACCGGAGCCTTCTCTGGGGCTTCCTGGGGAGCTGGTGTGCAGACAGAGCAGGAGACTCCATTTAAGTGAGCAAATATCGGCGAGGGTATGTCTCTGCTTTGGGGATATTCGCTGTATTTGGGAAATGCAGGGCTCAGTTATCTTAATTGCCAATAAAGCCTATTTAATGTGCTGACCTAAGGGGCATCCTCAGCTTGTGGTCCAAGGGGACATTTTCCTCTCGTAGCTGCCCAAATTCCTGAGCCCTGCAGTTTTCCTTGTGTGATGGACTGGAGATGCTCGGCTTCTGCATCAGCAAAACACTTATCAAAGTGTTTTGGGAGGGGTATTTGGCACAGGACGGCTCCATGTCCCACCGGGGGGAACAAGGAGCGGGGACATTGCCAGACCCCACTGGTGTCACCTCTGCTGAGAGGGTCGCTCCGTTGGGCTGCAAGCAGGGAGCAGCCCTTTCCCCCTGCCACGCCAGCACAGCAAGCTGCTAATGAAGGCCTGGTACTAATGACGGTGTGATTTAATAAGAGAGGGGACAAATGAGGGACGGGAGGTGTGGAGGGGTCGGGGACGCAGACCCCAGCCTGGGTCAGCCCCGTGGCAGGGCAGGTCTCCTGTCAGGGACCAGGGTGAGAGCCGGGCATGCGGAGGACGATGCTTTCCTGGTGTGCTCCATCCCTTTGGAGTGCCGATGCCTTAAGGGCTTCTGCGGCTGCAGACGTCACCCCATCGATCACGTTCATTAGCTGCCGATGAAGCACTTAGTCAATTATTTGAGTTCTGATCTCCTACAGCGATGAGTTCGGCAATTCAATTAAACAGGGTCTGAAAACACGTTTTCCTCCTCTGTGTGCGTTAAAATTTGGCCCTGATGGTTTCATTGGAATCCCCTGGGATTTCTCCTTTAGGATTAGACATCACGAAGGTCCCTCGCCTCTCCCCCAGATCGCCGGGGTTTTACCGAGCTGCCGTACCTGCCTGCCATCCGTGAGAGCCCAACCTGCCCTGCCCCTGCCCGCTCCGGCAAAGCAAGAGAGGGTTGAAAACACAAATTACCTTCCCCCAAGAGCCATGTGGAGCTGGAAATGTTATGGCTTATTTTGAAATGAAAAGGCAATCTCAGAATATTGCATTTCTGTGAAATATCCCATCCCATCTTTAGCTGAAGCACTTCACTCCAGCTTTTAGTTTTGCTACTTCAACATTAGCAAGCACTAATGCTTAGTGATTTAGAATATAACCAAAATGACAAACCAAAACGTTTTGATGCAGGAACCTCTCCAAAATCTGGAAGAGAGCTAGAAGGACAAGCCTTTTGGTGCATTTTGCGACAATCCTTCCCAGACAGCCCCGTCCTCCCATCAGGAGTCAGATCCTGATCCCTTGCGTGACCAAGCAAATGAAGCGATGGACAAATGCAGCTATTCCAGAGCAAAAAAAAAAAAACCTGCTCTGGAACGTTTCTGGCTGCTTAAAATTAGGGCACTGACGCCCAGCCCGAGCCATCCGCCGAGGTGTGGGTACGTACGTGATGGGAGCAACCACCTTCCCTCCAACTTTCAGTTCAGTTCCTAACGTACAGTATCTATTCTGCTTTAGAGGCACTGGGTGAAATTAAAACCAGCTTCAGTGCAGATTTCCTCCCCCAGCTCGTGCTAACGCTGCATCGTCGGAGCTGGGAATGCAATGGCCAAGTGGCTTCTGGCTAGTGCTGGTCCTGGGTCTGCAGCATCTCGCTCCCCACTCCTCCTCCTCCCCCTGAGCAGCTGCTGGAGCATCAGGAATGTAAATGCAGCAGGCAATGTTACCTTCCCAAATATTTTCTGTTGAGCCTGGATATGTTTCTGTGGACTTCCAGTTGCATAAAACTTCACAGAGCTGCATTTTGGCCTGAAGTCATCAGCTTGATGTTCCCTTCAACTGGAAAACGTTTCTTTTTGGTTGTTTGTATGGAAGAAATCATTCTTTACATGGAGCTCTGCGACCCATGAGCCTGGTCAGGCGAGGAGGAATTGCTTTACATGGCAGTGGAGGACAGAGCCTGTAAATCAGATCCCACCTTGTCTGCTGTACAAGTACTACTGGGTAGAGAATAAAAGACAGCATCACACAGTACAGTATGATATGTGTAATACAGGAAAAGTTTGCAAAACAGGATTATAAATCACTGGGAAGAGAAGAGGCATTTAACTGAAAGCTTCGGAAAGATATTAAAACTTGCTCATTTTGTAAATTTGGTTAACTTTTATTAATCTGTGAAAATAATGCAGGTTTTCTTCTACATGGAGACGGATGACATTTCCAGAATTCAAGTCTTTAGGCTTTTCCAAGTTCTTATTGAAAAGCCAGAGATAATTACTTTTCCAGGGACATAAAGATAATGACTCCACATTTACAGGACGTGATTAATAACAAGCCTGTTTATATTTACAGTCGCTTCTCTTACCACTGAAGCAGGGCCACCTCTGAAGCAGCCTATGGAGCTTTTTATCCCACGGCGCTGGGAATCTGGCACTGTGGTTATTTCCAGGCACGATACCAAAAAATCTCACTGAAAGGGACTTTGGGAAGATGCTGGCTCATCCCCCTGCTCCTAATGCCTTGCCCAGATCTCCTTCCCTGCCTGCCCTGGCTTCAGTGGACAGGGGGAATGATTTTTTCCCCCTTCTCTCTGCAACAACCTTGTGAATATTGGGGAACCTGCTACAGCATCTCCCGCTGGATGGAAGTTGGATGAAAGCCCTGGTGCCCTACAAGCACCAGCTGCCAGCAGCCCGGGAGGGGATGGTGGTCTGACTCCTCAGCCAGAGATTGCTTCCAGCCACAAAATGTTCTGCCTCTTCCCAGCACGAGGAGTGCGTGACCAGGGGCCAAGGATGCTGCAGTAAGCAACGGCCTTCACGAGGCTTTTTTTAACCTTGGCAGCTGACTTGGTGCTGGGAATACATCACATTCCCGCTCTGTGCCTCAGTTTCGCTGTTACGAGGGAAGGGAGAGGGGAGTCTGCTTCGTACCTTGTCCTTCTTCACAGCTGCAGCCCTGGGGCTGAGCAGAGCTGACCCATCCAGCCCCATCCCATCCCCACTGCTCTAACTCCCCCCTTCCCCAGAGCAGCACCACCGACCCCAGCCGAAAAGCAGACAAGCCCCTGCGCTAAGGGTACACATCCCTCAGCCAGGAGGGACCCTGCTAGCAAGAAACCTCACTGCTAAGCCCTGCCTGCTGCCCAAAATACCTCTCCAGGTCGTGACCCTGCTTTGGCAGGCAGCGTTCCCCTCCCCATCACCTCCAGCACAGGTTGGCAGCTGCCTCTGCCAGATCGGAGACATTGCGGGGGCTCCTCTCTCCCCTCTCTGCTAATGGGGAAGGCTCCGCAGCCTTGGCGAGCTGATGCCAAATCCCACTCCAACAGCTGTATGTTCTCCAGCATGAGTCATCCCCACCCCGAGCTTTCAGCCTCTCCATAACAACATTCCTTCTCTCTGATCTCAGATCCTGGCTGTGATCACTCGCTGTCTAGTTCTCCTTCCTCCATCCACATGGTTCCTCCTGTCCAGGCTCAGTCCCCAGCCGAGGCAGCAGAGAGCAGAGGAGGCTTTGCCAGGATCACCAGAGCTCGAAACAAGGCGGATTCGGGTCCCCTTCCTCCCTCAAAATCAGGAGGAGGTGCCCAATTACCATTGGATTCATTTTTTCTCTCTCTGAAGAGACACAGTGGCATCGATTCTTTTTCATATTGTTTTTGTTGTTCCTCCCCATCCAAGATGTGTCTGTAAGCGCAACGCTGCCCACCCTCTCCCACAGCATCGGGAAAAGTCCTCTGAGCCTTTGGTTCTGCGCATCTGTCCTGCCGTGAGCTCTGCTCCAGAGCCTCCTCCCTGAGCCTGTTCCTCTCTCTCCCTGCTGTCACTTTTGTCCCCGGTGGGTTATTTTCTCCTCTTCACCTCTCTGCTCCTCCGGAGGTGATCCCACGGCCTGCAAGGACACAGGCAACGGCAACACCCACCTCCGTGAGCTGGGAACCAGAGGAAGGGTGGAAGAGCCAGGCTGAGCTCTTCCTCCTCTGCAGGAGCGTGTCCCCTGCACAGTCCAGCTTCAGCCCCTGGAGAATTGCAGGCAGCTGCCCTCTCCCCTTTGCCTGCCTCCAAGGTCTTTTATCACATTAATGGCAGACCCACCACGAGACTGACCCGCTTGGGCCATCACTGGACGACCTGCAATTGGAAAACTGCTTTTGAGCAGGCTCCTGCATAGGGATGGGCAGTGCCTGAGCGCGACAGCCCTCTGCCAGCTCCATGCTGCCAGATCCCTTCCCTGCACGCGCTGCTGAAAGCGCCGACCCTCACTCCTGAAGCTGCCGGCACTGAGCTCTCGCCGCTTCCCCCTCCGGCTCCTTGGCCGGCTCCGCCTGGCACAGGTACAGCCTCTGAATAGAAGTCAAATTTTGCTCAAAAGCATTAATTTCTTCTGGATCATGGAGTGCCCAGATGGTCTCCAGTGGTAATGAAGGGAGACCTTGAATGTGTCGCTTGAACAGCGTGAAAAGCCAAAGTCAAATATCATTCCTCCCCGGGCAATTGTGTTTGTTAGCTTGCCTGGATAGCCAGGATGGCTGAGGCATCGCTCCGGTCCAGCGGTGCAGCTGGCACCTTGAACCCGCAGCTATAATCCCTTGCCCTTCCCCAGCACTCATCACTCAAGAAGCTCCAAAGTTTCCCAAACGCTGCTTTAATTGAGCCTGGCAGGGGGGCGAGGAAGGATGACCCTGTGCAGCACCTCTGCAGCATAACCCAGAAGTGGGGATTTTCTCTCATCATCAACTCACTGGGTGATGCTCCTCTGCCAGAGATGGGTGAGGAACCCGGCATCCTGCACCCCATTTCTGAGCTTTAGCCCTAAAAACCTTCCCTGGGCAATGCTCCCCACCACAGAGCCGGCCAACTGGATTCTGTATTTGCTTATGGACCACAGGGTGCCAGTGGCAAAGTCCCACGGGGAACTGCAGGGTTGTGTTTTTTGGCTCCCTGGGGAGAGCAGGGGTCTGATTTCATGCTTTTAGATTTACCACAACTATGGGGAAGAGGGGGAATGCAAGCTTGGTACATTTTTTAATTAAAGGCTGATAAACAGCCTCTCTGCCTGCAAAACATCGGTGGCTTGGGGGTGTAATGAGGCTGAATCTCCTCAGCACTTAGCAGTGCGTTGTGTTGTGGTGGTGGTGCGTGAATATGTCGGTGAAAGCTGGGATCAGTTGTTTCAGCACATCACGATGTGCCACCAGCGGTTACAGCTGTGGGGTGCCGCTTGCTGCCCCGCGGGGATGCAGATGCGGGGACAGGGATGTGGGGACGCGGATGCAGGGATGGGGACAGGGATGCGGGGATGCGGGGATGCAGTGCCACGATCCTTGGGGCTGATGGAGGGGGCTGCGTCTGTTTCTTTGGCAAGTTCAGAGGAAGAAAAGCAAAGTGTCGTGCTCAAAGCCGGCTCCTTGGGGAAGCTCTCCTCTTTGTGCCTGCCTGGAGGAGAAAGTGCTTCTGGAACCTGCTTTAAACACGGTCCGTGGGGGGCTGCATCGAGCGCCTCGGCTGAAGTTAACTTAGGGTAATGTTTTTATCCCAACTGCCAAACTCTCCTGTGCTGGAAAGGGGTAACTGCTACAACCCCAGTCCCAGCGCAGGCTGGCCTGGCTGGGAGAAATGGGATCTGCTGGTGGGTCGTAGGCCGCGGGGCTGACGGGGGGTCCGTGCCGTGGGGGTGGGAGAAGGGTCTCCGGACGCTGAGCATCCTCTCGGGTAGCAGCGGGCCCCATCCTGCGCCGGGGGATGCCGGGGCTGGGGTCCCTGCTAGGCGAGGGGCCCCGGGGGAGAGGCGGCCCGGCCCGGCGGCCGCCCGCCCTCCTCCCCGCCGCTCCCGGGGCCCGGCCCCGCTCGGAGGCAGGAAAATCCCCACCGATCCCAGCAAAACCATCGCAACTTTCCCACGGCCGGGAACCGGCTGCCGGCCCCACCGGAGCCCCCGCACCCCCCGGGGGGACGACGCGGGGGGGGGGTCCCGTCCCGTGTGTGCGTGTGTCGTCCCCCCTCGCCGCCATCCCGGCGCTCCGCCCCCCCGCGGGGCCGCGGCCGGGGCCGGGCGGAACCCGCCGCCCCCCCCGCCCAGGCGTCCCGGCGGCGGCGAGGGCGAACCGGGAGCTGCGAGCTGGGAACCGGGAGCCGGGAACCGGCCGCCCCGCTGCCTCCCGCCGCTCCATGGCCGCGGCCGCGGCGGCGGAGCCCAGCGCCCGCCGCCCCCGGGGCACCGGCCCCGGCCCCGGCCCCGGCGGGAGGCGCACGGCTCGGCGGCCGCCGGTGAGTGCGGGGCGGCGGGGGCGGCCGGGAGGGGAGCGGAGCCCCGGCGGGGCCGGGGGGGCACCGGCGGGTGGGTGCCCACGGACACGGCACCGGCCGTACACGCTCGCATCAACCCCGGGCGCACCGAGCCCGCAGCAGGATGCACAGCGGGCACCCACGGGCACCGGGCACCCACGGGCACCGGGCACCCAGGGCCACGGGGCACCCACGGGCACCAACACGCTCCCGCAGGCACCAAGCAACGCGCAGGGACACGCACAGACACAAGCGCATGGACACACAGACGCGGGCACACGCGGGCACCCACGCGTAGGCACACACACCCGTGTGCAAGCCCACGCACGGCCAGAAACCGGGAGCCGGGAAGCAGCCGGCCGTGCTAGCCAAATCCCAGCACTTTTTGCAGTTCCCCAAGTCTCCTCGCAGGGGGTTGAGGCGAGGAGCGGTCACGCAGCTAATCCCCACGCAGGAGTTGATGTAGACGCTCGAGAGAGGAGAAGTGGGTGGAAATTATCCCAGTAGCTCCTGGACTTTGGGATCGGGAGGGTCTTTCGGCACAAGGGGCTCAGCTTTGCGGCTTGGAGGGGGGAAACAACTGCAGCCAGACCCCTGGCTCCTATCTCGCTTCCAGGTGGGTTTTGATTCCTGTTCAGAAAATCAGGGAGACGGGGCTTTTGCAGAGCAAAGACTAGGGGAGATGGGAGACAAGAGTAATCCCGGGTGGGAATACGGCTGGGAACTTCACCGCTTGCAAGCGAAGTGGGATGCGGGTCCCTGGGATGGGAGGAGATGGGTTATATGTGTTTTGTACCCGCTGGATAACTTGGGCCATGCCTGGGAGCAGGGAGGACTTGGCAGCCCCCCGGAGTCCCTCCCTCCGTCCCTCCACGCTGGCAGGGATTTTTCAAAGGAGCAGCAGGGAAGGTGCCAAATTCAGAAAGAGTTTGGTCCTAATTCCCTGGAAATACCAGCCTACGGATTTTTTTTTCCCCTCCTTCCTTTTCTTTTGGCCGTGAGGATTTGCAAGGTGCTTGGCTGCAGCCTGCATCCCTGGATGCCCTGCCACCCTGCACCGCTTCCAAGAGGCAGGAATTCTCCCAGGAAATCCCCCTGAGCTCCCTCCTCCTCCAAAGCAAGCAAAAAGCTGCCATTAGAAATTCGCTCTCCGTTTAAATTTAGATGCCTGCATTATCTTGAATTTCGATTTATTAATTATTTGCATCTGGCTCATATCAAAAAAAGTTGAGCAATGCAGATGTCCTGATTTCAGCATCAGCTTGGAGGAGAAACACAAAATTCGCTGGCGTTTCTATTGTCTCCTTAAACAATGGCCCGTCAGAAGCGGCCGGGAATTACGATCCCCTTTGCAGGGGTCTGACATGAATTAAGCATCCGACCAACTTGCGTGATCTCCTCGCTATGGCTGACTGCGGCTCATTTCTCAGCCGTAGAGATTAGTCTAATTAGCAGACCAAATCTGGGTAAGGCAAGCTCTTGTAATTAGTAATCAGTTGGATGTTTCCATGCACTTTCTTTGCCTGAGGGGTAGAGAGTTTAGCGGATGGCCCCATTTTGGGAGCAGGGAGGACTTTGGAGCAGTCAAGGTGAACGGGACTGGTGGCACTGGTGGCACTGGTGGCTCTCCCCCCTCCTGGGTGTTGCCGCATCCCATTTGCCCATCGGGACCTTCTCACCGGGGGGAGCCCATCAAGCACGGGGTGGAAAGCAAAGGGACAGGCCCGTCTGTGTCCCCAGACCACCCCAGCGCCATCTTTTCCCGTAGCCTGCTGTCCTGGACCGTGTTCCAAGTGACAGCGGTGGCGCTGGTGGCTCCTGGCTGCTGTCGGGGATGTGTCACCTGAAGATGGGAAGCCGGCAAGATGCTTCTCCCACAGCTTGGCCAGGCACGGAGGTGATCTCTCCATCAGCGAGTGCTTAGTGGAGGTGGTTGTGTGTTAATGTCTCATCCATCCCATTAACGTCTCATCCATCCCGTCCTTCCCTTGGGGAAGCCGAGGTCTCCGCTTCTGCAGAGAAATGAGGGATGATTCAGACTGATGAGCCATCACCTTTGGGTGACAGGCAGAGGGTAAATAGTCACAGCCGGGATCTCCTGTGCTGCAGCAAAGGTGGAAATATATCACAAGCCCTGTTAAAAGCAGGCGTGAGACCCCCAGCCCAGGTCCAGGAGGTGGTTCCCGCTGGGAAGGGGGATAATCCTTCCTGCACCATGATAATGAGCATTACTGCGTTTATGTGAAAGCTTCTGTGAGGGAACTTAATTAATTATGACTGATTAACAGGTGTCCCCAGCCAAAACTGAAGCTGGAGAGATGGATTTTGTCACCGTGTTGGGAACACACTTGTGCTGGGGCCATGGCAGGGAGATTTACCCCTCGGGACCGAGCCCGGAGGAGGCTTTGCAGCTTTGGGCTGGGAGCTGCTGGTGGGTGCTGGGATGGTGACAGGGTTTTCTTCTGCTGGGAGAGTCCCAGAAAGATGCTCTTTATCTTGTTTCTTCTCTCTGGACGCCTTTAATGTGTAGCCAAGGGGGGAAATCTGGAGCAGACTGAGGAAAATAGGAAAGGAGGAGGCACCACACGGGCGAGGACGTGGGGCCTCAAACCACCCCGAGCATCCAAGGTGATGGTTGCACCACGTGCTGGGACCCACGCTGCTCCCCCACCGGCTTCGTCTCTCCTCCGGCCGGGATGGGAGGTGAGATGGGGAGAGGGGAGCCAGTGCCTGGGTGCTGCTCCGCACGATCCACTCCCTGCCCTGTGCTGGGGGCGGCGTTGGAGGTTAGGCTGAAAAAGGGATTATTTTTAAGCATCGTGTCTTGGCACAGACTGTCATTACCATTCTCCGTACCTTCCCCGGTGGGTGGGAAGCCAGGGAGGGCTCTTGGAGCGTGGCGCATCCTTGCACCCATAAGGTCTCGTCTGCCTGGGTCTTCCTTCCCTGCGGAGGCGGGGATTTGGGGGAGCTCAGCCACCATCAGGGGCTGCCTCAGGGGCTTGGACGAGGCAGAGGGGGCTGCGCTGTGTCTCAGCACTTTGGGGGTCTCACCCATCACCACGGCCTTTAAACACGCTGCGGGCTTTGCTGGCTGATGTGGCAACGAATTTCAAGATCAGTTTATTCCCAAAGTCAGGAGAGCGGCTTTAAAGTCGCAATATTTTAGGAAAACAAAAGGAAAAAGGAGGGGCTTTCTGTTTGTCAGGTATTTCCTGAGTGCTTGTTGCAGCCTGGGCTGCTCCCTGGAGCAGCTCCCCGGGGTGGTGCGCTGCAGGTGTGATGTGCAGAGGACCCACAGGATGGGGTCCTGGGCACAGGGCGGGAGCGTGCCCTGAGGATGGGCAGCGCAGCCTGGAGCGGGGCAGGACAGCAGCAATGGAAATGCACTCCCTGGGAAGATGCTGGGTTTTAAATCCCTTCTGGTGTGGTGGAATCCCTCCCTCACCGAAGCCCTTTCCAGGTGTTATCCTGGAAAGATCACTGGCAAGGGGGATAAACCTGCAGGGGGAAGGCAGCTGCCCTCAGCGTTGCTGCACTTGGCCCTTTTTGATCAGGTGTTTTTGCAGCTCTCCAGCACATCACCGAGCTGGCTGGCTGCTGGCTGGCGTCTCCTGTGACATGGCACCAGGGCAGCACTGCCAGGCACCGGTGCAGCCCCTCATCCCTCAGCGGGAGGGAGATTTTGAGGCCAAATCTGCTTTTTGATAGCCTGTGGTGTGCTGCAAACTCGAGCTGACAGCGCAGTCATGGCAGGGGCAGAGCATCCCCGGGGCACCCAAGGGATGCAGGGACCCGCCTGCGAGAGGGACTCTTCCCAAATTCTGCTTCACCCCCAGTCCAGCTCCGCTGTTGTCGGATGCGTTGGGATTTAGTGTCAAATTTTAGGAGAGTCTGTCTGCGAAGGCGGCAGGAGAGGATTGGGGTGGGACGGTGGAGCCCGCAATGTGCCTTCGTGATGGGGGGGATTAGAGAGATATTTGCGTTTATCTTAATGCCAGGCTTATTGCGGTGATTGGAAGCTTAACTCCGAACCTGGCAGCAGAGCAGCCCTCATCTCGCTCTATAACGATAACGGCATTTACATTTCTATACTGTCATTCCTCCCCACCGGGAATCAAAACCTCAAAACTGGAGGCGTCGGGTCCCAGTGAACCACGGCTGCCTCTGGGCTGGAGGGAGGTGGCCGGGAGCGAGGGGCAGCCCCGAGCCACCACCTGTCCCAGCCAAGGGGCCAGGCTGTCACCCTGCCCTGGCAGCACCCCCCCGGGACCCCCGGCCCTGCCCTCCAGCTGAGCTGTGACTTGCGCCGCGGCTCCAACATTGAATTAATTTGCGTGAGTGTCGGCGTCTGCGAGTTGCAGAATTGGATGGCAACACTGGGTTTTATATTTTTTTTAATTTTTTTTAAAGAGCTTATATAACCTTGGGGATTCTATTAATAAAAATAATGGTTTTGAACTCTGGGAACAACCAGCCCCGATGATGAGCAATTAAATGCTCCAACTTCAGAAAGCAGGCAGCTATCGGGCGGCAGGGAGATAAGGGGAGAGGCGCTGGGGGCAGGAATTGTGGCAGGGGGCTGGGAAGGGGGCGAAGGGGATTCCCTGCCTGGAGGCAGATTGCCGGAGTCTGCCTGTCCCTCCTGCCCTGTATCTCCATCCCTGTGCCCAGGGAAACAGAGAGGAGCGGGGAACGGGGTTGTTTCAGACCCAGCCTGGGTCTGGACCCTGTGGATGCAGGGTGGATGGGCACCCTCTGGTCCTCCTGCACCCATTTTTAAGCACCCCAGCTCCCGCGCTTTGACCCCGGGCCGTATCCAGTACAAAAGCAAGGGAAGAGCAGCCCGGCACGGCGCAGGTGAACATCACCCGGACCCAACACGAGGCCCTGGGTGGGACCCCGGCGGGATGCTCGTGGTCCCCACCGGCGCTGGCTTTGGCTCTGCAGGGGCTCAGGGCGGGGGGGGAGGTTAAAGGAGGTGACGGCAGAATTGGGTTTAAAGAGGCTTGGCTGAGGCTCGGGGCCAAAACTAGGAGGTGCCTGGTGTGGGGGGTGTTCAGGGCAACTCTGGGGCCACGAGCCCTGGGGGTTTCACATCCCCCCCCCCCCCGCAGCTGGTATCAAAGAGCCTTTGCTCTGCTCTTGCGGTTTAGGGGGTTTTACTTCTTTTAATCCCTGAGTAGCCAGTGAGGCATTTAAAGGGTTTAATGTAAGAGAAGTTGAATCTAAGATGGTAATTAGAGAAAGCTGGGACATAACCTAAATCAGGGCATTTGGAGGCAAAAAACCCCGCAGTCTCTGGGACGTGTTCAAGTGCCTGGTTGTTTCCTTTTAATACCAAAACATGTAAAAACTCGTTTTTCCATTCAAGGTGACCATTGCGTTCAGGTTATTGTGTTTTCCTCTTTGCAATGCAGGATTGTCGGCTTGTTTCACAGGAGGGTTTAACACCCCACTCAGCAGCGGGCTGTGGGTTTGGGTTGTTTTGTTTGGGACTTTATTTTTTTTTTTCCTTTAAATCTCCCTTATTCAAATTGTCACAGCTTGACAGCCTTGTGCCAGGAACACGCTGTCATCCTGAAACTCATATCTTTAATTCCTTTCCTCTGATGCTAATAACACCTTAAGATGATTAAGACTGGAAAAAAAAACTTACTGTCTTATTTTTCTGCCATTGGTGATGCTGGTTGCTGGCTCTCGGCACTTCATTCATCTTGGGGAGTAAAATTAGAGCGGTCACCCTCCTCCCACCAGGGTGTTTCTCCTTGGTTTTAGTTTCTGGCTTTTAATTGCTGAATATCGATGCCACCGGGCTGCCGTGCTATCCGAATGCTTTTCTTTTGCAATTTAAGATGCAGCGGCATGGCGAGCCCCCTCCCGCAGCATCCCTTGGCTGGGGGCCACCCTGCAGTGCTCCCCGCTCACGCCGGCGGCGCGTCCCCGGCCCCCGTTTGGGAACAGCCCGGGCAGTGTTCCCGCACCGGCCCCCAGCAGTGCCGCCAGTGCCAGGAGACGCGGGCGAGGGCACGGACACACTGTCCTGCCCGGGCTGCACAGCTGCAGCCCACGTTGCCCACCATGGCCGGGCACACAGCAGTGAGCAGCCGGGCTGCAAGGACACAGATTCCTGTCCACAGGTTATTTTTTTTTCTTTTTTAAAGATGCTTTCAGTCCGGGACATGTTCAGAGCGTGTTTTAGCTTCCCCGTATCGCAGGGCACCGCTTACCCTGTGCATGACGATGCCAGCCCAGCTGATGCTTCCCTGCCAGGCTGGTCACCGGCTGCTTTTGGCAGCAACTTTGACACCTTCTTGCTCATCTAGGAAACAAGGTACTGGATAAAATTAAAAACTGTACACTGTGGAATGCCCAATAAATCCGTGGATGTGGAGCTTTATCTCGGCGTGTGTGAGGTCAGGACCCT
Organism: Morus bassanus; assembly: GCA_031468815.1. NCBI lineage: Eukaryota > Metazoa > Chordata > Aves > Suliformes > Sulidae > Morus > Morus bassanus. The sequence goes on from CM062590.1 coordinate 3,476,637, forward strand.
GTGGATGCACTGAGTGGGTCGGCTTCCCCCTGAAGCAGAAGACAGCAGCAGATCAAGGAGAGTCTCTTTCCGCTAAAATCCTGCATGGGTGCTGGGTTTGTGGGTCCCGTGGTCTGATGAGCGGCTCGAGGCCGTTGGGACGTTGGTTTAGGTTTTTAGGTCCTGTTTGGATAGCAAGCGGAGCAAACTGGGGAGCTGCATCGCTCACAGGGCCCCGTGCAATGCGGCTTTGTCAGACCTTTGGTTTGGGTTTTCACGTGCAGCCGTGCCTCGGTTTCCCCAGTGGGCAAATAAACGGCCCCTTCCCTCGCTGCTGTCAAGCCGAGCTGGCTGGTGCCTCCCTTTTGCAGGTGTCGTAGGACTCGGTGACCCAGGACAGGGCATTTTGGCCCCTCCATGCCAGTGATGTCTCTGTGCCGGTGCAGCAGGGTCCCAGCCATCCTCGCTGCCCTGGGCAGCCCAGGGGATTTAGGGATATGAGTTTTGAGGCTTTGGCAGCATGGTCGGAGGGAGCCCCACTGCTCTGGAGCAGGGAGAGAGAAGTAACTCGAGGAAAGTAGGCAGGTGAAGGAGGAGAGCAAAGCTGCTGCTCCCTGATGTGGTGTAGCCTGCGGGCTCCGTGTCCCCCATGTTCCTGGCATCCCCATGCTCCCAGTGTCCATGTGCTCCCCATGCTCCTGGCATCCCCACGTTCCCGCTGTCCCTGTGGTCCCCCTGCTCCCGGCACCCTCATGCTCCCAGCATCCCAGGTACGCAGAACCCCTGACCCATCAAGTAATGCCTCTTCTCCCCTTTTTTTCCTCCCCACACCACAGGAGGAGCGGATGAGCCAGAGACGATGACTGCTGAGAGCACCAAAACCAATGGACCCATGCGGGAGCCGGAGGTGGGGGCGACCAAGCCACCGGTGCCCCCCGCCCCGCCGCGGCGCCGGGGACGCAGGCTGCGGCGCAAGTCACCGCCGGAGGTCCCGGTGAAAGGGCAGCTCCGCATGCGCTCGCCGTCGGGAGCCTTCGTCATGGTGGGCATCTCGGTGGTCCTCGTGGGCATGACCATCGCCGTGGTGGGCTACTGGCCCCACCGGGGACCCGGGAGCACCGGGGCCGGCACAGGGAACACCAGCACCGCAGGGGACATGAGGAGGGAGGTGGCCGCCGGGCGCCACATGCCCCACAGCGAGAAGCTCAAGCTGATCGGCCCCGTCATCATGGGCATTGGGCTTTTCATCTTCATCTGCGCCAACACCATGCTGTACGAGAACAGGGACATGGAGACCCGCAGGCTGATGCAGAAGGGTCTCTACTCCATGGCGGCGGGTCTCCCTGTGGGGACCGGCCCCGAGGATGGGCACTGCCAGCATGGGGATGGCCAGCTCATCCCCAAGGCCAACGCCGAGTGTGTGGAGGGCTGCTACCAGGTGGATCTCTCCTGCCAGCCCTGCCCCGGCCCTGGCAGCAAGTGGTCTGACTGCTACGGCCCCAACAGGCTCCAGACCACGGCCGAGCTCCTCCAGCACCCAGCAGCATCCCCCGCCACCTCCCTCCTCAGCCTCCGCTCTGGCGCCTCCGCCGAGGCCAACCTCAGCCTCTCCTGCCGCGCCGGAGCCGAGTCCCTCCTCTCCTCGGCCATCGGTGCCTTGGCATTGCCCGTCATCAAGCTCAACAACCGTTTGCTGGACGCGGCAGCACGAGGGGCCGGCGAGAGGGCGGAGGGGGGCACGGCTGAACCCCCCACCGAAGCCCCACGGCTCTCCCAGGCTCTGCTCTCCACCAGCGGCAACATCGTGCCCTGCGGCCAGGACCGTGGTGGTGGTGGTGGCCACGTCACCATCAACGTGGATGGTGGCTGCCCCGGCACGGAGCCAGCGGCACCAGAGCTCAGCCCGGATGCACAGCTCCACCCCCCAGGACACTCTAAGTCCCTGGACCTCGGCCGGCCGGGGGTGCTGCTGGTGGCCCCCATCAAGGACCGTAAGAACCGGAGCTGGCCCCGGCTGGACCACATCAGCCTGGTGGGTTATGCCAAACTGGAAAGCACTGGCGAGTCCTCGGACCGGCTGCTGGAGCCCAGCGAGCCCCAGAGCAGGGTCGAGCCCCGACCCAGCTCCTGGGCGGTGGGGGTGCAGCAGGGCACGCGGGTCTGATGTCCCCACGACCCTCAGGGACCGTGACGTCGCAGTCCCTCATCCTGGCCCACAGCACCCACCAGCGACCCCAAAACATCCAGGAGGGGTTCAGGGGTGGCATTTTTAAGCGGATGCCAAGAGGGAGGTCCCGACCCGCTGCTCCTGGGGGAGGACTGGCCTGGGGTGGGATGTCCTCTCCTGGTTGCCTCTTGATGGCTTCCCAGTGGATGTCCTTGGCCTTACAAGCCCTTCTCCTGGTGGCTTTTCCAGAGGAGCCCTCGCTTTGAGACCCAACACAAACTGCAGGATGGAGACGCAGGGCGGGCGAAGCACCCCCGGCCCCGCAGCACTTTATTTCAGCGGGGTTGGGAGGGGGGGATGTTTTGGAGGGTGGTGTCCCCTTGCCCAGCCTCAACCCACCGGAAAATTTGCTTGACCAGAGCACGTAAGCCAGACAGGGGCTATTAAATATTATCTTGATGCCGTGCGGTCCTGCCTCGCCTCATCGTCTCGCCTGCGGGATGCTCGGGGTGGGCGGCGCGCCTGCGGCAGCTGGTGCCAGAGGGTCTCTGAGACCATGCTGCCCCCACCCAGGCTCTGCTGGAGAGAGTAAGGATGCGCTATAACCAGCTGCTGAATATTTGCAGAATAAGGTGATAAGCTCAAGGTTTGGGGTTTTTTTTTTTTGCAGAGTAGGGATGTAAAGGTGCCTGGGGAGCAGCAGGCAGCGAGTGAGGTGCTGCTGCCCACCCTTCTGTGCAGGCAGCTGTGAAATTAAGAGTTGCTGGGGTGCGGTGGTCCCCAAAGCCCATCTGTGGCTCAGGGTTTAGTTGTGCTGTTGTGCTGGTGGGGTGAAGGATGCAGGTAGTGGGAGGATGCGGGTAGTGGGAGGGATGTCATGGGGCAGAGAGGTAGGGGCGACTGTTGGTGCTGCTTTTGCCAGGCCCTGTCAGGTGCTGTCGTGTTATTTGGTGCCCTTTGGATGCAGAACAGGAGCTGCACAGGATGAGGCCAGAGAGCCAGCCTTGGCACTGGGGTGGTGCGATCCCTGGAGAGAAGGTAGCACAGAAAGAAAACCCTCCAAAAACCCATCACAGCAGGAAAATGCAGTAGGGAAAAATGTGGATAAAATGAGAAATGAAGTAGAGAAACAGGGTTCACTCTGCTGGGTGTGGCTGTGCTGCGGGATGCAGTTCGCATCCCATCTCGGGAGGCGGCTCTGGGCTCAGCAGCCCAGAAGTGTCGGCTGCTCGTTTTCTTGCAAATGAGTAATTTTTACTCCAGCATTTCTTTCCCTATTCTTTCCCAAGGCATTTGCCATGTTTGTCCCTGGGGAAGGCATGGGCTGGTCACTGCTTTGGTGCTCAGCCCCCATTCCTGTTGATCCCCCCCAGCACGTGGCTGCAGTGTCCCCCTGATGTCCCCATGGGTGAAGTCCACCCAGGAGGGCTCACGGGGATGGGGGTGAGGAGGTGTCAGGTCCCACCGGCCACGGCACAGTCACGAGGCAGCAATGGTGGGGCATGGTTGAAATAAATAGGAACTGGAGGAATGTCCTTCACCTTTGTATTTTTAAGGCAGGGGCTGGAGGGTCCCAGCTGTGCCACTGGCTCCTGTGAATGCTGGGACAAACCTCCACCAGGCTGTCCTCCCTCGACCCTGGGAGGCACAATGCTGGAGTTTGAGCCAGTCCTTCTCCCAAAAAGAACCCCCCCTTGTTCTTAACAGCAGTTCCATCTCTGGCTCTGGCAGAGACCCAGGAGCCAGGGAGTGGTTGGGCACCCACCGCCGGTGGGTGCTGAGCCTTGGGCGGCGGCCGAGGGCACCGAGGTGGGAGCATCCCCACAGCCCCTCTGTGGCAGGGTACCACTTGGGCAGACAGCTGCATCTTTCCAAAGCAACTTTTTGCTCTTTACGTTTCTTTTCCCCCATGTCCGGGGAGATGTCACCTATCAAAAAGCAGAGAATGATTTTTTTTGCAGCAGCAGCAGTTTTGCCTTGTCAAAGCATCCAGCACCGGCATCTTGCCAGGCACCCAGAGACCACCCCTGATCCTGTCCTCCCCATCGATCCAGAAGTAAATGGTGCCCTGGGTAAATCACTGCCCTGATCCTGTTTTACAGCCAGAAGCACCCAGTCCATCTGCAGCAGCCGTGTCTGCCAGTGCTGGGAGCTTGTCCCAGCATGTCCCATGCCCTCAGCTCTTCTCATCTTGGATGCCAAGGGTGTCAACAGACGGATCAGAGTGAAGGGGCGAGGACGGCTCTGCTCTCCAGCGACTTGGGAGGCTTCAAAACATGGCGTTACTGCTGAGATGGGATCTCTGCCTTTTGCCTTCCCAAGACCAGAGCCCACCGTGGTGCAGATAAATGGCTGAAATATGTTTTCTCTTCATGAAATGGGGTTTGGGTTGTTTTTTTTTTTTTTAATTCCTGTCTCTGCTTTTCCCTCTCTTTGGTCTGAAGCGAGCACAGAGCCTTGGACCTTGCAAATCTTAGGGGCAATATCCTTCTCCAGACCAAAACATCCCTGCAGAATGCTTTGAATGGTTTGGAAACTGCCTTTTCTGGCAAAAAATATATCCCCAGCACAAGTGTTCCCAGCGGCTCAGAGACCAGCGTCCCCCTGGCCCGGAGCTGGGGCTGGGTGGAGGGGAACCATCCCCGGCTGGGCGCTCTTGTCACCCCTTTTTGTCACCCCATGGGGTTGGGGACGGGGGACAGGGCTGTGGGAGTCAGGGACGGTTGTGCTGGTGATGCTGTTGTCTCTCACGCAGTTTTCATCACCTTCCACATCACCCCACAGCAACAGCACTTGGCACCGGAGCTGGGAAACAGCAGATTAAAGCCTGCAAGAAACAAAACTACTCCGCACTCATTTTAGAAGAGTCAAGGTTTTCCACAACTTTTATGTTTTTTCTTCCTTTGAATACTCAGCATGCCTTGTTTCAATTTTTATTATTATTTTTTTTCATTTTAATTTCTGGTTTGCCTTTCGAACAGGAGTGATATCTGCTTTGTGCCCTATTGCCTGGAGCAGACCCGGCCCCATCTCCACCTTCCCCCGTGCCCCTGCACCCACTCCCATCCTGCCCCATGCGAGGTCCCCCCATGCTGTGGGGCTGCTGAACCCCCCCTTTTCCCAAAAAGCAACCCCTAAGCTTCCCCCCCACCCTCCTGCAGTGTTTTTTTTCCCTGCTTTACAAGAAAAAGCTGTCTCTGCTTCCAATGCAATCGCTCCCAAGAAGTTTGGGTACCAGCATCCCCCTTTGCAGGGAAGCAGAGCTGGGGCTGACGGCTGCGGTTTGGGAGTCAGTAGCATCCCTGAGATTTCACTGGGAGCAATACCAGCCCACAGCTCAGCTATTTATTTGGCTGCTTAATCTTAAAATTATTTAGGCATTGGTTCAATGCAATAAACAGCAACAACAGAAAGTCACCGGTGGGGCCTGCCCCGAGGCAGCGTCCCAGGGGACATGCCAGGAGGTTGTTTTTATCTGAAAATAACTTTTCATTTGGGCTTAACCAGCTGCAGCCAGAGCTAATGCCAGGCGCTGGGCCACGCTTCGGAAACTGGCAGCAAGAAATTGGAGCCTGAAACGCTGCAAGGAGCCATGCCAGGAGCTGCCTTAGGGCTGGGGGCTTTTGTTTTAATTTTCCCGCTTCATTTTCTGGCTGGGGCTCAGCCTGACCTTGGGGAACGGCTGCAACCCAACGTGGCAAATGATGGGGGACGAGAGGAGACCCTGCCTGCAACATCTCCTGCCTGGACCACACACCGACTCCAGCATCCTCCTCCTGCCCCAGCATCCTTCTGCCCAACTCAGCAGCATCCTCTGGGGAGGCATTTCTGAGCCAGGTAGGGATTGTTTTAAAATGCAAAGCTGCTTTATTAATTAGTCTGGTGGGGTGAGAAGACCCTTGCTCTCTCTGGGGAGAGCATCATCTGCACATCCCTCACCTGCATCTCTGCCTGCGGACATGGTTTTGAGCGTGTTTGTGGGATTTAACAGCACTGGCTTCAATGGCTCGTCCTGCTGTGGATGCTCTCACCCCCACGCTGTCCCCGCAGCGTGCTGGGAATAACAGTGGGTAGGGACGGATCTGGGTTAAAAACAAAAATTTAAAAATAAAACAAAAGAAATCCACCCTGGATCTCTCCATTGGCCCTGCTCAGCTGCAGAGCTGTGAAGTTAAACCATCCTGGAAGTGCTGGAGATCTCACGCTGTGCAGGACGATGCTGGACGGTATCTTCTCATCCCACCCAGGAACCAGCTCTATAAACTATAGATTAAGTGCTCAGACATTATCACCCGCCGGCTTACCCCTACCTCAGGAGGTGCCTGCTGCAGGGGGAGATTCCTACCAAGAAAAGGGGGATTTCACCAAAAACACCAGCAAAAGAAAACAGTGCGTTTGTCCCCAGTGCTGACCAGGACTGACTGCGGGGTGTCCTTGGGCCACCGCAGCAGAGGATGGAGGCAGGAGAGGCAAGGGGCCCTGCTGATTGCAACTACCCCTGCACCACCAAGGGACCTCTAGGCTGGCACACAGTTATGGGGCAGCTGTGGCCAAAAATGAACAAAATGTGGAAAATGGTTTGGGGGAAACCACTGCCATAGGCTCCGTGTGGGAGAGATGCCCTGGGAAGGGTGCAGCCCTCCCCAGCAGCCGTCTGCCATGCCCAGGGCCGCCCCAGCCAGCACTAGTGGGGCTCCAGGTTTGCTGCTGGGACACCTCCATCCCCAGGGGAGGTGGTGGAGGCCGGGTTAATAACAGCCCTTTGACCACCTCTTTAACAGGGCACCTATGTGGAGCTGGAGCCAAGGACTGTGCCGCTTGAATGGGGCAGGTTCAGAGCCAGCCCAAAAAAACATCCCCCAAAGGGGCAAAAAGGGTGGATGAAGAGAGAAGGGCTGGAACAGCCACACCAAAAAGCAGCAGATCCCACTTGCAAAGGATCCAGACCCAAACCCCCCAGCACAGACGGCTATGGCCACGCTCACCCAGATTGGCCACAGCTGAGGGATGATTGCTTCCACCCCACACCTGATGCTGCTCAGCCCACCGGGTCCCACCAAGCTGCCAGCCCTCAGGCTGGTTTGCAGCCCTTCCTCTTCTTCTTCCTCCTCTTCCTCCTCCTCCTCCTCCTCCTCCTCCTCCTCCTCCTCCTCCCTGCAGCAAGAGAAGCTACAGCTATGAGTCTGTATGGCCGGTAAGTCCTTCCTTAAGATTTAAAGTTTGTGCAAAGGAAAGCGCTCTGCTGGCGGATGCACACTTGTAGTACAGCCAGGGAATGCAAATGTTGGTGCATTATTTAGGGTGAGTGCTCTCTGCTATAAATCTTCCTGAGGCACTGGGAGGATGACTTTTTGGGGCTTTCCATGCCGGGGCTGAGGCTGGGGCTATTGCAAAGTGCACTGAGTGATAGTGTGGTGCTTTGCACCTTATGTTTAAAGATGAGGAGCCCTAAGCAGGGGTGATGGGGTGTGGATGTGCTCCCTGGTGCTATAAAGCCTTGTGACCTTTTGGTGAGGTATATAGGGTGCTGCTTTTGGATGCTTTATTTAAAAAAAAAAAAAAAAGGAAACAAGTGCAATGCAAAGTGCTTCTCTGCATTTAATGAGCCAAGGGCACCTGTCTTGGTGCTTCTTGGCACCCAAGGAAGCTGGGACAGGGCTGGAGCTGGGGTGGGGTGAGGTGTAGTTGCTTGATTTTTTTTTTCTTTATTTTTTGGCTTTTGTGGGTTTGGGGATGTCCTGCATAGACTTGCTGGCACCCCCAGCTCTGCACATTTCTCCTGCTGCAGAAAGGGACTGTGCAACATGGGGCTGATCCCCTCAGGGCTGCTTCTGGGTGGGTTGGGGAGAGCTGAGCTCCAAAGCCCAAGCCCCCCATCAGCTGTTATCGGTGTCCTTGCGATGTGTGCTGTTGGAGCTGGAGCCCAAATCGCTGGGGCTTTGGCTTTGAGCCTGTTGGGGAGCGCTGCCCATGCTGAGGGCAAACAGGGGGAAGGAAAGGATGCGCAGATAATGGGGTATGTCTGGCATGCAAGGGGTTATCTGGGACTTGGGACATTTAAGGGCTGGGAATTTGGGCTTTGGGAATCCATCCCTACCCCAGGAAAACTGTCTCATACAGAGAAGCTCCGTAGGACGTGTGTATGGGAAGTGGCAGGGGAATACTTCTCTCTTACTACCTTGGAGCTTTACTGCTGCAGAGGCAGAGCAGAACATGGGTCAGGAATGGCCAAAAGCTGCTGCCTGCAGCTCCCCAGGGAGTCAGCACCAGGGCTGCGCCGGAGCATGGACCAAAGCATGGCCAGCTCCAGAGCCTAGACCAGCCTCAGTGTCCTGCAGCGGGCAGGACGGCGGCTGCCTTCGGGAGATGAGCTGTATCCCCATCAGGATGCCAGAACTGGGGCCAGTGGAGCGGGGACAGCAGGGTAGTGATGTCTCCTGGACGTGTCCTGCAGGAGAAAACTCTTGTGGCATTAAATGCCGTGGCCACCTGAGATGTCTCCTGGGTGCTGGAGCTGTGCTCACCCACTGACCCACTGCCTCATCCTGAGCGAGAGTCCAGGCATGGGTTTGCACCGGCAGAATGGGCTGCTGCCTCGGATCCCACGGCAGCAGCTCTGCAAGTTTCCCTGGCACTCGCCGAGGGCAGTGGGATGTGTCCAGCCCCATGGGGCGATGGAGGAGCCGGACTCTGGCCAGGGACCTGCCGCTTCCCTGCTCTGGAGTTTTGGAGCGGGGAGGCGAGGCGGCAGTGTTGTTTGAAGGTGGAGCCGGCTGGAAGGATGCCACTTCAGGTCTGTGGTGTTTAGGAAGCCCAGTGCGGAGCAACTGGGCTGTACTGGTGGGCACTGGGCTGTAATCCCAGCCATTGATGTGGTTTTCCAGCCTTCCAGGGGCTCGTGTGGTCCCGGGATGCTCTGCAGGAGCAATGGGGTTGCTCTGCTCCCCCAAACTGACATGGGGAGCTGCTCGTAGGGGAGCATCGAGCCCTTAGAGCCAGGGTCGGAGTGAAGAGCTGCTGAGGCTGATGCCCACAGACCTGCAGGTGTCCTGCAACGGTGCTTACCTGGGGCCTTGGGGGACGAAGCAGGGATGAACCCAGTGCCACCAACCTGGCTGCTGCAGGACAAGAGGTCACTCCCTGCCTCCGGCTTTGACTTTGCCCCCTGTGCCTCAGTTTACCCAGTTATGGAGCTCAGGGCTGAGCTCAGTGTGTCCTACCTGGCCTATTGCAAATGCAGTTCCTCCCTTTCAACCCTGTTATCCCAGACCCTAAACCACCCTGGGCTCTCCTGCCTAGAAGTGATGGAGTCAACCCTGCTGCTTGCCTCCTCCTGTAGCAATTCCCCTCGGGGCCCTGAGAGCGGCCCTGACCCCGGGGCACCATGCTGGCCCGCCAGGAACACGACTGGCTGCCCGAGCCCCCGAAATGAGAGGAACAACCTAAAAATAGCCTGGGCTGGAACAAGCTGGTGTCTGAATGGGAACTTTCTCGTCCCGGTGAAATGGCTGCTCCTCCGGGTTGCGGGTCAGGGTCTGGGATGGAGACCCGAGGAAGGAGCAGGGATGGATGATGAAGGGAAACGGCTTTTATGGCTCCTTCCCAAAGGATGGGACCTCTGAGACAGAGCCGTTGGTGTGGGGTCTGGGGACTGGAGCTGGTGTGGGGCCACCCAGGAGCCCGGGCTTGGCCCCCAGGGAGCCTGTGGGCTGCTGCTGCCTTCTGCTGGTGTTGGGACAAGGAGTTTGGGGTTGGTTTTTTTATTTATTTGCATCTCTCTAGATTGCCATGGTGTTTGTTTACCTAATATTTTCCCTTGCTTGTAGCCAGGCAAAAAATGCCACAGGGCTCTGGGCTTGGCAGACTTTGCAGTTTTGGGGGGCGGGGGGGACTGAGGCAGGGGGCTAAAGGGAAGCAATAGGGCTCAGAACCCCCTTGCTCCAGCTGTGAGGGGTTAAAGGCACCCTGTGCTTGGGCACCCAGCCCAGGGGAGGCTTTAAGGGGAGGGAGCTTTAAGGAAAAGCCCTTCCAGTCATGGTTGTCTCCTGGTTGATGGCCCAGGGCTTGATGGCAGAGCGCAGGGTCCTGGCTGAGCATCGGTGGTCTGTGCTTGTCCCCTGGGGAAACAAGCTGGGGACAAATTTCCCCTGGGCATTTCAGATGGAGCTCAAATGTCCCCTGTGCTGTGGATGTCCTTGCCCTTGCAATGGTCCTGCCCCGCAAAGTGTCATGGCTGGGGCGGACCAGGTCCCCTGGTGCCACCGATGTCCCTGCGGCAGGTCTGGACCAGCCCTGGGGAGGGGACGGGTTGCGAGCCCCTCGGGGAGGGCAGGGGCAGTGGGGGTGGCCGTCAGCTCAGCGTCCCTGCGCCGTAGGGCTGCCCTGGCACGGGGCTCCCAAGGCCGGTGGTTTTCCTGCCAGGACACGGTGCTGGGGTCCAGCACACCCCAGCCGGTGACGCTCCCCCCGTATCACCTGATGCCGAGCCGATGCTGAGCTGGGCGCTGCGGGGACGGGCGGGGACCCACCTCTGCTGTGGAGCAGCTCGTTGAGGCCAGGCAGAGCTTAGTGCTGCTCCCTGGGTGATGGCAAATAATTCAGAGAGGGGGCAGGTGATGCTTTGGCCGACTGGCTGCTGAGCGGGTGGCTGACACCCCAAAGTGCAGCGGAGCAGGGTAATTGAGCTATTTCTTGGCTGTTTGTCCCCCAACACCATGTCTTTGGGGTCGTGGTCCACGCCTGGCTGTGGCTCATCGTGCTGGCATGTTAGCTGAAGGAGCTGGGCCCTCCACAAGCCCCAGCTCCCTGGGATAGGGTTATTTAAAGCATGTTTTGGTGCAACTCTAATTGGGTTGGACAAGATGAGGAGCCCGGGGCTGCCCCGGCCGTGTGCGACTGTCCACACTGGCTTGGGGAAATGTTTGACTCTGCTTCGTTGTTGTAAGTAAATCAAGTTGCTGTGACATGTTACGGAAAAGCAGCTCCAGCAGTGGCTGTTTCCTGACTATCCAGGGCTGATTTCTGCAGCTCCTTTGTAATTTTTGCTTTACAGTACATTGAGATTTAATACTTGGAGCAGCTTGAAAGCAAACTGGCCAAAGGCAGGATGTCAGTAAGATGCAATGACTTGTCTCCAGAGCAATTTGAATTAATGTTGCTTTTCACATGTGAATGTAGACACATGCATGAACAGCAACGGCATCGTGTAACTCTTCCCCTTCTGTCCTGTCTGTTGGGGAAACTGAGGCATGACGGGATGGTACCACAGCTGGCCCCAGGGCTGCCCCTGCCTGCTGGGATGCTCTTTCCCTCCAGTTCCCAGGCTCCAGCTGTCCTAACTCAGCCAAATGGCTTTTGTTCTCTGTCAGGCTGGCAGCCAAGATGCCCCATCAGCGTTCTGCTCAGTATTTCTGTCCATCCTAAAGATGCTGAGGCCAGAAAAAAAAAATGTGACAGGACAAAAAAATATAGCTGTGTTAGACATCTTCCCCTGCTCCAGTTCAATCACATTTGCTCAGGGTTAGGCAGCAGCTGCTGAGCAGAAACCCTCACCCGAGCTCACCTCAAATTCAGTAGTGCAAAGGGAGGTTTTAGATCAATTGATGATGTTTTAGGGAAAACTTGGACTCTGGGCCTCCCTTTTGGCCCTTTCTGGGGGCTTTGGTCCCACATGTGGCCCCGCTGGGAGATGTTTAAAGTGTCTGAAGCTGCCGAGAGCGCAGGAAATCGCAGCTGGCAGCGGCGGCAGAGCCTGGCACGGGGCTGGGCAGAGCTCCAGCGGTCGCGGCACACAGCGACGCAGCCGGCACCAGCTCTGCCGGGAACACGCTTGGCAGGCGACTGGTCTGGCTTAGGTCAGAACAAGCAAATTGCCATGAAGCTGGGATGGAGAGAGAGACCTGGAGGAGGGTGAGGATAAGAAAGAAGGGTTCAGGGCCCGGGAGACAGTTTTGTTTGAAAATTTATTGAAAAATGCAATACAAGAAGCAATACTGAACACTTATGTCTGTCTAAATACTACAGCAACTTTCCCTTTGATTTACTATGAAAGTCCAAAATAACAGCTCCCATCACTAATCAATCTATAAAGATTTGCCCATTTTAAAAGTTCCTATTTATTTTTATAAAGAAGAGTGTAAACAGCTAGCCTAGACAATTTATAATTGCCTTAAAAAAATTTTACAAAGCTCCTTCATATTCTCAACTAAATTTTTTTTTTTTTTTACAAGTTTCATCTCTAAGGCTGGGACACTACCACCTCTTAAGGTAATTGTACAATTAGGAAAATCGGCAAACCACAGTTTATTAAAACCAGAAATCAGTCAGTCCTTTGCTAATACATATGTGTTGGTCAGAGATTGCTATTTGGCAACCGGAGCTGCCGTTCCAGTTTAACAGAGGAGAACATGAGCTCCTTGCCTTCCTTTCTATAAAAACATTCATTCATATATAAATAGCTTCCATATAATGTATATTATACAATCAAGACAGTCTCTGGGTGAATTTGTGGAGTGGGAAGAGCTGGGAACATTCATATAAATAGACCTTACTTAGCTGCTTTGTCCCTAGAAATAACACAGCATGCTAAGAGCCAAGGATTTTAAAAACCCGTCGGAGGTGGAAGGGATGCGGGCAGCCCCAGCGGAGGATGGAAGAAGCTTCTTCTGCTCTTAACTTTTATCTTCTTCCCAGGCTGCTGCTGCTCCTGTCTAGCTCCTGGGCTCGGGCGCTGCACATTGGCGGCTGTGTCGGCTGGAGAGGGTCAGCAGGGCTGAAAATCCCCCGTGGGGTCAGACCGCAGGGTGATGGCAAAGGTCAGATGAGGCGGTAACTTGTTTAAAATACTCAAGGAGAAGCAAGAACTTAGAAGGGGCGGGGGGGGTGGGTGGGTGTGTGAGAATGAACAACCTGGAAACTGCCACCCGAAATCCAGGAAAAAAAAAAAGATAAGTTGTTCTAGTCTATGGGCCCTTAAAAAGGGATGTATGCAGCCACAGCAAGCACATCCTTTTGGAAAGGAACCACCTCTTGTGCCAGCAGGTTTCTCACCCCAGAAATCCCCTGCTCAGGGCATTTTGTCCCAGTCATCGTGCTCAGGGCACAGGACACCCCAACTGAACACTCAGGGCCAAGCTTCAGCCTCTCACCATATCCCCCTAAGTTCTTGTGATGGCCAAGTGCCTTTAAGTGCTATGGACAAACTTAATTTATCACGCTGGCTTTGTCTGGTAAAGCTCAGAAATCCTCTTAATGACTACTCGGTGTCCCTGTTTACTCCTCAGGTAGCTGCTCCAGGTGGAGAAGGAAGGACCAGTGGTAAAAAGCTAAATTCCCAGAAAGGGGACATTGCCAGAGGGCTGCTCAGCATGATGGGCTTTTAAGGCAAGCATTAACCAACTAGGCTGAGGACAGCAGGGACACAGACCTGTTAAAGGGCCTGTGTTGCAGAACAAGGAAGGAAAAGGCTGTTCAGACATAAAGAGGAAGACTTCATCTCTACACTACAGCTGTGGAGCTCAGGACTCCCCAAATTCCCAGAGTAGGATGCCTGGTACCCAGTGGAAGGCAGAGCATCACCGGAGGGGACCACGCACCCAGAGCAGCCCAAGCAGCAGCTACTGGCATGGGAAGGCTGGAGGCTGAGAAGGACCCACAGCCAGCAGGCTCAAAGAAAGCAAAAATCCAGCAGCTCCAGCATTTTCAGCATAGTCTCCAATCAATACTGACAGCTTAGTTAAAATTGCACCTGAATCTGAGAAGCTACACTAGCCCCAGTATAGTTCAAAGGTTGTTTGCAGCTAAACAGCAAGTTGTTGCAGCCTGAGCTAAATCCAGTGACTTCTGAAACACATCATTCAAATTTAAAATAGCAGAGAGGTTTGTTTTTATTGCCATTTTCTTCCCATCCTCGACTGCAGAGCAGCAGCAGAGCACTCCATGCCCTCAGCTACCAATGTGCCACACTATATATATATATATTAAAAAAAAAAAATTCACAACCTCAAAGTGTACCAAAGTGTTCACAAGTGTCTGGACAGCCTCTTTATAAAGCTTGGTTTGGTTTTGTTTTGTTTTCTTTTTAAATTTACATGCTGGAAGGAGAAACCAGGGCATGATTAAAACATTTCCATGAAGCTCCGGAAGCAGCAGCAGGAGCTGAGCTCCAGATGCCGTGGAGGGAAGCGCATCCAGCCCCAGAAGAGATGTTTTCTGGTCATCCCCACCCAGGTGGAAATGGCCCCCGTGGTCTGTAAGCTCAGCCTAAAGATGCAGACACTAACCCTGGTATTTCATTCCAGCAAGGCAGTCACAAAGCCAAATGAAGTACAGACCCTTAAGCCAGCGTGGAAGAGGGGGTGGCAGCACTTTCCACGTGGTTTGGCTCTATCACGACCAGCAACACCTGACACCTCCTAACATTTCTTGTTCAGCCTCTCCAAATAGAGCTTACAGGCCTAGGAAGGATTGTCTAAAGGATTTTAAATTAAATGATAGTAGGGTATAAGCCCTGGTATATGGGTAATGTGTTTAGCTTTAAGTAGCACTGTGAGGGGAGGAAAAAATCCAACCCATGACTTACAAAAAAACCCCTAATTTAAAAATCATGAACACAAACAAGTGAAAAACTATGACATTGAAAAAAAAAATCAATTACTGTGAATGCTGCATAAGCCTACCTTAATAGCATTCAGAGTCCAAACACCTTAAACGCACACTTCTAAGGGCTTTTTAATTTAATGGCATCTAGAAAACACTAACAGGTAGGTAGCACTCGGCAGAGACACACAGGAGGAAGGCGAGGTGCTATCACAGTCCTCTTAAAGCTCTAAAATTCACAGTATAAGATACTTGAAGCAACTTCCAGTATTCCTTAAATCTAGTCAACTATTAAGATGTGTGCATAGGCTACACCACAAAACCCTACTGTGTTCACACATCGGGGGCCTGAAACCCAACAGGGAGGAAACTCGGAGCGAAGGCGGCAGCTCTGCTCTGCACGCCCAGGCATCGCGGCTGGAATCTCAAGCTCCCTAGAGCTAAAAAAATCAAGAGGCAATCAGAAATGCTGCACAAAACTGAAGTCTGACTTTTTAAACTGACTCTCCCGGCAGAAGGACCCATGGCTTTTTCAAGGCGTGTACAGATCCTGCACTCAGAATATGCATGGATGTGGCTTATCTCTGTTATCCCTGACGAGGCGGAGGGAATACGACTTAAAACAGTGACCCTTTGAGCCCTGCGAGGTGTGTCTGGGTCTGTATCTGAAGAGGCTATGCGTAAGAGGGAATGCAAAATTGAAAACCTGTAAAAAATATTCAGTACAGTTAGAAATATGGCATACTTTTGTCACAATATATATAAAAAAAATCTATATCCAATAGGATCCAGTGGAGTCTGGAAAATCCCAAGTAAAATGTCAAAGCGCAACTCCTAATAAATGATATGAATGTCTCTGAGTGTCAAGTCTTGTAAATCCGAGGTCTTTGTGCTCCAGGTAGTTTCTTGGTAGGTTTGCTGGGCTGCTTCTTCCTGGTGTTGTGTCTGGCAGGAACGTTTCCTAGAAAGAGAGAGACATGGTAAGTTACAGCTACCGACAGCCGGCTTTCTGGGAAAGAAAGGAACCTGCTTTCCTGAAGCTGCTGGAGAACTGAAATCAGAAGGTGAGTTACCATCAATGGCAGGTGTGAATTCAGGCTCAGAGCCACCTCCAGGCGCCTGGCACAAACAACGTCCTGCTCCCATCCCTGAAGGACCATATTTTAAGAGCTGCAAGCCCAGGAACCCTTAGGAGACCTCCGCCATTTTTATTCAGGTTTGGACAGTTAAAAAGCTCAACCACAATGTCTGTTAAACCACGCTGTCTCTCCTCTTGCCTAACTTCTTGTTCCACCTCCCAAATCTCTGCAAGTACCAGCTCTGTTGGGATGAGGCAGGACACAGGCAGGGCAGCACACAGCACCAACCTGGGCAACACCAACATCACCGGCGTGGGGCAGGACAGGCTTTACAGCACGGATGCACAGGCAGAGCTCCTGGATTCCTCGAGCAGCTCTTGCCCAAGACCATCACAACTGCAGAAAAGGGATCTTTCCAGGCAAGTCAGGAGCTTGGGGTCCAGCTCAGGGGTTACCTGGCACTGATACAGGCAGGGTTCTACATGAAACCTATAGCTCAGTGTGCTGCTGGTGCATCGAAGGTGTTTGGCAAGGCAAAACAGCCTCATCATAGGAGCCACATAGCTTCTTTTAGACTTTTCTGGCTCATTTCCACTGCAGGATTAATCTGTATTTGTGACTGCTTCATCAGCCTTAAATGATTGAATAGGAACAGCCTGAGCAGGACTCATCAGCTAACAATAATAATTTTACTTAAACTTTGACCGTATTTAGCCAAACCTCGCTTGCACTGAGACCCAGCCCCCTGCCCCGGGCGGGGAAAGCAGCACCCGTCCCTCACTTGTACGTGGTCTCCCTACTTACACAGCCTCGCTACTCCTCTGGGATCTCGGTCTCCTGGTGCACAACCACTTTGGTCACCGACATGTCCGGGTGCTGTTCCTTTGCTGCCTTTATCGCCTGCGCTAGAACCTGAAAGAGACCACATTTCAGAGCATGCCACCGAGGGTCCTCAGGGGGACAAGAGACTATTTCTAACTCTGGGGAGAGAAAAAGAAAAGGGATTCCACTTCAGCTGCACAGTTTGGTGACTTTTGGTAGTATTAGATTATTTCTGAAAGGAAAAGCTGTTTTCTAAGAATACACCACATCTCTCCACTGTCCCATGGTAGAAGATGGATGAGAGCAATTAAGCAAACCCTGTTTATTCCTCCAGCAAGTGTGATGAGCACATTTCAGACATCATCTCAGACATTTTCTTTTGGAATTAATAAACTAGTTCTTGTTGTACGAATGTTCTCCAGCCCCATGATACTTGCAACTAAAATTAAATTCAAAAAGTATAATTCTCCGATGACAAAATCATCACTTCCAACACACGCTAGAGGCCAGTGAGGCTGACTCATCAGAACGGTTTCATATAAAGCCGATGCAGGTGCTGAGTGCTACGAAATGACTTCTGGCACTATACAGCAGCAGTAGCGCTTCAAAGTTACTAGAAAATTAATGCAGATCATCCAGATATCAAGGAAAACCTTTATTTCACATTTTTGTGGATTTTTTTTAAAAAATTGCATTTCTCCAAAACAATTCTGGAATCAAAACTTTGCTGCCAACACCAGTTTCAGAGCAGAATTAAGCTTTGCTGGCCCAGCTCTACAGCTGCGGACTGTCAGAGGAATTTATTATTAAAATCAGTTTTGAAGTTTTATTTCTACCCCAGTAAAATTTCCCTAGGTTGCTTTCTGGTTAAGTTGTCTCCGCAAAGGCAGCCTGTCTAGTTCGTGCCAGCTCTGAGAAGCTCTTCTGGACCGCATCCAAGCTCCTACCTGGTCGTGGTCTACGTCTGCATCTCCTGTGATGACAATCCTCTTTTCAATCCGCGTCTCTGAAATGCCACCTTTTACAGTCTAGTACAAAAGGAAAAAACTACTGTTAGTCTAGAAGCGAAAAGGAGTTCGAGTGCACTGGTGCTGCCTGTCTAAAGATGGTATCAAAAATACCATTACCAAATACTGCCGTCATTCCACGGTATCAGAATCATGGGGGAAAACTGCCACTGCTCAGAGAAAAACTGTCAAATATTAATTTTCTTATAATTGAGCCAGGGAAGAGCTTTG
This sequence comes from Morus bassanus, assembly GCA_031468815.1. Lineage (NCBI taxonomy): Eukaryota > Metazoa > Chordata > Aves > Suliformes > Sulidae > Morus > Morus bassanus. The sequence goes on from CM062590.1 coordinate 3,494,519, forward strand.
ACTCACCGTGCAGTTTTTTCCCGTTGTCCCACAGGACAGTCAGAGCCCGTGTCCACAGACTGCACTGCAATTAATGCACAACCTACAGTCTTAATTCAACGCAGGCAAACCTGGAAACCTCATGCTTTGTTTCAGGTATTAATCACTTTTTTTTTAAAAGAACTGGGGTTTAAGCTTTTTTCCCCCCTATGACTCAACTCTGCCCATCTCTCTCTCATGTTATTGTTTTAGTTGTCATCGTTGTTTTACCGTGGTCCCGTGCTGTTACCTTTGTGATCTGTGTGGTGGTGGTGCTGCTGGTGGTTTCCGAAGTGATGGTCTGAGCAGTCAGCAGGATGCCAGGGTCTAAATCTCCGTTGCCACCATCTGTCTGTGGGACAGAACAGGCCATCAGTCTCTGCGGCAGTGGGGACAGAAGCAGAGTCTCCGCATCGACAGAGCAGGATGAAATCCGAGGACAGAAACTCCTCTCCATCGTGGACCGCGGGACAGAGCGAGCTGATCTGCAGCCGGCTGAGCTGTGCCCACCCGCACGAGGACTTCGCAGGTCTCTGAAGGCTCAGCACAAAGCCCATGGACTTTAAGGCTGGAAATGCAGGGATCCACAAAATCACCCAGGCAGGACCTGTAACACCTCTCAGACCAGATGGGCTGGGATACACCCAAATCTGGGTACACTGCAATGATGGTCATGCTCCTCCATGCCAAGCTGCATGCTTTGGACCACAAAGGGAGACCAAAGCAGATACCTGTCCCAAATTACACCTGCCTGGATCCATGGAGGTTCACAAAGCCAGAGAGCACAATCTGATTCAGAAAGTGCTTCTACCCTTCCTCCCTTCTGACAACACCTTGTACATCGCTCGCTTTACACTCTGCAGAAGCAAAGTCCAGATACCTGCTGAACTAGGAACAACTTCTTTTATAGCTGGTTACTTGGTTCCCGTCCAGCACGACTCGACCTTTCAAGGTCAGCCAAAAAACCTAAAACAAGTCACTCCACCAACTCATCCTGGCCGTGTCTCCCTTAGGGTGCACCGCTGACTAACGCTGGGCAGCGTCCCCAGCTTGGCAGTGGAACGATATCTTGAGTTACCACAAGGTGGGACCATTTCCCACAGACTGGAAGAAATCTCATGGCACATCACAAGCCGGTACACGCACAGCCAACTTCTCCCAGCCCGGGAGATGCACTTTTCCTTTTCATTTCCCAGTTGGAAATGGTAACAGCAGGAACCAGAGCAAAACTCCTCTATTCACATCTAGTCACTCACTGAGAAACAGGGCGATGCTCACCACCGCCCCCTCTACTCCCGCAGCCGGGGAGGATGCTGAGCAGCCATGGGATTCCTCAGGAATCCCAGATTATACAAGCATGGTCCATGGGATACCCGCACCCAAACCTACATCCCACAGCCACTACACTCCAACAGCAGGGCATAGGCTGCTTCTAACAACCTGTTATGACAAATCCAAGCTAACACAGGCTCCAAATTCTCAAATGCATAAATAAAACCTATTTTAGATCGAGGATTAATTTAAATCTCAGCAATGAAACCATACCTGCATATGTTGGTATCGCTCCACTACCATTTCTAGTTTCCAATCACCAGATACCCACTCTGGTTACATTTTATACAAAACTTTGGTTTTTCAACACCTGTTTCAGGGTTGAAAGCTAAAGAACAATGAAAACATTTATACATCAAGTTCTGAGGAGGCATAAACAGCAAGGAGAGCTGGGGAAAACAAGACAAGGCATCTCTTGCAGAGGAAAGGCCAACTCAGGTTAACTCCATACAGTCAAATCTACATCCCAAAGCCACCAGTGGCTGAAGATAAGATTTTGCACGCCCATCTTGAAAAAATAATTGCTCTTCAGGGAGAGTAAAAACACTGCTCCTCTAAAAATACCAGATGCACCTGGAGATAGTGTCCACAGCATGGGGTAACATGTGTGCTGCGACTCAGGTGCTTGCAGAAAGGCAGGTGCTGCTGTCTCATCCGGAGGATTCGGAAGCAAAACACTTACTTGAGTTTAAGCAAGCCGCTGGAAAATTAATCAGAACACACCTTACCTGTGCAGCTTCATAGGTGATGGTCTTCGTCTCCGTGTGGACAATGGGGACTTCTTTTGTGGGAATTTCGCTTTTGACAGCGCTGGACACGTCGGAGATGGTGACCGTCTGCGTCTTCACTAGTGGTGGCTATGAGACAGGGTTAAAAACATCTCCGTAAAGACCCAGTTAGCAATTCCACATCACGACTGTGCTGCTGGCAAATGTTCTGACACTGATCTGATAAAAGCACTGTGGGAACCAAGGTCAGCCTGGAAATCTGTGGTTTTAAGCCTCTGGTACGACACACTGCTCAGAGGGCAGAGACTGTGCGTGAGGATTAGACAGACAGAAAAATCCTCCAGACCCTCCCCAACACCGTGCCCTCAGCTCAGCCCAAGCAAGGCATTAAGGGTTTAACCGGTGTGTCACAATACCGCAAAGAAACGGACTCCACTGATTATTAACTTTCTAATTACTAGAAGCTCACTGCCAGCTGCCAGTAAAAGATGACCCTCATCTGCTGATGACAATGTCAAGATTAACATAAACCCTGGGCAAAAAAGACTTGATCACAGCTGAGAAGCTTTATCCTGACTGCAAGTGAAACACTATATTATTAAAAAAATCCTCAACAGATCCTAGGTCTTTAACTTTTATTAAATCAATGTCAGACAAAACAGAAACATGACATCTCGAAAGAGAAATGGGGAGGAAGAGAAATCAGTTGTTCCACCACCTGATAATTATCCAGAAGAAGACAGAGTTAGTTCAGACCCACAGTGTTTTCCCAGAGGGCTCAACTTCTGCTCACCGTCCCCAAACCTGATAGATGCCACCGTGATTGTTAGGCAGGGGAAGTGGGCATCTATTTAACCGTAAGCAATTAATATCAACACTGAAGCAGGCAAAAATATCTCCCACGGTGGGGAGCAGAAAGGGACACGAAAGCCCAGATTCACGATGTAAAAGCATGTTTGACAGCGCTTCAGATTGCTCTGCTGTGCTGAGGCTCAGCCTCTGGTACAGCAGGAAACAGCAAAAACCTTAAGGAACTAAAATTACATGCCTTTGGAGACTAAATATTTCCCTTTTGGGGGATGCAACAGGATGCTTGGATCAAAGAAAGGCAGAGAGCATTGCGCTGTGGCAACTGTATTTAATGCAAAGATAAATTGAGAGGGGCTTGTCTTTACTGCAAAGATAAATTGAGAGGGGCTTGTGTGCACTGACTGCAGGAGATTAACCAGCTAATTAGCTCCAAGCATGAGTCCAAGCCAAGCAAACACAGCTCCTCTCTGGGTCCGTGGCATCTGCTTGCTGCAGTGTTTGGTGTTCCCACTCCAAAGCCAGCCGGGGTGTGGGGGAGCAGGCGCTGGGGCTCACTACCTGGAAGCAGCGAATGACTGCCGGCAGCCCGTTATTAACATCTGAGTCGTGACACTCGCCATTTAGCTTTCTAAAGGCAAATCTGTCTTCGCCATCCTCTGCCACCTCCTCCTCTCCTCCCCAGGGCTGCCAGGGAGGTGCGGCAGGGCTGGCGGGGGGCTCCAGCTCAGAGAGCTCCGAGTCCTTCTCCGCATCCGCACAAACCCCCTTTCCACATCTCGGGTCCTCCTCGCTCGCGGGGAAGCTGGGAGCTGCCGCCGCTGCCGCCGCCTCCTCCTCCTCGCTGCTTAGGGAGGAAGCAGCAAAGTCACGGCTGGGAGAAGGCTCTGAGGCGGGTGGCACTGGGGTCTCACTAAAAACTACCAACTGCTTTGAGCCCTCCCACGCAAAGCCAGTGTTAACACTGCTCCTCTCTGGCACTGCAGCCACATCCTCTCTGGAGAGAAAGTCACTCATTTTCTAAAAAGAAACGAATACACAAAAAAGGCCAGAGAGAGAGAGAAAAAGAAAGAGAGCGTTAGGGAGAACAGGAGGTCATGAGGCATAAAAGCAAAACATCGGTTTCTTATAACATATCACATCTCCAGTAACGCATGCATCAGGAGTGAGTCCGGAGACTTGAAAGCTTGAAAACCTTTGTGCTATGCGATGTATCCAGCGCATTTACTGACTCGGCTTTCCTGGTACATTAATAATCCACTCTCCTAAAGTATAAGGAATTAATATTAAAACAACTCTCTGCAACTAAAGGAAGAGCCAACACTAAGCACTTTTTGCCCAGTTTGGAAACAGGAATCATTTCAGTGTAGCAAGTGGGGACTTGTGCACATCCGAAATGCACATGTGCAACAAAACCCACCTACTACACCAAAACCATCCCCCAATTCTGCTTTTAACTCCTTGAAATATTTTACACCGTGTTTTAATTTGCACGTGGAAGTTAAAAGAATAAGCCCAGAATTAGTGTACAGGATGCTCCACAGAGCCTGTGCTTTGCTCTTTTCCTCGCCCCTGGGAACGCTCACGCCGCCGAGCACCCTCTTTGCTGTTGCAGTCTCTGGGATAACTCACACAGACTTGTCATTATGGCATTGGTAAAATTATTGTAAGGATATCTACAGGGTAGTATTGAAATCAACTGCTTCAATTACCAAGAGGCTCCTGAATTGACGATGCAGTCTGGTCATCTGAAAGAATTTGTGTTATTTCTTCTAGACAAACCAGTTCAATAAACTCGCACAACTTAGCACAAAACTTTTCAGCTGAGGAATAAAGAAATGCAGCTTTAAACTGGAAAGCCAGATGTTCACGCTGATGCGTGCTGACCCCATCGCCACCGAGTGTGCGGTTCAGCTCAACAAGCTGCTTTTGACCATTTATTCAGGACTACCGAAATATTTGTAACATAGTTTATCCCAAGGGCAGTTGGCACACGGACACCTTTGCGGTAGCTAAACCTCCTGAAGGTACAACATAATTGGCATTTGTGATGGTGCACGGGAGAGAAGGCACGCAATGAAGCAACGCAGCCCTCCGAGAAGCAGGCAAGCATGTCTAGAGCACCTGAGGTGTCTGGGAAGAGCGTGCCAAGCCAGAGGGTTTAACTAAGGCTGGTGCTATTCTCTCTCCGTTCGGCTCGTTAGCAAGGTCTCAACTAGGCCGTCTCACATCTCTGGCAGCCCTCTAGCCAGGAGGGAAGCAACAGTGACTGAAGAGAAGAGAAGAGTTAAAACAGGAACAAGACAGAAAGCTTTAGCAAAAATCAGCTGTTTGCCCAAATGCCCGACCGATGAACATTTCATACGCACAGAGAAGCAGCATTTCAATCAGCAGCGGTGCACGGTGGCTACAGTCCTGCCCTCTGCTAGAAACTGTGTTTCTCATTATTGACAGGGAAAGTTGCCTCCAAGGAAGGGCAGAATAAGCAGTTACGGGCACCTACAATTTTACACGTATCTAAGTTGTCACATCATACAACATCAGGGAACAAAGAGGGAGAAAACCCAGAGGGATGCTACTTAATCAATGCCATTACTATTCCTTCTCAATAATTAACCTCACAGTTGATTTCTGGTAATTTTGTATAAAAATAGCCACGAATCATGTTCATCCAAAACCAGTGATTAAATTTTCATAAAAGCACGGCCAGTCCATTTTGTCAGCTGTTATTCTAATTTTGGTGGTGGTATTAAGATGAACAGAAACTGTTGCCTCACTTTCTATTAAGATTCTCTGGGCAACCAAAAAATTGTGATTTGTGCTTAAAATGTGAGGTCTGAAGCCTGTGGGTTATCCGATACAATGCATTTTCTGTACACCAGAGGCTTTCACCCTGACTGACCTCATCTAATGGCACAGTTCAATAGTATGTTAAGAATAGTAACTGGTTTATGTAGGAACAAATAGATGCTTATTTTAGCGTCATTTCAAGAAATTACTCTTCCACCATTCCTCCCAGGTATTTTTCAGTTCCCAGCTTCTTTATGTTGCAGATAGATTACCTGTAAGATTTCTGTCCATTAGGATTTCCAGCCTCTTGGGCAACTTTTAATTTTTGGGACATTGCTTAGGAAAATGCATTTAACAAGAGCGAAGGGACAGTCATCACCACTGTGATGATCAGGTCTGCTAGGGAAGTGTTATTTCCGATCAAAAACCACTTCCGTATGTGCTCCTCCAAAGGTATATGCAGATCCCACCCTCATTTTGCCTAACGTAAGATACTACACTGCATATTTCACAAAACAGAATGGAGGTTATCAGCTTTGAATGCCCATGACTTAATCTTGCTTTAAAACTTCGTTTTATATACTGCCAATATACTGATCTTTCCTTAATTATACATGCTAAATCTTGCAAATTAATCATGGGATCTTGAGAAGACACAGTACATCTGGGGTTTAATGGAAAATGCCTTAGGAGCAAGATTTCCTTACATACCAGCTGGGGCACTACTTCGACCACGAGGAAGAATCACAGATAAACCAAGCAGATTAAGCAGCTACACAAACACAGATCTATTTAAGAGACGAACACTTGTGTCCAGTCAAAACAACTTCCCAGCTCCCTTTCGTATACAGAAAAAACAATTTGCATTTTGGAAGTATCTTGTATGGTAAAAGCATAAAGGAAGGGAAAGGCTAAATGAAGCCTATGGCATACATATACTGGTCGTCAGCAGAGCACAGTGCGGCAATAAACATGCAAACTATAAAGACAGAATGAAATCCTGATAAGATCAACCGATCAGAAGCACTTCTTTTCTTGCCTTCCTATTCCACCGGTAAGAAGTTAGACTAATTGAAACTATTTGTTTCTATATAAAATTATCTATTTACACACACCTTTGGGGTTTTTTTTAAAATACAACTATGTTTGCTTCTATATTTAAAAACGCAGTTTGCACGGAGGCTAGAAAAGAGTTGTTTTTCATTAAAAAAAAAATCAAACAAAAACCACCTAGGAATTTGGTATCTGTTACAAATTCTGATCTTATCAAGATTTATTTTAATTTGCAAATGCAAAAGCATTCCTATCTTTAGGGCTCAGATTTGCAGAGTTCCAAGCTCTCCTTGAGACCCGTGAAACCTGAGAGTGCCTGGGCTGCAAAGTGCTCCTCTCCAGAGACACAAACCCAAACCAGCGACGCATAAATCAGGCACGAAGCAGCCTATTCGAATAAGCCATACACAGTGTAAAGAAGATACAGGACAGGATGCAATGCCCCACAAGAAAGAAATCGAACCAGACATGAATGCAACTAAAACATTACCCTGCTAAACACAAATCTTTGTGCACCCGATGTCAACAAATGCCGAGGATATAGCTTAAGCGTTACAGTGTAATAAGTGACACACAATAATTCAGACTGGGGATAAATTAATAACAGGCTTAATTGCATGGCGACCAAAAGGATTTATTTTTCTTAAAAAGTGTTTTTGTATAAATTTGTTTGCCTGTATTTTTTCCAAGAACCTACTATTTTGGATCAGGATATATTCATATGAACCAGCTGCCCCATGCTGCCAGCATGGATACCCGTTTTCTGCAGCCTGTGCAGGCATGCTGCTGCCTCTCTCCCCAGAAATATTCAACTATCCTCATCCCAAACCAGACTCCTATCCTGCAGGAAACTTAAGGAGTGCTAAGATGATGTCAATCTGTCAGTTACCAAAGATATTTGATAAAAACTGACAAAACCATGAAATTACAGTGTGCGCTAACTCCCTACAACCACCGTATGAAATGCTGTAATTCCTGCTAGTTAGTACTTCCCAGTCCCTTCTTTTTCAGTACGGCATTGCAGTCGTTAACGCTGGCGCGTGTTATTAGGTTATCCCCGAACAAGTATCCACATTAGCTAACAGGCTCGGCGTGACCGTCTACAGATGCACAAGTAGATGATGTTGCTTTTGCAGCGAACCACACTCACCAATGAGAACTCCCAGACCCATGATGCTCAATCTCACAGCTGTCAAAGCACTTGGGTAAAAAGTATTATAAAGCAGAAGACAAGAGATCCTTATTTTACAATACCTGCCATGCCTCATAAAACTGTTTTGCTTTAAAAATAGAAGGTAAAAAGTTTAGAAGCCATTCAACAAACCTTGGTGTTTGAAAACAATGGCCGTTACCTATGGATTTGCATTTTTGGGCTGATTTTTTTAATTGCCATTGATCTGATCACAACATCCTGACCAGCCTAGTCAGATGACAGAAGGATGAAAGAAAATTTGACCAAAGTTAAAAAGTAAGGCTAGAAAATACACAGCATGCTACAAGCTTAAAAAGATTAAATTGCTGTCATGAACGAGAATCCCAGGATATGACACGACACACAGCAGCCACCTCCAATCCACTGCATCAACTACTTGGCAACATGAAACAACCTCAAGATCAATAATTAAGTTATTAAAATAAGGTTGCTGAGCTATATATTTCCAGAAGCGTGTCCTCTCCCCGCCCACCCTGATCCCCTTCCCATCCCTTCTGTGGGGCAGGTACCCTTGGATGGGGGGTACAAAACTGTGCACTACTTATTCCAAATTCCCTCTGCAGAGAAAAAGCTGCTAGTGGCACTGCAAACATTGCCTCCGATTTAGTGTAGCAGCAGCAAGTGAAAAGAGTGGGGATACCGTCAGGGTTTATAACTGACATCGCTTTTGTGCTGCTGCATTTTGCTTGCTTCATTTCATAAATCAAGTTACAGCTCTGCTGGGTGCCAGGCTCAGCCAGGAGAGCAGCAGCACAAGCCTCGTGCTGCTCCATTGCAGCCAGATTCGCTTTCCTGTGATCACTCATGACAGCACAGAATGAGCCAAACAGTTTATCCAGAAGTAAATAATCTCACAGAAGAAAAGCTGGGAGTTATAATTAAGACTGATTCTTGATACAGCCTCTAGATGCAACCTCAGGCAGCCTCAACCAGCTAAAACCCAACCAGAGGCTTGCACTGTATTTATTATCAAGCAGAAAGGTGGTGGTTAATTAGGAACATGGTTTCTTTGCTCACAAAAAACAGAAAGGAGCATTTTTGTCCTCAAATTAATATAACGTGCGGGGCAGAGGCTCTCACAGTTGCATTGTGCAGGACCTCCGACACTTCTGCTCTCGGGAAAACTTTCTGCAAACGATTTTTCCTACCGTTCAGTCTCAGAAGCAGAGAGGAAGAACGTGTTAGTGTTACATTAAGTATTTGGTAGAGGGCTGAACCTTTTGACCCCTCTGCAAACAAAGCCTTTCTTAAACCAAGCCAGATTTAATCCTCAATCAAGTCATTCTGGCCAGTTTGAGAGTGTGCATTGCTTACAGCTGCAGCCTTGCGTGCCCTCTCTCCCCGGGAACACCAGAGAGAGCCCAACAGCCTGAATGCAACTGGTAATGAGCCGGGGTCTGAGGGCTCCTGGTTTGAGAAAGCAACACTGAGGGTTAGTCTGAAGAAGTCCTTAACACAGGTCATATATACCTTTTTTGTTAATAAGCAGTGGAAAGAAGTATCTGATTTGCAATAACATTTATTAATGATACATGTACATATTTACAAAGAAAAATCTGAGAAAAATACAAAACCGAAAAGTGTTCCAAAAGAGAGCTTTTTAGGTAAAAAAAGAAAGTGTTTTTAGTCCCCACAAACTGATCCAACATGACCGTGTACCACCGCTAGAAGATCCCAAAGTTGCACAAACCAAGGCTAGTCCTTCCCTCCAGCTTCAGGAACCAAGACAGATGCAAACAGGGACCCAAGAGAAACCGCCACTGTCGGGTTCTCCAATGTCACCCGCTGGTAAGTGCACACCAAAGAGTTTCTCAATGAACCTGTAACCCTTCTTTGGGCTAAATTTTTCCAGAAAGCATTCTACCTTGGTCTGTAAGTCAGAACAGGCGCCATCAACTCGTCACCAGGAAAAAACAAAACCTAATAAACCAGTGGAATAATTCTTGTAGTGACAAATTACTGACCCTCACGTGGAGTGAAAGACTTTGCCCATAACGTTCCCGAGAAGCCCCGCAGTACGGACACAGCAAGGCCAGCCCAACCTTGTTCCTGCAAACATGAACTACTCCTTTGGTGCCACGCCAAGGAAATCCGCCTGTCCTCATTATTTCAGGATAGGAGATAAATACTGAGTACCTACTTTTTAGGGTCATCACTAGTTACTGCACAAACTGCAAGGGAGGAGAGCTGGTCTTAGCTTAACTCCGTACCCTAACCTGACCTGCCCATAGAGTCCTCAGTTCATCTTCTATTGACCCACAGGGCAAAGCAGCACATGGCAGGAGTTGCGGACAATACCCTCGTTTATCTGTTCACTTTTAAGAACAGAAAAGAAAAGAGGGATGTTGTTTTACAGTAATGCACATCTTGAGTATCACTGATGATCATCACATACAGAGCCCGATACCTAATGCAGCCTCAGAGCTGAATCCCGGTTTCAAGCAATCGGCTCCGGCATACTTGTTGCTTCAAAATACTAACGTCCACCTTCTCCTAAAGCATGAAAGCACAAGAAACTATTCTGTTTATCTGCCATTCAGAAGAGATGATATCAGGGTAAGAAGATTCAGAAAGCGAGCATGGAGCCAACCACCAGCTTCGTGTTGGAAAACGCTGAAGCCTCGACAGCTGCTAACTGGATCCCACACATAAGCACCAAAGAGCCTTGCTGCAGCTGAGTGGCCGCCCCACAAAACACTGGGAAAGTCTAATTAACATCAAAACTGCTGGCAGTCTTGTTGTAGCTATGCCACCGGCATGCCAGAGTAACTGAAACGTCATTTTCTGCAGCAGGTCACATTGAAAAAAAAAAATCAGGATTTCTCACACCAACCTGGATAAGGTTACATGCTGCGGACATCTCCAGCTTCCCTTTGGAAGGGATAACTCAGTTCTCCATCACTCACAGACTGGCATTGCACCGGCCACGTACGAACAGGGTGCATTAATCCCACCACCGCTCAGGGCACGTGGCTGGGGGGCTGCCGGTGCTCTGCAGCAAGTTTGTTCCTGAGGAAAAAAGGAGCAAAGTACCTGCGTTGGTTCCTTCACGAAACCCTGAGACGTCTGCCCTTAAACAAAGCTAGAGTGAATCAACTCTCCCTGCGCAAGGGTACGACAGCAGGCATCCCAAAACCCCTTCTTTCAGCGCCGCATCCAGCGCAGACATCAAGGGAGAAGGGTGAAACGAGGAATCCATCAGCACAGCACTGCCGGGTACAAGATACGTAACATGCAGGAACGGGATATATAATGTGCAGGATCGAGACCTCACGTGGATTGCCATGGGGCACGATGTAACTCCCCTTGCCTTACAAGCAAACAGGGAAAAAAAGCATAGGAGCGACCGGCAAAGGGGCTGGAGCACAGTGGGCACATCACTGCGGCGTTGAACAGATGAGGTTTCTGTTCCTGGTAAGCTACGGGCTTTCTCTGTCCGAAGAGATCATATCTACCCGGATGAATATAGATAACTGGCCTCTAAACTGCCATAGAAATATAAAGCATTTGTTCAGTTTCTTTATATTCTGCAGTGATAATTGTTATATAAACCCCAAAAATGTTCCTGAGCATTCTCAGAATGTAAAGTTTCAAAGTTTTTTTGCTGATGATAACCAGCCTTATCTCAAGATTAAAAAAAGAGAAAGTAAGAGAGACACTGTTTTAATAAAGAAGTTAAAGAATTCAGTTTAAGTGACCAACAGAGTGCATCTCTCATCGCTCTGGGATAAGATATTGCTCTGGGCAAAGATTTTTAGACTTCAGGTCCTTTGGAAATGGTAGGCAGAGCTACAGAAACCATGGCTTTGCAAAAGCCACTGGTATGGCTTCAAAGTACTTGTCATTGGTTCAGAAAGACAGCGTGTGGTAACCTCAACAGTGCTCAAAGCAGCGTCACGGCAGCTAACCCGAGCAATGGCTTTTGAAAGGAAGCAGGTGTGTGTTTAAGCTGCTCTTTTCCAGGAAATATGGACAGAAAATGGACAGAGAGAGATCCGAACAACTCCTGTCCCTTCCCTCTCCACGCCAGGTTAGGAGAACGAACAGTCCCTGTTTTTCAGCATGTCTGTTCCAATTTTGGGAAGGAAATTCAGGCAGGGGATCACAGCCAGAAGCATCCTCCCAGCTTCTTCCATCCTGCATCTTCTGCACAGCACGTGGCACCTCAGCATCCTTCCCCACCTCTGCCACCTCTCCTCTCCAGGGCCCACCTTCTCAAGATAGTCTTCCTAAACTTCACGCTGAGCTCAACGGAGTTCACATGCACCCTAAAGCATGGCCCTAGGATGCAGGCACGCAGCCCACCGAGCAGCACCGTCCGTCCGCTGCCTGTGCCGAGCACGCAGGCGGCAGGCAGGCTGACAGCTCTCCTTCGCACCACGGTACGCCTGTACAACCACCCAGTGACTTCTACACTTCCAACCACTGAAAGAGGAAGACTGTGTATTAAAGGCAGTGTATTAAAAAGGGAAGAATACTTTCCAATGAAAAAACAGCATCCTCACGAAACAAAGTCCTAAAGGCACAAACCGGTGAACTAATTGGAGCGGGTTACAAGAGTAATCAAAGATTCCTGCGAGATTAAAACGAAGGGTTTCACTAGCAACCTTAGTTTCTGAGACAGCATTTAGAGAGCCTCAACCTGTACACCGAGAGCAAGAGAGGCAGCTCAAATGGTCCGTGACACACCACGGTCCTTCAGATCAGACAGCACATGCCATATTTGCCTTATGTCTTTTTCCTGCAAGCTTATCTGCTAGCTTCCTAAATAACACTGTTCACACAGACACAGATCTATAAAGGGTTATAATACATGTATTTATATATATTCACACATTTTAGTCCCTGTAATAAAGGTCTTACTCCTTTCTCCTCTGTGCTGCTGGAGCAGCTGCCAACACTGATGGCACTAGTGGCTGTTCTCAAAAGTAGTTGTGTCTACACCAATCCTCCAGAGAAAGCAACAGAAAGCACATCACTACCGAAAGCAGAAGCAGTTGGCTCAGCTCAGTCCCATAATTACTATATACAGAAAAGAAACCCCTTAGACACAAAGTCCCATCTTCCCTCCAGCTCGCAAACCAGTTTTGCTCAGCCCAGCTGGGCAACTCATCTGGGAGCCTACGCAGCTCAACCAGGGTAACTCGGATAAACGTGAGCATCATCCAGACATTTACATTTGTAGGTGACAAACAACAGGCGGCATGCAACGGTTTTGTTAGAGGAGTCAAAACAATCGATGGCTTTAACATTAGAAGCGTATCCTGATGTGGTAAAGTCAACATGCTAACAGAGGAGATGTACCTAACAGCAGGTTACTCCATTCCTGTGACCTAAGCATCAATTAGTTCAACACAAATTAGAAAAAAAACCACCACATCTGAAGCGCACCAAGACCACCAGATTCAGAAAAATGATTAATCTATGTTTACAATAAACATTTCCTTGCAATGAGTTTTCTTCTATAGCACAATGTATCTTCTCGGAAACGAGAATAGGGGTGCGAGAGGGAAGCTGCGATGCTTTGCAGAAGGCTTCCCCCACTGGGAAAACAAAAAGTTGTCTGTCCCTGTCTCTAAGTTAACACTAACAGCAGCATTAATAATCAACACTTTTTATTTAAATGCCCATCTTAGTTTCCTAGAAAAGGAGTGGTTATGGATTAGATTCAGTAGCTTGCTTTAAAGCCTCTTCTGGATCAGTATCAAGTGTTCTTCAGCTTGTGAACATCTTACATTTAAAACAACAAGCTTAAAAGCAAGTCTTCAGCAATTCCTACATGAAGTCTACAGGGGCTGAAGAGGCAAACATCTCCTCCCACGTATTTACACTCCCTGTCTGCCCTCTTACAGCAATCAGGAGCACAGTTCAGAGAATTTGCTTTTGCACACTAGGAAACTTCAGAATAGACGTGGCAATCCATGACCACTCCTGCCAGGTCCCGGATTACAGCTACACAACAACACACAGCGGGATTAACAGGACGGTCGCGGGGTGTCCCCTCCCCGGGACAGCGAACTACGGAGACAGGGAAGACCAGGACAAGGAAGATGCAGCAGAGGCTACGGCCAAGAAATTCAGGAGCTTTGGTCTTGAGGTTTCAACACGACCCTGTTGCCACTCAGAGAAAGAGCAGCCACCAAACAGTCAGTGCTATGACCAGGAGAAAGGACATCATAAAGGGAATACGTGGAGAAGGAAAAATGCTAGAGTACAGCTGACACTTTTTGAGTGATTTCTGCTCTTCAGGAATTGGAATAGAAACCTTTGGAAGAGTTTCTTCACTTGCTTGCCGGGGAAAGGCTGTCTCAGTAGGTATCTCCTGCTTTTTTAGTTTGTCTTCATCCTGTACTAACAGAGGACGTTCCTGTGTCTGCTTTCGTGGTAGAAGATCAAGAAAGACAGAGAGAGATGAACAAAAATGACAGATGGAAAGTGCCCAAAATGACACTTGGAGGTGTGCAAAGCATTAGGACAGCCTTCCTCTCAACGCAAAAATAAACTGCCCTGGAGAGCAGAGCCGCTGGTGGCTTGGGTCGCACCAGCCTTAGAGCTACAAAATCAAGTCCTCTCTGCAGAGCTCGTGAACATCTGGATCATGATCACGCGTGTTTTGCGCCTGCCCTCCCAGAAAGGCGTGTGCACAAAACCTACTGAAGTGTTTTGGAATTGGAATGGTTGAGAAAAAAAAGTTTGAGGCATTAGAAATAGAAATGGCGTAGTACAAAATGTGGTCTCTGACAGCTTTCTATTCTACAGTGCCCTTAAAAAATAGCATTTGGTGAATATCACTGAACATCCAACTGCAGTGCAGATACAAAACGCTTTTTCAAAGTTCTCACGACAGTATCAAAATGTCAATTGTTTTGAAAATTCTACCGGAACAAGTGAAAAATTGTTACATCTTAGAAATCCCGAGCGTGGAACAGGCAGGATGGCAGGAGGAGTGTTGCAAACTCCTTAAATTTTGCTCCGTGTTTTAGCACTGTTGTTTCTGAAGTCTAAAGAATATAAAAAAACAGAATGAGCAAATCATCACGTAGGATCATGCAAGGGCTCTAGCACTTTTGCTGAAGGAAGAAAACACTGTGGGAAATGTTGTTCAGTAACTCTCCATCCCTTTAGTTTGCCAGACCTGGTCAAACCCAAGCGCACCTAAGAGAGGAAAAACTTGGCTCTAAGCTCTCTCAGTTGAGCTAGCCTCCTTTGATCAGTGCGGTATTTTGGGACTGGTTCTTTGCACACCCCTAAGTGATGAGTATCAGGGAGAAAGTAGCTGGGAGACTGGGCAGCAAAAGAAAATATAAAATGCAAGAGTAACATGATCATTAAAACAAAAAACGGAAAGAAAGACAACATAAAAAGAACAGGGTACAGTTAAACTTTCATAATTGCTTTTCTCTCCGAATACACGGTTATATCTTTCATGCAGCTTTTTCGAACCAGCCATGCACCAAAATAAGCAAAATTGAAAGCTGCAAAAGCTGCAGCAGTGCAAAAGTCCTCTCAGTGTGAGTTATGAAAACTACTTCAGGTAGCCAAAAGAAAAAAATGTTATCCAGCAGCTGCTGTTGAGTTTTTGCTTGGTGCCATTGCAATAGCAGAAGTCTGGTTCAGAAGCACATATCAGAACAGCAGCTTTACCTCAAGCCCACCAACCTGTCTCTCAGAAGATAGGACAGTGACTTTCTTGACCTGGACACACAAAGCGTGTTAAGGTTCAGTTGTCTTGCAATACAACATATACAGGTACAGCAGAAAACCAGCCCCTGGCAGAATACCCTTTGGCCGCTACAACAGGGTGGAGATACCACCATGAACAGGAGAAACAGGTTTGCTTTGTATCGTGATTTACGGTCCTTAAACATGTGCAAGTGAAGGAAAACACCCTCCCTGGTAGGTGCCTGGCAAAGATGCATTTTGGGAAGTTCACAGAGTATGTCCACCTCAGAGCAAGACCACTTCAGAGAAGATCAGATTAAGTGGGAGCTTCCAGAAATGCAAATCCAGGGCTGACACCAACCCTCGCATGGCTGTGGACTACTGCAGCCTTAGATGGGGAAAACCCACACCATCCAGTTATCGTGAACAGCAGCCCCCCAAGACCTCACATGCAGCCACCACACAGGAAATTCTTCGTAACAACCAAGAATATCATTCTTGAACTGTAGTTGCGGAGCTTGAGAGCCCCTGCTCTATCCCACCCGCACATCCATAAACCACGCGGCACCGTGGGCAGAGCTCTGCATCGCTCTGCTGCCCAAATTCCTGCAGAATTTACGCTGAGACTCAGCATCCAAAAAAGAAAGTCCATCCGTGCGTTAAGCAGGGTACTTCCAAGGATAACGATCAAGCCCAATCAGTTGATTTTGGGAGTTTTATTTTTTCTAACGGGGGAAACAAAGGCCTATAATTGTCATGGCTTTTCTCTATGCTTTGAGGAACCTGTAGTAAACCTGGCTGCTAAAACCCCTTCTACCTTTTCTGATAACTCTCCCTCCACTGCTACACTATCTCTGTTTGAAAAGTATCTCCCTTGCAATGGTTTGAAGATGAAATGCAAGCTTATCTGCAGTGCTGCGGGCAGGAAGGGGAGAAGCGAGGCTTAAACCGGGAGAAGCTCTGCAACTGCTGCCACTGCAGCCAGGATGCAGTTTTTCAGTTGTAATGAAAAATCGCATCTATTATTTAAGAGACTTATTACCACAGGCTCTGACTACAGTGTTACTCACAAGCTTCAAATCTGAGCTAGGTAACACCAATATTAAACAGAGAAGCTCTGTTATCCCAGAAGAAACCAGTTGGCAGACAGAACTCTGCTGCTCCAACTTGGTTTCTTTGAAAAAATTACCTTTTTAAGGACATTAGAAGGGAGCCTGTGAATGTGTATAGCTACTAACATACAGACGCTGTTCCTGTAAGGAGAAAGATTTCCATCACGTATGAACAGCCCTGCTGTAGCCCCCTGAGGAGTCTTCCTGAAGCCTCCACGGCAGATCAGCACCTGCAGATCCTAATGCAAGACTAAACCCAATGACATACTGGATTAACTGGAGAATAAAGTGACTTTTGAAAATTTATACCATCCTACTGCTTCTCCATGGGTTTATTTGCAATATTATCTCTGAAGTAATAATTCCCTTTAATTTAGGTGTTTGGATTTTGGGGTTTATTTTTTTTTTTAACATTTTGGGGAGATACATTCCCTGGCACCAGGAATAAGCCAGTCCCCAAAACAGCCATGCAAAGTATACCCTAGCACCACAGATGACAGCAACGCTAGGAAAAGCAGCATCAAAACCAGGTGAAGAATTCCTACATTCTTTTCTACAAAAAAAAAAAATAAAAAAAAAAATCACAGTTTTATGATACTATGACTAAAGCATCAATTCTCTCAGAGACCATAATACATGTTAAAAGTCAATTTTAACTGTTAAAATTCAACATAACCAAAACCTAAGGGGCGCTGAGGCTCAATCCTAGGTTGCAAAGCTGTCCCTTGGAAGTTGCACACTAGTGTGCAGTGCACTAACACCCGCACGCCGTCGAGGTACTCACTCCATCTGTTCCCGTGGGAATCTGCCCGTTGACATTGAGGGTTCGGAAAGGGGAGTGAGTGGACAAGCGTTTGTCCCACTCACTCGGCCGAGGCTCCGGGACGGACTCCATGAAGTTCTTCTTCAACTCACTGATGTTGGCGTGATGCCTCTTTATTTCTTCCTGGGTCTTATCTAGATCCTATTAGTAAAAGGACAGGATAAATGAAGAGACACGGAGATGACGCCTGCGATTGCCTACGCTGCCGCATAGCAAAGCTGCGCTCAGCAGAGTTGTTGCCGACTTCCATCAATTGTGCTCACACTGCAAACACACAAAGGGAACGTCCTCTCTCCTCTTTCCTCTTGTATTAATTGGGATAAATTGCAATTGGCACGGAGCAGGGTCTCCTCCAGGAGCGGGACGTGCCATCGGTTCATCTCAAGGTACACCAAAAGAGATGACAGCTGAGGTGTAATCTCATGGCTTTTCCCCATATGGGATTTTTTAAAAATTGCAATAATATGCTTGGATTATTTATTAAATTGGGTGGGTTTGCTTTCTTTTCCCTCTGCTAGCCTGAATATTCATGGATATAAATGCAGTTAATGTTTAAGAAAATATTTTCCCAATTTTATTGATTCTCTTCATACCTATTTCTCTTTCATCCTACCAGGAAATATCTTTGGTCCCATAATACCTCCATTACTTCCCCCCCCCCATCTCATCCCTCCAGGAGCCACCACAGGAGGTCTTAGACTTCTGAAATGAAGATGAGGTGACAGCCCTTTAAAAATCAAACTGAGAATTTACTTTATGCTGGATCAATCAAGAAACTTCTGCTAAAACACTTCGTCTGCAAAAAGCCAGATTTCTACTCCGTGATGCCGGTTTACAGCATAAACGCACAGACTTCAAGGCAAGTCAGCTCTCTTCAACTTGTTTAAAAATAGCTTTTCCTTGCAAGCAAACAAGAGTTTGTTGAAAACAAAGCTTTTGCATAAAATAGGCATAAGCCAAACAACAACTTTTCTGGACAGTGCCTAAAAGCAGCAAGCCTCACCCATAAGAAAGGGGGAAAATAAGGTCAGTAAAAGCATCACTGCAAAATGTCACTATTTTTGTGCTTTTAGTTGGTACTGGGCCCATTGTTTTTAGAATATGGGAGAGCAAATGCGTGCCTAAAGGAGGGTCCCCCCTGCAGCTGAACCAGGACACACTGCCCTCCCTCCGCAGGGCTATAAGCCCAAATGCCTCATTAACCACATTTGCTCTTTTTGGCACAGTTCTGGGGGAAAAAAACCAGTTTTGGCCTCTGTCCTGGATGAAAGCACAAGGCAAGTGCCTGCTAGTTAGGAAAAAAAAAAAAAAAAAAAAAAAAAGCACAAATAAGTCTGCTGAGGACTCCAGGGTAAAAGCCCTGCCCGGGTCCAGGAGCCCTGCAGCTTCTCCTGGTTTAGAGAAGAGAGAAAGACCACCTTGGCTATCTACCACTGCGCAAGAGCTGGTCCTGGGCGGGTGTGCAGAGAAGCTAAAGCCACAAGGAGCTACGTGGAGCCACAAGAGGTCTTGAAAGCATCTGGAGGAACAAGCTTGCTAAGCGTTAACACTTTTCCTCCTGTGTTGCCCTTTTTGTAAGAACACGGAGCGCGGGTTATTGAGCACGGAGCGATAAAAGGCTTTCAATAAAATCAAGCGGCAGCTTCGGGCGTATGAGGTCTGCTGGAAAAACATCTGATCTGCCAAATGCATGGATTAAAAAAAAAGAATAAAGGGGGTGAGCTGCTGGGGTCAGCCCTTTTCTAGGGGAGGGCTGGAGCACCTGCAACAGAACTGGTGGGGAAGGCAGCGGAGAGGGAACGGGCTGGAGAAGGGGCTGGGTGCCAGAGCCAAGTATTGCACTAACAGGAAAAAGGGGTTTAGAAGCAATGAAAAAGCTCTGTTTGGGTTGGGGAGATGGAAATGCTCGAGTTGGGCGAAAGAAAGCGACAGGCGCAGTCTTTGCAGTGCTCCAGCGGCGGCTGAACCCTGCCCGTCGTGCTGCAGACCCTTCACTCGTGGCCGAAAGCTTAAGTTGTAGCAGTCAAAAAAAATTTAAGAAAAAAACAAAACCCACCCAAAAGCTGCAAAACTTTTAAAATTGAGATTAGAAGGCAGTTAGTATACTTCACTTGCAAAAGATACCAACAGGGAAACCCTACCAGCTGCTGGTGCTGCAATTTTGAGTAGAAACACATAACACAGTATCAGAAGCCACAAAACATCTTCCATAACACAGTGTATTAAAAAAAAAAAATATATGATTGGCATGGTCTATTCTGAGACCATGCTTGGGCAAAACCAAGTGTAAAGGGCTCCCAAAGCCGAAGGGAATAGCTGTATGCAGAGGGATGAAACAGCTTCTCTCCCGCTCGCAAGACTCCCATGGCCATCGAGCCCCCGCATCAGCTCCAAGGGGACCTGACGCTGACGCAGGATGGGGCCCGGGGGAGCGTTAAGGACGCTGCAAGGCAAGCGAGCGGTGGGAGGAGGATTGCGACGTTGCAAGCATCGTTGCAACACCGGCAGCAACGTCCAAAAGGAGGACTCGCTCCTGCCTGAAGCAACGTGGACATCGCGGTGGCCTGAACGCCACAGAGGTGACAATTTCACCTGCAGTTTTATCCTGGCTTTTACATTTTCATAGATTGTCCTTTCCCCCAGGAAAATCATTTATTTCAAGCAAGGAAAAACTTGTAAATGAGCCCCCCTCCGCCATGATTCATGCTGCTGTGAGCACCCAGCGGGTCCAAGAGCAGACCTGAGCTCTGCCAATCATATATTTTGGGTAAGTATGAGAGAATGAAAGTCAGAAGAGGTAGAAAGAAGAATGCCTGCACACTGTGATGTTTACTGTCACCATGCAAAAGCGTTTCTAAAGAAAAAAAAAAAGGTCTTTCATGCAACAGCATGCAAAAACAAAGGCAGCGGCAGAAGAGGAAGAAAAAAGTTCAGCGCAGATGCAGAAGGTCTAGGGCAAACGCAACTGAAAAAAGCTTCAAGTTCATACAAACCTCCAACATTAAATTGCTATGCCTGATATAAATGTTTTCACCATCTAGCCTCTTTGATCTTTTCTGTGAAAATGAAAGAAAAGGGGGAAACAAAACAAAAAAAAAAAAGAAAAGCACAAAAAATTAAAATGTTGTTCTTGCGGGATTGACAAATTGGCAAATTAAAAAAGTTAACTCAAGGTTGGGAGCGCAGCGCTGTGCCGGTGTGCGGTGGGGACCCAGCCGCAGGGACGCCGCTGTGGGGCCACCACCAGGAAATGGGGGTTCTTGCTCATGGAGAATGGGGAAATGCAATGAGTCCTTTAAAGAGACAGCTCCCAGGAGTTCATCGGCTTTTGCCTTGATTTATATCGCTCGCCACAAAGAGACAGTTTACCAATTTTCTTTGGAAGCCTTGCACGAAGTTCATATTCCTAATAGTGATGCACGCCCAAGGCTGTACTGGCTGGTGTAACTTTTACAACATCTCAGTGTGCACAGTAACTATGTCTTAACCTCCTTCCCCATCTTGGATATGTCCCCTATTACTTAATCAATACAAAAAAAGAATTATACTTTTTTTTTTTTGCATTTCCTGGAATGCACACTATACAGTTTTCTTTGGTTTCTAACTGAATTTGTTACAGAGAAGATAAATTTTATGAATCAAACCAAGTGTGTTTCTCTCAAACATTCAACATGCATGATTTTAGCAATCAGACTGTCTATGGACAAAAAGCTATTAATTTTAAAATCAAGTATTCGATAGTTGCGGTTTAAAAAAAAACAAAAAACCAAAAACAAAAAAACACCAAAAACCCAACCCAAAGCACATGAAGTAATTGGAGCACTGTCTTTTTAAACAGGTTACAGATGCATGAATGATATGGCAAATTTGTTCGGGGAGAGTGTAAAATGGCTAACCTTCCTCATTCTTATCAGCTCTTCCTCTTTTTCTGCAGGCTGCTGCTGTTGGGCAGTGATAAAAAAAAAAAAGTTGTTGGTTCATTTAACCATGTTGAACCTCACTGTATATAACCTTAAAAAAATGTGAGCAACCTAACTGAATTATTAGCACAAACCTGGGGCTGGTCACCATTCGTGGTGGGTACTGTGACCTCAATGTGCGTTTTCCTCACCTACATTTAAGAAATAAATTGGTAAAAACATTTCTTGTTAGTAGACTTGTTTCAAGAGACCATTTAGTTTCAAAACACAGCTGCATAAAGTTGGTTTTGAAATGCTGGGTGAACATGCAAAAACCAACATGCAGACCTCCGGAAAGAGTTAATGACACCGCAGCTCTCTGACAGTCTGTTAGTTAACAGCACATTTACAATAATTCCTTCAGCTTGAGAATTATTTGCATTTAAAACCGGTGCTCTCTAGTGCTTCTGAAGAAGGGCTTCCCACTTGCATTAGCTTTGCCAGGCAATGTTTTCAAATTTCATTTGCAGCTGAATCTCCCAGCGAAATCCTTACCAAAAGCAACATGCTCGAATTAACGCAGACCACCTCAAAATGAGAAAATTATTTGTTATGCTATTGTTATACTAATGAACAGGTATTACATTCACAGAGTCAGTGGGAAGAGACCTATCTATAAAATCAAACCTAACATCACAAATTAAGTTCCTTGCTGTCCATAAGCAGAGAGCCAAGACTGTCTTAACACTTTAAGGAAAGTATTTTAGGGAAACTGGATTGCCAGATACTCTGAAGGCAAAAGCATTGGTGGGTGTTAAAAGAAGTGATGCAGCTACATTTGAGAAATGGGGTAAATTTGGCAAGTTCAAATCCACAATTTCCTCCCACACCTACATTTAAAGGAAAAAAAAAAAATCCAGTGTTTAAGCATTTGGGGAAAAAAACCCTGTAATAAGTGAGGTGGGATGAATAAAATTTACTTGTTCTCAGTTTAATGCTAGGGAGGGTGAGCAGCCGTGCAGGAACAGCATTGCAGGAACTCTGAGCCACGATGCACCCTCCAAAGTGCCATCGTGAAGATGTCTTCAGCATTTTCTTTTAAAAATTACAGATCACACAGCAAGTGTCCTTTCTTCACTTCCATCTCCCAGCCTTAATTAACAGTGATCTCCCCCGGAGTATGTGATACAAGACCCACTGCGTGATATATTATAGCAAAAATGTGGCTCCAGTAATGCTGAGAACAGCTAAATATTCAGAGTAATGTGAAAATTGTATCTTGAGGCATACACCTCTGCTGCAACGCTGGAAGGTTTCAGTCAATAAGATTTGCAGAATACTAAGGACACTGTAATATGAACAATAATTTTTCACATTATTTTCACTTACAAGAACCATAGACACAGATCAGCATCAGCAGAGGTCTCAGACATTTGGAAAAAGCTCAAATAATGTTTAAAAAAAATTTTTTTTAAACAATAAACCCCCCAAGGTCTCAGCAGTGCCATTCTCAACTAAAGTTTTAGTTCAGTCTGCAGAAACATATTAACAGCTCTCCCAGAGAAAGCCTATCAATGTAAAAAACATTGGCCTGCTGATGCTGGGCTGCGGACCAGATCCGTACCACTGATTTCACTGGAATTGCTCCTGCTGTGGTACCAGGAATCAGCAGAGACAGCTTAGTAATGGGTGAGCTCTAAATTCAACTACCATGAACTTCTGTGCAATTCTTGCCAGCTTTTTTAACCATATATCAGCAAGTTGCATTTAGTTTGAGTGCAACCACTAAAACCCAGCCGCCGCAGACCTCCTCCTTCCTCGCAGTCGGAGGGTCAGGGCTGGGATTTCCCTGGGACCCAGACCCCCCGCACCTCACTCCCACCCGATGCCTGGGCGAGGAATAAACCCCTCGCTGCCCGGGAGGGGAAGATGCACAGAGCTGTTGCTCTGGGGTGGCTTCTAGAGCCAATGCTCCAGCCCAGCACAAGCGCAGCCTCCTCCAGAGAGACTCCGCTCTGACCTACCTTTGATGCATCGCTTGGCTCTGGCTTGGCTTTCTCTGGCGGGATTTCTTCACGCCTCACATCAGGTTTCACCGCTTCCTTTTCTACTTTAGAGGCAGCGACCACATCTTTTGCGTCGGGCTTAGCTAGGCCTGGTTCTGCAGTGTGGCTCTGAGCAATGGCTGGGGCAGAGGAGGGCCGGGGACTCCTCTCGGGGGTTATCACGGCCACTGCTGAGGATGGGGGAGAGACAGGGACACAGTTCAGAGCAGGCAACGTTTCTAAAGCGCCAGGAAAAGTCTTTCCAAATTACAGTGCTGTTGTTTAAAAAGAAAGGGAGGAGGAAGGGAAAAAAAGGAAAAGAAATAAAGATGTTGAGCAAAGCAGTTTGTGCATTTAGTACGGGAAAGTTGTGATTGTTTTCCTTATGGTTTAAATAAAATAAAATAAAACCCCACAACAGATGGTTTATAAAAAGCAAGCTTGCACTCTGCAGAGAAGCCACACCAGAAAGGTGAATCTATTTTTGACACTGTACCATCGATTTCTGGGTCCTTCTCACACAACAGACATAGAAGTCCATCCCAATGCAGCCGTTAAAACAGAAACACCTATAGCTGTGGTGAGGTCTTGACTCATTGGCATCTCCTCAACCAGAAATGGATGGTTTCTGGAAGGGCAACACAGGCTTTCCCCCTTCTCCCCAATCTTTTCAGCAATTCAGAGAAAAAAATAATCAACAAGCATTGCTCTATAAAACTTTACAGCAACTTCCAGGTGGGTTTCAAAGCAGGCTGAGGCTGTGTGTCCGAGATGGATATCTCCTGCTGCAGCCCAAGGCACCGCGGCGAGAAGATACCCAGCATCTCCAGATCAGTGACAGTGCAGAAATGAATAGCATGCTGCCAAAAGATCATCATTCCAGAGAAGGATGACAGTCTTAAATATCAGCACTAGGTACACACAAAATCAACTGCCTACTCATTCCTTCAATTCCTGATTTCCCAGACAGTTCCCAATCCCTGAAAAGCCTGACACCTCCAAAATATTCAAGCCAATACTGTGTGACAAAGCAAGCCCCAATTAATTCACTGCGCGTACCTATAGACGCAATAAGCTATTTAGTTCTCCTGACGTTGGCTTTTATAGCCATTCCACTAAAAATATACCAAGTCACCTGAAAATATTTCTTTGACATGGTCTCATATTCCTAAAGTCACAGTTTATGCAGCAAGGGTCACACTGTGTAACCTACCCCAGCCAACACGAGGTTACCAGTGTCCATCCAGCTAGTCAAAGGCACCGGAAAATATGGTGTTAAAAAAGAAACTGTAATTTTAAGTAACTCCTTAGTAAGAATTCCTGTTTCACTGAAAACATAACTGCATCTCATCTGTGTGTATAAAACATGTACAGAATAAAGTATCCACATGGCCAAAACCAGACATGGTGGAGGGGCAAAGAGCCACCTGAATTTTCAGGGACTGAAAATACACTTTTAAGACAAACTCCTAGACAGCATGGCTTGCTGAAAATCCACACTAAGACCCCAAACCACCACCGCCATCTCTGTTACCTTCCCTCCCACCCCGCCCTTCGGCACGGCAGTTCATTTCTGTGAGCCAGACATTGCGTTATCCTTTCAGAAGGACAACCAGTGCCGTGTCCTGGTGTTATTTATGCCACAGAAGCAGTGACAGCCGCCGGCGAGGTTGTACGGAGGGACGGTGAGATGGCAGGGAGAGTCAGGATTAGGAGGATGCTGGGTGTGCAAAGCCCTTGTGGTGGTACCTGGCTCCTGCGGGACCGGCTCTAGTTCTCTCATCACCACCATTTTTTCTTCCTCCTCCTCTTCAATTGGGCTTATCTCAACATTGCCAAGAGCACGTTTGGCTAAAAAAGTTATGCAGGTGTTAAAATGCCCCCTCGAAGACCAAGTCACAAAGGAAATACTGCCATCAGTAAATCCGCAGGGCCACCCCTCATTAGGGACTCCTGCTTCTCTCACAGCCCTTCAAAGCATCAAGACACATGGGAAAAATACTAAAAGATCCTAGGCTTTTCCTTTGATATTCAGCAACAAGGCCTGTGCTGTCCAGAACTGCATTATTTTCATTATATTTTCTTGATTTACTACCTTTGGCTATTTTGACACATGACAATTCAAACACAGTAAAAAGCGCTGCTCCAAAATATGAGATTTAAAATACCAATCACCACCACCCCGGCCAAGAAAACCGTCCCTACCGGGAATAAAAGTGCCAAGAGGAGGAAAAAGTGCAGGAGGTGAATGAGAAGGGGCAGCTGCAGCAGGAGACCCCTGGATGTGCTCGTGTCTGTCACTGGCTGCTGTCCGCTCTGCTGCAGCCCGTCCTGGGGAATAGCCTCAAGTCAAATATTCTATGAACATTCTATGAAGCGCAGGGGCTGGTTTAGCATTTTTCATAATATTCAAGAAAACGGGTGAAGTTCCCAGTTACCTCCCTCCACAACTTCAATCTCCTCTTCCTGCAATGACTAACCAACTCTGTTTTTAATTATAATTAGGGTGTATCTGACTGCAGCAGCACAGTTGCTCTGAAAAAAACCCCCATCTAGGGAAGAAGCTGGTTCCCTAGCGAAGAAAAAAAAGCAGAGTGTAGGTGACCTCCAGCAGCCCAGATCACACAACCTGATTTTCAGGCACCGCACGCTCCCACAGCTCCGGGGAATGAACCTTACAAGAAGGGACAGCAACAGAGGAGCATTAAAAGGCCACTGCACGCTCATTTCAACACACAGGCACACAGCCAAGCCACAGCATGGCACCTCCTCTTCTCACTCCGATAAAGCAGCGCTCGCGTATTGCAGCACGCTTGCAAAGCCGAGTGTGATTTTAAACGGCAATGAACACCACGGCAAACGATGCAACCTCTGGCCTACAGCACTGCATCACTTCAATCCAGCAGGTCACAGCACAGGCGGCCGTGGGAGCCGTACCGATGCCAAATGCCGCTGCAGCTGTACCTGACCATGGCTGCAACGGCTCCGGTAACTTTGGTTCAGCAATGGGAACCTCCTCTGCCTTCTCCTCCTCCTCTTCCTCCTCTGCAATGGGTTTCATTTCAAAAGTTTCAAGAGCGTGTTTGGCTAGAAAGAGGTCTGCATGCATTAATAGAGCGGTTGGAGAACCATGTGGACACACCGACGATCACCACAGCAGAGGAAAGAGTGAGAGGAGATCCCTCTCCAAAGCAGCAGCTGAGAACAGCAAGGAGGGTTTTTAAACCAGGCAGCTTAATAGTGATTTTTTAACTGTGCAATTATCAAAATCATCAGTCTTTCTAGTGCTGCCAGGCCGAACAGGGTATTGGATGAGAGGGGAAAAAACAACACAAATAAGCTTTGCAGGCTTCTTGCCCAGGCAGGGATACGTGGGGACGTGCAAGCGGCCGTCGAGGGCGGTACTAGGACGGGCTCTGCCTGCAAAGTCTGCGGAGATGCAGGTGCTGGCTGGTAAAATCCATGAAAAACACACCCAGGCTCCTCTAGGTAAAAACCTATATAAAAACCAGCAGCTTTAATTAAATGTACTTGAGTGATCAATTTCAAATCTAAAAACTAAGGACAGCCAGCCATCTAGTCTGGCGTCTTAAATGTTAGTTCTCCACCTTCTGTTTTTACAGCATCAGGCTTTCCCTGCCGGGTGACGCTGACTAGTGAGAATTCAAGGCAAGGAAGTGGTGGGGAGACAGTCTGCCACGTTGCTTTATGAACGTTTGGTCTAAATTTCATACCAGAAAAACAGTGATGTCAGAAACGTGCTGTAAAAAAAGTGAGGGTGGAAGAAGGGAAGTGCAGCAGTACACAATGCACTTGCACATGAAATATCTCCAGCTCTAATGCACAACAGGCATTCGCTATTTAAGTGATGAAGACTGCAAATATTTGACAACACCGCTGCTGTGATATGCTTATTAGTATTCAAATATGCTGTTGTACCTACACACCTCTTAAGGGCATTAATATTTATTAAGAGTACTTTTCTTAAGAGAAATACAACCTCCGTGTAGCAAAATGGGCAGCATTTCTCAAACCACCAAAAAAACCCAGAACAGGCTTAAAAAATGACAAGCAGGTCCCGGGATGAAGAATTTCAGAAGCTTTACAAGAAGTTTCAAGATCAAACTTTAAAGTTTTCTAATCCACATTTACAAAAACACCCAAATTTAATAAGGAGAGAGTCCTCAAGTGCCAGCACAACCTAAACTTTTTCCCCACCTCCCCACAAGAATTTACAAACTAACAAGGTGCGAGGGGGAAAATTTAACGAGTTTCCCAGAGCTCTGCCAGGCTGTCTGTCCTCTGACTGTGAAACTCTTCTTGCAAAGAAACGAAAAAGAAAGCTGCCAGATTTGGTGAAACTTGGAGTTGTCAGGAACAAGCATGTGAAGGATAGGAAAGGCGCTGCAGAAGAGTTGTAGCCACCACCACAGCTATACCTGGCTTCTCTTGGATCTGATCCGTGGGTTTTGGTTCGGGAACCTCAACCGCCACCACCTCCTCCTGCTTCTCTTCCTCTAAGGCTCTGAACTCAACTTTTTGAGTCGCGCGTTTAGCTGAAGAAACGGGGCACATGTTAACAACTGCCCACACAGCAGATGGAAAAAGGCTGAAGACTTCAACGGGGACAGAAGCGTTACATTCACAGGCTGCTCTTTTCCAAGCCCTGACATTTGGGTGCGGGATTGCAGCGGGGATTTCTCTACTCATCTGGGATCGTAACGGTCTACAGGGCATAGCCGAGGGGCAACCAACAGCGCTGGCCCCCTCGCCTCGTGCATCGTGCCTGGGTAACCTCGCACACCCGGACTGTAGGCAAGCAGGCGTTTTGTTTTGCTGTGGTACAGAGCTCAGACCAAGCAGCCCTTTCCCTCCTGGCTCTGAGGCATGAAGCCCAGACTCAGGGTGTCGCTGAGCCCTGTAAACCCATGCCAAGAGCAGGGGCAGCCTGGCTGCTGCTGGCCACAGGGCACCGGGGCAGCCCTGCTCCTTCCTGGGTTGCAGCACAACCTCGGGGCTCAAAGCAACATTGTTCTTGCTTCATCAGGTGCCCTTGGTGCAAAGGGACGCCCCCCTTTCCCTGGATCCTCTTGGTGCAAAGGGATGCCCCCCTTTCCCTGGATCCCCTTGGTGCAAAGGGACGCCCCCCTTTCCCTGGATCCCCTTGGTGCAAAGGGACGCCCCCCTCGGCCCTGGATCCTAATTTTACAAGCACCCCATGATCTAGATCAAGGGAAGCAAACTTAAGCACTCCCCCTTCCATGCCTCACCTCCTCTAGCCTGCTACTATCCAGCTCTTCTAAAAATGTCAGGGACATATGCCACAAACTTCAACATTAGCATCGCTTTAACAGTCGCTGAAAAGGTTTCAAACAGTTGTGGCAAAATATATCTCCCTCAAGGAAAACTATGTAATTTAAGAAGCTACATTAAACAAAACAAATCCTCGAACAGCTTAATTCCTGATTTGCTAAAAGGAAAATGCATTGAGATTGAATGAGGAACTACCTTTACAGCCAGAACTTTGCCATAAGCCTTCAGCACCCACCTACCTCCTTTTTGTCAGTCAGTTCTTGCTAGTACTGCTATCAGTTTGCATTTTATATCGAGGCCTTGTATTAAAGTGAGAAGTAATGTTTTGGTTTTTTGTTTGTTTTTGTTTTTTTTAAACAGGGAATTTAGGTGGTGTTTAAGGAGTATTTCAGCATCCTACTGAATCCAGCCACGGAGACGGAAGAGGCACCAGACACTCACCTCCATCGAGGCTCCTGGAGGCTCGCTTACTTGCCGTCCGCTCGAACTGGGGAGCAGGTCGGTCGATCAAGGCACTCGCCTGCCTCGTCTGCGCCTGCGTCCGGCCGCTGTAGCGGAACTTGGAGCCCAGCGCCAGGAACCTGCTCTTTGGGATGGCCTCGGTGGAAGTCAGCCTGAAAACCACACACACAATTTAAAAATCATACCTCCAGATCTGGGAAGTGGCAGGTGAAGAGAAATTAAAATACAAATTAAAGAAGTCTCTGCATACGCTTGATTAACAAAACAACATGCACTAACAATAAGCTCCACATCCACATAAGCCAGAAGACCTCTGTCTTATGCATCTTATGAAGCAGAAGCTGCCTAGAAATTTATTGCAATATAAACACTTAATGTCTCTGCAACTATTTCACTCCAATTTTTGTGAAACGCCAAGGAACGCTGAAGGAGTGCTCATTTTCAGCAGTTAAACTAAAACATCAGTTATTCAAGGCAAGCCTACCGTTTAGAAAACCAACCTGAAAAACGTGTGATGTTCAACACATACTTTCCACAGCTTCTTCGCTGCCCGGTAACTTGGTAGCTTGAACCCAATTGTACTTTCATACTGTTCTTGCTGCAGAAAATGTAAGTTATTTAGGTATAGCAAGAAATAAATGTGGCAGGAGTCCAGTTCCCAGCCCATCGACCTGTTCCGCTGCAGCACAAACCGCTGGTCTAGCCCAAGAGCAGCTGAACTCACTCCACAATGTGCAGGAGGAGCTTGGGTCCGAGAAAAGACAGGGCTTGCCCACAAGGCCAGGCATCTCTCAGGATGCACCAGGATTTGCAGAGGAGCGTGCCGTGGGTTTTGCAGCCATTCAGACTCATTTACCTCCCCATCATGCTGCCCAGCTGCAGGATGGGGTCAAAAATTGACCTCCCTGCAAGGCTGAGTCATGGCATTCAAAGTAGGAGGAAGAAAAAGAGGAGTAAAGAGGCAGAACCCCATTATAGCCTCTCTCCCCACCGTGTTTCCAGCAGCCAGGCTGCTCTGGGGATCTCCCTGTTCACGAGAGGCAGCATCAAGGCAGCCATCCCCTGCCCGTGGCAGTCTAAGTGGAAAGGTATGCCCCTGTGTTTTTTTTAAATTTTTTTTTAAGTGAGACAAAGAGCCTTTGTGTTGCTCTGTTTCCAAAAAAGGAGTTAGTCCTCTCCCAGTCTCAGCTGTGAACTTCCCACTTTCCTCTGGATGCTGGGAATACCACGCAGTGCCAGGAGGTGGTGCTGGATGACACGTTGTTTGAATTGTCACCCGCTGTTTTACAGCTTCGGCAAGGTCAGCGGGCTCTACCTGAAGAGCTGAACTTAATAATACCAAGCCAAGATCAGAAACCCAATAGAGTGTAAAATGTTCATTCAGAGAAAAGCTTGCTCCCTCCCCCCACTTTGTTTCAGTGAAGCATACACGTTGGCGGTCATCAGAAAGCAATTAAAGATGACATGAGCACAAAGAAGTCAGAACGTACCTCCCCTGGCCGAATTTTAATAAAGAAGCCGCTGCGTTTGTAGGAAATCTTCAGGACTTTGGGCCAAGGGAAGCGGTTGATTCTCAGCTTATCTTTGTAAACAAGAAGGCCACTGGAACAGACTCCCAGAGTGATATCCACTCCTTCCAAGTCCTGGGAAAGCAGATGAGGATTTAAGCAGTGTCAGAGTTACAAATTTCAGGTCAATGTCTGTCCTCCAAATCACCCCTTTGGTCTTCCTCCGAGGCTCTCCTGAATTTATCTCACCACCACCCAGACATCAGCTTCTAGCTCCCTACGCAGCCAGGGCCAGGCTTGCTTTTCCTTCACGTTTCTCTTTACAACCTCCTCCCTTCTGCAGATCCCTCCAGCAATGTTTGCTCAAAGGGCTGGCATAGAGTCTATCCTGCATTCCCCTGAGCAGAGTAGCTCACCTTGCAGGGTCAGAACTTTATTCTAAGTCCCTCAGACCAAGGACCTGTCTACATCAGTAGCTTTGTAAAGCTTCCTGTAATACAGAAATAAGCAATCGGGAAGAATCACTTCTCTTACAACACTTGCAACAGCGCATGAGGCACTTCTGTTGTGTGTCTGTGTTTCTGTACCAGTAGCCAGCTTCCTTCCTATCTCTTTCAAAAGGAGCCTCCTGAAATAGGTAAACTTGCTCCTGCAAGGGAAGGATAATCAAATTACAA
Source organism: Morus bassanus (assembly GCA_031468815.1). Lineage (NCBI taxonomy): Eukaryota > Metazoa > Chordata > Aves > Suliformes > Sulidae > Morus > Morus bassanus. The sequence goes on from CM062590.1 coordinate 3,525,961, forward strand.
AATCCACAGGCAGGTGCACACACGCTGATTCTCACCTTGGCTTGGTGAAGGTCAACTCCATACATAGAGAGCTTTTTTGCATTCTCAAGAAATTCCAGGTCTGCTTGGGCTGGAGTCATGGATCTGTGGAAAGAGAGAAAAGGCTTGGTATTCCCGTAACTGTTGCTTTTAAGAGGGTACAGATCAGACTTCACAAAACCATTTACTCGTTAGATTTTCTTTTGTTTTCAACACAAATTTGTGCCCAGATGAAGAATTATTAAATTGCTCTGAATGCACAAATTTGTGCTTTGAGACATCCTCATAAAACAGATGCACCTTATTTCTGTGGAGCTGTACGGACCCCAGAGAAGAAAGCAAGTTATCCAGCGAGGAAGAGCGGTACAGGGTCCAAAACTTGATTCAGTGGAAGAAACACCAATTCAGCTGAAGGCAGAGGGTGTCAGTTACTGTCCTCCCAGACCTCCTGCCTCCGGCCCCCCCCAAACCCAGCTTTATTCTCCGCAAGGGCAGCTGAGACCACTCGGCAGCGATTCCTACTGGGGCAGACCAGATGAATGAGGAGTTTTGTGGGAGCAGACGGTACCCTGTCTGCAGGAGAGGCAACGCAACTTTGCTTAACAGAAACATCCCGATAATGACGGCTGTTATCAATGTTATTGAAGTGCCCTTGTAAATAAGTTTCTGGTGTATGAGGTACATCCAACAGCTCTGCTGGGAGAGTATTTGGCTGTACACATTTCATTTTGTTCCCTGCTTTGATGTCTCTCTTACTGAGTGCTCGTGTACACCTTGTGTGTGATGTCAATAGAGGTTTTAGCGGTGGGAGACAGGGCAGACGTAGACGACTGTAAGGACAAACCTCCAGGAAAGACCCAGGAGCAATCACCATCTCTGACATGTGCCTTGTGCTTTGCAAATAAAGTCGCCAGAGACAGAGCATGGTTTAGCAGAGTTTTCCTACTGAAAACCCTCAGACAGCTCAAGGTTCACAGAACACGGACCAGAAATTAAACGGCTGCACGTTACTTCCTCCCTCCTGCACACACAAGCAGATTAAATTTAACTACGCCCTATACCTTGAAGTATCCTTCTAATGAAGCCATGAATAATTCAGCAACGTGATCTGCCACTTCTGGCACAGCTAACGGCCTTTGACTTCAAGTCATGAAGCTTGTCAGCGGCCCTGTACTTATTTTCCCTCATTTCCTCTCCTCTCAGTGTAAATGGAGGGGAATCAATTTAAAGTATTGATTTGCGGGGTTGAGCGAAGTGTTAATTGTAGCTTTGGTCACAGCCGGGGGCACACGTCCACCCTTCCCTACTGCACTCAGGTTATTAGCTCCCGTCTGCCTGCGAGAAGGTGTCGTCTTTGCTCTGTTCTTGTTATTAGTGCATCAGGCAGCAGCTTTTCACAGGTCAAGGAGCTGCCAGTTGAAGGCCTCGGTATCACCAAGTGGTTTTATGGGCCCCCCTCTCCCCAAAACCCAAATGTATCTCTGGGAGGGTGCAGAAGCTGCCGGCTGGCCGCTCTCACACAGTTCCGCACAGCTTCTGCAATCCAAGCACTCGAGCATCTATGAGAATAAGCTCAAAATAAGACAAGGAAGAGGTTCGGTTACTGTCACCCTTTAATCTGGTACCAGGGGGACTCCCAGGAGTCCTTTGACCCTACCTGAACAAGACACATCTGCCCAGGTCATGGGAAACACAGGGAGGACAGCCTAACTGCAGGTTTATACCTCCTGCATCAGCTGGAATACTTCCACGTTAGAAAGTGTTACTCATTAAATGTGGCAGGAGAAAACCCCAAACATGCTGTAGGCTACAGCGTATACACAAAGAGAGGAGATCTGCTCCAACCAGACTGCAATCCAAAAATTACATAAATCCCAAAGCAAATAATAAAAAAAAAAAAAAATTACAAAGGGCAAGGTTAAAAAACAAGCAAACTTTGTATTTTCACATGAAATAAAATCCATTTTCACAGCTGCGTTGTTGAACACATGTTAATAAACAATTGCAAGACTTTGCATCTGCTTTCTAAAAAACGTAATTTCTTCTTCACACAGGAAAAAAGAATTCCAACTTCTAGAAAGATTGTTATAAAGTATTAGATCTTTTTTAAATAGCTGATGTTCTCAGTAGCTGAAAATTCACACCCTACTGCTAAAGTGTCTGTTGCCAACATAAAAAAAATTGGTGCAGTGGGAAGCCAAAAGCATACAACAGAGGTGGGGAAAATACCAGAAAGCACCATTATTTCCGTTATTTCAGGCTGCTGTGCACAAACAAGTCCTCCAGCCACCGCACCTTACCTGTACGTTTTATGAAGCTCCACAACCTTCTCTTCAAGCTCTTTTGTCTGGTTTGGCGCCAATTTAAATTCATTGATGTAATCCGGGCCGTGGAGATCAGAATCATAGTCTCCCAACTCGGACTGGACCGTGTACGAACCCAGCAGAGCCAAAGTCGCAAAGGAACAGGGCAGCCGCCCCGTAAGGATGTCTTGTCTAAGCTGAAGACACAAGTAATACCTGGGGGGTGAGGGGGAAGCAAAGTACTATTTACAAAGAGCATGGAGAAACTTAAACTTGAGGATCAATCAGAATCTCTTTTTTTATGCCACTGATGAATGCAGCATGATGCTTGTTTCTAATTGCGACCTGTATTTTCACTTATGGGGCAATATTCCCACAGTAAACAGCATGGAGGAAGGAGGACTTACTCTACTCTGTAAAGGGAGTAGAGGACACTTACAATCAGTAAATCTCATTTAAAAATAAAAATGTACTTTTCTGTACAAAAACACACATGCCAGGATCATAAACGATGCTGCTTTACACACGTGGACTTCGGTGAAGAGGGAGGAGCATCCCACACATCGACTGAAAATCAAGCAAAAAACCCCTCCAAACCATTAAGACATTGGATCTCCTTGCCGAGGGATGGAATAACACCCGAACATTAAAAACAGAAGTCCAATATTCACTAATTTGCTGAGCGAGCTCCCTGGCTGGTAGCAAGATTCCCAGGTAATTCACCTGGTTATGTCCTCTGTCAGCTGCGCAGGATCCGGCGGATAAAACTTGACATTGAAGGTAAAATCCCAGGGGCCTCCTGCAATTACAAAGAAGAGGTTGAGAAAAATAAACACACCAGAGCAGCTTCATGATAGTCAGTTGTTACAAAAAAGCTGGGGATATCCAGTCTGATCTTCAAAATACGGCCAGCAGATCATAATACTGATTTTAATACTGCTCGCTCGCACAGCTGGCTGCTGCTTAGCTGACAGTATAAAATATGATTTCATTTACAAGACCCAAGATACAAGCAGGAGAAAACAAAGCAGGGCAGGCAAATACACGTGAATAAACCACCACTTGTGGAAAAAATTAAATTCATTGTTAAGAGGCTGAATTACTCACATATTTTTTTCACTGATTGAAAAAAAAAGATTCATGTAGAGAGGTCAGGCATGTGCTATAAGTTAATGAATTAGTACTGTTTCATCACCCGACCCAATTTTCAAATTTCTCGTAAGGAGCAGATGTGCTAATTTGACTCAGCAGCCTAATGCACTGTGGTCAGGTGGTCAGACCACAGTTTAAAGTCAGCACAATAGGAGCATCAATCTCTGGAAGAAACAGCAAGCACCAAGACAGGAAGAGCTTTGCAAGTCCAGATCTAAATGCTTTAATACAGCTCGTTGCAAACCTTGTACAGCACTGTTACAGGCATTAACTGGAGTGAGAATCCACAAAATCACGCCTAGAATTGGCATTATATGTGGTACAGACAGTCTAGGTGACGCAGCTGAAGGGGTTAGTCTCTCTTTTCCTTGCAAATAATCACGTTTACCTGCAGAAAATAGTCCTGACCGACCCATTAAGCACTCAAAGTAATTTTCATAGTTACAACTCCCCCCTGCTGTTCCCTTTAACACTAGTTCAAGATAATATTTATTTCAGAAAGAGAAGATACCCCTGCGCTTAACTTGCTCAGAGATTTATCACAATCTCAAACAGGGAGGAGGGGGGACGTAGCATTCATGGATTTACTTCTTATGCAACGCCATAACAGGGATTAAACACAAGGCATGTTGTTTTCATTATACACCATTCAAAACAAGTTACTCCAAGGAGACATTTTAGGTAGCAGAGGTTTCCTACGGATTGCAAGGAGGAGGCAGAGACTGACTCCCTGTATATGTACAACAACCTGTATTCAGGTACACCTATTCATGTGTAATATTCAACATTATTCCAGTAAACTCAAATAATTTGCCATTTAACCCATCTCAGGGGACCAGATTCCATAGCAGGTTGCTCAGTACACATACGAGTTGAATTTTACCTGCACAGCAAGAGCAGCTCATGCCCTTTACACACACCCTGCTATCGATTCAAAGAGAAGTTGATAAGAACAGGAGCGGTTCCTACCCCATAGCCCTGTGCCATTTCCCCTCTAATCTGTACTTAATGACACACCTTGTTCTGCACCCCTCACCAAAAGCATATGTAAAACAGTATTTTACTTTCGAAGCAGTCAGATTTGCTCCTGAGAGAAAACAAAAGCCTCTAAAATTTATTTGACACTGCCCTCATCTTCAACTAATTCAGTGCTAGCAGACCTTAAAATACAATTTTGGAGAGCATCTGGCATTTACCCTGATACTATTTGAGCCATTTATCATTCCAATACCTCTATTTGGACCCCGAAACAGCCTCAGAGCCCATAAAACCTTGCTACAGCATGCAATTTTGCTCAGGCTCTCCCAATCCCCTTTGAGATTTTAATGGTTCCCACTGACACCTATTTTCCCATCCTCCAACAGGGAGCAGATCACCCATGTCAGCACTGCATGGTAGTAAGGATAGTGTGGGTTTGCATAGGGTGAACACATCCTAAGTTAGGATTTCCCAAGAAAATGACATTTTTTCCTAAATCTAGAGCATCACTAAGTACTTAAGAAGAAGAGAAAGGATGCACAGGCTGCTTGAACTCGTGTTGATCCCTGCCAGACACACCCTCACTCGAACTGTCACCCATCCTTGGGCCACCCGGATCGCCCACCAAAGCCACGCTTATTTAGGGAAGGGGGGAGAAACCACACACACATGCATGATAAATTCAATCTACTTACCGTGAACCTGTTTTTTTATTTCTTTGGCAGGATCCAGCCACGTCTGTAAGAGGATAAAAACATTCACAGTTTAACAGACGTTCCAGAGACACCACAGAAAACTGTAATACACTAAAAATATGGCAAAAAGACAACATTTGACACAAACGCAGCCATGGAAACTGGACAGACTGTGCATTTTTCACAACTTTTACTCCAGTCTGTGGTCTCAGTGGGTGCATTTCCAACCCTTCACCTACCAGGTACTCATAGGGGAGGCACAAGGAACAGGAGAAAATAAAAAAGCAGCATATTAGAGCTGCAAGCACATAGCAGCAGGTACAGTTGTAGCCACGAGAGGCGTTTGTGCAACACTTTTTTTTTCTCCAGCACCTTTAAAAATAGGATGTCTGCATTCATTTTAGGCACCCTGTCTCCATACTTACCCTATTCAGAACAAAGATTGCCAAAACTTTCTATTATTAGCTATGGTTTTTAATGACCTAATCACTGAAATACAAATGAAAACATCCAATCGCTGAGGAAAGCTGGAATATTTTACAGGAGCGTGACATAAGCTTTGTCTCTTTTAACTATGACTCAAATCTCTAGTAAATATCTCAGCTACAAATTTAGAAATATATCCTTTTTTTTTACCCCCTCTCTGTAATTTGGGGGTTTGTGGGATGGTGGTGCAACATCAGCCTCAAAAAACAACTCCTGCTTTTGCCAGCACGGTCTGAGCAACTCCTGGCACATCCAGATTGGACCTTTCCCTTTGCAGAGGTCAGGGTCCACCCTGCTGAAGGTGACAGCACGGTGCTAACAGCCCTCCTGGAGAAGCTACATTAAACCATCTTCTTCATTTTCACAAGCCCTGAGCAGGATTTGGATGTCCAGGTCTCCCAAGGTGAAGGAATTAACTCATTGAATCCCCCAAGCTAATCTGTCTTGACCAGAAGGGCATGTAACTTCATGGCGGGGAGACAGCGATACTTATATTTAATCTTATCTTTTTATATGCTTGCCCCTCTAACCTATAAAACTGGGGATACGAAATCTATCTGAAAGGTAGAAATGCCACTTGCTGTCTTTTTAGGGCCACTGTTTTAAGCAGAGCATCTCTACGTCCATGCTGGTGCCACGACTGCTCGTTTCTGCAGCGATAACGGCTGGGTTTCGGGCAGCCGAGCCCGGGGTGCAGTCATGCGTCCCCGGCACTCACCCTGCCTGATCCAGCAGACAATGCCGGGTACAGCAATTAACAGCACTTTTATCCACACTGTCATGAATCAGGGTGAAACAATCCTCCCTTTCAGAGCAGCGTGAGCATCAAGCTCCTTCGGTGCTGACCAGCTGCTCTATCCACTGTCACAATCTCCTATTCCCACAGTCACCCTCTGCTATTCCCATGTTGGAAAAAGCCCATCCCCAGGAACGTTTATTCCCTAAATACCAAGGTGGAAAATCCCTCATACAACCCTTCCCTGCCCAGGAATAGACACATGCATCTCCACCTGCTCCACACAGCTGCAGGTGAGGTGCAGAAGCTCATCTGTTGGTTTCCTATTAAGGTAATTTCTACTTGTGAATCAGTAACTCAGTGTCCAGTGTTGTTTGAAGTTACAGCAAGAGGGAGATGGAGCTTTAGATTTCGAAGTTCAATGAAACGTAACCAAAAAGATTCTCCAAAAAACCCAAAAATGGTGTTTTCCCCCATCATAGCAAACCAGACTTCCACCGAGCAGCTTACCCTGCGCTGGAGCTAAACCCATGCACGGCAGCTTTACCTTCCTCAGCTCCCAGCTCCAGGACACAAATCTGACAAAACTGGCTGTTTTCAGTCCCTACAGTTAAAAAGCTGCACAGCGCCTTAGCCCTTGTCAGCTGGAGGGAAGGAGGTGCATGCTTTTGCTTTCGGAAGAATCGACGCCAGCGTGCCTAGATGGGAGAAGAGCAAGTCCCAGGGGCCTGGGAGATGCATCAGTGAGCTACCCACAGCACAAGTGTGAGAAGTTGAGCTGCTCCAGCTAAACTTTTTGCTCTTAATTGGATCTAAAAGTACACCTATCCCTCCCTGTGCAAGCACAGCAAAATCCTAGAATGCTATATACATGGAAGCAACTTTCACAGACAAGAAAGTACCAAGACACCAGAGACAGTAAAACCATCCCAAGACAGAGCTCTGCCTGCCTCAAATAGTGATGGGGTGTTATTTTGCCTGTGTACTAAAAATTCACACTTGCAATTATTAAGTATTTAATGACAAACACCTATCAGCCACAGTAACCTGGCCCATAAGTGACTGCTGTAGGTGAAGCATGGGAATAGTCAGAACGTGGACCAACATAACTGGTCTAAAGGACATAAAAGCAGGCCCTTGATTTCAATTTAGCACACTTTTGGCTAGCTTCATGAAACAGAGCTTGAGTAATTGCTTGAGTTAAAGCGTAACGAAGGGTTTAAAGATAAGACACTGCTTGGGTCTAACCAAACAAAGACCTTAAACTGAAACCATATGAGTAAGAGTTTTGGTACGAAGAGTCACACGTGTGTTTTCGCAGGGCAAAGCCTTGACTCGAAACTGCTCTGGATGGCTCCGACCAAACCTTACAAAAAACGACACTAGTGCCAGGGCAGCCAGCTCTTCCTCCTGCTGACCGCTCAGCCTTATGCCTTTGGTGAACACAGGCTCCAGGACTGAGAAGTTCCTCTGCAGTGTGTCGACACTGAGGCTCACCTTCTTCTATATATTAAGAGTACTTAACCTATTCTTAAAAAACACAATAAAAAACCTGCTGCTTTTCTAGGGTGAGGAAAGCCTTATCTTCCCCTAACTTCTTGAGCTATAGCTTTACAAATTAATGGCATCATTTCGCAGTGACCTAATATAATGCATTTTCTCCAGCTGAGGAGACAAGTTCACGTAGCTTTTTTACTAAAATCCATGCTCCTGTAGCCATTTATTCACAACTTCTGCCTCTGTGATGATCCTCTTAGTCTTTTTTGGGGGAGGACACCAAAAGGAGTTTTGAGAAGAGCTTATGCACCACCTCCTCCCCAGGGCAGACGATCCTTTGAAAGAGCTGAACCCAACCAGGTGCAGAACACCACGCAACAGCAGCTGCTTACCCTGGAGGTTGGCGTGTCCCATATGGCCAAACCAAAGTAGTCTTCTTCCAGGAGATTGAGGTGGTCACAGACTTTTTTAAGTAGATCCTGCCCCTTGGCGTGTTTCTGCGAAGAGACAAAAGAAATTCTGTAGGATGGGCTGGTTTTTGCCTGCCCTCATTCACGGGAGAGGGGAGAAAGAGAACATAATCAAACCACACTGCACACTACCAAGAAGGGGAAAAAAGTCCTGAGTAGCTCAAAATCAGAACTCCTGGCTGTTTCGGAGCAAGCACTCCTTATAGGAGAGCATCAGGCATAAAACTCAAACCAGAGAAGCAATGGGAACTGCAGTCAGTCTCTCTGCTGTGACCAGCTCCACATGTGAAGCCCCCCCAAAGCTGAGCATCTCAACACAACTCAGTAAAACACTGAGGATCTGTATGGATTTTCCCTCCCAAAGTACATCTACTGTACTGGTATCTCCCAGCTCCAGGCTGTCAGACAGTCAGGCGTTGATCAAAAGATGATCAACGTGGAGTATGCAACTGCTGCTACAACCCATTGCTATAGTCCCCCAGTTTGGGGGCAACCTGGCTCAGTAGGGTCACAAAAGAAACAGCATCTGAGAAACAAAGACCATCACTTCCGCGGCCTTTTCATTAACCTGATCTGCTGATGAAACCCAGCTTCTCCAGCTTTGCCTTACGCACTGAAAGCTGCTTAGTGCACGACTTCTTGCCTCCAGAAACATACTTCGAGCATTCCTATCTCCTCTTTTTTTAATCAAATCCTGCAGAAGTGAACTGGCCCGAGGAATAGATACCCTTTTAGTCCAAAAGCATGAAGGAAAACACCCCTGAGGCACAAAACTATGGTAACCAGAAGCAGCTAATTCGATTGGAGGCTTTGCTAAAAAGTAAGCGCGGTTCCAGTGATACAAAATAAGCTTTACTAATGCATCGCTTGTGCCCGCATCTCTCCTTTTAGTCATATTTGCATGGCAACTGATCCAAGATCATAACCTTGTCTTATTCCAGTCCTTCAGCTGTAAGGTCCTTAGCGCATACGTTGCGACTCTATAGGTAACATAGTGCATGTGTTAGCCTGGATATTTCTCAAGGAATTGACACTTAAAGACAAATAGGAATTAAAAACCTTCCATGGCTGTCAATTGGAAAGGATGCCTGAAAGCAGTTACTCTTCTTGGATAAAGGCATTTGCGCTGGTCTCTGCCTACACCTTTGCAATTCCGTCCCAATTAAGTCTTAATAAATTCTCAAAATGCTAGAGTAGGATTATATTGGCATTAAGGCCAAGGGTACTCATCAAGTCAAGAGGGTCTCACCGACACAGCAGCCCCTCCCAATCCTCTCCGCAATGCCCATCACCACTCTCTGGACCCACAGAAGGAGACCTCTAACATCGCCCTCAAGACAGGACCAACCACACCACCACCAGCTCTCCCACCAACAGTGTCCGTGCAGCCTGCTGGCATTTGAAGGCATTGCTGCAGCAAGCTCATGTGCAAAGCCGCAGCAAGCTGACACTGGCAGAGATGCTGCCACCAACATTTCGGGGAACAGTTTCTTTTCGGGGGCTGCACACAAAATCCCTGGCAAAGGCTAGCTGCAGGTGGGGAAGGCGATCGGGGCGGCGATGCTCCGAGCTGATCCCAGGCAATAACAGCAGCGATGCCGTTACACAAACGGCGCTGACCTACTTGCCCAGGATCACCCAAGGTAACTGCTTTCACAAGGAGCCCTGTGCCCAGATACCCTCTCCTGGCCCATTTAGCCAGCGGGACTGGGGAAAAACAAGCTGATGGAAGTGCGCTCGAATGGTAAGTACCAGATTATTAATATTCTGGACAAGTGCTTCAATACTGAAATGGGGATTTCTGCGAGCTTTTTATTGCCCTGACAGCAAGACAGCCCTGTGAGAGAATGCACAAAATAGAGCCGAAGAAAAGCTCTCAGATGAAGGGGTTTGCAGTGCTGTAAGTCAACATAATAATTCTAAATTGTTTACTGCAAATGTATTCAACTGCAGGCTAAACACAGCATGTTTTTCTTTAAACCAAGCTCCAGGAGTTATGTTAGCCAGCAACCTGATAGGCAAATGTACCTTGGGTGAACAGAAAAGCACAAATCAACTTGACAATCCATTTTATTCAAAGGAAAGGGGCAGAAGATATTTAGACAAACCCAATCTAACACAAAAACCTAAACTCTAGTCTGGGATACAAATGAGAAAGATGAACAGCAGGTAAGATAACTTTTTTGTTTTTTAACCTCCCTTCACGTTTACAAAGCAAGGCACCCTGGAAATTGTAGAACAATTAAAAAAAAAAGATTCCTAGGCACCCAGAGATTTTTACAACACAGTAAATAGGTTGTTATCGCTTACAGCAAGATTGTTCTGCAGTAAAGCCTGTCATGTAATTCACTGACAGCAAATTAGGCCCCTATTAAATAGTGTCTATGGTGATTTTTCAAGGGGAGGAGAAGGCAGAGGGAAAAGAGGAGAAGCACAAACCCCAAAAGTACTTACATCCACAGCACACTCAAAAATGGTGTCATCCAGCAAGACAACTTTGCAGTACATGTTTCTGTGTCTTTTCACTGCTTTCTGGGCAGCTTTCAAATCCTTGTCTGCTTTGGTCTCCGGAGTCTCTTGTTTCGGCTCTGGCTTGGCGCACTCTTCCTTTGCTTCCCCTCCTTCCTTGCCCCCGAAGTCTCTGCTGTCTGGCTCCTGGTCGTCCCTCCTCTCCTCCTGCGCAGGCTGAAACCCCCCACATCACCCAAGTTGCAATTTAGATGTGTTGAGCAAAAAAAAAAAAAAAAAAAAAAAAAATCACATGAAACAAGCATTGCATAGGTGCGCTGTAGGGCTAGGATCTCACCCTAGAATTCATTATCTGACTTAAATGAGTAACCCGGGACCTGGAGCAGCAGATTGGATGAACAAGGTAAGGATATTAATTTTTTAAGCCCTTCAAGTCATTCTCAAATCTTCATTTAATAAAGGATGTAATAAAAAAGGAAAAAGGGTTGATTAGAGAAATCAGGGCAGATTACATATGCAAACCTTCATGGTCTTAACGACAGCACCTTTTGGACTAGTAAGTTTTTTTCCCCTCCTAGAGAAGACATCCAGTGTACCCACTGCACCCACTGCCCATGCCCCCACGCTCTCACGGCTTTGCCCCACTGCACCGGAGCACTCCGTATGGCAGCAGTGATATTAAATGCAGGGGAGGTCAGTGCTGAGATTTCGCGGCCGTCTGAGCTGACTGAGCAGCTCTCTGCCACCAAAAAGGGAAGGCAGCCTTCATACCACCCTCTCTTCGCCTACTGAAGCACTTTGCAAGCCAGTTTAATTCACTGAAGTAGCGAAAGAGATGCAGTTTGGGGACAGGAGGAGGAAGGAAGTTGGGCTTTTTTTTTCCACTGCCATTTCAGCAGGTTAAACGAGTTCACGGCAGGCTCTGACAAGTGCTGGAAACAGCTCGATGCAGCAGGAGCACGCAGCCGCGGCAGAGGAAGAGCAAACCCCTGTCTTTTCAGCCCATCACATCTCATGAAATCACACCCAGGCACAACTCTACGGAGGTATTTAGAAACTAAATAATGTCCACGAGCTGCTGACTTCTGTTCCAGCAGGGCCAGGACAATCGGGAGCAGGGAATCAGTCAAAGCTCGTAATGCCCGTTGGTCAGCATTTATCAAACAGGCAGCACCTCGCAAATGCTTTCACAGCAGAAATATCTGCCGAGTGTCACAGTTCAAAAAGCCACTGACGCTGATCTAAAATAAGAACTAAAAAAAAAAAAAAAAAGCACAAATGCTTCGTCTGAAATGAAGAGCCCATGATAAAGGAAGGCTGTGGGTGCACATTCACATGCACTCAGAAGCAGCAAATCAAAGTTAAATAGAGAAAGAAATCATGCATTTCCTCTTGAAGACACGGCACAGACATTCTGTGATGAAATTGCATGAAGATTTCCAGCTCCTCCCCATTCTGCTAATCCCAACCCTAAGAGGTACAAAACATGAGCAGAGACCGTCCCATGGTTTTCAGAGGCTCAGAAATTTGGGAAAAGAAAGAAAAAGGTGTCACCTACTACCTTCTCTACAACTTTGTAATTTTAAGGAGGTGGATTTACAATCACTGCCTACAGTTGGCAATGCTCTAACTTATAAAGCATTGCTCCAAGTCAGAGTCAGAGTTTGCAGATAGGTAACACCTCTCTGGAGCCCATTCAAAACTTAAGGCAGCAGGGTAAGTAATCCAGATTTTACCACGAATGTGCTGCGACTCCAGCAATAGACACAGGTTAGTTGGGTTGTAAGAAATCCCCATCTCAGGAGAAGGGGCAGTCGCCTCTCTCTAACTCTGGACAGCTGCACTAATAATGCCAGAGCTGCAATTACCCAAAGAGTAAGAGAGGGCATCCAATACCCTCAAATCAATAACCAGCTGCAGCTTTGTGAATGTCTCCCTGTGGATGTCTCTGCCTCAGTTTGTAACATACTTTAAAAACTTTAATTCTTGCATGAAAAATTACCCTGGCTGTAAAGAGTAGACGTCAGACGGCTACTAGGAGCTGGGCTCAGCCCACGTGCTGTGCAGAAATCCCTGTCTACATGATGCATAAGCAGAAAATATTTGTATTTGGCAGGCTCAGCACCAGCCTGGACTGAACAGATGACCAAGGCCTGAAATGCCATGCTTGTGCTCCTTGAAGAAACCCTCTCCCAAATCCATGTCCTCTTGCAATCCCCACCTCACGCCACTGACCTGCCTTTATTCTGCACACACCAAGGACATCCTGACGAGCAACCGCTCCATCGTGAAATATGAATTTGATCCCTAGTTCTGATGCAACTTCCCATGCCTCAGCAGAGTAGAGACTCAGCATGGGGTATTTTAATTTATGCTGTGAAGAGTGAACACAATTTCAGGACCAGGTATTTTGCAGGACAGCCTGATACAGGAATGCAGGAGTGGGAAGTAAGCAATGTAACACAGGGAGCTGACAATAACCTTTTTAGCATCTCATGAGTTTTTCTGACCAAGCTTACCATCCTAGGATATGAAGCATCTACAGTTTTGGCTGAAAAGACGTGCTTTCAAGAACAGAAGGGAGCATGGTAGTGTTGGGTTGACGGTTGGACTTGATGATCCTAGAGGTCTTTTCCAACCTTAATGATTCTATGATTCTACGCCACCTGGAGGGGTATTTTACCTGTGTTTCCGCACTGCTTAAGGAATGGAGATCTAGTGATGGATCGGTTTTGAGCTCAGGCTCAGGAGCTGCAATTGGGGCTTTCACCAGGATGTCTTCATCAGGGCTGGCTCCTAATCCTGTGTCTTTCTGATCACCTCCTGCCTCTTTAGGAGCGTCAGTGTCTTTGTCGTCTTCGGACACCTGAGACTTGGGCCTCCTGAGAAAGGATGAGAAGAGGCGGGAGAGACCCCGGCCCTCGGAGGTGCGGCGCTCCTTCTTGCTCTGCTCCTCGTGCGTGGGCGTATCGCCGTTGGAAGCCTTCTGCTTCTGCCCCGTTGCAGGCTGACCCTCCGACGTCTGTTGAGCCCCTTCTTCTAGGGAAGCCTCTTGCTTTTGTGTTTCAGCAGCTCCTTCCTCCTCTTTGGCTTGCTGCTGCTCTGAATTGTCGGCATCCGCTGCTAGACTCTTCTCTGTTGTCATGATGATGCTGTAAGAGAGGTGTGAAAGGTCTCAGTCAAGAGCTTTCCAATATTTAAGTCTGCATTAAGCTATTCAAACCAAGCCACAAGCACAGATACACCACGTTCCCCAGTCATACCATCCTGTCCTGCTGACTCCAGCCTACAAAGTCATTAAGAGCAAACAAATAATTCATTTTGCTAAGGTTTGCTTTGACAGAAACATCTCTATCGACATTTGCCCATGCATTTTCCACCATTCGGATGACGCTGACTCCAAACTGCTAAATGCCCTGGCACCGGGTCTGCAGCCTGACAAGAGCAAATGATTAAAAAATGGAAACAAGTTAGGGAAAGGGGAGGAGATGGAAGGTGGTCTTGCTCCACAGGGCTGTCCTGAGGTCCCTTCTTCCTGCAACTCCCTGTTCCCCGCTGGCAGTACTGGCTGGGGGAGTGGAGCAGATGAGACTCATAGAATCATTTAGGTTGGAAAAGACCTTTAAGATCATTGAGTCTAACCATATGAGGACACGCACATGCCCAGGCAACCTTTCTTTTACCACACCTTGCCAAAACCCCAGACGGCCTGCGATGGCTTGCCGTGTTACAGCATCCTTCTCCGCAACTGCAACTGGAAGGAGAAATCTTCTACTTTAGAGTCAAAAATTGCACAGCCACAAAAAATTTTAACAGCTCCTCCCTTCTAAATGTCCCTGAAAGAGGCCACAGATCCTCACCATGAGCTAAAAAGGGGGATATTTAAACATGATGAACCACACTGATGCTCTCCTCCAGATGGGACTCATCAGTGTCGATCAACTACATTGATCTGCACAAGAAAGGTCCAGTGAAACAGAGCAGGCTTCAGGATTCACGAGATCTTTGCGTTGCACATTAGAAAAATGTAAAATGGCAAGGCTTCCAAACAATCCCCATAACGGGGAGCAGATTTCTTCAGAGCCTGTGCTATGAAGCTGATGCAATGTTTATTTCAACTTTAGCCTGGGCTGTTGACACAAAAGGATGGAAATCACATGAGAAGAATATCTATTTAAGGTATAAAGAGGACCCAAAATAATCACGCTTTAGAGAGGATAGAACTAATCTTCGTGCACTGCATCACATGTACCTGCAGCAATAAATTGCCACTGCTTACACAAAGCAAATAGCATATAATCCAATATGCCTTTCAATCCCACCAGCCCAAGCCTCGGCATACAAACATTTGTTCAAAATACACACTTAAAATTAAGAAACATTTCAAGATGTCACCCTCCTACATATTACTGCATTCAACAAGTTTAATTTAACTCATCCCAATTGCCAAAATAACCAGAGTGCTTGAAAGAGAAAAGCCCTCCTAGCTTTCCAAAGTACTCTTCACCTGCATTTAATGCAAATGCTTAATATTACTCTTAAAGCTGTGGTTGAAACAAAGCAGCATTAGAGACCTTCACTGAATTTGTTTCCCCAGCAATGCAAATTTCCTGGGTTTACAAGGTTTGTTTTGTTTTCAGTTTTAGTTTTCGGGTTTTTTTTTTTTTTGCAGGGAGGTCTCTTGTAAAAGCAGAGATGGTGACCCACATGGTCTGTGCTCCCATCGGAGTGATTTGGAGCTGCATCAGATTTGGGACAAGCTCTCTGAACTCTTTGAAACCGCTTCACTTGGACTTAGCCCCAGCAGCCAGCTTTGGCGATGAGCTGCAGGGCCCATTTTAGCCTGGTCTCCCACAGAAGCCAGGTTTAAAGCCTCATGCCCTGCACACCATCTGCCCTCGGTGAGCTGCTCTGGGTCCCTCCAAACCTAACAGAGAGGTGGAGGCCACTGAAACAGAAGCTTTCTACCTGCACTAAAAAAACGGGCATCCAAGCAGACAGCCTGCACGGGCATCTGCGGGCACCTGATGCACCAGGGACACTGCCAGGCAAAGATGGTGCCGAAACCCTGATGTGTCAAGGCTCCAAGCTAGACGGAGATGCAGATGTGCAGAAAACCACACTGTATCGGTTCTCCTCCTCCGGTGCTTTGCACAGGAGAAGACAGGACAGCTTAGCATAGCCCAACCAAGGCAGCGAGAGCACACAGGGGTAATTCTCCAAAACACTGTTGAGTTGGGCATTATGTCACCTCGTTTCCCTGGAAGTCTTGCAGGAGTTTGTTTTTGCAAGATTATCACAGAACAGGCTCTGTGAGAAAGCGGTAAAATCCAAGTTAAATGAAAGGCTATGGTGGATTCACGCACCATCCTCCTGGCTTCCACCACCACCCTCGAGGAGGGGGCAGCTTCACGCCTGCCACTCGCTTCAGGGAGGGAAGCAAAAGAAATCTGCAACACTGAATTTCCTTCTCCTCTAAACCAGAAACATCTCCAGTTCAGTTCAGGAGAGGTTCTGAAGGGGCTGCGCACTCATGGCAGGGGGCACAGGGCTGCGATCAGCTTGTGGATGCAGCACCCAGTGACTTGCTCCTGCAGCTCTCACTGCTGTTTCTGTTCCTCCTGTGATCCCTTGCTAGGGTGCATGGATGCTGCTGGCCTCAGTAGCAACACACGGTCCTGTCTGCAGAGTCACCCCAGCCATCACGCCGCCAATTCACGCCATCAACAGCTCTCCAAAAACTCCTAGAGATGCTACAGGGCGGTGTAGGGGTCAACAAGCTACGTTCAGCCAAATGCACAGCACTCCAAGCCCATGACGCAGGACAGACTCACCGTGGCCAACTCCCAGGGCAAAGCTCCTGATGCCCTGGCACGCACAGAGCAGGATGGATGCGTTGCAAGACTGTCCCACCACGAACGCACGAAAATGGCAAGCTCCCTTTTGCACCAGCTGCCAAAGCAGTCTGCTTTGTAGTTACTTCCTACTGTGTTTGTTTTGAATAAATACATTTGTAAGAATCATTATCTAAACACACATTGGAAGCGCGTTGCTCTTAAAAGTAAAAAGAATTGAGGCTCTTGAAATGATGACTGCAGGGAGAGCACAGCTGAAGAGCTGCTCTTATCAGCTGCAGTAAACAAGAGGGACAGTTGACAAACAAACATTTCCTCTGGAAGTAGTTTTCTCTCTTTAAATACCAACATTTCTGGAACAAGAAATGTTTACTTGTTTGGATTTCAAAGCCGCAGTCGTGGACCCTTCCTGGCACGGGAAGGTGGGTCTCGCTGGCCATGAGCAAACATCTTTCCTCCATCCCCCGGGAACCACCTCGCAGCTCGGCCAGATCCCCTCGGCAGGGCTGGGGACGTGGAGACGGACACGTACAAGCCCTTCCCTTCCCAGCCCTTCCCAATAAACATTTCATAGCAGCGATCAGCACCAGTAACTCACAGGGTGCAGGCAAACATCTTGCTGCAAGACCCAAGCACGCTCGGCCGCTGTGTGGGCTGATGGCTGGTTCCTTCCCTTTGAAGTTTTATGTTCAGAAATGGTTTCCCCTAAGCTCTCAACCGAAAGCAAAGAGGTCTGTAAGCAAGCAATATAACCGAGAGGCCATCTTATTTAAAAAAAAAAAAAGCACCTTTGCTGCACGGAGATGTTTGCTAAGTAGCGTTTTGTTTCCAACCCAGCCCACAGCAGAGCTGGCACGAAGAGCAAGGTTCCCGCTCTGTTGTTCTTCAACTTGTTATTCAGAGAAAGCACTGCCCACAGCCAAACCACAAGCGGGCGGTGTGCTTTTTGGGTTGTTTGTTTGTTTGTTTTTAAAAAAACTAGATTTTCTCCCATCACTATTCCACAAGGGAATTCTGCAAAGCCTGCAAGTGCCTCAGGAGCTCCCTGGATGCTGGAGAAGGATGCTCTGCTCTTGCAGGAGCACCCAAGCAGTGCTGCTCACCTCCTGCTCTGAGCTGCCACACTTGTAAATGCTGGATTTGGGGATTTTTTTGGTAGAGGATGAGGGTTTGCTGCCAGACAGCCTATAAAAGGCAGGCTCTTCATAAGTCTAGTGTAGGCGTTTAACGCTATAGAAATAAGCAAATCACAGCAAAACTTAGATACGATCCCACATGGAGATTTCAGAGTAAAAATCTCACCAGAAAAGAGTTCAAGTATATATTTATATTTAAGCATTTTTAAGTTTAAGAACATCCTACTCCAGACAAGAAGACTTTAGCAACGGGAAGCAATCTGAAGAAGAGGTAATTAAACAGACCCCGAGCAGCCTGTGGGGTGAAGACAAATAAGCTTCTCCCTCCCGAGGAGACACACACAGCAAGTCGACCTCCCCACCAACAGCATCCCCCTTCACCTGCTCCAGCTCAGTCCCCAGGAGAGGACCTGGACCTCCTGGTGTCCCACAGCACTATCGGGAACCTCAGTGCTTCGATGGTGAAGAGGGAGCCCCGCACACCTCCTCTTAAAAGGTATCGGCATCTCCGAACACCAAACGTCAAAGCAAACCGCTACACGGGCGCCTTATGAACCTGCTGTCAGATCCTCCAGCCGCCCAAATATCCCGAGCCCCCCCAGCCTCAGGGCTCACCCCCCTGTTTCTATCGAAGGACGTGGCTGTAGGGAGCACACATCATCTATGCAGGCTCATGGTCACCTATACACTCACCCTGCTTTTGCGCATCAAAATCCTTTAAACAAAATAGACTTGAGGCTTAAAAGGAGTATAATGGCTCATTGCTCATCCAGTTCCAAATATCCATGGTTTGATCCAACGCTAATTAATACCTGGCGAGCAGAGGATAGCAAAACTCGGTTTCAACCCCACACCCTTCCTCGGGCTCTGCTCTTGCAGACGTCAAAAGACAACCACCCTCCAAGTCAAACCATCCCCCTTTTCCAGCCTGCACACATGCACAACAATTTATCTAAAATACAAATTTTAAAGCACCTCAACAGATCCCAACAGCTACCTGTCAATAAAGCCTTCAAGCCTGGAGGATGCTGGATTACTCACTGCGCCTGTGCTCCCAGAACGATGTCGTTAAGTGATGGTGCATTAGTTCTCTGGAAATAACGATGCTGCTTGTTTGGGTTATTTCGTGACAAGTTAGAGAGTCCCAAAGAAAACACTAATATTTAGATACGCATCTATCACTGTCTCCTACCTGCCAACGTGCTCCAGTCTCTCTTATTTAGGCACACAAATGAACGTAGTAATAGTAAAATCTAACTTATCCCTGCTTCCAAGCCTGGAAAAACTATTCATGGCTCATACCATAAGTTACTTAATTCCCAGTATTTAGGTCTTTCAGAGAGAGAAGAAAAAGGACTTGTCCACCAGGAAGGTTCATTTCTCAGAAACACAAACCGTTTTGTAGCAATGCCCAATGCCAGATAAGGGTAATCACGCTGCTGGAACAAACTGTCTTGACCTTCCTACCCAAAAATGTGTGGCTTTGCCGAATGCTACTGCTCCAGCAAGAGCTGGGGACAATGATAGGAGAGAAATTTCTGCTAAAAATAGGCAAAAATCAAATAGTTTCAGCAACAGTGTCTTTTTTCTAAAAACGCGTTCCTTCCCATTTCATAATATGTGTGAAAAGCACACAATTCACCAGGGAAACTACACAGAACATTGCTCTGAAATAGATAGCACAGGCCGAGAAGTCGGATTTTTCAAGACGTGGTACATGTGCAACAAAGCTGCATCTGCGGGTGGGAGAGAAGGACATTGCAACCACCACAAGCAGGACTCGCCCCACGCATGTGTTCGAGTAACGTATCCTCCACGTGATTTTTACTACAATTAAAAAAACATAGCAGAGAACTGGTTTTGTGGGGGGTTTGTTAAACAAAGTAAGAAATTAAAATGCAATAAACTAAGCCTCTCAATAAGAAATTCAAACAACTTTAAAATACTGTAAAGCAGCAGAACCTTTCAAAATTTATTTAATATCATTTAATAGAGGAATAATTAGCGCTGGCATTTTATAACCACTGTTAGCTTTAATGTGTATCATCTTTTTGTGCCGATGCTTTGGGTCCTGAACAAAAGGGATGCTGTTGCTCAGCCAGCAATGCTGCCTTACCCGGAGGGTAACAGGAGAGTTCAGGAGCCTCATCGAACAGGGGAAAAATAAACCACCCAACACAACACAGATGGCACATTACAACCGCCCGGATTTAATTCTCACTAGACCAGCCCTCGTAATCTACTATATGTCGGCAGCACGATGGCCCTCTTTCATCTTCTGGTATCGTACAGCTTTCCTATTTAAATGAGGGCAAAAAATAGTAGCTCACCATCTGCTGAAAGCAAATCATTTATGTCAAATTGAAGACTGGGCTTATAAAATGACCTGACTAAATGGAGCAGTACATTACAACCGAAGGGAGCTGGGAGCTCCTCCCATGTACCCTCAGAAATCCTCCTGGAAGCTACAGAATTCCTTATGCAGGAATTCATGGGCTTTGCTCATCAGCAAAGCACTGACATTTAAATGAAAACATGTACTTGTCACTGGAGCCTTGTCTACAGCAATGGGTTTGGAACGGTTGCCTACGTGGGACATGTTGAACTTGGAGCAGTTGGACCCAGAATAGAGAGAAGGCGCATGCACCAGGCTGCCAGCAAAATAAAGCCGCTCAAAGACTATCCCTTCTCGTGCTGCAACGCAGAAGCAGATCAGTAATTTGCTAAAAAGGCTAAGAAAACTGTCAGTTTAATACAAATGTTGCTTCCTATCCCGTAGCAAGCAGCAGAACCGACCCTCGGGGCTCCCCTCCCCTGCTTCAACAGAGGTCAGAGCAGAAACATTTTGCCTTGAACGCACAGCACCTGCCAAAGCTTTCCCTCCGCAGAAACAAGTCTCCAAACCCCCCGACCCCGCCAAACCCCCCATGGAGGAAATGGCGAGCTCAGCCCACAGGCAATAGTCACACCGAAACCCTCCTTTGCAGAAGGAGCTGCTATCTGCCTGGCCTCGCGGAGGAAGGGAGGGACCCCCGGCACCCGTCCCCACCCCGCAGGCAGCTCCAGCACCTGTGCTTTGCAGATAGCATCCCCGGGGGCTGCTCCATCCACCAGCCTTCCGCAGAGGCGGGGAGCACGGGCAGCCCAGCACGCACGAAATGAGGCAGGCGTCAAAAATCTGTGCAAGTAAAAGCCGCGGGAACGGCGCAGCCGGCACGCTCGCAAGAGCGCCCTGAGTGAGCGGGGCTTTGTCACGAGCAAGCAAAGCCAAGGACGCACGGGCTTCGTCCCAGCAGGCCACTTCATCACAACCACTCCTGACTTTGCACTGAAGGAATACCTAGGGTGGCTAGGACAGTAAAATACGGACGGTAACGCCAGCGCCGCACGTGACAACAGCCTTCTTCCTCCAGCAGCTCACCAATTTCTAAAGCAACAGTTAAACAGAACTAAGCAATAGATCTCAATCATCTGAACAGGAGGATTTTTTTTCCATGCATTATTCATAAGGGTTTTTTTTTCCCCCTGCCTGAACACAGATGTGTTTACTCACACTGTGCCTCATTTACACTCAAGTTTTAACATAACAGGGCTCATTTTCCTTCCTTACAGTTTTTCAAGCACAGGGGTAAAGCGCTTTTTGCTTTTGTTGTTTTCCCTTTGGTTTTTTCCAGACCAAAGCTATAATTAGAACCCAAGAGGGACCTGCACGATCCTTTGATAAAGAGCTGCCTGCTAGATAAATACCACCCATGCACATACACAGAGGCACCTGCCAAGTACGTACCACTGCAGCACTGAGAGCCAGAAGGATGCTTGATGCTAAAAGCCCTTAACAGGCTTCATCACCTGCTGCTGCGCTGCAGCGGGTGCCGACGGCTCCGGCTCACACACGCGGGCTGATCCTCTGCTGCGTGCTGGGAACATCGCGCTTAACCGCTTGATTTGTAGTTATACGGCTGCAATACAATTTGCATTCATCCAAGCGCCTTAAATACATCTGCCACACCCTGGTACAACACCCAAACTTCATCAAAAATAACCTATTACGCCAGTTATTTTTACAGTATTAGCTGCACAATAAATGCACAACATTTAAACTATCTAAGGGAACCACTTACAAGAAGGGCTGGCATGGCCTGAGTCACACTAGGCTCGCCCACCGCCAAGCCCAGGTAAAAGCTAGCTGAAAGCATCCTCAACCGGGCCTTTAAGCTGGGCTTACTGCTTCAAGATTGCCACTGAATAGGAAGGATATTTAAACAAGCACCTACGCTACCCTAAGCTGATTTCAAGACCTTTTCTCCT
The DNA here is from genome assembly GCA_031468815.1 of Morus bassanus. Lineage (NCBI taxonomy): Eukaryota > Metazoa > Chordata > Aves > Suliformes > Sulidae > Morus > Morus bassanus. The sequence goes on from CM062590.1 coordinate 3,548,064, forward strand.
GTAAACGAGCCATTGCTTCTCTTCCTCCTAACACCAACAGTCCAAGAATACTCAATGCAAAGGAGACTCAATCTCCCCAGCAAGAGCCTGCAGTGAGGATACCCCCAGGCCACACGGTCCAGACCCGTCCTAAAAGCGCCTGCCCAGTGGCAGCAGCAATGTAGTTTTGTTACTGTTTTAACGGGTTGGTACCGGCCGCCAGGCTGAGTTTATTTATACGGTTTGCTCTAGCATGCTCGCTGCAACCATCAAGCAACAGGCAGTGAAGAAGGGGGCTGCAAGGGGACAATTACCTTTACAGTAATTACCAGCAAGCCCTGAACATTGCACTTTTGAAGGTTAACAATCCCCACCTAGGAGTGCTGGAAGGTACTGGCCGGCTGCAGATTATCCTACTCAATTCCTCAATTCTTGGTTTTCTCAACAGGACGGCCAAGCCCCAGTCGCTTACACCTGCAGAGCAACCCAAGGGATGGAGAAGCTGGAGACCTGCTCAGCATCCACCAGCCTGGAACGACCCAGCCCCGCCACAGCCACTGGCTCTGGAGACGTGAGTGGGATGGCTGCAAAAGCTTCAACAAGCCCAGGAAGAATGAGTCAGCTAGCAGCGAGGTCTGTAAAGCTGAGTTTCGCTGGGTGGGTACATACCACTGCAGGTATCATACTCTCAGCAGCGGCAGCCTGCACTTGCTCCCGAGCAAGGGGAAGGCTTTGTTTCAGGAAGCTGCCACCGTTCGGCATTTTCCCTTTTCTGAATTCTCCTCTTTTCCTTCCAGGGCTCAGCATCCCATGCAGTAGCACGAGAACAGCGAGAGCCTCATGAAGGAGGAGAAATCTGTTCCCACCACAAACCTCAAGCTGTATACTCCCAGGATCACAGAAAGAACCCAAACTTTAACCATCTGAAAACTCGCATGACCATGCAGCTTAGCTTTAGAAACCACTAAAAGCTAATTAAAGTCCTCCAACAAAAATAGAAGGGCCTGCAGAAGCGCAAACCCCATGAGCCCTCTCTGAGCTGGCTACAGCTCCCCAAGGCACATAGCAATGGGGAATGCAAACTGGGATGCAGAACCGCAGCCAGCCGCTGACCTTGCCTCAACACCAGGAACGGCAAAGCATCTTTTGTTGGCACCGTGCGCAGGAGGGAGGTGGGGAGACGCCTGCTCCAGAAAGCCCCCCTCTTTTTTTTTTTCTTCCCTTTTTTTTCTTTTAAAATAGTCCAGGTGATGAGTTAATTCAAATTCTGCACAATTCCCAGAAAAGCATCCCATTGAGACGATCCCACTGCACATCTCCGGGCTCCTGCCTGGGCCCAAGGATAGCAGGCAAACACCCAGCGCCATTTAAAGCCTGGGTGCAACCATGTTCTCAGCCAGACCAGGTCCACGGGTAATCCACAGGCAGGCCTGCAAACCAGTCATTCAGATGTTTTCCCAAATACTTGTACCCAAGAGTCAGATGCCGTTTGTAAAGCCTCAAGGTATTGACTCAGTTTGATTGAGACAAACTCAAGTGCCACCAGGGCCCCAGAAGGACATCACCCCGACAAATGCAGCATCACATATTACAGAAGAGTACTGCATGTCCCCAACACTTAACCATCCTTGCGGAGGCGGTGTTTTCTTCCCATCTTTCCTGCTCATGATGCTCAGTGACCCCCAAAGTCACCCTTCCCCCTGGGGTGGCTTCACAAGCTGGAGAGCAAAGGAGAAGATGGTTCCTGGAAAACCACAGCTGGCATTGCAACACCTCCCACGCGGAGGGTGTTCCCCCAGCAGCCCTTCAGGAATCCTGCACCCGCACAGCATGTAACACCCACCTGGAGTCAGATAAGCACCGGGAGATCATAGCATCAACACCCTCGTTGGCGGTCCCCATCCCATGACAAAGAAGTTCTCTTAGCAAGGCTAGGGAGAAGCCCACAGAGAGCACAGCTTTCCAATACTTCCATTACACAGCATTCACTGTCCCAGAGTTGGCACCGTACTGCCCGTTTCGTGCATGCAAAAGCACCTCACAGACGCCTGAAGGTCCTGCCCCGTGTACAGGACCTCATACACACATCTCGCTTCTGCTTCTGTGCAACAAGATCCCACACCACCATCCCCAACAGCCAAGAACTGGTAACAGGTACTGAGATGGTGGGGAGACACCGAGACACCAACCCCCCTGGGAGCGACACAGCTGGCAGGGGATGAAAATCCTCCCATCCCCACCAGGAACAGAAACCAAATGGGAGGGAGTGCGAAGCAGCGATTAAATATCTTCTTCCACACTCAGCAGTCTGAGGTTTGGCGGGGGGGGAGGTGGTGGGGCGGTGGTTGTTTTTTGTGGTTATTTTCTTGCTACGCACAAATTACAGAGCGGCTCAGTCCTGTCATCCCCCCCCCCGAGCTGCTCCTTTCGGTACCCGATGTGGCTGCAGCAGAACCACCCTACCCAGGACTTGGCCTCCCAGCTGTTTCCACCAGTCAGTCTGTTTGTTTTTTCCACCCAGCAGTGAAATCAGGCAGCTTTAGTTTTTAATCCCCTTAATTAGGGGTGTGCAGCAGTCTTCATTCCTTAATTACATCCATTGACACATCTGATGCAACACATTTGCAAACAACCATTTTCACTGGAGATGGCTTTGAATCAAAATTGCCTTCTTTTCCACACCGGCTGCGCTGTGTCGCTGATGGGGAGAAGACACGACCCGGCTTTCTGGATGCTTTAACAAGACACACTCCCGCACAGGTCGGAAATGCTATTTTCATTAAATAATCACCCGTTTCTTTGGCAGGATTTAAGCACAAGGTGACTACAGCGCTGAGAAACCCCTGGCAGTCTGCTTGAAGCAGCGGAGTGGGAGCACAGCTATTACAAGTTTGCAGCAAAAGAGTCACCATTTCAGGCAATACTCTCAATATGGACCCACGGGACAGAGGGACGATATCTCAATGCCTAACCCGGTTATTTTGGTAGATCGCCTTTCGGTAGCTCGGTTAAAGGCAGACAACATTTCATTTCATTTCAGTTGCTCAGCTGTCAGGAATCCCTTTGATCCTCTGGGAGAGCAAATACCCCAGCGAACACTTTATTACCACCACTTCTGCTGCCGAACCAAAATAATTATGCTGACACCTTCTGCCTGCCCATGGAGCCATTATAGCGTTATCCCACGGGGTGCCTGTGTTCACTCTTGCTTTGAATTACTACACCGGACTCCCATCCTAATGCACTAATAGCTCACTAGGACACGGCAGCTGAGCTCCAGCGTGCAGCCTGTCCCTATCAGCAATAGGAAATAGTAAGCAGGATATTAAATATCACCTTGGGGGGAAGGGAGAGCATTGATTTAAAAAATGGGAAGGAAGATAACATGGCAATGCGAGTTTTTCTTCCAGTGCTGGAGACCCAAGTCAGCATCCTCGCTGGTCCCCACAGCACCCTCTGCTCAACTCCTGCATCAACCCTCCTGCTCACGGCCGCTGCCATCATTTGCATGGAGGAAATGTGCACAAATGTTGCTTTCTTCAAACTACAGAAAGGAAACGGAAGCTGTGTTCACCCTCGGTACCTGCAGGGAGGGGATCAGAAACACGCTTTGCACTCAACATTACAGAGGTTGTTTGCGTATATTTTCGGTTGCTGCCTTCCCTTTTGCACCCGATGGGTTGGTATGGGAAAGGTTTTATAGGATTTGATTTCACTGAACAAACACTAGCGCTGCCAGGTTTGAGCAGTTCTCAAGAGGTACTTTTTACTTCTTCAACTCCCACCTTTGCCATCCAGCACACTCGGAGGACAGCATTAGTGCCGAGTCTCATGCTGGTGCTCCTGGATGGCCCTCGTATTTTGGAATAACACACCCTCCTCTCCAGCCACGCTTAATTCTGCTGATCCAAACATTGCTCCACCCAGAAGCCCGTACGCTGCTCGATGGACAAGGTGCACTAAAAGGATCTCTCCCACTCTCCTGTCTGGCTGCACTAGACCTGCTCTGCTCCCCACCACCCCTCTGCTCCCCTCCTACCCTCTCCCTGCTCCTGGGGGCTGCCCGGGTCCCCCCTTCCCCAGCCCACTCACACCTTCCCCCCACTGCCCCTGCAACCTTCTCCTTTTCATTCTGCATTAAATGCCGCACCGGGAGAAGCTTAACGGCCCCGAAGGCATTAAAGAGAGCCTGAGTGTAAAGACAGGCGGGCAGACGGCAGGCGTGCGCGCCGGGGAAACCAGGGCATCGCTTTGAAGTTGTAAACCAGCTTTCTCCGCTCCCACCAGTGCCGACACACACCACCGGTGCTGACACACACCACCGCGGCACAGCCGGCACGCTGCCGGCCACCGTCCAGCCGAGAAGACAACCGCAAACAGCTCACAGCTTTTGATAGATTGCAATATTTAAAAAAAAAATGAAAAGCCACGCAAAACAAAATATTTCCTTTAGCAGGGATAAAGCATATGCAGAAAACAGAAAGCAGCTGGTTTAAATATCTCCCTGTTAAAATAAAACGTGGCTGAGGCTAGCGCTGCTTTCTGGATAAGCTACTGGTCTTGTGTACACAATTTAGCATCCCATTGGTACTTATTTTGCAAGTTAGGTCTCAGAATAATCCTTTCTCTATTCAAAGCGCGCACATGTGTGCGTGCACGCGCACACACCCAACACCACAGAGGCGGTATGAGCAACTGCATGTTTTTTTGGAGAAGCTTTGCTTATTTTTCCCTTTTTTATATTTAAATCCCAGTTGTGCAATTGCCTCATGCACAGCTGAAGCCTCACTGAGCCCAACGCTGCTTCATCCTGCTGAAAGCTCCACAGACTCATGGGGACTCAGCACAGCTCAGGTATTTATCAAGTCCCAAAATGACCAGAAAATTAAGAATAAACCTTCTTATCCTCGGTATTTTGGACTCAAAACCTACTGGTCTTGTCCAGCACCCAGCACTGAAGACTGAATGGAGAGCCCCAGCTAAAATTGTGCTGCAAAAGGGCTGCGAGTGCCCCAGTCGCAATACCAGACAAGTGAGCTACTCTTTTCACTGTGCTGCTGACAGCAGAAGCGACAACAATATTGCCGAAATCCACATTCATGCAGGACAAGGGAACAAAATGCCACGCAAATCCTCTTTTCTGCAAGCTCTGTTGATATCATTGTTCGGGCTAAAACTGCCATGAGAAGACCCTTCAAATGACGCCAGAGCGAAAGAGTGGAGAGAGCAAAAAGCACCGGTGAGCTCACCCAGGCTCCCCGGCCAGGCGGCTCACGCCAAACCAGCTCTTTACTCCTCCAGTAAATACATGCACTTCCTTCAGGTTCTCTTTATAGATACATAAGCTGAAGGTAAATGGTGGCCAGTCCCTCCGTAAAACAAAAATACTGAACATGCAAATGAGGTCTGACCGGGATTCAGCTCGCTCCGAGACACCTCCTCATCGGTGTAATCTGTTAGCAGGGCAGTACGGAAAAGGAGAGTAAATTCACACCAGCTCCAGAAAGCAGGTTAGTTTTTGTAGCCCTCACAGTGGCAAGAAATGTGGTTTACGGGTAAAAAGCAAAGCAAAGACAGAAAGAAACGTAATGAGCTGGTCTCCCATTTAGGACGTTGGTGCACACACACGCAGCAGCCCAAGCTCCTTTCAGCTCCTCAAACTAAACAACTTGCAAAAACTGTTTAGAAGTGAATTACAACTCCACATCAAGAATGTTTCATTACCTTATTCCTAAGCGACGTTGATGCTTAAAAAATATCTGCGTTACCAGTTGGTGTCCCCTCTTCAGCACCCGGGGAAGGAGGAGAGGAGCTGCCCCTGCTCTGCATCTGCACCTTTTGGTTTCGCTGGGTTTGCTTTGAAGCACGCCTGCGTTCAGCACACACTTTGCTCGCGGATGCTCACGGCGCGCACCATTGCCGGGTGGATTTGCTGTTTCCCAGGCGTTTTACCTGCTGACATTACGACTGCAAGCCTGTTTGTTTTATTTAAGCATGCTCCTACTCTTAAGCTACCATCCAATTACTGCTCCCAATTACTCGGCGCTCAAGAGCCAACATTAATTACAGACTTCCCCGCGCATGAGGTTGCTGCCGGCTGCGCTGCGTGGAGTTGGAGGCGCTGCTTCAAACCGGCCAGCATCTAGGACCAGCCACTCCCCTGGGAAAAGAAACAGAGATTCCTGGTCTTGGTGGTGGACTAACAGCCCTGAGCAGGTTTTGGTGAAACAGCGGATGAGCTGAAGGTCATCGTAGCCTCAGTGCCCAGATCTCAGCAGCCTCTGCCAGCCCCTCGGATCCCCCGTGCATCCACACACTAAATGTCTGTTTTCTTCTTTGGGACTCAACAAAACACAGCACCAGTTCAGGACTGGGGACGTTAACGTAGAAATCTCTGGGATGTGGGGCGTACATCACCATCAGCAGCCAGTGCTGTATAAATCCACGCCAGTTACAAGTGGCAAACCATTCAAAAAAAGGAGGTTGGAGACCCCAAACTCCCCAGACTACGGGAGAAATGCCTGAAAACCATCTCCCTCCAAGCACGGGTCACTTTAAACCATGAACTGAGCCTGTTCGGGCATTAACACCAGACCTGGGAGGTAAGACCTGAAACAACTCCCTGCTGCAGAGCCCAGGGACAAGGGAACACAGCGCGAGCCTTAGGAAACGCCGCAGAACAACTCTTTGCAGCTTGCAAAGCCTTCATGAACACATTGGCATTTGCAGACAGCGGTGCAAGAAGTTATTTTGCAACTCACATTGCTCAGATTTAATGATCACCCGGTGCAAGACACCCTTCTGTCGGATTTCAAGAAAGATCCTGTAAACTTTGGTCTCTTTTTCTCCATTCTACAAATAGATATCTATTGCACAAAGGACTGATGCAGTGCCACTTGTGTGAAACAGCTACACACCAGAAGGAAATATGGCTTTACCACAATTATCTACTCATTTTTTAACTGAACATTAGATTTGTTTTTTTTCAGAACGTGTGTTTCGCTTTGCATGGTGCAGTGCACTTTCAAAGGGTTTCACGAACAGCCTTGCAAAACTCGATCTTGACAACAGCAGGGAAGGTCAGTGCTAGGCTGCTTCTATATACAACAGGAAAAATAATAAGGTAAATAAATAGCTCTTCTCTGTGCTTCATTTCCGCTCCCAGCCCTTGCCTACCTTCCCAAACACAAGCTTTTTGAGGAAAACCCATCTCGTTGAAGGTTTGCTCAGCAGCAGTGCTCGGAGACCCCTCTGCACCACGAGCAGGGAACACTGTGGTGGCATGACCGGCTCCCATCGGGGATGCGCCTGCATGGCGACATGGGGAACGTGGATGACTCACGCACATCTGGGACCGCTTCGGTCGAGTACTTTGGGGCAGCAGAATGTGCCTTTCTAATCCGTAATATATTTACAGTTAAAAGCGGCAATTAAATCAATTAGCGGTCACCCAGTGAGCTGCTAGTTTGCAAAAGGAGTTCATTTTAAGCAGCAAAATCAACTTGTAGCATGGTTTAAAACAGGAAGATGCTACACAAATATAAACATGCTCATGTTATTAGGAATTAGGCAACGGCTGGGTAGGCTTTTGCTGCAGGTGGCATATACCAAACACTCCTGTTTAATGAGAGAGATGGGTGGATCTCGGATCTTGAATGAAACGCACACATCCCCATTTACAATGATTCAACCACAAAGTCAGTCCACCTACTAAAATGCAAGTGCTACATCCATTTTTCCTTGCAGTAAATGCGGATCACATCTACGATCACTGCAATCCTACAATCCTACAAAGCCATACGGGGCCGTACCCAGTACCGCACTGGCTCATTACCTGCACAACAAATTATCAACTTAAAAATCAAATATCTGCACTGCTCCAAGCTGAATTTTTTCCAATTTACATTTTAAAAAAATATATATAATTCACTTCTTGGAGCAACAAAGACAGATTTTTCTTAAAAAGAGAGCATTATTTCCCAAAGCACCATTAAAAGAGCTCATGGCTGCCAACACCAAGAGTTCTGGATCTTTTTGTGTTTTGGAGTCAACCTTTAATTATAATCTTGTGCAAAGCCTGGGGATCTCCCAGGTTGTTTTCAAGAAACTTGCTCCATCCTGAGCTCCGGTGACTCATTCCCAAACACCTCTGTGAGTCGCAGCATCCGAACTGGCTGCACCCATGAAACACCTTGTGACTAGGCAAAAACACAGCAAATGGGTGGGAAAGCAATGCAAGGAGATTAACCCAGAAAAGCAGCCAAAAGCCACACGTTCTCCAACTGCTGTTTCCTCCAGAGAGAAGGGACCGAGCGACTGCAGGGCTTGGCTTACATAGGGACCTTGAGACGATGCTCAACTTCACGGGGCGCAGCTGGCTGCATTTCTGCACTGTTTTCATAAATTGCTCCATTAGAAAAGCTCTGATGATGTTTTCTGACTGAAGGAATAGAGAGGCTCATGATTTTCTCTATTTGTTTTTTTGTTTTAAAGAAATGTCTCAAAATATTTTCCCAGGGAGTGGTTCTGCTTTAGTGGGTCAGGGTATTCAACACAGGTGAAAAAATAAGCAGACCCTTGAAGGACACAGAACAACCTACCCACAAACCTCGTACTTCAGAGATGCACTGCTGCAACTTCAGTCTATGTCCTCTCCACCCCCAGCTAGAGTATGATAAAGTATATTAGAGCAGGTGATTTTAGTAAAAAAACAAGTGTTCTTCACCTGCCCTACGATGTTTTTCCAGTGGTAAAGCTGAAGCGTTACAAAACTTACAATTAATCAAACTTTAGTTTCGGTATAACTAACCACTACTTGTTTTTTTGCCAGAGTCAGAAGTTTCAGAAAGTTAAACTCTTTCCAAAACGAGCACAATCTATTGACAGATTTTTGGTCGATTTTATAGTTATTGCATCAAAAGGGCACAGTTCTTTGTTTCCTTACAATTCTGTTTTCAATTTAAAAGACCCAGGCAGGAGGTGGTATGCTGCACAGCAAAACCAGGGCTGAGGGCTTTCTGCATCTGTTCCTACCACATTAGTGATTTACAACTGTTTGCGATGAGAAATCATGAGAAATAGTTAATGTGCAACCACTTCCACCAGCAGCATTAGCCCAGCAAACAAAGCTAACCCAGTAATCGGGCTTGCACCTCGCCAAGCCACCGATTAGCTCTGTGCAAACCTGACGACCTAATGAACTTGTGCGCGATTGATCTCTGGGCGCGGAGTGGTGGCAGGTCTCCCTACACCGGCCCTGCCGCTCACTTCCCCTGTGTTTGCAATGAATCTAATTGCCGGCAGAGATGCAGCGTGCATCTACCTCAAAAAAAAGGGGGGGGGGGGAGAAAAAAGTTTAAGCCAGCAGTACTTGCATTACTAGATCGCCTGCCTTTTCCACGATTAGCACTGCATGGATCAAACCCAGCCTGAACAACCTCTCCAGTGTACTGATCAGGCAATATTGATGCTGGAGAGTCCAGTACAATTATGGAAAGAAATAAAGCTGCAAGAAAAGCGTCACAATGAAATACCAAATTTCACTGTAATTGCAAGCCTCCTTGCTTTGCTGAAGTCATCTCTCATGTTCATTATCTAGTCCCATTCCTGCCTCTGGAGGCACCCAGGCACATAACACTAAGAGATTCAGTTTCCCCGAGCTCTCCCTCTCTATTCATCATGCGGAGGGAACTCTCTTTTTAATAAACTACATCTTTACAACAGGAATATCGCCATTTGTCATCATCAGGTCAGATGAAGAGAGTCAATCATCATTTTAAAATAAGCCAAGAGTAGCAGCTGCAAAACACGAAGCCGGTAGCACTGCCCACGCCACTGCTGGTTTCCCTACCAGCATCCAAGCCGCCGTTCAGCTGGGCGTTTGCAGGCGGGGATCGAGTGTACCTGAATGCAATCGAGGAGTATTTTCTGCATCAGTGCCCCAAAACTGAGGGGATGGGAGACACCAGCTACTCAAAGCATCTCACTTCAGAAGCAAAATAAAATAGAAAAAACCTTGCTCCAGCTTGCAAGCAGAGGGAAAAGGTCATTCTTTGAGACCAACACACACAGACACTGCTAGTCCCTTGGGTTCTCATTACCGTTTCTGACGAGGGGGCGAAGCGTCCCAAACCCCGCTGCAGAGAGGGGCAGGGACACCATCCCTGCACCAGGACGGGCAAGATGCTGCTCTGACCTCATCGGCCAACTCCAGCTTTTTTCCACCATTTCCTGGGGGAGGGAAGGGAAGCGCAGAGACAAGCCGGAGCAAACAAACCAGATACTGCCGCCCATAAACAAAGGAAGTGTTTTTTGAAGACAGTATCTAGGTAGACAGGAGGGAAATAACGGAAGCAGCAGTTACAACAACAAAAGTCAACAAGAAGTCTAAAGAAACTACTTCCTCTAACGAAACATGCTGGAAACGGGATCAGACACTGCTGAAGCGGGGGGAATTCAGCACTTGACCGTCTCCCCATGCTGTCGGCAGCACGCCCTTCCCACGTTGATGCAATCGCCCCCGTTGCTCCTCCTGGCTTCACCACAGAGTCCACCCCACCCCACCCCCCATAATATTAAATTATTTTTCAGAAACTCCTGAAGAATGAAGTCAGCCGATCTGTGTAATTAACTCAGCAAACCCGTGCATCTGCAAGAGCTCTTCTCCATCACATTTAAGCACCCCAGGAGGCCTGGCTGCACATGAAAATCAATAGGAAAACAACATATATTTAGCCTGCTTTTTTCCCCTCCCAAATCAGTTGCTCCTCTTAGCTGTTCCCCCTCTCCAAGAACGCGTGGGGGTCCTTAAACCCTTTTGACTAGAGCTATGTACAACAAACAGCTGAAAACAGTCATTTTCGCTGCAGCTGGACTCCTCCCCAAGCATTTCCGACTTGTACCTAGACAAAAGTTATTCCAGCAGCTATACCAGGCAGCCCACACTTCAATTTTGTAATATTGCTCTTTGATGTGCTTATTCACCAAGAGTTTCACTAGCTTCGCACCGCACACACTCACTTTCAAGTTGGCAGTTAGAGATAAAAAAGCAGCAATATCGGCAGTGGCTTGCCAGCACCACTGCCAGGAGGGATGGAGGGACGTGGGGACAGTACCGGTCCTCCCCGGGAAGGATGGATGGAGTGACATCCCCGGGAGGGACGGAGGGACATCCCGGGAGGGATGGAGGGACACAGGGGCAGTGCCTGGAACTCACCCCACCTGGTCTCTCACTGCTCAAATTCTAATACTTGCTACTGAGGATCCTAAAAACGCTGTTTTCTTGCATGGGATGTGACCCCCTCCTCCTACAAGAAGCCTGGGAACACCTCCTCTGCCTCCTGCCTGTGTCAGGGCATGTTTACGTTGTAGATGCCCTTTTAACTGCCTCTATACACTTACTCACACTCACACGGGGGAAACGGGGACGTCGGTTAGGCGGCATCACACCAACAACCCCCCGCACCTTTAAACACACCATTTCCATCTCGCACGTCAATCGCTGCCAAGCCAACAGTCATGAAACAGGCACCTAAGACAGAAAACCTTGGCCTAATGCTGGATTGTAAGACTTTTCAGACAAAATGAACAGCTGTGTTTTCATTTATCTGAAGAACAGGAGGGCTCCCTTGTCCAGGGAGGATTACAGCTCATTCTCCCCCGTCCGCCCAAGGGGCTGCATCCCCGTAGGGTCCCACCAGCTCGTGTCTCTAACGACTGACGTGCACGTCAAGATGACGACGCAAGCAGGACTAGAAAACGATGTGCGCACAGAATCCAGTATTTAAAAGACAGACTAACAGTTTTTGTTTGGGGATTCAAAGGGGTTTTTTTCTGTCAGACTGCAAAATGCCACCCTGAGCTGCCTGTGCACCTCTTAAATTTTGCATCTTCCTGTAAAGCCCCGGGGCATCCTGCTCTCCGCTGGCCCTCACATTAAGAGGAGAAATCAGGGATATTTGGTTTTAGGGCCCTCTTATTGTTTGTTTCATGAACTGGAAGGCAGCAAGCAAGGCAGGGTTGGAGGAGGAGAAACATTTCCTAGCTACAGCAACTGAAGCTGGACCTGAAAGATTTTTACCCTTCCATGAACCAGCTCCTGCCCAATGACAAACGACTCGTAAAACTCCCCAGGAATGGTCACCAGCTGCATGTTTCTCATTTTCCGAGTGCCTGGCTTGAGGCACTGCGGGCAGCTCAGAGAGGCAGAAACCGGGGCTTGAATATAAAATGTTCCACCGTGCTCCGCGTCTAAGGGATAAAACCAAACCGCCCTTCAAGGTTTACACCAGTACCCATCCCGAAGCATTCAGCCCCATCTCACAAGCAAATTGCAAAGACCAGCTCATGCTTTTGATGCATTTGCACACAGGCATTGCAGATGAACCTGGGCGGGAATTATTAATCCTGTCTTCAGAGCAGAGATTGAATAGCGGGACATAAGCGGGACGTAAATACAGCCCGGGGCCCCGTACACAATGGGACGGGACTGCTCCCTCTTAGCAGGCAGCTTTCTGCCTATATTTAGCAATCTGCAAGCCCTGTAGGGGAAAAGCCCATATGCAATCACACACTGAGACCACGCTGGTCTGCGCTCGCACAGAAAGACGGAGGAGATGCTGCGGGACCAGCAGCAGCACACGCCATCTTCTACCTCCGAGTGTTTGACTCTGCAATTCTAATATAAAGCCGCATGAGCAGCTTAGTTATTTATTTAACTAAAAGCTTTTAATTATCTCTCTCTCACACACGCATTACATGGGGCGGGGAAGGGGGGGAAATAATCAGCCTACAACCGGTGACTCGTGGGTTCAAAGGAATTGTGTTTTTCATAGAAACAGCTAACTAGCCCAAATCTCCTCCTGCTGCTTCCAAACCATGCCTCCATCCGCAGGGCTCCATCCACGCTGTGTTTTGCTGCAGTTACAACTCAGGCTGGCCCAATCCCCGTAAGAAGGGCCTCGGTTCGAGCGGAGCGAAGGCTCCTCCCCGAGTCCAGGCTGCAGGTTTCCTCGGGTGGCCACGGAGGACATTATTTCATGGTGTGAACCTGCCTGAAAGCCCGGCTGACATCTCATGGCACTAACCCTCTCACTAACCAAGAGATGGAAGGAACCGCTCTCCCAAAAATACACACGTGGGAGGGAAGCACACAGCGTGATGGCCACAGCACGCGACCGGCCAGCCACGGAGCTCTCCCACCACCAGAAACACACTGCAAGCAGAAATGCTCCCCAGAGCTGCTCTTCTTCCTACGTCTTCCAGGTTCTGCATCGAGATCAGGGAGATACAAAATACTTGGTCCCCTCCAAAAGCGCCGGAGTTCAAGTGCTGTGCGACTTTAATAAATTATAAATTATAAACCACTGCTGTAGATGCTTGCTCTGAGCACAGCAGCGAAAGCAAGTTAGCATGGGAATTTGTTTAAAAAGCCCATATCAGAACAGCAGCGGGGTCTGGAGTAGCGTGCCCTGGAAGAGTACGAGCGCTTGAAACACACACCCCAGGCCCACACAGTTTTCCTCTCTGTGGAACTCCTTCATTAAAAAAAAAAAAAAAAAAGAGAGAGAGATTTAGTTCATCTATGCAGACGAATTTAAAGTATTTGCTTTTAATACATAATGTTAGTGGCATTACACAAGCAAAAATTCACATAAACCGAAAACAAACGTAAACAACTGACTGAACGTAAAGAAACTAATAATATTAATCTGGATTAAGTACAAGCCATGAACGTTCCCACCTAATCCATCCGACAGACAAAGATAAATCCCTGCTATGCCGCGTCCTACAGTTCTTTGCAACTTAAGGAACCACAGTACCGATCAAAACAGCAGAGCAGATGAGAAGTATAAGGTGAAATCTTTATGTATAGCTGCCTGCTTAATCTACACGAGATTACAGCAAAAGCCAAGCACCAAGAAAGCAGAACAATCACTGCAAAAGATCAACAAGCCCAGAGTGCAATTTCCACTCGAGGTGCAAAGCTTCGCATCAAGCTTCCCCAGAGAGATGCACAACAGCAACAAAACACAGCTCCACGTCTGAACAACCTCAATATCTGCCACTTCTTAATGCTCGAGAAAAGTTGCACAGGGGTGAACTGCAGTTAGGAAGAAGCCAGTAGGCAGCGGAGTTTAAAAACACAAAATAAGGTTTATAATAGAAAGCAATTTGCATCCATAGTGCTGCTGCAGGCCCCTCAAAGACTACCTTATTAAAGCAACACCTCTGATTTGTCACTGTTTATTACCATGAAGGTTAAAAGCAGCTTCAGCAAGCAGAGCAAGTCCGGACGCTAACTCAGTGGAGTACACAAATAGAGCCCAGCTCGAGCTCCCCATCTGCAGCGCCGTGCACGCCCCCACCGCAGCGGGGTGGGAAGCACCCGCTCTGCCTCCCATCCCAGCCGGGTCTCTCCGTTCCAGGTGACCCCTGGACACATGGAGAGAGCGCGGGGCACTCCCCACCCACAGCATCTCTGAGCTGCACCGACTTCTCGGGCTTTTTCCAAGAAACAGATGCAACGTGGCAGTAAGTGGCTGAAGAAAAACCTGCTCTGCAGCAGAAGAGGTGCTGTCACGGTCCCCCCAAATGAAGAGGCTCTCATCAAACACCCCTCATTAGAGAACGCATCAAGGAAAGATGTTTGATGAGAAACTCCTGGCCAGGTGCTGTGAACACACAACCAACACCTCCACGAACTTCCCTGAGGATAAAGAGCCGGAGGTTTACTCACTGACACCAAAAATCCAAGATTGCTTTGAGACGCTAAGTAACTCCTGGTGAAAACCCAGTACAGAGCCCCTGCCTTCCAACAGCAACACTTTATACATGCAATCTTCTTCCAGCACGTTACATGCCACATTCCCAACACCATCACCCACCAACAACATATCAAAGCATGCGGAGCATCCCAACATCCCGTGGCTGGAAGCCTGCAAGCCACGCCAGCACAGCAACGCTCGGATCGCTAATGAATGAATTTGTAAACGCGGTTGCTTACTAGAGAAGGCAGGTACCTACCAGCCTCTACCTCCCATCAATTCAAATATCTGCTCAACAAGCAGTAAATGGGGCGTCAGAATAGATATGTTTTACTGCTTTCCAAAAATCAAACGCTGTCAAGTGAAAATATCGCGTCCGCTCATGCGGAGCACGCGGGCAGTTGGCAGCGCGTTACCGGAGACAGAAGCTCTAGATTTGGAGTATCATCGTCTAAAGTGTTTTTAGGCTTTGGGAACACACAGTGTGTTGAAACAGGCTGAGAAGAATCCTTCCTCCCCTCGCCTGGGCCAGGAGTGCCCGAGAGAGAGACTGCTGCCTTCCCGGCAAATACCTTGCTTCCGATAAGAATTTGGTTTAAAAATTGCAATTATGAGATCAGATGAAAACACAGGTAATTCCTGTTCTTCTAAACTGATACTGGAAATAATTAATGCATTTATGTTAGGAAAAAAAAATCATCGTTCTCTGTGTCATAAGGCTCTGATTGAGTTTAAAGGAGCGCTATCTTTATCCCGATATTTGCCTTCTGCAACAGATTACGTTTGCCCGTGGAAATCCTAGAAAATCCTCGCCTTCTTTATTAAGGCCCCGTCAGCAGAGATACGCAAAGGACCCCACTGCCTTTTAAATCACACCCAGTGCTCAAAATTGTCAGGGAAACGTAACTGAAGGCACCAGAGGTTGGCACCATGACGTAAAAAAATAACCATCAGGTGCATGAGCAGCACCGACACCCGACACGCGCTGCAAGCGGGACATCCCTGTTAACGACCACCGCAACACTGCGGGAAAACCTTCAGCGGACTCAAAATATGGTTGTGCCAGCATTAAAAAAAGAAAAACCCAAACGTACTATTGTGCCTCCGCAGGACAACCTTTCCAGGGCCGGGGCACGGAAGGGAACGGCTCCCGGGGCAGCGACCCGCGGGATTGCGCCCCACAGCATCGCCACAGCGACGGACAGGGAGAGCAGCCAGGTCAGAGCCCCGCCGCGTCTCCCATCGATGCACGGCCGTGTTCTCCTCCCCCGGGGATCTCACAGGGATTATTTTTACGTTCAGTAACTCAGTTGCAAAATAAGAACCAACTACTTAGAAGGACCATCCCTCCAGATCTATGTAACTTCTGCAAACAAAACCTAGCGCGTTTGGAAAGCCTTGAAATCCGAAAAATAAATAGCAAAGTAAGGCAAAAATTAGTTTCGTGCTGTTGTTCAGAAATAAGAGTTAGCTTTGCTTCTCTGTACTTTTACCAGCATCTTAACTGAATTACAACACAGAGAACTGAATTGTAACTGAACTATAATTTCTAGCACAACACCTGCCCCAGAATTCGGACAGTCCCTAAGAAATTTTCTTTTGCGGCTGGATGTGCCGTTCTTAAATAACCATTTACGCACCGCCAGCTGGAAGGGCTGCCAGCCCCTGCCCAAAACCCGCCCCCCCAAACCACACAGAGCCCCCCCGGCACACCAAGGAGGAGCAAGTTCCTTTTCCCCCAAGACACACTCCAGCGACAGCGCTCAGGACGCCTGCAGACGCAGCACTCGCGGACAGAGTCACGGGGCGATTTTAACTCGTTCCGGGCCCTTTGGAGTCATCTTCATTGTAACCGTTGCCTTGCTAGAGATAAAAAATACAAATACGCCTTGGCGGAAAAGCGTTCTAGCTGAAGAGTGCTGCTTCCCAGCGGGGTGAGGTGTTTTCTTGAGCCGAAATTCGGAGGGAAGCGGGAAGCACAGCCGGAAAAGAGCCTTCACCCAGCCGGTGCCAGACCACAGCGCCCACGTTCATCCCACGGGTGGGCGAGCGAGGCCCCACCGGTTTGCAGAGCCCGGAGCTCTTCCTCACCATGTCTCCTTCCTCCTCCTCGCGCACAATGGACTCTGCGCAGAGCTGGGGACCCCAGCTCAGCTGCCGGCAGCCCCAGGCATCCACCGCCCCAGCAAAGCGGGGGGACACCGGGTGCCGGCTCCCCCGTGTTGTGTCCCCCTGTCCCGCTACCCGTCCCGTCCCCCCCCGTCCCTCACCTCCTGCAGAACCTGTCTCTGGCTAAGCCTCAGCCTGTCGCCTTGCTGTTCTCCGTGACACACGCGCCCCCACGGAGAGCTCGCCCGCCGCGCCGTGCACGCACGGATACGCCGTGCACACGCACAGGCTGCGCACACACGCGCACTGTGTGCACACACGCACCGCGCACACGCACACCGTGCACCCCAGGTACCCCCCCCCCCCCCCCCCCCCCGGCGCCCGTGCAGGCGCCGTGCGTGTGCAGACCAGCCGCGCACACTCAAACCCCGCGCACACGTATCCCTTCCACGCACAGAGGCGCGGTGCGCACAGACCACGCGTGCACACGCGCTCGCCGGGCACGCACGGACGCACCTTGCACGCCGACCACGCGCACACGAAGCCGCACGCCGCGCGCACGCAGGGACCCCGCACGCGCCCCCCTCCGCACCGCGCACAAAAACACGCGTCCATACATACCGTACGCGCCCACGCAGCGCGGAGACCGCGGGCGCGCGCTGATACGCCGTTTGCACACGCACACGCGCGCACCCCCCGCGCGCACCGGTACGCCCCGCACGCGCGCACCCGGACACGCCGCGCACGCAGGCGGACGGGCTGCACCCACGGACACGCCGCGCACACGCACACGCACGCGCGCACTTACCCGCCCGCCGGGAGCGAGCGCGCGCGCGCGGCCGCCGCCGCCCCCGCCGCCCTCACGCCGGGCCCCGCAAAGCACCCGCCGGTGCGGCGGCTGGGGGTCGCGCCGTGCGGAGCCGCGCCGTGCGGAGCCGAGCCCAGCAGAGCCGAGCCCAGCAGAGCCGAGCCCAGCCCGCTCCGCTCCCGTGCCGCCCGCCCCGCCCCCCCAGCCCCGCCCCCACCCACAACACTGTAGTAAGTTCCCATTGGCCGAAGGCAAGGGGCGGGGCGCCAGCGCCGCACTCCTATTGGCGGAGGGGAAACGGCGGCCGCCGGGGAGGGTGGGGGGGAGCGGGAGCGCGCGCCCCCTCATGGCTCCCCCCGCGTCTCCCTCCCTCAGGGCCGCCCGGCGGCACCGAGCCCCGGCTGGCGGCACCGCGGCCCTGCCCCGCCTCGCCGCCTCCCTCGGCCCGGCGGAAAAACACGGGAGGGGAAGGCCGCAATGGCAGGATTACCGCCGGCCAGGCGCTAAACCGATGGCGGGGGGGGGGGGAAGCGCCGCGATCTGTTTGGCGCCGCCCGGAACCGGTACGCAAGGGGCGGGAGGGGCCCTGCGCGGCGGTAAGGCCGAGCGGCGGCGGGCTGCTCCCGCCTCCCGCCCTGACCTAGATTTTAAATACAGTTCGCTGTCTCCCAGAGAAAGTTGTGGCCTAGAAGGGAGGACCCGGGGCGGGGGGGGACGGGGGGGTCGTGTCGTCTTTTTTTTTTTTTTTTTTTAAACGTGAGGCAGCGGACAGGTACTGGCTCAGGCGATGGGGCGCCACGCCGATAAAGCGACAGTTGAGATGGCGAGCGCTTGGTCAGCAAGAAAACCCCACAGCCACGGCGGTGAACGTGCAAAAACAGGAGCAGCCGCACAACCCCGCAGAGGAGACCGACCTGCCCGCCGCTCCGAGACTGCACCTAGCAGCATGGAGTGGCTTTTCCTCACCTACAGTCGAATTATAATACGTTATTTTTGGTCAACCAGAGCTGTCCAGCTGTCCCCGTTATGTGCACTGGAGCAAAACACTGCCCAGCTTCTTGTCAGCGCTTCCACAGGGCTCCAGCAAGGTTGCTGCCAGCACGCCAGCCTGACCAGCTCCAGGGGATCAAATCCCTCTCAAATATTTACGCAACCCCAAAAGACACATGACACCAAGGCATCTCTGTTTGCCCCCAAAAGAGTGTTAAGCTATCAGGCACGTTATTCTGCTTGCAGTAAGAGCAACCATCCTACCTCTTCATCAGCAGATAAAGCCCTGGGCTGACAGGCGCTCTGGTTGGGAGGGCTTCATCCTCATGCTGAAGTCCTCTCTAGTTCCAACCTAGCGAAGACCACTCACACACTAAGGACACTCGTGCTAAATGGGAGCCAAACAAACCCAATTTTCCAGAAAAATTAATGCGCTTCTCACACCCCTTCTCCTCTCTGTATCTATGACATTCAGAACACACAGAACGGGGCAGCTCCCCCTTGTCTCAGTGTTGAGATCACTTGCAAAAAGCTCCTTAATGGGAGGGAAGAGAGGTATTTTTGCCTTAAAACCAGACTATCTGGTGATTTCCTTGGACTCAGATGAGCACACTTGATTCAAAGACACAGGCTGGGAAAGGTCTGGTGGCTGTAAGTCGCTGCTCCTACACCAGGGATGGGCAGTTCCCCTGAAACATGCCCTGAAGCTCCAACTTCACTCCCCATGGCATTAAATTAACACGTTTTAATAGCCCGGGCTGTGAATGGAGGAGGCTCAGATGTCTGGCGCTGACCCACCACAATAACTGCTGCCTTTGCTACTGCTCACCCACGGATAGGCTGAAGACAGACTGTGTCAGAAGAGAAACACAAGTCCAAAGGGCTTTAAGGAAAAAACCACTGAGCAAAGCCACCACAATTTTTGGATGCGAGGGGTTGGCAGCAGCTTCTTGTAATTAAGAAAAGCAAACAAACAAAACCACGCTGCTTCGTCATAACACGCACACGCGTTGACCAATGGCAGATTGCAGATTACACAGAGAAGACACCAGGGCAACGAAAACTTTGCATCAAAACGGTGATTTAACACCACGCAGCACGTCATCCCCTATGCTCGGATCACCAGATGATCCGCAATTCCATCTGCCAGCATCTGAGTACAGAGAGCAGCAGCTCCCGTTTTTTGAGCCATTATTTCCCAGGTGAAGCATTTATCCACAGGGAGCACTAGTGCAAGCTGCCGTACACGCTGTGCACATGGGCAAAGGATGCTATTACCTCTTCAGACCCCAAACGAATGGCCGGGAGTTTGAACGGCGGGAGAAACTTCAGAGCAGCAGAGTCATCAGACAGGAAAAGAGGCACATGGTCTGTGTCATGAGAGTGCCTTGAAAACATTCTTCTGGGGCAGGGCGATTTGAACTTAGGCCAAAGCAATCCTTTTGTAGGGAGCAGAAAAAAGGAAAAAAGGAAAAAAAAAAAACAACCCAAAACCAACACTTTTCTGCATATGGAAATACCACCATCAACACCACACTTCTGCTGTAAATCACTGGCTTAGCTTCTAACCTTCTTCCTACACAGCCCCAAACTGACCTCTGAAATCCCACAGGAAGTAATGGAAATTTCTTAAATTCTTCCCTATAAGAACAGTTTGCCCGTGCCAAGCCCAGATTGCAAGTATTTAAAGAACTCTCCCAGTTATAGCTGGTTTAAGTCACTTTATAGGAGTCAATTAGATATTGAGAATTATTTCAATAAGTCAGGATTTCTTGGTATTCGGCTGCTGGATGTAGGAATAAGGAGAGGAATTATATTCATTTTAGGCATGCGTTTGTGGTCTCTAAGGCAGAAGCTGTTCCTTGCAAGCTGAAAGACCACTTGGTGAGTGCTCAGATCCCAACAGACTCAGTCAGTGCAAACCAACTGGGTCACAACGGAGAAAGATGCCAAACCCTACCCTCTGCCTGTTAAACGTGCTTGCAGCTAGCAAGCCGATCAGAGTACGCACTCTAGCATCTTAAGAGCATCTAGACAGTAGATTAAATCCACCTCAAGTAAGTTCTTCATAAAAAAAATAACCTTTGTAAGGTGATCCAGTGCTCTGCAGGGCCCCGCAGGATGGGCTGCTGGTAGGATTTGTTGTAACAGGGCTTCCAGTTTACACCAGTGCCAGTGAACACCATGCCTAGAGCATTACTGGCACAAATAGTAAACCGCACAGAGCTCTCCTCACCCTGAGGAGCTTCTCTACGTGAGGAATTCCCAATCTAAACAAAGGAATGGTGCATCACGCTGGTATCAGTGCTCCCTCCCCCAAAGCAAGCAGGATTTAAGGTGAAGATAAATACTCAGGATTACACCTAGTTGTAGGAAAACAAAGAAATTAAGCTGGTCAACTGAATCATTCATCCACTACTGCTCTTAGTAAGCTGGTTGTGTCTGTATCATGCACACGTTTGACCACACATAATAGGCATATTCAGTTTACGTGCCACATTCACACATTTTGCTAGCAAGTGACAGCCTCCAGAGCAGCAGCAGCCATTTCACAGGAGCAAACAAGGTGGGAGGAGAGCAGGTGGCTCAGTTTTGCCAGCTACTGGCCCTCTGCCCTTGGCTCCTCTTCCGAGATTTACTGTCACCATCAGCAGCGCTGATTTGGCTGACAGCAAAAGGCCAGGATGAGGTGTAATCGAAATCTCCCTTCGGCTTCACAAGCTTCATTTTACTGTAAAACGTTGATCTAGAACAAAGATATTTCAGGTAAATGATTTACCTAGAAGGAAGGGGTGCTTCAGCTAGCACTGCATTTCTCCAGCACCCACCCCTCAGCGTCGCACACAAAGCGGCAGGCACAGCGGAATTCACTGCCAGAAAAAGCCCCTGACAGGCTGAACTGTAAACTCAAGAAATTTTCACAAAGAACTAGAACACGCTGCGCCGCTTTGCTACAACACGTGTGTGCGCAGTGAAGGCAACCTGGAACGTCTACACTCACCTGGCTCTGGATCAAGTATTTAACCAAAGATTAAATCTCGTCCAGCCCACCGCAGCACTCTCCAAACCCAACAATTGATTCATTGTTGAGCCAGTTATTAAAGGGCCAAGCAGCACCCTCCATAGTTAAAGAGACTAAGTGATTTTGCTATTGTAATCCCACTTGGCATTGCAGCCTTTAGCCTCAAGTTTTAGTAAATCCAAGCTGCTTCTCCTATCTGTGGTTCCTTACTGGAACCTTTTCCTTTGCTGGTTTTTTTAACAGCAGGAGTTGTGCCATTTGAAGGCCATCATTGCCAAACTAAAACCGCATGTTCTTCCTGTGGGCAGAAGAATCGAGTTTTCGAGCCACTACATCTTTTTGGTGCTGGGCTGCTGGCTTATGTGGATGCCTTCTGGGGAGATGGGGAGGGCAGAGGGGACGGCTGGGCAACTCAGCCTGCACACCTAAGAATTCCCATCCCACCTGGAATCTGGTTAGTTTATGCAAAAAGCTCCCACCGTGGGTTTCATCCATTTGCGTGAAGTTGATGTTCACTTGAGTTGGCGTCTTGCAACACAGCAGACTAGCTCCAAAAAGAAAGAGAAACAAAACAGATGAAGACGAGCATCAGCTCTCCCCAGGCTGCGTGCCTGTGAAGGGAAGAACAGCTCCCTGGAAAGTCAGCTTTGTTCCAGGGCTCAGACACACTGCGTAAATCACATTTCTGCCAAGATGGCCCACTTAAAGATTAGAGGAGGTCAGCTTCAGATTGCACGATCAAGTTTTCATACGGTGACTGTTTCTACACAGAGAGAAATACTCTTCCCCTTAAGTATGGGCAGGAAGTATTAAACATACAAGCGACTGCACTTAAAGGATCTAGAAAGTGCTTTAAAAAGCCTGGAGAATAGATGGAGAACACTACAGGCAGTGCTGTGAATACAAGCAGTGCAGGCTCAGGAAAAGGGAGAATCCATGTGGCATGAGCCTGAGCTCCAGAAAGAAATGGACTGAACCATGGGTAGACCCACTGCAAGAGACACAGCCGGCCCAACGGCACACTGACCTCCATCAGGTCGTGAGCTCTCCCTCATTTCAAGCACTCACTAGTTTTTCATTCCCTAGCAGTCTTAGTGAAGACACAACTAAAAATAGAGGAGCGTGCTGCTCACAGAGAGTGCTCGAATCCCTGCCCCTCGTTAATAAATTCCAGGAGACGCTGCTGGAAACCTCTATGTTTGGGCAGCAGGAGGAAGTTCAAGCCCTTGCACCAGCCTCCTAAACCAAACATGAACAGCCAGCTTGGCCAGAAACGCAGCTGTCACTTCAGCGGGGGGCAAGCTCAGCTATGCAGCCTTTGTTGAAATAAACCCAAAAATAACAGTTAGTGCCACCTAGGGACCAGTGCTAAGTCAGGGAGGCAGAAGAGCCATGCCACAAACAACGGATGTCAGTGGCTGCTTTACTCC
Source organism: Morus bassanus (assembly GCA_031468815.1). Taxonomy (NCBI): domain Eukaryota; kingdom Metazoa; phylum Chordata; class Aves; order Suliformes; family Sulidae; genus Morus; species Morus bassanus. The sequence continues at coordinate 3,571,167 of CM062590.1, forward strand.
TTGCACGGATGAGAAGTCAAACTGCAGCGAGGAGAGGCTCTGGTCTATTTAAATAACACCAGGTAGGTGGTTTTTGAGCTGCAGCTTCTCTCCAGAAAGGCACCGGTTAGGTGAAGCTTTCACAAGGGGCTGCTCAAGCACAGATACTCCATACTCTAATGCTCCCAGCTTGGCCAAAGATTGTGCTCCCTCAGCCTCAAAATACTCAGAGCTCTTTGGTCCCAGAAAGGAAAGTTTCAAGATCAGGGTTTATTTAGGACCAATGTGTACCCAGCACTAAGTCAGAGCTACATACCTGGCAGAGCCCTCAAGTCTGTACTAACACATCACTTGTAATCCAAAGGCCAGGCAGGAAATTCACCCAAGCCATGAACCCAGCACTAGACAACTGACAGCAGCGTGTTATCACAGGCCAGGCCTGCGCATCAGCGAGGGACACCTGGCAAGACCTAACATTTATTTAATTAAGACTTTAGCTACAGAGAGCAAATACAACTTCTAAACAGAGCATAGGCTACCTTATTTCTGCCAGAAATAAGAGATGAAGCTCCGCACCACCTTCTTCAGTGCTGTTTCCCCTACCTGGTATCTCCTTGGACCTTGCAGCATTTGTCTTCAGCTACTAACTGGATCAGGCTCGTCACCCTGAGTCCTTTCTACAGATAATCCCACAGCCAAAGTCTGCTGAGAGGGGCATGTCTGCAGGTGCGCAATGATTAATTGGTGCACATTTCCATATCACAAATAAATAAAAAAAAGACTTCTCAGCTTGTTTGAAATGCGGTATATTAACCTTTGAAACTGGCAGTCATGGATACCAGCTTCAAAAAGATTAATATCAATAGGAAAAACTCCCAGAGGATAGCATCACGTTGCTGCCGGTTTTTCTGGAGCTTTACAAAATAAGGCATTTTGAGGCTTTATGTAAGGTCATATCTTTCCATGCTCATTTTATAAAGAAAATCCAGAGCGGTTCAGATTTATAGGCAGAATCCAAGTACTGGAGGAGGGGAGAGAGGGGGAAATCAGAAGTTGTTGAGGAAAGCTGTGTGTATGGATGGAGAGACGGGGAGGAGAGGGCAGGAAGCATGCTTCATCCAAACTGTTGCCATTATGACAGTTAACTGCTAAGAGTTGTTCTCTCTGAAAAAGGTTTATTACTGAAATAAATAATATAACTCTGTTAGTTCAGTGCGTTCTGCAGGTCCACAGAGGCTGCAAGTTAACATGGTGTAAGTGGTAAATCTTTCAAGCAAGAGACGCAGCAACAGCTTTGAGATGCACACCAGGCAGATCTCACCCCTACATTCAGCTTTCACTGCAGACTGCACGAGAAAGAAGCTAATAATCATTAAGCTGCCATCTTTTATTTCTAATTATTTGCCTCCACAGCAGGGTTCCTCCAACCATCAAGCAAAAGGGAAGCAAGTCTCAAAGGAGTAACTGTTTTGAAGAGGGCTTGCAGCTGCCACCACATGAATGGCTCTCCAAGAACAGTAGCAACTGCTACAAACTGCCGGCAGAGCTAGGAGGAAAGCATCTCTGTTTAGCCTGGTTTTCAATGTTGGTTTTTAGGTCAACTAAAACAGCTTTTCTTATGCAACGAGAGATGCAGAAAGCTCACTTGCTTTTGAGTTTTTGCTTTCATTTAATTAGATGGTAATTCAGAAGGCAGCACTGCTATTCTAAACACCACAATGAGAACTATTTCACTGCCTTACAAAGCACTGAGTGAAACCGCTGAGCTAAGCCAGCCCTAGAACTTGACACCGCATCAGATTCTGATGGTCTCTTCTGAAGTGGTGGGACAAGCGAAAGAGATAGCCTGCTACCACACTGCCAGGAGAGGTTCAAAGCAGAAAATCTCACTGAAAGGTGGAAAAGCAGGAGACCTTATTTGTTCTTCCTCTTTGAGCTATATGTGATTAAGAACTAAGGTGAGACCCGAGTTCACAACACAACTGCTGTTCAACAGCTTCATGAAGCAATGCCCTTCTCTAGGTGACCCATGAATTAAGGGACAGAAAGAAACAATTTCACGTACAGGTAAACTTTAAGATCACAACACATGGCTCCCAGCATCACCAATGCCAACGTACGGACAGACAGAGCCCAGCAGCAGCCCGTTAGCAGACACAGTGTGCTTACCACCTCCTTTGCCACAAAAACAGCTCTGAATGTTTTTTCAGCCAGCACCCATGACCTCACTTCAGATTTCTTGACAGGCTTCAAATAATGGCAACATATGTGAATCTTAGCTTGAAGGTCAAGAGCACAACCTCAAACGTCACAGGCTCCTCTTGCTGCGCTTGCATCTTCAGCATTTTTCTTCAGGGCTTCTGCCCTCCAGCTTCTCACAGCACACCCCTTTGTGGAAGCTGCTGGTGTGTTACTTTTAGGACTGATGCCCAACACTTTTTATCAGGCCAGGAGAGGAGATTCACTTACTACAGCTCCTATGCATTTTACGTTTACCTAAGAGACAAGCCAGGCTTCAAGATGGAAAGGCAACCTGAGCCTGCCGATTTCTCTGCTGGGTGAAGGTCAAGGCTGTCCCCAGTCCAGTGAAACTGTACCACACAAACTTTATCTTTGCCATCACTAACAAGGTACCACTTAGCTTTCTTGTTTGCTGACCAAGATTAATACCAAGTCTTCAGCAAGCAGCAAATTTCATCTCATATCAGGGTCAAAACCCCAGAGGTCTATAATAAGCAGGACTATTGAAATGCAATTCTCTACTCCCTGGGCAGTACATGAAAGCCAACAGATTGCTCACGTAGACAAAAGTCACAGTGAGACTGCTCTGGGGAGAGCAAACCACGGGTTGTTCAGGTTACCAGCTTTCCCAAGGAAGAAATTCACCCTTGACCAGAGACTTATCACCCAGCAATAATCAGAAGGGTGACTGTGTCCTGAAGGTCTGCTCAAGCACAAAGGAGGAAAACCCTGCTGCTGCTCACCTGGTCCAGGACACACTGGCACAGCTACAGCTGCTGCACTGGTAGAGGCATGCCTCTCACTAACCCACTCCGACAGTCACACGAGTGAGTACTTGCTCCAAATACGACCTCCCAGCCAGCATGCTGCTAGCCTGCACTTCTTGCAGCTACACCTTCTGCACGGAGGAGTTTTATTCTGCATTCAAATGACTGCTGGGTGTTTGGTGGGGATGGGAGCTCAGCACCTCTGATCAAGGCAGGTTCTCTAGTTAATTAATGATCCTTCTTTTAGAGGCTTGGTAGCAAAGCACAGCTCATTGAGAACAGGAGACAGCTGCTCAGCTTCCAAACATAGTGCTTCACTTCCTTCTGCGTAAGAACAACAGGTTTATGCTTAGATTTGATTCATCTCCCCTGTGAGGCATCGTATAATAATGCTGAGTTTAAGAATAAAGCAATCTGTTTCCAGCACCTTCCTCTGCTTTTTCTTCAAGTCTTTCATCAGTGACTGGCAGCACATTGAGCACTCGGGCATGGAGCAGACTGCTCTAAATATGCTCAGTCCTTCCCATTACTGGGAGAGAAGAGGCTGCTACTGGTGAAGGGCGGGTAGTGGACAGGAAAGGGGAAAGCTTAGCAGGAGGATACTTTAGATTAAAAAAAAAGTCAGTTAAAGACTTTTGAAGTTTCCAGAGACAGCAACCTTAATGCAAAGGCACCACTGCGTCCAGAGAACCAGCTTTACCAAGCAGAGGCCCCTTTCTTCCCTCCACCCTGAGCACACATACCTTACTTTAAGAGGAACAAACAGCACCTCACAGCCCAGCTGAGGGGCAGGCACCAAACCTCTGCTGGGAAACCACAAGAATCCACCCCACCAGCACCATCTTCCCTCTGTGCAAAGCGGGATCTCCGTGAACACAAGCTGGAAACATCAGTGCAGCCTGCCGCACTTCTCCAAGCTCGACACGCGCTTCTCCTCCTCTCCTGCCAGAAGTGCCTCCGGCTCCTCTGTGCCCTGCGATGACCTGTGCATCTGCAGGTTTGCAAAGGGGAAGCCAGCCCAGCACTGCGCTCCAGCCTTCTGAGAGTCCCTTACACAACCCACAGCACTCATTTATCATCAACAGCTGTCAGGAGGCATCTGGGGAGAAACGGAGCATTGCTTTCCACTACCAAAAACGTTTTCACTTCCATTTGCTCACTTGCTGGCGCTTAGTGTGTTTTTATCGCTGGGTCAGCACTCCACAGAAAAGCAAGAAAAGGCAAGAAAAACTACTGCTGGGGGATCTTTCATGTTATAAACTTGGCCTGGAAATTGCTATATGAAGTGCTTTTCAATATTCAAAAATCTTCACACACACACACACACGATAAATCCCACTGTTTGGTAACAATCAATGCTCCAGTTTAAGACAGAATAAACAGGTCAGTTCATCATTTAAGTCCAAGTGATTCATTTTGGCTATCTCCCCTCACTGATCTAACGAAGTAGGTACTTACCCAGAGATGAGACAGCCGGGCAAACCACGCAGGCAAGGCACCAAAAACCCATCGCGGGGCAGTGTATAGAAGAGAAAGGAGAAGAGACACTGGTTAATAAGCAGTTCCAGCTAATAATGAAAAACCCCACACATCCACCAGAAAAATCCCTCGAGCCACAAAGCCAAGTGCTCACACTTGTATTTTACATGAGCGCTGCAACAGAGTTCATGTAAGCGAACTTTGGTGTCTGACTCTTCCCCGAACTGAAGGTGGAACCGGACGTTCACGTCGAGCCACTTCTTAGAAATGTAAACACCAAGTGGGGAAGGAAAAATAAAACCAACCAAACAAAAAAAAAAATTAGCCCAACATTACTTAATGCTGATAAAACAGCGAGCGGTGACGCAGGTGTCCCGTGCCTGCCAGCCTCCTGCGAGCATGGCCTCCGGAGCCCGGGGCGGCACAGCACGGGTCAGGCACTGCGAGCCCCGGGCAAAGCTGGCCTGGTGAAGCAGCGAGCGCCGGCGCAGAGGCTGCAGACTGACCCTGTGCACTTCTGCGTCCGTCCGGCTCCACCGGCCTTACATAACTTCTGGTGCAAACTCCTGCAAGGGATGGACACAGCCCAGCGCCTCCAGCCCCAACTCCACAGGGCTCCAACTGAGCCCTCTAGTGGGCTTTAAAAACTCAACAAAACACCCATAGACTTAATTTCATTAACACTCTGCCAGAGCCCTCTAAACCCTAATCCTCCCAACAAAAGGATCATTAACTAAATGAAGAGATTCAAGAGAGCAGCGGTGGTCTCAGCCACAGCAAGGCCGGCTGCGTGCTCCGGCAGGCACACGCCGGGGCCCGAGCAGGGTGCCAAAATCCAGCCAGATCCTCAGCCCATGCCACCGCCTCGCCAAGGGTCCTGCCTGACACGAGTGCACAGTCGAGTGCTCGTGGCACACAGGGGAAGTCTAGCATGGTGCTGCGCTGCACCGGGCACAGGACTACGTACCTCCTCTACAGCTATCCTGCTGCACTAGAGAGACAGGCACGAGCCTGCACCCATCCTTTGGGATGCACAGCGATGCTGACAGTCTCTATCGAGACTGAAACCCCAAACTGCTGAACCAGGAGAGGATTTAGCTGGAGGGCTGGTTGATTTTAAGTGTTATTATCTACTGATGTCAAGAGCCTGGCAAGCAGGTGAAGAAGAGCTCTCCTTTCAAGAGGCAGCCTCGGTCCTTCAACCGAAGGCTGGGAAAACGTTTCCATCTTGCCTGGCCCTGCCAGCATGAACAGCAGGAAGGGTTTTTGTCACTTAAGGGAGTAGGGTATACATTGGCAGATGAATTTACAGCACGCAGGGTGCAGTCCAGTAAGGTGCAGTCAGGGAAAAGCCTTTCAAGTCAAAGGTTCCCAGCCCAGGAGCTTCACCCCAAAAGAGACAGGGACGGAGATCTGGGTTTGCCCTTTGCAGGTGGCTCTCTTGGAAAGCCACCTCCAGGTCCTAAGCCACACAGAGGATCCAGAGCACCGTGGCTGCAAGGAGCACATCCACAAGACTACTCATTAGTATGGTAAGCAGGAGCAGAAGAAAGCTTAATTACAGGGCAGGGATCGTTCCCTCTGGGTTTGGATGTCAGCGGCAGCCTCGGCAGGGCCGTCCTGCCCCACGGGACAGGCGTTCCTCGACAGAGCCCACAGCAAGTGCCGCTTTTGCCTGTGCCACGTGCAGAGCCTGTGGTCAGCGGGATCCCGGTCGGGGCTCCTGTGATGAGCTGCAGAGCCTCAGGCTCACAAACGTGAGAACCCAAAACAAGACTTCAGCAATTGCTTGCAAAAAAGCTTCTCTTGGCCAGCAGCCACCTGCACAGCTCTCTCTGGAGACGCTACTGCAGTCCACCTGTAGGTACTGGTGCCCTGATTTTGGTGCTGTATGTGAGCACTCCAGTCTCAGCAGCAGCTTCTGAAGCTCAAATGTGAGCTCCAGCCATGGCATTCACCAGGGCAGAGACTGCAGTAGCTGCTGGTGGGGCAGGCTTATATCCCAGAGGCTGCCACAGCCTGGGGCAGGGCTTTTAGGGTGGCCAGGAAATGCTTTAGCACACTACCTCTACCCAGACCAACGCAGCCTGCCCTGGAGGGACCTCAGACCTGCAGGGCACCAGCCAAGCCCGTCGCAGACCCTCTAGGTTTAGAAAAAATTTACAGAGGTCCCCATTTTCAGTAAGTGCCTTTTGCCCCTGCCCTCTCCCTGCAGCTTTTCGGGACTTGCCTCTACGGTAGAGCTGACATGTCGTTGAAGCCTCCTTGCCTGAAGATGCAGGAACAACTGTTCCCAGAGTTAATGAGGCTGTCCTGCTTTGACCCGGGGCAGTTTTTGGCAGACACAGAATAAGCAGTCCCCTCCATGTTCACCTCCTGGAATAAATCCCAAGAGCTCCCAACTCCCCAGCCCAGGCAAGAACACAGATGGTCACAGAGATTAAAACATACAGAGAATTAACCGCCCCATGCAAATGAGCTTCTTCATCCAGTCCAGCGCTGCCAGGTGGTTTGAGGTACAGCACTTGGACGTGATCATCATGGTTTGCTGAGCTCCGATAACAGCCTCATATTGACCAGAACAGGGGGCCAGGAAGTTTTAAGGCAGTTTATAGGGGAGACAAGATGCAAACTGCCAGAGCCAGGCAGCTGCCATAACCACATTTGCCTCCAGCTACAGCAGTGAGGGAAAAGCAGCGGCATCAGGAGAAAGCCTGGCCAGCAGCATGGATCAGTTCTGCACTCGGATAACTTGTGTATTCCCACCGAACGGCAGCTCGGATGGATCAAACAGCGCTTTAACCCCAGCACGAGCCATCCACAACTCCGGATGCTTCCCCAACACCTCCGACTGCCGCTCGCAAGGCACCCGTGGGCTGGCAGCAGGCAGCAAGGGAAACCCACACCGGCTCCCACTGCCTTTCCTAGAAGGCTGAAGTCTTGGCGCTCAGCCAAGGCACAGCATCCGACACAGCACACCGGGAATGATCCGATCCGACCGTCACGCGGGGCCGAGCAACCTTCCCGAGAAAGGCAGGGCTTTCTCCAGGCTGCCTCCCAGGGAGGAACTGCACCCCAAACCCACAAGCATGTTAGCATCACCAGCGATAGGTTTAAGTCATATTTCACTTTTACTCAAAACCAGGGAAATATATTCTGAAGAGAGTGGACTTCTCTCACTCAGTCACATCCCACCTGCCAGTCGGTATTTTTAAGGGACAGGTTTCAAGCTATGCAATGATACAGATGACCACGTTTGCTATGAAGAGCCTCCACTCCGCAGCCGGGGAAATCCCCGAGCAGCACTGACCCCATCTGCCAGCCCGCGGCGAGGCTCCTCGCAGCCGCAGATTGGCCGAGGCCAATCCCGACCATACGGGAGAGGTTCACCTCCACCTCAGATGGGCTCCGCCAGCACAACATCCACACAGATGGAGAAAGTCACATTACAGCCCAACGTGGCTGAGGGCCGGGCCAGCATCTGCCCTCCATCGCTCCTGTGCTCGGCATTTGAGTTTGCGCAGATGCAGGGAGGCCACCCGGTGCCGTTTCTGTTCGATGCGGACCCTCAATGCAGAGAAAGAGCTCCCCTCAAGTTTGGAAGTGCCCACAAACATCTCCATACCCCATCTCCAAGGGTTTTTGGAGAGCAGATACAGAAATACAAGCCCTTAAAGGCTGGTGCTGTCTGGCAAGCAGCTAAACCATCCCTGCAATCAGGGGACAGCAACCAAGCAGGGATCATCAGCTCACGGAGGTCACGTACAGCATGATAAATGCCGTAATGCATCAGCTGTGGTAACGCCCTGGCTACAGTGATGCTTCAAGACATCGGTCCACCCCAGCTCCCACCCACGCCGAGCAGAGCTCAGCACTGACACTGGGTCCTCCGGGCTATAAGCAAGCTCAGAGCTTCCCCGCGTCTCCCACCCCACCGCTGCGATGCGCTGACTCGGTTGCGACACCTACAAGATTGCTTTAACACCACTGTGGTCAGAGCTCGGTCACTCCAAAGGCTCCCAGCACACATTAAGCCTCACACCCCCTTGCTCAAATCCAGCTCAGGTCAACCATGACCAGATGTAATTACCTACATGAAAGGAGCTCGAAGCCGCCTCTAATAAGAGGATGCATTTGTGCCATTAGGCCAGGGTTCCTCCTCCTTTTTTGCTGCTTACCAGGGTGCCAAAACTTGATTCACATCAACTGGACCAGCAAGGACTTAACCTCCTTCCTTGCTACCAAATCAGGCTTTCCCAGGAATGGCAGGAAAAGGCAGTTTCTCAGTCACCTATTTACAAGCAGGAGCGGAGAACACTTCAACAGGATTCATTCATTGAATCGAGTAGCACACAGGGTCTCAGTGGCTTTAGTTGTGCTGGCAAAAGGCTTTGGGATGAGCAAATGGAGGAGCAAGGGCAGGCCCTACACCCCAAAACACTTCCCAGGGGCCAGGCAACACGTCACCATTGAGCCCGCGGCCGTCCGCAGGCCGGTGTGGGTCTGCGGTGGTTCCTGACAGCCTCGGCGTCCTCCCAGATACATCTTCCTAGCTGCCTTCAAATCACCAAGCTGCAGGAAGCAGCAGCAGACAACTCTAGCTAAGAGGCACAGCAAAATAAGACAACCCAGGCTCCCTTCCAGCCTCTCCTCCTAAAATCTGCAAGCGAGAGGCAGCTTTTGAGCCTTCCCGGAGCAGCAGGGTCCGACTCACGCAATGCTCAGACAACACAAAGCCATTTTGACCCAGCGTTCTCTGCCCCTGAGCAGACACTCAGGCCGGGAGCCCAGATGGTGCCTGCGTGTGCACTGCCCATGGTGCCCCGTCCCTCCACATCTGATATTCCAGGATTTTCTCAGGGGACATCAGGAGGGGACTAGAGACAAACCATGCTAATTGGATAGACGAAGAGTCCTCCGCAGCCTTATAAAGCTGCGAGCAGCTGCTCAAAACCTCTTGTGAACCACAAAAATAGTTTCATCTGAGGAGAAGGCGTGGATTAAACGCCACAAACGCCCTTTTCTTTTCTCTGTGCAAAGTGCATTTTTCCCCATTGCGGTCCCTAAACAAAAAACAGACCCACAGATCAAACCAGGAAATTCAGCAAACTTTGAGCACCAACAATAGCAGGAGGATTTTCCAGACCTTCAAGCTTGTTTTGCAAGTCCCAGATTATGTAAAGCACCGCTCTGCCATTGTCGGGGAAGCCGCGCTGCCTGCTTGGTGCCGGAGCCAGCTGGCACCACGCTGCCCTCCCGGCAGTGCCTGTACCTAGCAAAGGCAGCGGTCTTGTGCAACACCACAGATTCCTTCCCAGGCACCTTCCACTGCAGCTATAACCATGTGGCAGCAACTGCCTTTCATTTTACACCTAATTGTTATGTGATTAATCATCTTCCCAGGGTCTGGGGTTGTTTTCCAGACTACCATCTTGCCTAGGCGTTAGGTTCTAAACCAGCTGCCCTGGAAGAAAAGTCTCCTTTGTGTCTACAGGGCGGCTTTACCGTGCCGTCACGGCGGTGCCCAGTGGTGAAGCATCCCTTCCATCGCTTCACTAATCCTTGGCTTTTCTGCCAGTTGGGATACGCCAGAGGGGTGAAGCGGTTATCGCTGCGCACACATCCTCCGGGAAAACAATACGAGAGGCTGAACTCATTCCGCATTCAGCGCCCAGCTGGAAAGACCCCGTCGGCACCCCCGAGGCAGGCAGGATGGGAGCTGGCACCCCCATACCCGACTCCACACGTGATCCGCGTCCCCTGGCAATGGCCTCGCACATGGTCCCGGTGCATTTGCCTAATTAAGACCTAATGAAGTGGGGAGATCTATTGTGGGCCTGGCAGGGGAGCAGATGTGCCCCCTGAACCTGGCCGCTGCTGGGGGAAGCCCACTGCTGTCTCCAGGGTGAATCAGCAGGAAAAGCTCAGGCCGGGATGCTCAGCCCTGCAAATTCAAGACCTTGCTGCTCCGTCAGAGGCAGGGAAAGAAAAATGCTCTGTTCATCAGCAGCCTCTAGTGGGGAGAAGCAGGCAGACGGGCCGGCCGCTTCAGAGGGACCCCGCCAGCCCCGGGGCATGCAGCCACTCCGAGCCCACCCTGGCTGTCCCCACCAGCCCGGCCAGGGACAGCCCGGCACGGCTCAGCACGGCCCCGGTGCTCACGGCGTAAGGGGCCCCGAGAGTCACCACGGCCTCGGCGGGGCGTCCAGCATGCAAGACCGCTCAGAGGGGTCACCCCCATGCGCCGGCCGCCGGCCCGCACCCGGCACTGGTCCCGGGCAAAGCACAGAGAGCCGGCTGCAGCATCTCCCCGCAAAGCCTGACTCAGAGCCTCACACAAATCACTAAGTGAAGAAAAAAATGCATAAAACAGGCAACCAAAGCATCCAAATCTTTCCCAGGCAGCTCATTCAAAGAGAAATCTCCAGCCTGATGGTGGGTGAGTCCATCCCCCCCACCCAAATCACACCTCAGACAGCTCCCACACCTCCAACCCGCAACATCCAGCGTGGCCAAGAGCCAATTTTGACCGCAAACTTCCAGCCACCACGGCCTTGAGCCTCTTCCCACGGCTGGGAACACACACAAAGGTAAAACGCTGCTCGGCACAGAAAGGACGCTATCTGCCCTTTGGGGTAGGGACCGTCTGCAGCCTGCTCTCCTCCCCCGGGAACAGCTGCGGATGGAGCTCAGAAAAAGCTTCGTTATATATTAAATTAGTGACATATCTTCAGAGTCCCTTGCTCGGAGAACGGCTGATATTTTGCTTACCCTCCGAGCGATCTTCACCCACCGGCGGCTCTGAAAGGACCACGCCGGCCTGGGGGGGACGCGTGGTGCGGAGAGATGCGGCTGCAGGCAATTCCGGCAGCTGCCAGGCTGCGCGCCGGGAGGAGAGAGCCTCGTCAGAGCAGCACCGCCGCGGATGAGAAAGCACTTTCTCTCCTCGGCAAGGTTTCAAACCCTCTCGAGAAGGCCTGAAGTTTCTCTTAAGCGCAAGGCAAAGCTAAGCGAAGGGACGGGGGAGGCTCCCGCCACCCGCAAAACAGCTTGAGCACGACCACGGGGAAGCAGTTTGATGCACGGAGGAACTTTTTGCTGCCACTGACTCGCTGTTACCATCATGACACGCAGAAGCAGCACGTGCCCCGATTTGGGTGAGAAACAGGAGGGGCTGCCAGCGCCGCGACGAGCTGGGGGAGACCCATGTCTACGCACGTCCCGGCGCTCCGAGAGGAGCCGTGCCACGGCTGCGTACCCGGGGGGACAAAAACCGCTCCACAGGTGTCAGCTGCCTTCTTTCAGGGACCGGCACAGCGTAGCCACATCACCCACGGGCACATTTAGCACGAGCAGGGTGATGATGGCTGTGGAGGAAGAATTAAGCTGAACAGGGAACCTCTGTCCCGCATCACCTAAAGCTGAGGCGCGGGTGCAAGTTACTCCCACGGACTAACCGGGTTACTCTGACAGAAGGAGGATGCGGAGGGGAGCATGCGCTGCCGCCAGCAGCCCTAACCCCAACTCTCCCACAGCCACGTCTGCGCTTTCATTAAAGCCTTCGGAAGGGAGCAGCAGAGGGATGGAGACCGTTTTGGGGTGCACCTTCAGGAACCTGACTCGCTCCCATGCCCCAAGACGCTCCCCTCCCGCAAGGCCACAGAGATTTCTTCGCACCGTCAGCCTTCCCCATCCCCGGCCATTCGCTCTGGCTCACGCACTCGCAGTGCCGGGCAGCGGCAAAGCACGGGCGAGGGTGCCGGGGGGCCGTTGGTGCACCCCGCGCCGAGCCGCAGCCCCGCACACGTTTACGCAGCCCGAACTCGCGCAGAGCGTGTGTCGCCTGACGTCAGCCCCTGCCCGCCCGAGCTGGCGGCGCCGGCCAGCAAGCCTTGGCAGAGACCCCGCTGCAGGCAGCTGCCAACGCCGCCCGACCCTAGATTTCAGCCCCACAGCCCCGCTGCGGACCCCAACACCCGCTCCCGCCAACCACAGAGCAAATGTTGATTTTTCCCACGCGGGAGCCTTGGTGTAAATCAATCCTCGGGCAAGGAGGCGGCTGCCGGCAGCGCCGAGCCAAGGCACACCCCTCCGTTACAACACAGCCCTAAAGATAGCCGCTGTCCCCCGTGACTCCGGCCAGCGGCTCAGACCCTGCGGCACCTGCCGAGCCCACCGGGAAGCAGGGAAGGCAGAAGCCCCCCCGGTGCAGCCCACAGCACAGAGCAGCGAGCAGGTTCACCAACCCCTTGTCCCGTAACGGCTGCAGGAGGGCGGAATTCAGGAAGGGAAGAGATTGCAGGAACTGCCGGGGCCGCCGAGACCCGCCGCACGCTCCTCTGGTTGCAACATCAGCGCAAAGCACCCCCGTCTAAAAGGGGATGTGGCGAGATAAATCCCCCACAGCCGCGCAGGAGGAACGGCGCAGAAAGTTGACGGTGAGGATTTAGCGCTGCCGGTTGAGCGCAGCATCGATCCGCGCTGGGACAGGTATCGACGGGAGGAGGAGGCTCCCAGCAGTCTGCAGCTCAGCCGCCGCCGCCGGCTTCGGGAACCGTCTCTGCGGGCGCAGATGGCATCTTGGAGAGAGGGGAAAGAGCGCGGCCGCCCCAAAGCCACGGGCTGAGCAGGCTGCGGCTCAGGCGCAGCCCCAGCGAGCACCAAACGCCTCCGGGAAATCAGAGCAGGACCCAGATGCCAACGCGGGAGCTGCTGTCACCTCCCAGGGAGGGACGACGGGCACTGCCGCCGGGACATCGGGGTGCAGTGGGGGGGACCCGGCTCTCCGAAACTGCACCCACCTTTTCCCCTCTGCTGCACCAGTGGGAACAACGCTATGGGGGGTAAACAGCCCAGCCCGCGGGTGGGCATCCCCCCGTGGGGCAGGGCCCTGCTCCCCAGCCACCTCCCCAGCCTGAGCCCGCTGTGGGCCCCCCCGTTGTCCCCCAGAGCGCCCCATCCCCTCCCCTGCAGCCTCACGCACCCCCCAGCCCCACTCAGGGTCCCTGCTACAGCCCCAGTGCACCCCACACCCAGCCGGACCCCACCGGCCCCCCCTCCCACTCCAGAGCACCCCACATCCCCCCACATCCCCCCTTCTGCCCCATACGCTGCCTGATCCCGCTGCGGTGCCTCCCTGGTCTCCCCCAGCCCCAGGACACCCCACATCTCCCCAACCCCCCCCGCCCCACACCTCACTCGCTGTGGGTCCCCCGCCCCCAGCCCGACCCCCCCAAACCCCACAGCTCCTCACATCTCGCTTGACCTCTGTGGGTCCCCCCGGCTCCCCCGGCCCCAGGTAACCCCACACCCAGCCTGACCCCACTGGTGACCGCCCCCCACCCCAGAGCACTCCACGCCCCCTCGCACCCCCCCACCCCATAACCAGCCTGACCCCCCCACATGCCCCCAGAGCACCCCAAGCCCTCCTACAGCCCCCAACCCCGCACCTAGCCTGACCCCCCCACGGGCCCCCCAGACCCCCCCCACGCCCAGCCTGGCCCCCCCGGGGCGCCCCGGACCCCCCTGCAGCTCCCCCGACCCTGACCCCCCCCCCCCCCCCCGCCGCTCACCCGGGCCGGGGCCGCTCCGCTCCGCGCCGCGCTGCCTCCACCTGCACCGAAGGCCCCGCCCCCGCTGACGTCACGCGCGTCCCGCCCCCTCCACGCCGCCGGCCGCGCCCATTGGCTGCCACCGCCGCCCGTCAACGCCGCCGAGGGGGCGGGGCCGGCGGCGGCGCGGCGCTGCAGTAGGCGGGGCGGGCAGGTGACGGTGTGGCGTCACGGTGGGCGAAGGGGCGGGGCGAGGAGATTTCCCACCCCCCTCCCCGCGGGGGGCGCGTGACCTCCGGGCGCCGCCGTGACGTCACCACCCCATATAAGGAGAAAGGGGTTCCCGCGGGTTCCCCACGCACCCCACGGGCCGTGGGCACCCCCGGGCGGCGTTTGGGGACCTCCGGGCGGGGCAGCCGCGGCACAGCTGGCAGAGCCCCAAATCCCCCCAAAAACCAGCAGAATTGGCTCTTTTATAGATTTTTAAGCTTATTTTCACCCACCTCGGGTTTTTACCATTTTTTTAGGGTGAAAATAACCCCTCCCTGCCCTGGGGAGCCCCCATCCTGCGCTCGCCCTGGGAGGGGAGGCTGCAGGTGCCCCGGGGTGACGCGGCCCCGCCAGCAGCGTGGCCGGGGCCGATAAGGGCGGCGCGCAGGCGAGGCAGGGCTGCAGCCCTCCCGCTCCTCACTGGGGTCCCCCCACGGCTCCGGCTGCCCAGAGACCCGGCCTTATCCCCGGCGGCCACCGGGACACGCCTGGGCTATCGGTGCCGCGCAGGCGGCGGCTGCGGGCGATAAGGGGGGTCCGGGGCGGCCGCGGAGGTGGCGGTGGGCTGGAATTCCTCCCCGTCGCCAGCACCGAGGGCCTTGTGGGCCTCCCTGCGGGCCAGGATTCGGTGGTGGCCCTGCGGTGGCGGTGGTGGCCCTGCAGTGGCGGTGGTGGCCCTGCGGTGGTGGCCCCGTGTTGGTGGTGGGTGCCTGGGGCTGGGCTCAGCGACCGGGCAGCCCCAGCACCCGCTCGGCTCCCCAAGGGCACGCTGAGGCCCTGCACCCCACGGCTCCCAGCCTCGCTGACAGGGTGTCCCCGTAGGGAGGTGCCTGGTGCCACCTAACGGCCACCACCCTGGGGACACTGGCAAGGGCCGGCACCGTGTCCCTTCCCCACCGCCTCCCCCGGGGCCTCTCCAGCCTCCAGAGAGCGACGGGCCGAATCCTGCTCCAGGCTCAGAGCCTCGACCCCCCGCAGGTCCCGCTCAAGCTTGACGGGGCTGGTCCCCCCATCCCCTGCCTCTCCCCAGGGAGCCCGAAGCCTTCCGCAGGGGAAGAGGAAGGTTTGTGGGGGGAGGAAGGGCCTCTCGCCCCCACCGCAGTGCCGGGGGTGGGAGAGGGGGGAGCCCCTGGCTAATGTGATGAGAGTGGGATGAATCCGTAAGCTGTTAAGCCACCGCAAAGCCCCTCGCGTCCTGGCCCTATTATCGCCGACTTCTGCTCACATCTGCTCCCGGGGTTATTTTTAACTGGGTATTAAGGACTTCTGGGTCCTTAAGCAGGCAGGGGGGGCTCCGCTTGTCCCCCGCCCCAGAGCAGGAGCCGTGTTTTGTGGCTGCAGAGGTGCCCGTGAGACACTAACGCCAGCCCCGCTGCTATTTGGGAGGGGGAACAGCCCCCCCCCCCGGATCCCCCCTCCCCTCCGCACCCAGCCATCAGCTTTGCCGAGGGTCCCAGCATGGGTCCCAGCAAGCTGGTGGCACTGGGGAAAGGCTGGAGGGGAAACCAGGCAGGAGCCTCGCACAGAGGGATGCCACCAGGGATATAAAAAATAAAGAGATGTTTATTAGCGTTGAGTAAAGTGCAACCTCAGCGTAGTTTTACACTCAGAAGCCAGGTAAACAGCAGGAGAAAAGTTCAGAGCAGACCTGAAGGGCAAGGGGAGAAGAGGCCCCGAGCAAGGTTGTGCTAAAAGGGTACAAAAGCTGTACAAAGGCCTTTAAAAAAAAGAAACATCAGATAAATTATTTACAGTTCAAATTGATTACAGATAACAGGAGGCTGAAGGCTCATGAGCTTCCGCAGGCTGAGAGAGCAAGAAAAGAGGGGCTGAGCCGAGACACAGGCCGCGAGCGGGCATTTCAGCGGAGTTATGGGCTGCGGGGCAGCGTCTCGGCGGCTGGGATTATCCTCCAGCAGCAAGTTCTGCTTTGGGGTGGGAGTTGTGGTGGGGTAAAGCCTCTGTGCTGTGGCGTGGCCCCGGCTCCTGCCCGGCTGGGACAGGAATTCATCATGATTTCCAGTGAGTGGAAAAGGGAGAAGGCAGGGAAGATTTAAGGAATGGGATTGGGCCTTTACCTGGACGTTTCCGCTAAACTCAGCAGAGACTGAACACAAGTGATAAGTCTCCGGAGATACCATGGAGGTGCCGAGGTGCATGGGGCTGCGTGTCTGCTGGCTGTGCCGGCCGGGCTCGGGGCTTACAGGACCTGTCCCGTGCCCGCAGCCTCTCCTGGAGCTACGGCCCAGCAACCAGCTCGTCGTTAACGGCAGAGAGGCTCTGCACAGGCCCGTGGCGAGAACAGAATCGCACTGCTGGAGACCCCAGCACCAGGCAGCTTTCCATGCCACTCCCTCGGTAACTCCAGAAGAGATCTGCTCCATTTACAAATACAGGTGTTTTTCTTGCCAGTGCCTTAAACTCCCCAGGGAGACGCAAGCTGAACTGTGTTCCTCCAACTTGTGACCTACAAGCAAAGACTGCGGAGCCGAAACGTAGCTGCAGCCCTGCTGTGGATGCATGAGTCAGCAGAGACCAGCCCCTCTCCCACCCCAGAGCCATTTCTGAAGAGATTACCAAAGCGGACAGTAGGACGTGCTCACCAGGGCACTAAAAACTGCCAGGAGCAGCACCCGGAGGGGATGTGTTTCAGCCTGGCAGCCTGGCTCACCCCCACTTCACGCTGGAAGAGCTCCTCGGGTCTGAAACAGGCCGCAGGGAACACTGCCCTGCCAGCGCCGGCGGCAAAGCTGCAGCCTGGCCAAATCCTTTCCTCTATAAAGGAACTCCTTCCTGGGCTCAGATCTTCTGGAGGAGGCCCTGAGCCACACTCCGTCTCCTGCAGTGACACTACACAACTCACTGTTTCCTTGAATTCGCTGTCACCCTCGCTGGCACACAAGGTGAAAAGGAATTTAACGGGGAAAGAACACAGCCCAGCCTTGAGCTGCCTGGAGAACAGGTCACCCGGCAGATGATTCGGCCTCACCAGGAGCAAACTGATCTGGAACGAAGCTGCTGACGGGAAAGCACGTCGGAGGGTGAAAGGTGGGCACAAGGATGGGGGAGAGCTTTTGCCAACTTGTTGGATCCAATTAGCCAAAAATAATTGAAAAGCTCAGCAGGAGGCCAGCACGGGGCCAGGACCGCTTTCCTCACCGAGAAGCTTTGCATCAACACGCAGCAGAGCCCCACTCTGAGGGCTGCAGAGCTCGGCTTTAGCTCAGGCCTCCTGGGCTTCTCCTGCCTCATGCTCTGGGTTTGCCGCATGGTTTTGGCAGGTCAGTGGCCACAGGGGATCGTACCCGCTGTGCTCTGAGATGGAGACAGGCTGGAGCCACGTGGCTTTGATCCACTCTCCCATCTGGTCAGTGGGAACATGGATCAAGTTTGCAGCTCAAGCCTGTTTCTGGTTCCTTCGCTGACCTTCGCACCACTGTGGATGAAGGTCAGGAGCCTGGGGCAGATGGGGCTGTTCCCCCCCACACCTCGGCTTGTTAGCAAGGCTGCTGTGACCACTGGTGGCGAACGGTGCTGTTCCGAAGAGCACAGCCCCTCACAGAGGGGGAAGAGGCTGCGTTGTCCTGGGACACAGCCACGAAAGCACTGCAGAGCCCTCTTGACACCTTGGCCTGTGGATCTGGCACGGAGAGCGCTACTGCCTCTCTGTCTTGACGTGGTCTCCAATCATCCTCCTGTGATACGTGGCCAGGAAGATGTCGTTGTCTCGGGGGCAGTCGTAGTGGCAGGAGCACATCTTGATGAACATCATCTTCCGCTGGAAGAAGTCCCCCTCGGGGCAGCGGAACTCCACCTCCACGGTGCTGGTGACGTACGGGGTGCAGCAGCGGCCGTCCGTGCAGCTGCCGCAGAACTTGGGCCGGTAGGAACGGGTGCTGGTGCAGCCCGAAAACTCGAAGCGGAGGCTCTGGCGTGGCTTTGGGGTCCGCACACACTTCTTCCCCTTCTAGGGAGAGAGCAGATGGGATAACAAGGAGATGACAATCAGACCAAAGGTCCACCTAGGCCTGTGCTCCATCTCCATCGCTGGGCAATACGACACAGAAAAAGGGAAGCACAGAGCAAACCCCGTGAGACAGGCTCACGCCTGACAAGTACTGCCCCTGGCATTCACGGTGTTGTGTCCCCTCTCCCCAAGCCCAGTACCTTGGTTTTCTCCATGGGGAAGTCACAGGGCCGGACCATGCAGAGCCGGGTCTCCTTCTCCAGGCGGCACTGGGGGTTGTCGTTGGTTACTCGGGCAGAGATGCCCATGCCGCAGCTCTTGGAGCAAGCGCTCCACTCCGTGGTCTGCACCAAGCAGTTCTCCTGCAGGTCATTCAGCTCCGGCTTCTGGGCTGGATCCTCCCTGAAAACTGAGCCACGTGGAAGAGACACAAGGCAAGGTTCAGGGCTTGGAACAAAGTCTGGCAGCTCCATGGCTGCTCCCAACTTGGTCTAATTCTTCAGGGACAGTAGCAAGGGTCTGATCTGTCCCGTGAGCTGCTCGGCCTCTCAGCAGAAGGAGGACGCAGGCAAGGACGGGGCCATTTCCTACCACAGCCCAGCTCCAGCCAGTTCTGCTGTGATATCAGAGGGTGTGCGAGCCTTCCCCCAGCATCACTAAGGTCTCACCCTAATGGGTCTGGGGTTCAACACTTGGTACCCACACCACGGTGCACAAAGTGAGCAGCCGCCACCAGTTCCAAACCAGATGTGACTCAGGGCCCCAGTCCAAAGGCAGTTTGGATCCACCCCTATCCCCTGGCAAAGAGCTCCCAGCCCTGTCACGTCTGCCCACCGCTCACCCGCCATGGCTGTTTCGAAGCGGTTTTCCTCGCTGCCCTCCTCGCAGATCCACTCTTCGCAGCACTTATTGCGAAACTTCACCCGCCGGGGGTTGGGGCACTCGGGGGACGGCAGCCGCAGGTCGTCGGAGCAGAGGGGGATGCAGCCGATGGCCCCGTCCATGCAGATGCACTGCAGCTTGCAGGTGGGCTGGAAGCTCTCCCCGTTGTGGTAGATCTTGCCCAGCAGGTCACAAGTTGCACCCTCGTGAGCTGTGGGAAGGGGGAAGAGGAGGGGGAGAAGCTGAGCAGATGGTACGGGGCTGGCAGCACGGCCTCTGCCTCAGGGGCTCACAGGGCTCCTGATGAGGGACAAGTGCCCACGTGCAGAAGCTCCCCAATCTGCCATCCCAGTGCTGGATGCAGCAGAAGTTGGCACATTTAATATTTGGCTCCCTGGACCCAAGGTTATTCCCAACATCGATTTTTGGGAGTAGGCTCCAGCCATGCCAGACCTCCCAAAGTTCTCTAGAAAAATCTCTTCTCCATTTGGATGAGCTCCTAAGTGGGACTTTTGTCTTTACAGCTTGCGAACAGCCTGTTCTCCAGTCAGAGGTCTTCCTGGCCGGCTCAGAGAGCGCCCCAGTCAGCGGTGTTGTGCAAGAAGCATTCCTGACACGACACGTGAGCCAGCGGCTTTGCTCCTCGTTACTCCTAGGAGACCAAAAGGCAACATTCTCCTAAGGGCAGTTGGTTCCCCACATGTCTAAAGGTACCTACAAAAGGAAAATAACACTTTGGGTTTATGACCTTTTTGGCTCCTCTGTGATGCAGGAATCTCTTCTTCTCTCCAGCCACAACTTTTTCTATTTCTCTCTGTTCTGATCTCCAGACCTCTCATCTCCAGCCCTCCTATGAGTCTCACTCCTTCCTGATAAAACTTAAATGAGCAAAAAAGGAAACGCAACAGTATCTGACACGCAGGAGCAATCTTCAGTCTGCGGGTGCGAGCAATGCTCACTAGTTCTTAAGTCTGTATTAGCCAAAATTTTTCCAGTGGAAGTTTTCCAGCAGAAAACTCTTATTTGATTAAGAGTTTTGCAGGCACAGATCAATGTCAGGAATGTTTTCAATGGGAAACAACTGAAGCATTTCAATTTGTTATCAAAGATTTCCTTTATGCTCTTACAATAGCTCAACCAATAGACTTGTTGGACAGTATCCATAGAGGGAAGCATTTTGCTCGGGTAATTATTTTAGATACTATAAGGATCAAGATGAAACATTTTGATATAATGGAAGTGGAAAATTTTGACACAGCCAAACGAGTATTCTAAATAACTCACGGAAAGTTTTGAGATTTTTTTTTAACATATATTTTTTTTTCTTTCAGCCTGAAATGAAATGTTGAAATCTCAGAGTTGTTCACAGGACAGAAATCCTGCTTTTGGACAGTTCTCGATAGCTGCTGCTTTCTGCAATCCTGACCCTTAAAAAACAAAAAAATCCATGCAAACCTCTATTGGGAAGTTACCAAAATGAAGGATTCTTGGCTGCTTGCGGAGGCTTACCAGGAAACCTGATCTATTTTCCCCTTAGTCCTGCTTGCCCGTGGAACATCGTCTCAGACAGAAAGTGTTTGGACCAAACAAGGAGCAAGAGCCTCTTTCCATCCCACCTAGTCCTTGAGGGGACACAAATCCTTCCGGGCTGCTAATGCCTTGTTTCTAACCAGAGCTGGATCTCAACTTGCAACTCTTTTCAATGCCATTGGTATAAAAATACTCCTGTGCTCCTACTTAGAAGTTTCAAAATCCTCACTTTTTCCATCAAAGTGGAAGCCATCCATTTCCCCTCTACACAACCATTCATGCTTATTTTTAAATCCTCTTTCACTGTTTTTTAGCCCGAGCCCTCTCCATTCCCGATGAACTGATCATGCTGTTCCCTCAGCAGCGCTCCTCCCCACCCAAGGAATGGCAGCCTGCTCAGGGGTTTTATTATGTTTTCAAAATTCAATCGTCTTGTCATACCCTTCATTACCCTACAATGACCTCACTTTCCCCTTGACTTGATCCAATTAAAGCACCAAAACAGATTGCGCCAGCGGAGTGAGACAGCTCTTTATTTACCAGCTCCGCTCGGCACCGCTGCCACCTCCCGCCTCCAAACACCATGTCCAGCCAGGGAGACTTTTGTCCTTTTCTGCAGGGAATATGGCAGAGCTCGTGAGCTGCTCCCGTCGCCGCAGCTCTGCCAGCTCCCTGCACCCACCCAGGCCACCCCACCGCCCTTAGGCTCTCCTACTCCAGAGGTGCTACGGGATCGTCTCTACCTCTCTGATACTCCAAGGTCTTTGCGGGAAGGGATTAATTTCTCTGCAAAACATGAAGTGCTACATACTGTGATAACACTAAACAAATATACAGTAATTTCCTCTCTGATGGTTCCCTTCCTGTCTCTCCTCATATGGCCTTCAGGCTGGTTCCCAACCCACGAGCCTTTCCTGTGACACTTGAACACCTCTCTGCTCCCTTCTGCTCCTACCACATCTGTCTTATTTGGATACCTGTAAGTCCTCTCTTCTCTATTCACAAACACTGCTCTTTCCCTTCATTTGATTCATCATTCTACTACCTTCAGCATCCTTCACTGCCTCCAAAATCCCCCATCTTCCAAGAGATCAGTGTGAACATCACAAAAATATCACCCAAGGACATTATTTCCCAAATCCTCAGACCAATTTCAGGAGATATCTGGTTCATGTTCATCTGGGACTTTTGCCATGAAAATCTTAATTTCTCGTTTAAAGGCAGGAAGGACAGAGGTGGTCTTCAAGCCTGATTTTCTACACAGCAGGGATTTGGGACTCTCACTCCAATATCTTTGTATCAAACCCATAACCCGTACGTCATGGTGACTACGAAGCACTTTCTTTAGGAAGTTGTCCAGTCTTCATGTGAAGTCTTCGAGATGAAAACTCCACACCCCTGAGTAAATTGCTCCAGCGATTTAGCTACCTTTACCCTACAAACATACACCTCATTTCCAGTCTTAATTAGCCAGTTTACAGCTTACACCCGCTGGATGTTATTACGCCTGCGTTTACCTTATTAAGCTTCCATGCTCAGCTCTGAGGTGTATCAGCACCTACAGAAAGTACTAAGAAGCTCGTGTAGCTTCTAAAGATCACAATAACTGGGGGAGGAAAATTAAACAAATAACTTATAAGAACTTCTCAAAAGAAAGGAGAAAACACCTTCTACAAGTTAAATTCACTATTTAGAGTGAAAAAAAAATTGTATGTGATCCTGGCACTGCAAAACAGCGCGGTTCCACGCCGAACCCCCAAGGCCCATGTCTCGGGTTGATGCGAGTGGTACAGCTGCCGGAGCATTTCCAGAGATGCCATGTGCAGTGGCTGGGCGCTTCCCAAAGCGTTCACATCAGCTTCCCAGCCCTCGTGTCTTCCCAACTATTTTGAAAAGCTCGAATGAAGAAAATGGTCAGCTCCTGGCAGAGAT
The DNA here is from genome assembly GCA_031468815.1 of Morus bassanus. Lineage (NCBI taxonomy): Eukaryota > Metazoa > Chordata > Aves > Suliformes > Sulidae > Morus > Morus bassanus. The sequence continues at coordinate 3,593,765 of CM062590.1, forward strand.
GGGGCAGAGGAGCCTTGTTTTTAAACAAACAGAAGAGCGAGGAAATACTTTTTTCCTCTACACCAAAATAATTTTTGCATGCTTTAAAAATAGCTACTAAATTAAAAAAAAAAAAATCAAAAAGATTTTTCTTTTCTGGCTGAAGAGAGGCATCAGGAGAGAAAACAGGTCTGCATTTGTATTTACCTGGCTCAGTAGTTCCTCATGTTCTACATATACACTATTTTGCAAATGAGTTGTTCAGCTCTTTCCACCCACGTGCTAAAGCCAGAAATGCAGTACGCTTCTTGCATGTAAGCAGTCGGGTGCAAAATGCCGATCTCCAGTGCAAAGGCAGTGAGATCCTGGGTGACATTTCCCAAGCAACTGTACTTTCCATTAAAAGTCCCGATTGCTGATATTTACCCACAGGCGCTACAGGGCTAGAGGACGTCTCCTAACACTGTCACGGGAACACAGGAGAGTCCCGAACTCCCACTCGTGCCTTTGGAAACACCCTTCGTTGCAGAAGGAGGGAGGTTTCGTGTGTATCGGTATCGGCGGATCTGTTGGCTCACAGGGCTGGCACAGATCTCACAACGCGGTGCTGGATGAAGCTCCAAGCGCTACAGGAAATTCTGACGATGCCGTGGGTTTTCTGGGAGGTCTGCAGGCAGAGGGCTGAAGGGGCCGCAAGAAAACCGCACAATAACAGAACATACACTCTCACCTAAGCAGATCCCGCTGCCTCTGTGGATTTTGGAGAAGTCGCAGTAGAGTCCCTTGTGATGATCACAGGGTTTCTGCAGGGAGCAGAGCTCGCCAAGCTGCCTGGCACACACTTTGCAGCAACCACAGGCATCCAACACATGGCTGGTGCCAGCGGGGCACTGCAGAGGCTGGGAAGGACACTGGCATGGGTACGTGCAGGCCTGCGGTTCTACCTGGAGGGCAGACAAGCCATGGAGAAAATGAGTCTCCCGCAAGCCAGCCAGGCAGAGAAATGAAAAACACGAATCTGCTTCAAGCACAGACACCCCGTCAAGAGGAGGGAAGACCAACCTCACCCTCCACCGGAGAGCCCTGCTGCAGAGGATGTGCGTGCAGCTCATGAGGACTCACAAGACTGATCTTTTTCTCATCCCTAACACATCTGGAGCTCAAGGAAAAAAAATATGCCTCTGGGAAGCAGGGCCAAAACAAACAGGGCAAGCAGTAGCTTGGAGTCCCATGTGCAGCTCAGCCCCCCGCTTCCCTGGCAGCAGTAAAATAGTAATTATTAACAGTAAGCAATTCCCAGCTCTTACATAGCACTGTTCAGGAGAAAACATCAAAGCGCTCTGCAGCAGCATCATCAGACCCAGTCTGAAGACAGAAAAAGCGAGGCACATAGTGAAAGGATTTGCCCGAAGTCAGTGAGCGCTGAAAACTAACCCAAAGGCTCCCGAGTCCCACCCTGTCCCCTGAATCTCACACTTGCTTCGTTATTCCCAGAGATGTACCCTCTCCTCTCTCCTTTCCAGGGAACACAGCATAACCAGCCTTCCTCAGGACCTTGTGAATCCACAGCTGCCCCGCTTGGTCACATTGCAGAAGTGCTGGCCACCTCTTGAAACCCGCCCTTGGCTTTTATGCCACTACAGATGCTAAACAGAGATCAGGCTACATCTGAAGGAGGGTTACCTTCTCCAGAAAACCCAGGATACTTCAAACACTCCAATAACTCAGTCTGTGGCATCCTCGTCCTGAATCAGCTTGGAGTGAGTACACTAGCCTTAGCTCTGGATGTGCCCAGATTTGGGCAAGATGTAAAACCACGACTGTGAAAGGTGCAGAACGTATGGTCTGGCAATATCCTCTTGTACCTCCTCAGAAACATCAGTGTGCCAGCTCTAGCCTGGTTTTCTGTTCAGCTCCTGCCCACTAAAACTCTCCAGGTAGTTCGGAGGGATGCAAGAGCACTACCCAGGTGCTGTGCTCTGCCAGACACGGGTCAGCTCCCAGCCCAGGGGCAGCTGCTGCCACAGGGCTGATACAACCCTTGCACGTAAGTGATGCCAGCGAGATGCTTTGGGATCCTGTAGTACTGCGAGCTGGGGTGAAGAGGAAAGCACCCGGCAGGGCAGACCCCTCACAGCTCCGCTGCCACCCGGGGAGAGGGGCTGCAGCCGCTAGAAAGAGCCTGGGGGCAGGCGGGAGGGGAGAACACCTGGAACAGAGGCCAAAAAAATATCTTGCTACAGCTCTGTTTGCACTTGCTATGTCCCATCCAGCTCTCGCTTGTGAAACAGCTTCCTTGGATATTGTGTTTGTCACCAATAACAGTAGTAAAACTTTTCCAGCTGTTTTGACTGTTGCTCCAAACAGCTGCTCTGACTTTAGCTCACATGGGGTCAGAAGATGCCAACTGCTTTGTACTTCTGTAACAATCAGCACAGTATGGTGTAGGACAGGGATCAGTCTAAATCTTAACTCACAAGTCATCCCAGAGTCTCACCCCACCCAGCAGGAATCACCATAATTCTCCTTGAAAACTCCTAGTGCAAAGTATTTTGGAAATAAGCCTCTCCTGCCTGTAGCCCAGCTGTTCTCAGACGGCAGTCCTAGGGCCGCTCGCTGGGAGCTGGCATGTCACAGGGATCTCTTCCCCACTGCTGAAGTGCATTAAAAGACGCTAAAAATACAGAAATACTGTTTTTCATGTATGCAGCTGCTGTAGCTGCCAAAAGGACGTGTTATTCAACCGTGGGTGAGTGGGTGAGGGGTACATGAGATCATAAAACAGGCAAAGCATTCCTAACATAGGACCTATATTAAGACGCAATCCATGCACTTAAAAAAAAATAATGACAACAAGCATTTTCCAATGCAGTGTCAGCCACAGGCCATATAAAGAAACTCCCAAAATAGCTCTGCTACTGAAAAACAAACCAAAACAACCTCTTTCAGGATAACAGAGAATGCAACGGAATTAACCCAACCAAGTTTTCTCTCTCACCTTCATTAATCATCGTTGGTGCTGTTTATTTCCTTTAACAACCCACCCAGAGAAGCTAGACCACCTGGTTTTACCTTCTGTTCACGATCGGCTTCGCTTCCTCATCATATTATGGCTGCTTTTCAGCGCAAGAACGTCTGGATTCAGATCTCTGACGTATCAGAGACCCGCTGGGTGACTCTGCGCCCCTACCTCTTCTGTGCCTCATTTCCCCCACCTGTGAGCACGAGCACAGCTTAAAAGGCCCAATTCATCCGTATTTGCAAGGCTCTTCTCTATACTTCGAGATTTTCCCATCGGTCGGCTCAGACATGCCTCTTTTCCTCACCCCATCCACCTGGACCCAGGGTGTGTTGGGGCTCCTGTTTGCTTGTTTTATTACTGACCAAAGTCAGCTCATGCTATTTATAGCTCCCGCTCCTCTCACGAGCCCAGGAGAGGAGAGAATGAGCTGAAATCTTTTTTGGCTTATGCGCACTCAACAGCGAGCACTGAATAACTGGCTGGCGAGGGGAACTTCTTGAGTTGGGAACAGCTGGTAGAAAGTCAACATTGAACCAACTTCCTGGAGTTCTCCATTACTTAAGTTGCTTTCACAGCAATTTCAAACAGGCTAAGTAATGGATTATGTTGGATTTGCATGGAGCACCCTCCACGGGCTGCTCCTAGGAGTTGCTTCAATACAGTGTGGAAACCACCCAAAGCGTCCCAAAGCACTGCAAGGACTCGCATTCAGAGCGTTGCTGCAGACCCGTACGCACCACAAAGACCAGCATTTCCACATAACATGCCACTGACCTCGGTGCAGAGGGATTCAACTTAGAGAACATTTAATTTTCTTCCCCTCTGCAGAAGGGTCTGTCCCCAAAATTACACTTTTACCTTCACTGAGCAGGATCCTAAGTTCAAGTTCACTATAGCCTTGACCTTGTTTCTGTTGAGGAGCATATCTGTGAACTTTGAGAGCACCAGAACAGAACCAGTATCAGAGATCAAGGCTATAGATTTGAGAAAGTGCTAACACCTGGAATATCAGCTCCCCCTGCTCCTGGCTTTGCGGGCAGCTCTCACAAGATCGCAAGCACCATCTGTGAATGGTGAATTCGCATCTGTGTGAATCTGCCACTCCTGGGACCCCTAAACGACGGCCGAGCCACAGTGGGAGTAAAAACTGACTAGAGGACTCCCTTGCCTGTGCTCCATACATGTTCACCACTGACTCCCAGGTCCCAACTGCTCAGCTGACAAGCCAGAACAAGCTTCCTCCCAACTGCCAGCACCGAACCCAGTTACCTGGGGGGAAAGAAAAACTGAGAATGTTCTTCCTGCTTCATACTCACATAAAACCTCTTCCCCCTACACCCTCAGGAAGGCACGAAGGGGGGGGACACGAGCTCACACCACTGCAGCAGTTCTGTGGCATCATCAGGACTTCTCATTCCCGATCGGTCAATGTCCACACGAGCCCAGGGAACCAGCTAAGGGGCCAAGCCAAAGAGGATTTCTAAAATGTGCTTGGGCTCACGACAGCATTCAAAGGGCTGGGAGAGGAGTGTTTTGAGGCTGAGCTAGCTGTTTGCAAAGTGCTTTGGGAGCCAGGGGCTAACACTGCAAGGTAGAAGTAATACAATAAACACATAACTAACTGGTTGTCTTTCACGCTCCAAGACCGGCAGTAGACAAAGCAGTCAAAGCACAGCTATTCACATACTACAGACACTGAATTATCATGGATAATACCTGCTCTCCCTCCATCACGGGCTCTGAAGGCACCTTCCCAGGTTGCTGCAGCACGTTGTAAAACAGCCTGTTATGAGAGACAAGAACGACTACCTCCATTTCACGGACAGAGAGCGGAGGCACGGAGACTCGCCCAGGCTGAGCCCGGCAGAGTTAAACATAACTCCCAGCAATCCCGGTTCTACTCTCACCTCCGAACAACACAGGAAGCAGATTCAGGAGCAACAGCTCTCGTTTCCTTGCGCGATCCACTAAACATCACTCTCAATGCTCAAAGAAAGTTAAAAGTGCCATTTCCAAGGTAGTCGGCAGGTTTAGGGAAAATGACATCATCTCAGAGTAATACTAAAGTGTCACAGCGGTGGGATTCACTGCTTTGTGACCAATATGATGCTGCCAAAGCTGGGTCAGTGCAAGAAACAAGAAAACCATCCCAAACCGCAGAAGTTACCCTGAGGTCACAGCAGCGTTAGGTGCACAGGACACCCTTCCTGGCACGAAAGGGGCTAGCACATGCCGAGTGCTGCCAGGAACAATCAAACAGACCTTATCAACCAGAAGTTTATTGCATCTATCAGCACAATAAGCCTCACAAGGTGCAGTGGCTCTGTGAACCTGATTTCTTGACCAATCCAAAAGGCACTTACTGCGATTTAGATACATTAATGACTGCAGCAACGTTCCTGCTATTAGTGGCACTGTTATAACACACAGAAGTCCTAAGCAGAATCAGCTGCTCTGTCAAGCACTTGTATTAACACAGAAACAGGCACAAATCCTGCTCTGGAGAGGCTGCAGTCTAATTTCGCCCTCAGGATTGCTGGTTTTGGGAACACATGGGTGGATTCAGTGGCAGCTGGGGAAGGATGGTGATGGTAAGGACCTGGGATACGAGAGTTTTATTCCTTGCAGTGACATTAATTCAGTAACTTCACCTCTCTCTGTTCTCTTCTCCCCCCTTGTAAACCAGGGCTGGCTTCTAGCTCACAAGAGTGAAACAAAATCCATTCACATTTGCCCGGAGCTTTGAGATCCACAGATGACAGGCGTTACGCGCGCTGCAGCTCCGGGAGTGATTTAGTTACACGGTACGTTTGCATTGCCCTGCTAACAGCCAACCTTCTCTCAGAAACCTTTGGAGGCAGGTGGCAGCTGGGAAGAGTTATTCAGCCTAAAGCATTCGCATGCATCAAAGCAAGAAGCTGCAATGCCCAGCCAGCAAACGGAGCTGCTGCAGTGCAATACATACCCAGCCAGGTGCAAGGAGGAGGAGGAGGAACAGGGTCCAGGTCACTGCCCCCAAGTTGCCAGACATCCCGAGTAAAGGGAAGGGAGGGATTCAGGCTGCTGACTGACTCACTCCTTCGCCTTCGGAGTTTCTCCTCTCTCTTTGGAGAAAGTTGCACACCAGCTCCTCTTTAAATAGCCTCCTGGAGGGGGCGTGCCCCGCGCTTGAGTGACAATCTGGAAAGCAAGCTGAAATGGGTGCAACAAAAAATGTCCAAATTCCAGGGAACATGAGCAGATTCCTGTGGCCCTGGCGGTTACGGGGCTGCCGGCACAGCCTGCAGCTTGGTTATTTTCCACGTGGGTAAATCAAATCCCAGTAAAAGCAGGATTATTATTTTTTAATTTTTCCTCTTTTTAACTCCGAAAGTATGAAGCCTGGGACAGCTTTCTTGACACAACCCCCCTTTCCCTACCTACATCCATTCCTTTTTGGCTGCAAGAGCTGAGGACTTAAATAAGCAGAGCTTTGTGGTGCTCAGTTTTCCTTTGAACAGGAGGGAGAGATGGAAAGTTCAGCACTGTTAGGCGCAATTAGGTACCATAAATGACCGTGCATCACCAGCGCTTGCTCCTGCCAGCTCTGAGAAATGAAAGTTTCATGACTATAAAGACCTCTGTCTGAACTCCTGCACTGAGGAGCTGTTTGTTTTACGCGGCAATGAAAAGCTACAGGGTGAAGATTATTGATAAAGGACAGCAGTTCCCTGTAGTGCTTTACCTGCACATCGGGGTTGATGCAGGATATCACACATTTTTATCTCAGGGCATGATCTTTTCTGTTTGCTGCTGAAATACAGAACCAGGCTTCTACACAGCCTGCACAAAAAAGACCTTTAGAAGATGAAAAATTTGTTTTGTGTGTTAAAAGAGTTTTGTTTATTCCCAAAGAGCAAGCGGAATGCAGCCATGGAAAGACGAGGAGAAGGAGTGCAGCAGAGGGCACTCTTAGTCCTTGCTGGCCTGGGGTGTGACAGAGCAGGTTGGGTACCAGAAAGGAATCCTCTGCGCCGCACATGAAGTGGCCTTAAAAAGATGGAGCTGTGCCTTTGAGTCAGGGACCTTTCCAGGGTAGAAGTGGTGCAAGATCTGGGTACTTACTTTGGGCTTTAGCAGGGGCAGGAGCATGCGCGGAATGCGCTGTGCCATACAGGCCCTACCGCATCCCAGCGGAGTGTGCTGGGAAGTAGGACAGAGGATGAAGGAAAATACAGGGAGTGTGTAGTGGGTCATTTAAATTCAGCCTCCTTCCTTCCTGCCTCCAAGTGCAGGGCATCTTAGCTGGGAATCAAGCCCTGCATTTTCCTCAGGCCCTTTCAGGTCCCCGTGCAACACCAGATCAGCCTCCACACTCCCTATGCCGCTGTCTGTCCACTACTGAAAACAGACAACTCTGACTCTTAATTAATTAGCACTTGGAAAACCCTTTGGAATTTGGGGCTGGAGAGCATTAGCACAGTGCAAACTACCTCAGATGCACCTCCTTCTTCTCCTCCTCCATAAGACAAGGGATTTCACAATGATTTCCGTAACTGCTACCTCTACTAACGTCACAACCAAGGATTACATCTCCACACAAAAGATTTAATGTACTGGAGGCGGTAGGAACATCCAGTGCCCTAGAGCAGCTCGGAGCTAAAGGCAGGCTAGCTGGAGATACATTCCTTCCCCTTTGGGGAAGGCTTGGCACCTTAAACTATGTTGTCGCCTAAAATTAGCCGCTCGCATTTTGCAGGACATTCTCCCATTGCTCGTAAATGAGACAGAGATAAAGTGCTACACACCTCTGTTCTCATTTTCTCACACAGCAAGAATATAAACCACAGCTGACTTCCAAGCCGTTTGGGGCATCTGAGGGTGTGATATTTCTGCCATTTTAAAAGGACAGTGCTTAATGTATGGCTCGATTCATACGTTGCTCCTTGCCCAAGAAGCAGCAGTTGCACCTTGAGCTTTGATCTTCCAAATTCTGCTTTCAGGATTTCTTCTAACCTGCTGCACAACCTCAAATGAACTGTTCAACCAAAATCATAATGCTCACTCACCTGCAGGAGTTTTGCGGGGAATATTCAGCACTAAACCAGCATTATGATGCCTGATTAAGTTTTCAACCTACAAAAAAAAAAATTTTGATTATAAAACATCCTTACCAAGCTGCTCATCATCATCCACCTGAACGCTTTCATCTTCCCAGAACAGTAGCGTAAGTAAAACGTACAGAATTGCAATCCTGCTCATCCTTCAAGGCACCTTAGCTCTGCCATGGCCAGCCCACTGCCTCCCCTCCCTTGCCAAGAGATGCTCCTGGATCCACTCTAGCTCCTTTACTGGATAACAGAACCAACATCTTGCACCAGTATCTTCACTGCAAGATGCCAGGAGCCGCGCCAAGCCCTCCACATGAGGGTTTCTGGGGACAGAGGAGTCCACTTTGCCTCTCGGAGCCCAGAGCAAGTCTGCCACAAGGGCACCTTTTTACCATAAGCTGAAAAAAAGTAGAGGAGCAGCAGGACCTGAAGGACAAGTGTTACGGAGCTCCCTACACCCGTGGTTCAAGATTTTCTCAGGGCACTGTGACAACCAAAACCACCCCCCTAATGCTGGCAGCTGAACTGTTCACCCCACTGGACATGCCACTTGCCAAGAAGCAAGAAAAGAACGTGAAGGTTGAGTGACTCAGAATGATCAAAGCGAGGAAACTCCCAGGATAACACCAATTTGCGTCTCTTCTTTTTGCCTGAGCTGTCTCAAGTGAAGGGATAAAGATGTCAACCCTGCTTAAAATCTCCCTCAAGCAAAGAATAGTGGGTGTTTAATTCACCTTGTTACATTCTTCTGGGTTCACTCACCACCCCCAACCAATGGCTTTCCTGAATTTATAGTAATTAAAAAAAGAAGACATTTAGATAATTGCTAAAAATCATATAAGACTAAAGAATAAAATTAAGGCAAGCACACACACAGTTTTTTGGCTCAGCGTGATCTCTCCCAGTGGCACTCTGCCTGCAGAAGCCAAAATAAAAAGGCGGTACAAGCAGCACAGTAAGGGGAGTCATGCTCACCCAGACCTCAAGGACTTCAAAGCTGTCCCCTGTCTCGGAGCTGCTCGGTCGTCCACAGGACGTGCTGGTGGCCCTCAGGACTGCTCCTTATGGGAAGGCTTCCATTCTCACAGCTGGCCAGTGTCAGCAAAAGTCACTGTGGAAGTGGATCACGGGCAACCACTCTGATTTGGCACTCTTAACTTTATGAGCCTCATTGAAATTATATCCAACGGAGATCTGGCCCAGCAGAGGTGGTGAGATTCACCCGGCGAGATGGTCTGAAACACAGGAATTCCATTTCATTGTTCATTACCTAACTACTGATGCCTGCTTGGTGCATCCTGCTCACATGCTCAGGCTAAACCGATTGCCAGATTTCACAGAATCACAGGACGGTGGGGGTTGGAAGGCACCTCTGGAGATCATCCCGTCCAACCCCCGTCCTTGAGCAGGCACACCCAGAGCAGGGGGCACAGCACCGCGTCCAGGAGGGGTTTGAATGTCTCCAGGGAAGGAGAGTCCACAGCCTCTCTGGGCAGCCTGTCCCACTGCTCCGGCACCTCACAGGAAAGGAGTTTTTTCTCATGTTCAGGTGGAGCTTCCCGTGTTCCAACTTGTGCCCGTTGCCCCTTGTCCTGTCGTTGGGCACCACTGAAAAGAGTCCGGCCCCATCCTCTTGACACCCGCCCTTCAGATACTTATAAGCATTGACAAGGTCCCCCCTCAGCCTTCTCTTCTCTGGGCTGAACAGACCCAGGTCTCTCAGCCTTTCCTTATAGGAGAGATGCTCCAGGCCCCTGATCATCTTGGTGGCTCTCTGCTGGACTTGCTGAAGCAGTTCCCTGTCCTTCTTAAGCTGGGGACCCCAGAACTGGACGCAGCACTCCAGATGTGGCCTCACCAGGGCGGAGCAGAGGGGGAGGATAACCTCCCTCCACCTGCTGCCACACTCCTCTCAATGCACCCCAGGACACCGCTGGCCTTCTTGCCCACAAGGGCACGTCGCTGGCTCATGGTCACCCTGCTGCCCACCAGCACTGCCAGGGCCTTCTCAGCAGAGCCGCTTTCCAGTAAGTCAATCCCCAACCTGTACCGGTGCGTGGGGTTGTTTTGTCCCATTTTTGCCGCCTTCTGTTGTTTGAGGATAAGATGCAATTCTTAAGATTGGCTGGGCACTTTCATCCAGCTTCTCCCCTGATGATACAAGGCTGGAAGACATAAGTGACACTGCTGATTTCTCCATCTGTGATATACTACTAATAAAAGAACAAAACCCATCAACCTCTATCAAGGCCGTAAAGTTGCTGCAAGGTTGGGAAGGAGCTCTGCAGGTCCGTGTGCCTTGGGGTAGGACGGGTGAGCAGTCTCTGAATGCTTTTGGGCTAAACATGGTTCCCAGAGGCTTAACAGCTGAGATGGTCTCTTCCAAACCCGTGTTCCAGTTCAAGTTCAGTGCTAATTCAGCATCTGCCTAGAGGGACATTTGGGGTCAGATTCTTGCCATCTAATCCTTAGGCACTTAAGGCATCGACATTAGAAGTCTAATCTCTCTAGGCTCTCTTTATAATCAGTTGAGAAGGACCAAAGCTCCTGAACTGCATTCTGTCAGTCCCTAACTCCGTTGCTCTGTACACCCCAGCTGTATCACGATGCTAGTCGCTGCAAACCGTCAAGAGAAAGTGTCATATAAAGGCCACACCAGAGCTCAGCAAAGGCTAAATGCTACAGCATATCTGACTCCAATCTGGGTGGGAAAGGCTGCCCTGCCCTAAGAAGGGAAAGGGCAGGAAAAACCACCCCTCCCCACTTCAGCACAGCCTTGGATGAAATCTGGACTGCAAGGAAACACCCACCGGTTTCAGCAGAGCTAGGGTTCCCCTCTCCACCTGGCTTGCCAGATACTACAGCCCCAAGGGCACGCTGCTGCGCCCATCCTTTAAGGGATGTCGGGTAGGGCACAAATTTTGTCCCTGGCTGCAGAGTTCACTAATGAAGTCTACAGGGTTTTTTGGTTCTGGGAGGAACACTCCATTGTATTTGAGGATTTATTGTGAAATAGAAGCCTATCAAGGGACGCAAAACTTGGGATGGGTGGGGTGCCTGTCGATGTCCTTATAAAGGAAGTAAATATATAAAACCACTCTTGGCATCACAAATTCGGAAAGAGCCAGTGCTTAGACACAGAGCTTGCCAGCAAAAGCACACATTCTTTTCTGGAAAAAAAAAAAAAATACCCCCCCAGAGCCTGATCTCGGCAGGAGGCAAAAAGCCAATTCTGCAGCTTACCAAAGAGTGCGCGACCAAGGGCACCCAGGGGGCTGCCAGGAAAGACACTAAACCCCATTTATCAAGGCATAGAATTCCCGTTTCAGAACAGGTGAACGGTAAGACAGTCAACACTTCTAAGGACATATGTGCAACAAGAAGCTTTCCCCAAGCAGAGCACCACAGGTGTTGAGCTCTTTGCAAAATATAGGCCTTGGTTTTGGAAGCAAAGCACCTGACAGTCTTCCCCCTCTCTTTTGCCCTGTTTCTGCTGTTGTGAGAAATCTGGTCTTTCACCCCAACCCAGAGCAGAGCCAGCTGGGAGGGTTTCAGGCCAGTTAGGAGCACTCTGATTATCTAACCTGACTTCTTGCCTAACACAGGCTGGAGGATTTTGCCTAAATAGTGCACAAGATCCTGCAACAAGGGCTTCCGCGACCAGCTTCCATATTCTGCCTCCTGGCAGGCTACAGCGAGCTCTGAATATGGCAAAGAGGCAGAAGTTCATGCAAGGACCAGGCTCTGGACTAGAGCTCCGATGATCCTGGCCTAACACCCAGCCCTGCTGCAGTCCCCCTGCGTAACCCTGGGCACACTGTAGCTACAACCCCTTCAAAGAGCGGTGAGAAAGGGCTGCAAGCACAGCTTGTTGCCTGACCTGACCATGCCTGGAGGCAGCGTGGGCTGCGCAGAGCTGTCTGAGGGCACAACCTGCACCAGGCGTGCTTGTGCAGGCAGGTGCCCCAGGATCCCTGGGGCTCAGCATCCAGGTTACTGGTCCGTGCAGAAAATCAGACCTCAAGGGCAATGCAGACAAAGCTGCCAGCAATCACTCCATGCCTCAAGGTTTGTCAAGGTGCAATAAAAAAGTACCTGTTACCTGCAGACCAGCACAGGTCTCCCCGTGGTAGTGTAATAGCAAGTGATCTTCTGAGACCCTGCTCTATTACTTGTCAACAACTGCAAAATTTGGATGCAAATGTGAGTCACCATCACAGCATTTGTGCTGAGGCATTGGCTTGCACAGAACTGCGGGAGCAACAGGCCCCGGGAAGAAACAGTCAACTGCACCCACCTGTGAAATGGATGCTTCCTCGGGTTTTTCTACTTCTTATCTTACTGCATGCTTAATTATCCTGAAGGAGAACTGCAAGGAGGGAGGGAGGGTATGTTTAAGGTGGACTTGGACAGGATCATATAAGGAGGCCTCCTGATCTAGAGGACTCCTCTGGCGCACACCTCCGAGGTACCTGAATAACGCACCGCCTTTTGTGGGATTTGGTCCCCGCAACACCTGCATGGGTGTGGCAGGGCAATATGGCTTGTGAAAGAGAAGGGAATAACGAGAGGTCTCTCTAATTATGGGCTCCTGCATCAGTCACTGGGTTCTGCCACCCCCGGAATAAGCAGCCACTCTGCCATAATTACCAGGAGCTTTTTCTAGTGCATGAGCCAGGCACTGCTGTGTGTATACAACCGTATCCAAAAGGGCGCAAGGTAAAATTCTCCACCAGATCCCATCTCTCCAAAGACCTCTGGGATCACCTAAAAATCCAGGACTTGGCCCCTCAGCCAAAATAGCTCTGCCAAAATCAATAGATCTTCCCTAATTTATACCAGCTGCACATCTCACACAGATTCAACAGGCAGCAACAGGTCCCTGAGTTCTGCCAGGCTGGTAGGACCTGGAGGGGTGGGTGGCCCACCAGGACTTGTGTGTATCTCTCATTAGGGATTTGGGATTCCAACAGGAGCCTGCCCACACCTTTCCCATTCAGGTTTTGGAAAAAATCCAGCTCATTACATGGAATCAGTGAATAATTTAGGCTGGGAGGACCCTTAGGTCATCTGGTTCCTCCTGCAGCTGATCCCAACGCAGAGGATAGAGAGGGGGGGACTTCAGAGACCAGGAGAGCAGTGCAGGTCAGTGGGCTCTGCAACTTCAGCAAGGTAGTGCTCTTGCCAGCCTGTTCCTGTATGGCATGAAAGAATTTCCGCACATGAATCTTTGATTACCTTTCTAGCCCCTGGGGCTGTAATTGTGAGCCAGCCTTAACACAGGGCTTGTACCTTTAGGGAGGCAGAGACTTCTCTCGGCTGAAGGGAGTGTTAACCTTGGAATGTAATACAGACACCTTCCAAATTAGCTATAAACCAACTACTTCACTGCTGATTAAAGATCATGATCTTCCTCCAAAGGTCTGCCCAAACTGCTGTAAGTTACAAACCGATGAGAAATAATTTGGGAAATGTTAAGTGTGAGACTTTCACTTACATGTTCTTCGTTCTTTGTTTTTGTTACAGGCACACATCTATGAGGTTGATCTTTCATATTTGGTTTTTTCATTTGTTTCCTTACTAACAGATTTTTTTAGAAGTTTCACGTCACAAATGTTTAAGAATAGACAAGTCCCAAGCTCCATGAATAGCCTTGTTATAAGAATGGCATCATTTTCCACAACATTAATAAGAAATAGTCTGTATTTACAGCCGTCATTGCCTTCAGACAGACCGAACTCACACAAGCTGAGGAAGATGAAATGTTTCAGCAGGCTGCAGCCTGCGTGAGGTCTCTAGCAGGGCTTTCACGTGAGCAGAGCCAGGGCAGTGCTCCTGGGCCCCAGCCCCGGTCACCCGCTCCTCTGGCTGTGTGTTGGATGATGTGTGCCGCTGCTCAGCACCTGGCGCCTCTCTCCTCCCCTAGAGTCTTGTCCTCAACAATTGCACTAGCTCTTTTCCCCAGAAACTTGTATGATGTTAGAAACCCTCTTGATATATTTAGAGGTGACAGTTTTATTAGCTACTAGTGGAACATTATTAGTTCTGCCTACGAACACTGCATTTTTTCATACCATTTTATGAACTGGTACAACAGCATTACTGTTACAAACCTGCTTAAACCACTTTAAGTTCAGAGCCTTTATTTTCAGTGTGGCTTTTGCTGTACTGCCTTTTAAATACCCTGTTGCTGGTAAAGCAACCACTATGACAGACTACTAAAGCTTCTACAGTTTAGGCCATTTTACCCCAGAGATGGAGCCACAGATGTTTTCAAATAAGTTTTACAAAGCCTCAGTCTGTTGTTGTTGTTGCTGTTTTAAGGAAGTTATTTGAACCAATAATTTTCATCTCTATAGTTTAAGTTGTTTCACCCTCAGAAGCATGATGTCATCTGGCAACAAAGGTGCCTAGAGATGGGTTTGAAAGCAGACTTTAGGTGAATAATATTCCCTTGATTTTGTCCAGTCTGATCCCTGCAACACAGCCATGAGTCAGGTAAAAGAAAAGCTGTAGCTGGTTCAATTTCTTTGCCAGGCAAATAGCCCCAAATCATCTTTACTCTAATGCCTCTTTATGCAGTCATTTCACAATGTTCTCCCTTGTGCATTAGACTGGAAATGAATGACCTGCCTGGCAGAGATAGGCCAATCTGTGAGGTCAAGAGGCTTTGTTAAAAAACAGTTATTGGGGATTCTCAAATTACTACAGTTTTGAGCCCAGGATGTTCTGACCTCAAAAAAAGGGGATAGGTATGTCATGGTTTAACCCCAGCGAGCAACCAAGTCCCACACAGCTGATCGCTCACTCCCCCCTGGTGGGACAGGGGAGAGAATTGGAAAAGTAAAAGTGAGAAAACTCACGGGTTGAGATAAAGACAGTTTAATGGGTAAAGCAAAATCCGCGCGTGCAAGCAAAGCAAAACAAGGAATCCATTCCCTCCTTCCCACGGGCAGGCAGGTGCTCAGCCATCCCCAGGAAAGCAGGGCTCCATCATGCGTAACAGTGACTTGGGAAGACAAACACCATCACTCCGAACATCCCCCCTTCCTCCTTCTTCCCCCAGCTCTATGTGCTGAGCACGATGCCATATGGTGTGGGACATCCCTGGGGTCAGTTGGGGTCAGCTGTCCCAGCCGTGTCCCCTCCCAGCTCCTTGTGCACCCGGCAGAGCATGGGGAGCTGACAAAGTCCTTGACTAGTGTAAACACTACTTAGCAACAACTAAAACATCTCCATATTATCAACACTGCTTTTAGCACAAATCCAAACCATAGCCCCACAGTAGCTACTGTGAAGAAAATTAACTCTATCCCAGCTGAAACCAGGACAAGGTAAAATGAAAACTAAGGAGCCTGCGATGTTTCAAGGAGGTAAGGAAAAAATGCTTTTCCTGCCAGGGCAGCTCTTGGTCACTTGGCACTCAACACCTTCAAAAACCACACAAAAAACAACACAAAAAAACCACAGAAAGGTTCTCAACTCTGGCATTAACTGTTAGAGCTCTGTGTGTCCCTGATATTCCAAGTGGAGAAATAAATAACCAGCTGCACAGACTCACCAGTGTCATTGCCTTTCCACTAAAAGAGTGAAACTCACCCTCTCCACGTGCAAGTCCCGTGGACCGGTGAAGTTCCTCCTCTGTTATGCTCATCTTCCTTCAGAGGAAACAGTGAGGGCCAGGGCACAGCTCAAATGCCTGCAAGCCCTGCAAGCCTGTTCATTCTGCCCCAGACGAGGAGGGCTGGCAGGGCCGTGTGGATCCCTTTCCTAGAACAAAGGAAACAAACAAAATTACTTCCAGCTTCTCAAATTCTCAAAATAATATGTCAGTTTAGTCTGTACTGCTATCCTGTAAAAAGAGTTTGGAGAAACAAAGGGAACAAGACAAATTGCCATGCTCGCACTGGGGCTGTTCACTTTACCAGAATGTACATGGGACAGAGCTTGTGATGCCATTTTAAGCCCTAGGTGTATTTCAAGGGGATCGCCACTGAAGGGGCCAGGGAAGAGTCCAGGCTGTGCTGAGTCAGAGGGGAATCCCATGAACCAGCCTCACAACAAGGATACAAGACCCTTTTTCATCCTTCACATGACCTAAAATTAGAGTTGAAAGATAGAATCTTGTGGCAGAAAAATCACCCGCAACAAAGGGACCTCAGGAGCAGACGCATGAGGTTAATTTGACACTGCACTGATATAACGAAAGCCAGAACTTCACCCCTAGCATTCCTGTGGCAGCCGCACGGTGATTATGCTAGTCCCTGGTTTCATCAGAGAATGATTTCAGCTGGCAGTGGGGCTCAAGTGATATGTTCACTGCAGGATGACCTCCTGAGGTTATGTACACAGCGCTGGCAGTCACTCCTTCGTTGATCATTTTGAGACTAACTTTCTGGATAGTCATCCCACAGCTCAAACAAAGTGTTATGAGGTACAGAAGAATATTTAAAGCAGCATTGTTGTGATCAGCAAGGCTTTCACATTCCAAAAAGATTACTGAAACATTCTGCCTGGTCAGTGAAGCTACTGGCCATGTGCCTTTTCATCATCGGCTGGTCTTCAAAAGGAGACGTAAGGATCCCTGCTAAAACTGAAGCCACACAAACAGGAGGCGGAGAGCCCAAACTTGTTCTGGAGAGGCGTTCCCACAACCCCGGGCCGTGGAGCCGTGCTAGCACCAGGTTTCGGTGACCTGGTGTTGGACTCAGATCTGTGAGCTCAAGACCGAACCCATTCCCCCTTCCCAGTCTTAAGGCTCAAAATGGTGTTTCCTGCACGGCCCCCCACCAGGCTTGGCTGACTGATGGTGCAGCTTGTGCCAGTGTCTGCTCAGCTCTTTCCCACACTCAGAATCTCATTTTTGCTGTTCCACAGGCTACAGCATAACTATCCTTTAGGGGAGACATGTCAGTGCCTGCAAGCTCGGTCTCATCTGCTGCCATGAGCTCAGTTCAGCCTCTCCTCCAAAGCCAGCGCTGGGAGGTCATCACTTGCCTTGGGTTTGAGTGCCAGAAATACCCAACTCATCAGAGTTTTCTGGCTCAAAAGCTGCCACTTCCATAGGAGCCTCCAGGGAGGGGAAGGGATAGGCTTTGCTTAATTGTTTTGTTTTTAAAGTAGTGCTCTCTCATCCTATTTTTGTCCCAGGATTGTTTTAATTGGACAGCTCTAAAGCTCTTTGCAGCTCATTCAAAAGGAGGGAGAGAGAGCAGACCCTTCGGTTTTACCCCATCCCTACAGAGGGATTGTTGCTTTTCCAAGTCTTCCCACCTAATGACTTATCGGACAAAAGGGAGAGCCCTCGATCTGTGCCAATGACTCCAAAGTGACGAGGGACACCGCAGGGCTGGGAAGGAGACAGCATGAAAGGGTTTTCTGTCTTCTCCCCTTGAGTCCCTTCTCCTGAAGTCATTGTGTCCTGTGAAAACCATTGAGGAAGGTGACTGGCATGGCAGGGAGGCAGTGGTGTAGGATGTGCACACAGCGGGCTTGGCAAGAGGTGGCTGACTTGTAGCTGGAAGACAGAATAGAGCAGCTCAGGAAAAGGTGCCTTAAAATAATCTTGTCATTCAAATCTCTCAGGTGAGGCCACAAAATGAGCTTGGGGAATGGCAATTCCCTTCTTCTTGTGAGGTTTATTGTTTTATTTGGTTGTGGCTGAGTTTTTTTCTGAGCACAGGTGCTCCGGTTTGCACATTCAGCAACACCTCCCATCAATTCACGGCAGAGTGATGCTACGAGGGAACAACGGGTCTGTTCCCAATTTCTTCAGTGCTGCCGTCACCTCAGCCTCTGCACTAGTCAAGTCTCTCCTACACACAAGGTCAGAACCAGGTCCTTTCTATTTCCCAAGAGAGAGACACATCTGCACTGGGGCTCCTGGGGAGACGATTCCATGTACAGCTTTTAAAGACAGAAGCTTCTAATTCTGGAGTATCTGGGGTTCTTCGGCCCCAGGTGAGAGCTCAACGGGCAGTGTGAACCTCTGGATTTTGGGGGCATCAGCAGAGCCATAGCAGGAACAGTCAGCCATCATCAGTCCCCATGTTTCTTCTCTATCAGACTCTCTCCTCTGTTGAAGAGAGGGACCAGGTACAAGGGAATGTCCATTTTCATGTTGTAGGTGCTGTGAAGTTAAACTGGAGGGAGCATGCTTGTGTCACACAGGCTGATGATCTCCTCTATAGTAACAACTCTTCCCAGGTGCCACGTGCCTGCTCTTTTCTTGGGAAGAAAAGGGTGTAGAAGCCATTGGACAACCACAGACCTTGCACCAGCCTCTGTGCTGCCCCAAGCAATCTGCTTAGTGGCTGCTGGAAAACATAGAACGTCTTCAGTGCTGGGGGCAGGAGCAGGTCCAGCTGCAAATCTTACCCCTGCTTTGTGAATATACAGCATACCTGTCCTGTAACACCTCCTAGGGCCAGCAGCTAGCATGGCTACAGTCCATGCTGGCTCTGGTGAGCCAGGCTTTAGTGGGCTGATATTCTCCTAGCAGGATCTGGGCTTGCCCAGGGCATGGGAGGGAGGGCAAAAGCATTTCTCCTGTCCTTTCCTGTGCAGAATGGAGAAGCAGCCAGGATCTGACCCTGCTATTCCAGTCCCAGATAAGTGAAATAGTCATAAAAGCATATGTATGAGATATGAGCAAATGTGAGGGAGGGTAGGGGCTCTACTGCGGTTGTATTATCCTTCCACATCCTTTACAGGAAGATATTCACTCAATAAATATCATGGGTTATGGCTGGGCCTGGAGTTCACGCTGAGTTTAATGGACTGTGCTAAGCAAGCAGAGTGTGTGTGAATGTGCATGTGTATTTCTTCTCTCTTGCTGGAGGGAAGCTCTTCTGGGTTCTCCCTACCTGACTGACAGCTCCTGAGTCAAGGAGCTCTGCACCTCTCCTTAGGCTAAATTAAATTGGCATTTCAAAATAGTGCTGGTATATTTAAGGAGGGGAAGGAAGGCAAACCCATCCATTATCAGTGAATATGGAGTTTCTTCATGAGAGCTACGGGAACCTGAGATCTGGAGAGAGCTAGAAAACATTGCTTAGAGGTAGGGCCTCGGAGGACCCACACCAGCTTACACCAGTTGAGCCTCTGACCTCAATTCCCTTTGGGCTTTTGGCACTCAGATGGCTAGGGTGCTTTTGGAAAAAATTCTAAGCATTTGTCTGCATCTGTGGACCCTTAACTACCTTGAGTTCAGCACTGGATCTCAATTTCTTCTGGCAGTTGGGGTTGTTTTGATCAAGGTTTTGGCCTGCCTGAGGGCTCAGAGTCAGTAGAGAAGCTGCTGTCAGCATCCCCAAAGCTCAACCCCCTCCTCTGTTACAGCATCCTGCTCCTCCACATTCCCATTGCATATCCCTGGAACCACTGTGACCACAGCAGGACGACTCCCCAGTTTTATGGCCACAGGAACTGTCCCTCTGCAGTCCCCCGTGGCATTAATCAGCATGGTCCCTCCGAGGGTTCTTTCTTTGTTTACAAACTAAAGAAACCCAAATTCTTGCGTTACTGAGAATTTCCGCTCAGCTGTGGGTCACATTTTAAGATTCCTGTGTTTTTCTTTCCAAGTAACAAATGTTTGTTTTGCTGAAGAAAAAGTGAGTGATCCTGTTCCACTCAAATGGGTGTAAATCAGGAGTAATTCCAATGAATCCAAGGGGCCAGGAGCAGGGAAAACCCAGCAGGAGAAATGTATCCTCCCCATTTCTATGAGCATATGAAGGCCAGATTTCTTAATTCCTTTACCCCCCACTGCTTTTGTTCTCTTCCCACCCTTGTCCTGTCTCCCTGTTAGAAAGAATGTCATGACTGGGATGTCAAAGAGCAGTTATCACTAGATGTTTGGTTGGGGTTTTTTTAATAAATATATGATGTTCTCCAGATGCTAAAGAACCAAGCAGGCTTCAGATGATCGCCTCTGCTCTCATTTACACAGCTATAAATCCTGAGTCACTCCACTTACTTCAGCAGACTAATGCCAGATGCAAGCAGAGGAACTAAGATCAGCATCCAACCCCGAGCTACTAAAAGCAAACTGACCAATTGCATTTCTCAGAGAAAGACTTTTACAGTGATTAATGACAGACAAACAAAAGAAGGGCCTTGGGACACCTTTCTCTAAGTCACAGCAATTTTCACTTAAGCAACTGGGACATTTTTTAAAGCCCAAAACAAGAGAGACAAAACTATTTACTGTGCTCAACTGACCCAGTTTATTTTTTTTTCTTTTTAAGAGGATACATGCCTGCTGGGAACATGAATGAAAAGGTCCTGTTCACAACTTTGCCTTGACATTGCCTGAACTAAAAGTCATTTGGGTTTAAGTCAACATGAGTCAGGCATCAGGTGAAAAGAATGGTTCCCACAGCGCCGGATCAGGAATCGGTGCCCTTTAATACAACTGCTTCTGCTCCCAGTGGTGCCAGGAGTCCAGGCAGAGTCAAAGGAGCATTTCTAGATTTATGCAGCTTCTGCAGAAACCAGAATCGGCTGTAGTTTTGAGATCCACCCAGTAATGCAGCTTTTGCTCTCACGGTTGCATACAATTAGTTGCAACTGCATTTTAGTTCAATTTCAGCGGGCCAGTTGTAAGCCCGGTTAGAGTTTGGGGTCTGGGGACCACTGGGTGGGAAAAAGTCTTGCAAGAAAGGCCTTGTGAACCTCCCAAAGGGTGGCGGAGAAGCAGAGATTTCCACGCAAAATGTTCATCTTTGCACACTCATCCAGCTCCTCACAACTGCAAGATACACTGCAAGATCCCCTTTTTCTGATTAATTTAGGTGTGACATACAGTTAAGTCTCCTGTTTGTGTCACTTCTGAAGGGAATCGTGGACATTTGTGTTGTGTTGATACAAATTTACAGAGAAAGTTATTTGATTCTTCAAATGGTTCCCAGATCCTGTTTACAAATTCTTTTATACTTTAGATCCGATGTGTCAGCATGAGCCAGGACACCTTTCATTGTTCTGGTAGCGCAAAGCAGCCGTAAGCCCAGTTTAGTCAGCCAGTTAAAGTGGATTTACTGGTGCTTTGGACTTGAAGCTGCTTAGACAGCCAGAGGATATCAGTGAATACTGCCTGCATGTGGCACTTTTCAGATGGATCCTTACAAAAAATGCATACTTTCCTAAGAGAGATGTTTGTGACACTTTATGCTCTCTTCCTTCCGTGAACATAGTGCATTTTATTGAAAACAGCTGCATTTGCACCAGTGTCAAAGAGATCATGGTCTGTGCTGGTCTTGTTCCGACAGTTACAGGTGTCAAAGATGGTCAGTAAAGCACTTTTTCCTTTGAAGGTACCAAATGGATGTGGCAAGAAAACTGCATTTTAGACACACATATAACCTCTTATATCGGAGTGTCTGGGCATGTTAAAATCTTTTTCACATGGCTTAGTGTTTACTGGTGTCAGAGGTGGACAGCCTCAGAGCAGCTGTTTGGCTCATTAGCTCTCAGACATGGAGAATGTTTGTCCTGGGAACAGTATTTATAACCTTGCTAGGCAAACGAGAGCCAAGATATTTCAAAACACGGTTTTTACTGGAGTGATATCTCTCCTCCTAAATACCCTACCGCAAAAGTTCCTAACGAGTCACTGGGATTACCAAGACAGCAGGGAATCCAGCGGAAAAAGTGTATTCGAGATTTTGTAGGCCAATCCTGCTTTTGGTTAGGGTAAAGAAAGAATAACTTTCTTGAATCAACAGATCTGTGGTGTTACCTGGCCAAAATCAGTTAAGAAAGAATCAGTTCCCATTCCTCTTTTCTGAGAAGAAAGTTTGTGCAGCGGGAGAGTTAGAACGGACTGTTTGCTAATGCACTCTGGTATGAAAAGAGTTTACAAGAAGGCACAGGTGAGGCTTTCTAAAGTGTTTAAGTGCTGCAGGAGCCTGTCTGCACCACTGAAGTCATTCAGACCTCATCAATAAAAACTTCTGTGGCAAGACAGAGAAGAAAAGGATTTTCTGCAGAAACTTTCCTATATTTCCTGTGCCTTCTTTAAGTTTCAGGTATTTAAAACCTTATGGCCCACAGGAGAACTAATTTCAAATAAAGTGATAAGTATCTATTTGGAGATTTTCTGGCAAGTTTTACAGTATCACAGGGTTTCTTAAGAAGCTTTTCCAGTGCCTGAAAGCACATATTTTCTTTCCCCGCAGAAAAGCAGCAGCTATTTGACATTCCACTCCTCAAGGTGTCTAGCTCCCACTGCACTAACACCACGTCTCTGAATGATGGATTTCTGTGACCGGCACTATCCAAATAAAGGGAGCCGCCAGGCTTTCCCAGAAACATGGAATGGCCACATCCAAGAATCTCAAAGGCCAGTAAATATCCTCCTTTTTAGAGATGAGAGATAAACAACTATTCAGCAGAAGCTGTGAAGACAAGATTTGACCCACATCCCTACATTTTCGCTGGCAGCTGGTGATCTAGAGTATTTTCCAATCTTATGATACATGGTTTTATTAATGCTAGATAACTATCTTGTGAAGAATCACCCTCAATTTAAAACCACTCTTTTAAAAACTGAATCCCAAGTCTTTTATATCCTACTCCTTTTGTTATTCTAGACCATTAGGGACACACTGCCACTCTGAGCAGACAGAGACTCCAAATGTCCTTTCGCATATGCTGATACAAATGAGAAGACTCAGAAGACAAGATAGCTGTGCTACACTGAAATTGGTACAGTCATTTTCATGAGATAATTCTCACTGAATATTCCTAGCCTGGTTTCCAATCGCACAAAACAGGTCTCTTCACCTTGGCTTCACAGTCTCCTTTCGGTGCTTCTTGACATGTTAACTACAGATGTGACTTTTTAACTCAATTGTAACGTCTCAGGATTAGCAGGAACGGGATCAGATGGGAACAATCTGCTACTACTTCATTAGGAGGGATGTGAGTTGCAGTGAGTCTGAGACTGGAAGGCATGATAAATGATAAGGTAGGTGGATTATAAGTTCCAACAAGGGATGTTGGAAAAGCCTCAAGAAGGAATAAAAAATTAAGCAGAAGAGAAAAGTCTGTTTTGAGAAAGTGCTGGTGCCAGCTTGTTGTGCTTCTGGAGCCCATATGTGGATCTGTATATTTTTACATCAGCACCTGTCCCAGATACATCCCTCCTTGTAGATGCCCCCTCCTTGGGAAATTTCCATGGACACACTAATTCACAGCTGCATGCAAAATGCTTTGCTGTGTCCCTGGGATGCCCCTAACCCATAAAACACGATTGTAGAGCATGGCTAGAAAATCTTGTCACTCCCCAGGCTGATATGTAGTGTTCAGGTGTAACAGGAATGATATGGTTACTTTCCATAGTCCCGCTGAGAACTACATCCCAGGTTTTTATAGATTTAGGTTTTGCTTAGCATTTTCATTTTTACCATAGGAAAATCAATCAATCAGCTGCTTCGGATCTGGAGAACTCTGAAAGTGGTTTCCACATTTACAGTGGGAGAAAACAACAGCGTGCCCTTAGGTCCAAGTCTCTCTCAGTTGTTCCCACCTCCTGCCTCAGTTTAACTTCTGCAAAAGGAAGGAAGTCCATCAATCCAAGCGAACATGTATTTCTTTCCTATCTGCATGCCATGAGACTCGACAGCAGTGTGCAGAATGGAGCACGAAGCGGGCACCTTACACAGCACGGCCAAAGCACCGTGGCCTGACCTGATTCCTCCTTTTACCACTTTAATCCCAAGTCCCCTGCCTCCTGTCACACTCACACTGGAACTGCACTCAGTTCTTCAGTCCTCCACTCGTCCAGCCCAAGCCACCTCACGCAGCCATCGCTGTGCCTGAAATATGAATCACTGGGTAACAGAGCCAAAAAGTTGAACTCGCAATGCAGTGAAAAGAGGGAAAAGCATTTCATGAGAGAGAGGCCAAGCCTGCTCCAGTGTCATCTCTGATCATACCCAGCCAGCCTCTTTCTCTCTTTGCTTCATTTCTCATTTTCACTGGTGGCAAAAGAAATCCTGTCTTGTAACAAGCTGACCTTTCAGCTGAACTTCTCAGCCCCTCCTCATCTTTTGAATTGTATGTAAATAATTACACTAATATTGAACATTTACCTGTTCTGAACATAGTGCCTTCCAGCCACAAAGCACCTTGCAAAGTTTAAAAGCTTGGCCACAAATCCCCAGGGAAGCAGCTTGCTATCCCTGACCTCAACGCACAACAGGAGGAACTATAGTACAGAGGAGAGAGGCAACTTGCTTGAGGCCACACAGCAAGCCTACAGCTGAGCCAAGAGCAAAAGGCAGCTCTGCTCACTCCCCGCTCTGAGCTTGAACCAGCCGGTGCTTTTTCATCAGCACTGACAAGACAGATATTCTAGTGATTTCAGTGAACAAAGAGGGCCCTCTCTGAGCTGCTGTATGCTGCCATGTGTTTCCCTGCTGTCAATGATTATCCATGGGATTCCCAACAAGGACCTACAGTCACTGGCAACATCTGCGCCAGGGTTTCTCAAGGGGCAGAGGACAGGCTGTTTTTAGGCTTTTGTTTATTTGGACAAGTCCGTTGCTTGCCAGAAGTGCTCCCCCCACCGCACACACATACACACCCCCACATGCTCTTTCGAGCCAGAGAGCAGGGGACCTTCCATCTCACACAGGCTGCTTTGTAAGGCCCGTCTCTGCAGGAGGCCGTTCCTCCCTTCTCTCTGGAGCCAGCTACTAAAAGCAATGCTGAGATCAGACAAAAGATCTTACCCATCAGTCGGGCTGGGGAACACAGGGATTGCTGTCCCGTGTCAGCCCACTGGCCTGATAAAACCCCACATCCTGCTTCTGGCCGTAACCACCCGCCCTCGATGCGTTAGAGGAATGCTATTTCCCCTTCCACAGATGCATCTCGCCAGCCATGCAAGGCCTGCTGTAGTGCACGGGTAAAGGTTTCCTTTCCATACAGCCAACAAAACAGGAAAGACTGAGCTCCTGCTGTCCAGTTGTGTCCCATAAGTCCCAAATACTGGTTTCAGAGAGAGCCAAGGTGTTGTGCTCAGAGTTGAATGAGCTCCTGAGCTTCCACATGGACCAAAGAGGGCAAAGACCCAAATTCAAAGATGTTGCAAGATGTTGGTGAAGCCCCATATCTAGGATCTGCTCGAGAGCTGGATGTTCAATACAGGCATCACACAGGATCTGTTCTGTACCGAACGGCGTGGACACTATTATCACTTAAAGGCACTTATAGGCAGGATGTTTATAAGTGTGCTGGAATGCCAGCCCGGTTTATCAGTCCATTATGGGATCCAGTTCTCCTTTCACATATAGCAGCGTAGGATGAGGCTCAGACAGAAATCAATAAGAGCGCACAAGACTAAGTCTGGCTAAAGGAGATGATTCATACGGGACTGCTACAGTTATTAGCAAAGAAATTAGTTAAATGGCAATGGAGAAAACATAGCTCTGTGAGATTTTGTTTCCTCTGACAAAGAAAACTCAAAGGTTTAGTTCATGGGTCTTCAGGAAACGCAAGAGCCCTGCTTCCCTCTCATCTGTTTGCCAATTTAAAGTGGATCCATTCACATTCACAACTAAACCCTTCTAATTCAGAAATTTAGTTCATTTGCTCCTATAACAGCCTATTTTGGAGATCTGAGGATGTCTGGAGGTGCTGAAGATGAATTCCAAACATCTCCAACTCAATGAACAAACACGTGCAGTATTTATGCAGTGATGCATGATTAGGGTGGAATGCTTTGTCCAGCACTCAATACGAGAAGGCTGGCTGCATTTAGATATATTCCAGGAGTATTTTGCCGCTCTAAGCCGTATCACATTGGGTGGGACCTTAGCTGATATCAACAGTTAACTGGGACTAAGCAACCAACACATGGATACAAAATCTGACCTCTAAGGAACACTCACGTGCTGCGGACTTTGGTGCTGCCAGTTCATTACCAACAGACTTCCCAGTCACTCTTAGCGACTTCTGCAGTGATGCTGCGAGGTCGGAGCACGCTCCAGGGTTGTCAAGTTGACACAGCAGTTAAGAGTGAAATGAAGGTCAGCAGAGACGTCAGGAGAAAGGAAGCCTTGTTACGGGGTTGAGTTTGGTCCCAGGAGGAAGCTGCAGTTGCTCTCCCAGGCGTTATGAAATCAACAAAAGGAGAGATTCAGGCTGATCATAAGAAAAGAATGTCTCTGATCTCCCCCTCCTCGGCAGCGATACGCCACCCCACACAACAGAGAGGAAGGATGAGTAAAGCAAGCTCACACACAGTCCAGGCACCCAATAAAGGGAATTGGTGGGTCCAGACCGAAAGAGCAACCCCAGGTTTGTTCACATTGTTCAGGGTTATGGGCTCTTGGTCTGACTCTGCGCTGGAAGCAACACTAGCTTGTATTCAGGGTGGTCATTCAGAGCTCATGTTCTGCTGCAGCTATTGTTCTGCTTGACAAACACAAAGCCTACGGTAAGTGAAATTACATGTTGGCCTTATTTTTAAAAGCATTAACATTTAGGGAAAACTAGGAACTCGTACCACTTTGGCCTAAATCTGAACAACAGAGAAAATAAATCAGGCTTCATGCACATACTTTTCTGTGAAGAAAGTTGTTTACAATGCATATTACACTCCAGAATAAATCTGGGATAAACAAAGTTGAACTCTTACTCTTCTCTGTCCTTTTTCCTGTGAAAAGTCTTTTCAAAAGAAAATCAGCCCACCATCTACTCACCCTATAAGCCCTGTTTAACTCCTTGTGTAACTGCTTGCCTACCAGCGCAGACATTGTGGAAGACAGTCTTTGCCCCATCCTGCACGCTACTCAGCTGTGCTAGTGTTTCTGAACACTCCTTCACTTTCTTTGCTAGACAAAATACACCTTCCTCCAAAGACAGCAGAACAGCTTGCCTATATGCCAGCTACAGACCTCTTCTGGTAGGCGCCAAGCACCAGCAGCTCCAGCAGAAAGCAGGAGAAGATGAAATCATTAGTTTGCAGGAAGTGCGTAGCACATTTAAAAACTAAGACTTCTCTTCCCTATATCTGAATGCCTGTAACCCAGAGATTTTATGAGAACACCTTTATGAGTTCCCCAGTAACCACCAAAACATTGTCACCTGTTGGACCATTAGTCAGATACACCCAATATTCTGTCTAGGATGATGACCAGTTCCTTTCCTACAGTGCCACACGTTGTCATGTTACACAAAGAGGTGCGCTTTAAAGAATAAAAAGCAATCCGCTAACTTTTGAACATGCAGGACTTACTTTAAAAAGTCACACTCCTGAAATATAGTGTACCTAGCACTTTCCAGTCTCCATATGACCTTTTTTTTCCTGCAAACCTAGAGCCAGTCTGTGAGCTTGTTGGCCATGGCAGAGCTTTTATGCCCAAAGAATAGCAGAGCTTTCTACCCAGTGACCAACACTGAAGACACAAACTGTCTCCTTGGACACAAACACCCAACCACACACATATGTCTTGCTCACTGCTGCAGCCAAGACTCACTTTGAGGTCCTCATGACTCAAGGCAGGACAAAAGAGAGCTTCTCTTGGTCCGGGCTTAGCCTCTCGTTGCACAAGCATTCGTTTCAGTAGAAGCGCTGGCTTAAGCAGCTCCCATATTTCCGCCCCTCGTCACCCTCTCGCTGTCTCTACGACTTGTTTCTGCAGCTGAAATATGGATTAGGGAGCTGACCTGAAATAAAAATAACCTAACAGAAAGGAAAACAAAAAAGGGGGGGAATTTCATTCTTTTTTCTTTTTAAACTGAGATAATTCCCTAGCTGGGCTGTCACACAGCCAGGTCAAAGGTACAACAGGGTGAGAGAGGGGAACAGTGCAGGCGCAGGAACGATCAGCTATAGCAAGGAGAAAGTGACTGCGTTCTGGAAGCGTGCTGCTGCCGAAAAGAAATACTTGTGAAACAAAATCCTTCACTGTGCTAAGCCTGCCCCAGTTTGGAGCTATTTGTTTTGCACTGGAGACTTGAGCGCCTGTCCACTTCTGACTGAGAGCCTTCCATAAAGCGAAATCCCCGCTTGGCTGCCCATTAGCTCGAACGGATCGTTGTACTGCAATACCACCACATTCTTGGGTCTGTCTCCGACTACTTTGAATAAAAACAACCATAAAGTCCCACATGAAGAAATAACTTTGTTGACAGAAGAAGAAAAACATAAACCTGTTAATGTAACTATTGCTATTAATAATCTTTAAATACCCAGGCTGAAACCTGGGTAAGGCCCACAGGAAGGCGAGAGGCAAGCTCCAGGTCCTTGTGGTTCACGAGAATTTCCTGTCTTGTCAGCGCGCGTTTCCTCTGCTCCGGGGAGGGATGGCGTCCAAGGCAAACGGCATTCCTTTTACTCACCAACCACGGCATCGTCCGAAGGAAGGGGCGGCCAAGTAGCTCTAACGCTGACAGATGGTGATTTAGAAATTGAGCCGCTGGGAGACCCAAGCCAAATCAGATATGGGGCCTCAGGGATACTGGTGGTAACTCCTCCAGTAAGGATGTGCAGCTATTACTCAAATTAATTCTGACTGCTGCTTTCCTAAGGAAGCTGTATCCAGCAGGGCGAGGAGCATTTCTGCACCCCCCAGAGACCACCAACTGCACGTACTAACTAAGCTGATCATTCCCCACCTGCCTCTTTCCAGCTGCCTCTCGGAGCACTGTGATGGAGCTACAGCATTCAGAGCACAGGAGCCTGCGGGGATTACACGTTACTGCCGGGGAGCAGGGGGGAGCCTGTGAAATTGGCCAAGCTAAATGGCAGGATCCCGGCGGGAGGGAGTCCCGTGATCCCTCTGTTTTCATAGTCCAGTGAGAAAACACTCCCCATCATGTTCTTTTTCATCAGCAGACAGACTTCTGGAAGTCAGACCCTTTTCGATTAGATGCCCACGCGTGGATTTAGGAGTCTGGGCAATCAGGTTTGTAAATGTTTAGGGCAGGATTTTTCAACACCATTTGCAGCACATGCTTGTGAAAATCCATCCTCTAGCAGTGAAGACCTCAAGGTGCTGCAGAAATGTTCTTCAATTAGTGCGTGCAATTTGCGAGGTTGAATTATTTCCTTAGCCCCATTTTAGAGATGGGAAAGCCAAGGTACAAATGAGGCAGCATGTTTCCCAAGGCTACATGGCGTGCTAATGCCCGAGCCAGAAACAGACCCTACCGCTTCTGACTCCCAGTTTCTTGCTCTAATTACCAGAAAATTCCTCTCCTCTATGGCATAGCCAACTGGTTCCAATAATAAATCCAAGCTGTTGCAAAGATCAAGTCCATTTTTTCACTGCTTAACCCAAAAAAACATTTAATTTTCAAAACACAGGTTTGGCTTTTCACCAGAGAAAGGATTTGTTTTTCATTATTCATCTGTTTTTTGTTTTTTTCTCTCTCTTTTTAAAAGCCAAACATTCAATCACTCTGTTCAATATAGAGTTCCTAGGCTAGGAGCACTGCAACTATCGTTACCCTATAAATCTTCATTATTCTTACTATAAATATACTTCTGTATTTTTCATTTTGTTATTTTTATGACTAAATATGGCACCTTTAGCAAACCTCAAAATCCTTTCCAAAATTAAGAACTTTGAATCAAATTCTGTAGTCCTTATTTCTGAGAAGCAATGCTTTTTTAAAAAAAAATATAACATTCCTTGGTATATATCCAAAGCAAAAACCTTAACCTATGGCTTTTCAACACTACTTTAATTATGCCAGTCTATGGTGGCAAAGATAATACTGCCTTGCTTAGAGACAGTCAGATTTTTATAATGGTACTTTATATTACCTATTCCTGTATGGGAATAAGCCAAATCAGGATAAAATACACATATTTTTAAACTGCGCCCACTCTAGGTATGTCAGAGCAAAAGATTTGTGAAGAAGCTTTCATGTTAACAGGTACTTCTACTAGCATGTACAGTAACCACTGCTGGGCTAAAAAGAAGATACATGCACAAAAGAATGACATTTGTCCTTTTGCAAAAGTAGCAGGATATTATTTCTAGCTTTGCTTTTTTATTCATATGTTTTCCTAACCCAGAAATTCAGATTCTGTGGAGGCTGGAAGATTCTAAGATGACTAGAAAGTAAGTGAAAATAGTTTTATCACAGAGTTTGAGTGTAAAGACTGATCTGTTGAAAGGAGAAGCAAATATTAATTAGATCCTTCAACTCTGCTTCTCATTCCCCATTTGGCACAAATGAGTAATTAATGTTGTGGAGAAAGGATGCTTTTGTTAAAGAACTAAATCCCACAAACTCTTCCCACCTTGTCCAAGAACCAGTAACTCACTATAAACAGGACAACAATAGGGTGGTTAAAATGACTGAATCCATCCGCCTTTTATCTCTGCTCCCCCTGTGGAACCACATCTGCTGATAAATCAAAGATTGACTCACTGGTCAAACTTCTCAGAGGCATCTTTCAATAATACCTGTGATACTCAAAGCAGTGGAAATCATCAACCAAGATTTGCAGTTCTTTATAAAAAGGACTGTGATTCCACTGCCAGCAGCACCCTGCAGAGTAACATGACCCACATATTCTCCTTCACCCCATAAGCCGGGGTTGTCCACAGTTAACTTCCCAGTCCAACAGCAGGAGGCAAGAGGGCTTTGCCATGGGTAGAGTTAACTGTAAAACTAGATACCTTTACAGGCCTTTTGGTTGTATTTCGTTAGGTGTAGAGCCTTGTGCTGAGCTAACAGGCATAGGCTCCAAAGGCAATACCACTCAATGGAGAACCAAAGAGCTTTAGGGCTTGCAAGTGGTTCAAAGGCAAGCGAGGAGATGAAAGTTGTTCACCATGTGCCAGCTGCAGCAGAGGTGGCACCGTTAGCCTCTCTGCCACACAAAAGAAGGAAATTAATCATTTTTTCCTGGATGCTTTTGATATGGACACTAACTGTCTTTCATCAAAGCCAAAGAATACCTGGAAAACTGCTTCAGAGGATTTTAAATTATCTTCAATACCAAGAACACTAAAATAAGAGAAACTGGCTGGGTTGAAATTTATAAATTAAAAAAACCAAACAAAACCTTTGCTGCGAAACTCAAGCCTATGAAAACCCTCACCTATTGAGCTTTTAGGCTGAAAAGGAGGGAACTTCTACCTGCCATTAAGTTTGTCAGCATTCACTAAAACAAGAGCAAGCTCAAGAAAAGTCTTCTCAATGCATTTCTGCCCCAGTACCAAGACCTGCTGAAAACCTTCTCAACAGAAATAAGTAAGCTACAGTTTACTTCTGGGACCATGCTACCCCAAGCCAAAGGGTTCTGGTAGCAAGGTTTTATCCGCTTTAAACTTAGGAGAAAACTCCTCAAGATTCACAGCCTAATTCCCCAATCCATGCTTTTTGGAATCAGAGAAGCAATCTAAATATTTGACTGATTTCTCTGACATTTAAAGTGATCAACCATTTCTAAGAAAGAAGCTCCTCATAAACGGTACTGTTGGCAACCAATAAAAGATACGAGTGGCTATAGGCTCCCTACTCACTGAAATAATCAGTTCAGTTGGCCTCTTTGGAGCAGAATGTTCCCCCCCTGTCCCCCAAAATGGGTACTGCTCCATCAAATCCAGGAAATTTCAGGCATTTATTGCATTTATTACACCCAGATACCCTCAGATCAGCCTTACAGATTTAATATACCCTGCAGTATGTAAAAACATGGGTATCCCACCCTGGAAGAGGTGTGAATATCGTCTTATCTCCCCTCCCTTTCCTCATTCATTACGACTGGTTTATTTTTTTAAATATAAGGTTTAGATCCTTAGAAAATTCCCTTGTGATCACCTACCTAGTAATTGTAACTGCAATAGTCTCATTCACAGAAATGCTTGGGTTTTGGTTTATTCTGGTTTATTCTGCATAGTCAGTTCCAGTGCTATATCAGAAACCTGACAAATTACTGGAGCCAATGGGAGATTTGCACATGGCATCAACATTTCCGCAAGCCAGCGCCCTGTATGCGAATACTCCTCTCCCACCCATTCAGATTTGCTGCTCCTCAATGTCACTGAACCTTGTTCCAAGCACAAAGGAAGAGCAATCCTTCCCACCCCCAAAGAAATGATCCAGTCCCCCCACATGCATTATCAAGCATATGTATACCATATTCAGGGGGTTCTCTGACGTACTTATAAAAATCACACAAAAAATCCCATATGAAGCCTACTGCCTAATAAGAAGAAACCTCCTGCAAAAACCTCATTGAAATGTGTTTTGCTGGAAGTTAAGCAGCCTTCTTGTCCTACCCACTGCAGAGTTAGAGGAGAAATGATTCAGCCCTCTTACCTTTCACTCATTGGAAGACTGTCCTTCGCAAACGCTACACTTCATTTTTGATTTCTGGATTAAATAAATCTAGTTCCTTCAGCCTCCTCCCTATGTTGGAGTTTTAGCCCTCTGGTTGTCCTTCTTGCCCTCCTTTGCTCTCCAGTGTGTTCTTCTCTTCCTTAGTGCTCAAAACTGGGAGCACCAATGCCTACCAGAGTGGCATGATTAATTACCCCCGTGTCTCACGTGACTTTCCTGCTAATACATGCCAGAACAAAATTAGTCCTTTTTTTTTTCACAAAGCACCAACTGTTGAATCATATTCAGCTTGTGGTCCACTAAAACCTCCGCGTCTTTCTCTGCTATGCCACTACTGAGCTAATTCCCACCCTTTATTCATGAACCTGCTCTGTTTTTCCTTGCTGTCAGAACAGTTGTCTAGGAGAACCTGATATACCTTTTCCAGACTTGTAGGGAGAAATGTACCAACAGTAAATGCTGATTCAACTGCACAAGCTCCTGGAGAGACAGAAAAGACGAGTGAGCCCTGAGAGGTCCCCGAGAAGCCACTTTGTTGGTTCTCCAGCAGCACCTGAGCAAGGATACGACTTGTAACTGCTCCAGAAATTAATCCATGAGTCCCTCACACGTCAAAACTACATGCATGTTATTCTTCTGATCAACGACCATTTGTGGGGCTGCGCAGAAGACATTTCCAGCAATCTCCAATTGCTGCTATGTTTTCAGGTTAGTTTTCAGGTTGCAGGTTGCAGACAGCACTGTGTAGAACCAGATGTCACGTAACTGGGTCCAAATCACCACAAGCTTCTGCTCTTCCACCCCATGCCCAGCTTTGCCATTGCTTCATGCTGCAGGTGTGATGCTCCACCCAATTCCAGACTTTAACTTACAGCCACAGAGTGCAAAAGACACATGCTCAATGGAGATTAAACTGAATATTTCGCACGCTGCTTGGAGCTTGGTAAGACTGAAACCCACAGAAAGTGCTGTTATCTGCATTTTACAGAAGGGACTAAGAGAAACGAACCCTGATTTAGCCCCTTAACTGCAGGCACCTGCTTGAAGTGCTTCAATTAGATGCCTAAAGTGAAGAGTGGATCTTCTCCCACACATGCTGCATGGCTCCACATTCATGCAGATGTACCCTGCTGTGTGCTGTGGGGCGCAGCAGAGACTCATGCAAGCTGCAGTGATGACTGGTCAGCTGGCACTGCCACCTTCCACCCATGCAGCATCCAAGACAGACACCCTGGTGAGTCCATCGTCATTCCCCGTTAGTGCGTGATGCCCGTGCCCCACGCTGCACAGCATCTACCTCCTCCCCTCTTTCCCTGCCAGCTGATGCACTGAGCCTTCCCCTGGGCTGGCTCCATTTAAGCAATGCATTTGCAAGACCTACTGGGTTTTCTGTTGCCTTGAAATCGGGCAGGAACAATTTAAACAGACTGGAGCTTCTGTTTTCAGCAAGATCAGAAGTATTTGTATTGAGTCATTAGCTGAACCACTTTTGGAGTTACACAGCATGCTCACTAATGGGGTGAGAAAGGTATTTATTTATTTTACCTTAAAACATCATTGGCATAAGATCCCACAACTGACTGTGTATGGACTAAAAACATCCTGGCAGGTACCCCAAGAGCTACTCTCAATCAAATATCCAAAACCAGGATTAAGTCTGTACCGTGGGATCCTTATGGAGGATGTAAACAAACAAGCCCTGCCAGCTAGTAAATTTCTGCTGTGAATATCCAGAACACTCTTATTTGACCTACTGACATTTTCATAAATTCTCTGAGGGTGAATTCCCTGTAGTACTAAGGAAAAAAATAAGAAACAGATTTCTTTTTTGACCTCATTCCTGGTAAATGGCATCCACAACCCAAAATGGCCCTTGCTGAATCCTGGCTTGGTGAGACACAGAGGTCTATTCTTTGATCTCTGTGGGGATAGATGAGACCTCCAAAGAAATTCCCTCAGAGGAATGAGTAAGGACATCCCTCAGCAAAGATATGAAATGGATACAAACTACAGAGGAACAGGGATCGACTGATGGTGTGGGAATAGGAATGCAAAACCAGCAAGGGGAGGGCATATGCTCATAGAGGGGAGAACTGACAGACCTGGGGATAAATTCCTCTAGCCCTGCTTGCTCATTGATGTGCGCAGATATTCTCCACACTGAACTCTAGGTGTTGTGGCTCACAGCCATTCAGCTCAGAAGCCAGTCAAGCTTGAAAGATATTCCTTTAAAGGAGCAGGAATGGAGCGTCCTTGCCCTATTCGATCTTGGCTTTGTTGAGGAACCTTACAAAACCCACAGTACCAGAGAAATATGAACCTGGGACTACCACATAAGTGTATTCACTTTTCTTAAATACAAGGCAAGCGAGAACATCAGGTCTCTACCGCTGAGCTGTGTTGATATATAACAAACTGGGTCTGGATAAGAAAACTAGCAGGCACATACATATCAATAATGAGCTTTTACTACCACTTCCTTCAAAAATACTACTGGTAGCTAGAACTCGGTCAGAAATTATTTTTACTTGCTCTCAGATCAAGATAGGAACAGCAAGTCTTATCAATAAATAAATAAGAATGTCAAGTCTACAATAGTTTGTAAATATTACATTGAAAAAAAGAAGATCCCAGATCTCTACATCACTTTAAGCTGCATTATCTTCATCATATAAAAAAATGGTTTTGATCAAATTTTAAGACATACCATCTCATGCAATAATGGAAAACAGATTTCATTGCATATTTTCTCCTGGATTACTTAAATTACTTTCAGAATCTCAGAAGCCATTCCAAGCTCAAAGTTTTGCTTTATGTATCTTTACTTTTTAGATTTTATTTCTTATTTCAATTATCCCTAGCCAAATTCATCCCTGATCTCAGTCCAGTTGTCTAAGACGGAGGACAGACTTGGCGCCTGCGAGACCAACAACGGGGAAGGCTCTAACACAGTAACGTACACTACCGAAGGCAGAAAACCTATTTGAGTCAGTTTCAAGCTCAAGCTAAAAATAGCAAATTCAAATTAAAATCTCCCAGGCCAGATTCTCATGCTCAAAACCATTACTTTTAAAAGCTGAGACCACTCAGGGCCTCCTCCTGGGAGGTACTGAGTGACCTTTAACTCCAATGAAAGTTACTGAGAGTTGAAAGAGCTCTGAAGCTCACAGGATTGGGCCCTTCACCAGGCTAAGCTCCTAGTGACCAGCTAAGAAACAGACTGCCAGCATTACCCACTCCTGTGGGGGCTTAAAGATCACGGCTCCAGTGGATTCCAGTAAATGCCAACTGGAATTTACTCAGCAGTTCTCAGGACCAAGTTCCTAGACCAAGAAATCACTACTATCTCAGCACAGGTGACGAGATGCACAGATGTTTCAGCTACTGACTACTGATGTCCACACACAGGACAGAGTCGTCCCCATGTCTTCCCATTATGAGCTGCTGCCTCTTTGCCAGTTCACAAATTTTTAAGGGGAAATGAACAGTTTTTCAGGTAATAGTATTCTTCTGGCTGCGTTTTTGCTCTGTCACGAGGTTAGGTGCATGAACAGCAGTCACTTCAGATATAACATTGAATATAAAATTCTTACCTTCTCCTGGTCCAACACAATCACATGATCCTGGCTCCCCTTTGCATTTTCATTGCCCAACATCCATCTCTATGGATTATCCCAGGAAAAGCAAGTTCTGTATTACTCAGCTGGAAGGAAAAATGGAAAGGAGTTATTAAAGATACTGGACTCACTTCATCAAATGACAAAGAAAAACTTGAGTAGTTGTAAGGTAATAACGAGAATGAGCGACAGCTTTGTGGGCTCTGCAAAGCACAGCTCAGTGCTAACCAGTGGATGAATTGCCATGTTGCAAAAAAAAAAAAAAAACAAAAAAAAAAACCAAAAAAAAAACAACAAACCATCCTGAAACATCCTGAAAGCTGACACCTGAAAGGCAGACTGGGCAGGGACTCCAAAGAGGGTGAATTTGCAAGAGAGCAGGTTGCCAGTGACACCGAGGCACAAAAAGTGCTACTTGACAACCGAATGTCTTTATTCAATGGAGTTATCAGGTGTGGGTCTTGCTAGGTGTCTCAATTTTATGCCAGATTTTGCAGTGTGGTAGGGAGGACCTTGGAAAAATGAACTGAGGGTGCCCAAGGGACTAAAAAAGCAGAAAACAAATAAATCAAACTGAAAATATGTTTTTACTGCTATGATTCTTGCACACCCGTGATTGCTGAAGAGTCGATATTCTAGAGCAATCAGTACTGGCCGTGCTGCAGAATGATGATAGAGATACGGATCCCACCCAGTATGAAGATGAAGGATTTTCACAGTCTCCTGCAGAAATGTAGTAAGGGTCAATGTTCATTGCACTTTTCATCCGCAGGGAAAAGCAGAGTGAATAACTTTTCGTTCTACTCCTGGTCGGTTTCACACATAAGTCACTAGAATGAGGTTGCTCTGGAGCAAGATTTAAGCAAACATTCACACATTGCTTCAGGAGTTTCAGACGATTGGCTCCGTGGCCCGGTGCTGCTCCCATCGCACTGTAAGGATGCCCAAATCCAGCACCTAAAAAACCCCCAGCCAACAACCGGCGGCCTTCTGCTGCCCTCTCACGGGCTGCAAACTGCAGAGCAGCAACACCTCTGCTCGCCGAGAGGCAATAAATAGCACGGAGGGTTTGGAGCGTCCCTGTCATCGTCACCTGGATTTATGGCGTGCTGCAGGGACTGCACAGCCACAGCCAGTGCTTTAGCAGCTCTGCCCCATGCCTGGCTTTCCCTAAAAGGGTACAGGCTTACAAAGCAAAGCTCCCACGACCAGAACTGCAGTCTTGGGTGATGCCGAAATACCAACCAGCTCAAAAGCACGAGGCCCTTGGTGCTCCGGGTCCACTCATCTCTGCTCCACCATAACTAGTGGTCTCATTTGCTCCAGGAATTGCCACCCTTGCTGGCAAAGGCCTGAGGGGAGAAAACAGAAGAGGGAAGATTCCACCATACCCAATCCAACCCCATGTGCTGGGCTGATGACCCCAAAGACTGTATCTCCTGCCTGCCGAGTGAAGAGGCAGCGATCTAACCTCAGAGCCGGGGGCAGCCCTGGTTTGGCTGGAATTCGGAGCACAGCTTCTGCCCTGTGGGGTGGAGGGGAGCAGGGATCATGGCGTCTCACAAACCTCACCTCAGTAAACCACACCGAGCCTTTGGCCTTCTGCTGACATTGCCAACAAGCATCCGACTTTGTAAACCACGTGCCGGCACCAACAGCAGTGGTCTGAGTCGCTGAGTCACATTGACAACGGAGAGCTGAAAAACTTCCACGCAGCTTGTTTCAGCACCTCCAACTCTTGCGAGAAAACCTTGAAAAGAAGACTGAAGTGCTTTTAAAACACCAGAATGGTAGGAATGCTATCCCTTTGCTACACCAAATTATTTGGGATACAAAATGAGTTTCCACGATATTTATACAGAGCATGGCAGAATCCTGTGTACTACTATATGAAGTAATTCTTTTCTTAATTTAAAAGGCTCATGATTTTTTTAAGGCGATCCCATGAAGCGTGGGGGCCTGGGCTGTCAGCTTGGAGTGCTAAAACGAATACAACCCCCGTCTCAGAAAACACAAGGATCTTTTAATTGGGAAATTTGGGGTTTGTTGTATTTGTCTTCTCACATGTGAAACTTTGGAGCATGCAATGAGCCTCATTTTCTTGCGCCATTAAATGGGCTGGAAACTCACTGTCCCTTTTCAGAAAGAGCCGAGATCCTCAGGCACAACGTGACTCCAGGAAGAGAGGTGTTAATGGAGAGCTGGCCCCCTGACCTTCTCCAGGCAGGCCCGGCTATTTTTCCATCCATGTTAAGACACAGACCTTCTCCTGGGGCCGACATCTCCCCCTGCCCTGGCTCCCAGCCTCGCCACCCCCTTCCCTGGCGCTCCTGCCCCAGAGAAACCCTCCTGTCCCCCACCCCGGTCCCCACATGGCCTCACCCAGCCTTGACCAGCCTTCCTGGTCCAGCTTGCCTCATTCATCCATCCACCCCCCTCCCCATCGCCCGTCAGCCCCTTCCTCCTCCTCCTCCTCCTCCTCCCAGTCTCCAGCCTTGGGCCCCTCATCTCACCCCCCCCCACCCCGGCTTACCCCTCACCTCAGGCCTCCTCACGGCCCCACTAAGCACCCCCACACCTCCCCGCGCCCTAAACCACCTCCCAGCAGCCCAAAACCTCCTGAAGGAGCCCCAAAACCCCATCAAGGAGCCCCGAAACCCACCCCTCGCCCCCCTCCTCGCACGCCCCTCCATGTTGCGCCGCCCACCCCCGCCCCGCCGGCGCTCCTCCTGCCAGCAGGGGGCGCTGCCGCCGGCCGGGGCGCCCGTGGCGGGGGGGGGGGGGGGGGGGCGCCGCTCTCTCCGCCCGCCGGGCGCCGCGGAGGAGGCGGCGGGGCAGCGCGGCGGCGGAGCGGGCCGCGGGCTCGGCGTGAGGCGGCGCCGGCGGCGGTGGCGGCGGCGGGGCCGAGCCGGGCAGGCGAAAGCCGCGGCCCCGCTGAGCCCGCCCCGGGGCCTGCGGGAGCAGCATGGCCGCCAGCCTGTGGATGGGGGACGTGAGTGTCCGGCCGGGACCCGCGCGGGGCTTTGTGAGGCGGGCAGGGGGCGGCCTGGCCGGCGGAGGCGGGAGGGCAGCGGCCGGGGCGGCGGGCCCCGGGGCGGCGGCGGGCTGGGGCGCGCTGACTGACTGACTGACCGCCGGCTGACTGACTGACACCCTCACACCGACCGATACCCTCACACCGACAGACCGACTGACTGACACCCTCGCACCGACACCCCGACGCACTGACACAGCCTCGCGGACCCTCACACACTCTGACACACACACGTAACTCCTGACCTGACTGACACTCGCACTGACTGACTGACTGACACCCCGACGCACTGACACAGCCTCGCGGACCCTCACACACTCTGACACACACACGTAACTCCTGAGCTGACTGACACTCGCACTGACTGACTGACTGACACCCCCACACTGACACAGCCTCGCGGACCCTCACACGCTCTGACACACACACGTAACTCCTGAGCTGACTGACACTCGCACTGACTGACTGACTGACACCCCCACACTGACACAGCCTCGCGGACCCTCACACGCTCTGACACACACACGTAACTCCTGAGCTGACTGACACTCGCACTGACTGACTGACTGACACCCTCGCACCGACACCCCGACGCACTGACACAGCCTCGCGGACCCTCACACACTCTGACACACACATGTAACTCCTGAGCTGACTGACACTCGCACTGACTGACTGACTGACACCCCCACACTGACACAGCCTCGCGGACCCTCACACGCTCTGACACACACACGTAACTCCTGAGCTGACTGACACTCGCACTGACTGACTGACTGACACCCTCGCACCGACACCCCGACGCACTGACACAGCCTCGCGGACCCTCACACACTCTGACACACACATGTAACTCCTGAGCTGACTGACACTCGCACTGACTGACTGACTGACACCCCCACACTGACACAGCCTCGCGGACCCTCACACACTCTGACACACACACGTAACTCCTGAGCTGACTGACACGCGCGCTGACTGACTGACTGACACCCCCACACTGACACAGCCTCGCGGACCCTCACACGCTCTGACACACACACGTAACTCCTGAGCTGACGGATACCCTCACACCGACTGACTGACTGATGCCCCTGCACTGACACCCTGACACAGCCTCACGGACCCTGACACACTCTGACACACACATAACTCCCAAGCTGACTGACACTCTCACGCACACACACTCCTGTGCACGTTGGCAGGCTCGCGCAGACTGACGCACACACTCACAGATGCTGACACACAAACACACACTCGGAGACACTAACCTCAGCCCAGCAGGCACGTTTGTGGGCACTTACGCGCTCACAGACACAGTTACACACACACACACCCCCCGCAGAGTGACCCTTGTTGCCTGCCCACAGCCAATGTCACAGGCACACTCATGGCACTTACACCAGTGACCTGTGCTGCCTGCGCTCAGGCTGGTGGGCAGGCATGCTTGTGGGCACTGCCATGTTCTCACACTTCCGTGCTCATGCTCTGCGTTAGGCACTTACATACTCATTACACACTCACTAGCCTGTACACTCACGTGCCTCTAGTGTTTATATGCTGGCTTGTATGCTCAGATGCTTGTAGGCACTTACATTTTTGTGGGCACATGCTCTAAGGCACTTACACACTCACACGCTTGCACTCGTGCTGCTTGGCTCACATGCTTGCTCTCACACTTACAGGCACTTACGCTTACTTGCACTCGCGTGCTTGTATGCACCTACCCGAGAGCATCCCTCACCTGTGGGTGCACTCACATGCTTAGAAGGATTTGCACTCTCCTACACGCACACACACTCGTAAGCACTTACGGACCCCAGTATTTCCCTCATTCCTGCCTGCATGTGCACCTGGCAGCACACTCACACTCACAGGTGCTTCTCCACTGTAGGATGTCACTGGCTGCCTGCTCACGCGCATGCCGCGGGTACACATACGCAGCCCACAGTGTCCTCACAGTGTCCCTTGTTGTCAGCCCTTCACACACACTGTGTACACCCTCATACTCGTGCATCTGTGTCCCCCACCGCTTGCTGCTGTACGCACGTGCTCACCTATGCATACTCACACCCAACGCATTGTAGCGCTTTGCCTGTGTGTATGCGCTCATGTTGTAGTGTCTGTGCTGTCTGCTGCTTTTACGCAGTCACATATGCAATCACACCTCTGTGTCGTAGTGCCCTTGCTGCCTGTCGCACGCTTTTATACACCTGCACATACGTACAGACATGCATCTGCAGTTACACGAGCGTATCACAATTCCCATGTTGCCTGTTACTTGCACGCACATCTTTCTCCAGCCACTTTCCTGCAGACTCACAGCAGCACATTGCATAGTCCTGTTTGCACACGCACGCACAACCTGTAGTCTTCCTCAGCCTCTCTCAGGTGTGTGTACACAGCACCCAGCACATCACTGAGGGTCCCACTGGCTGCTTCTCTCTTAGACACACATCTACACCCAGTTTGTCTTTGCATTGCACACATACACTGACACACTAGTGAGTCTTCCACTGCCTGCCACTCATGCAAACACACTCTGTAGAGTCCCTTTTCTCTTCACCTGCATAAAGGTTTATCTCCTACTGCTCCTTTTTCAGTCACCTCTCTCACAAGCAGGCCGCTGCTCTTTGAAACACACACGTACATACCCAAGCAACTGTCACCTGTTGCCTTTATGAGTCTGGCTTTCCTGTACACACACACCCCACAGGATCACCCTCTGCATGGTGTGTCTGTACAGAGTAACGCTGCCTCCTGCTTTTGGCACATGTAATGGAGTCGTTTCTGCTTTACACTCGCACCTCCGCAGGGCATCTGCCACCGTTTGCACGTGCGAGTGCAGTGTGGTTACCTACTACCAGACACTGCACAAGTCTGCACCTTCTGTCACGCACGCGAGTGACAGAACCACCTGGTACCTGACAGACACATGAACACACTCGAGGGCTGTCAGTTACCACAAGGCCGTCTGTCACACTCACACAGGTATATATACTTATATATATGGAGCTATATGTGTTTCCCGCACACCCCAGCCTCATGTTAGCTGTCACGTGCAGTGCTCCCCATCAGTACGTACATTGCACAAAACCTGAATTCCGGTTGGTTCCCTCCTCCACTTTCTGTTACGCAGAGAGGAATCCTTTTCTCTCAGTACCTTCATCATATTTTTGATCCAAATTGCCGTGCTCTTTCATACTTTCCAGTCACTTACACCATGCAGACACCTGCCCTCCAGCGTGTTCCCTCAGACAGTACCACTGCCCTGCGCTTCACACACACTCTGACGTGCACAGTGCCACCCTCTCACCCACGACATAAACATGGTCAGTGCACCCACGCGCAGCACAAAGCGCAGACCTACTGCGGGACGCGATTAGAGGTTTCCCCTCTGAGTGCTGCCCTGCATATCTCCACAGTTGTGCGAGGTAGACGTGGCTCTGCAAACCCCTTACCCCGGCTCGATGGGGGCTGTGTTACCTGACACGTGCTGCCCATTCATCATAGCACCCGGAGCTGTGCCGTGCCTGTGCACCAATAGCGCTGGCCCAACCTCCGTTTGCATACAGAGAAGGAGCCTACCATCTCTTTATCCCCTGCTCTGTGTAGTGAACGCTCAGTTTGTTGCTATATGTTTCTGAGTGGCTTTTGTCCTTCTGTGAAAGCTCCCTGTTCTCTGAAATTCATGCTGTCTCTTGGGTTCCACTTTGCAGACTGTTGAGCCTGGTTCATGCATGCCTGCTGGTTTTGAGTGGCATCGACCCTCTTAAATGAGTCTTCTTTTTGAAGTGTAAGGGTAAAATACTTCTCAATAATGTTTTAACTGCTTAGGGTGGCATTGACACATATATTCTCCTTTTTGTAGATGCCTTGGTCTAACTTTTTTTTTTTTTTTTTTTTTTTTTGCTTTTGTAGCTGGAGCCATATATGGATGAAAACTTTGTTTCAAGAGCCTTTGCCACCATGGGAGAGCTCGTACTGAGTGTAAAAATCATTCGAAACAGGTTGACAGGGTAACTGTTTATGCTTGTTCTCAGTTTGTTCCACCAGTGCATTTGGACTGAACCGTTTGCCCTCTGCCCGTCACTGTGGTCACTGTCCGTATGACAGTGATTTTCCCTTTGAGCTTTTCACCATTGCTGCCAACAGTATGGGTATACTGA
The DNA here is from genome assembly GCA_031468815.1 of Morus bassanus. Taxonomy (NCBI): domain Eukaryota; kingdom Metazoa; phylum Chordata; class Aves; order Suliformes; family Sulidae; genus Morus; species Morus bassanus. Next base: position 3,636,991 of record CM062590.1, read on the forward strand.
TGATAGCAACGGAAAGGACAACTGCTGCCTCTTTGACCTCCCCATCAACAAACGGAGGTTTGGCCCTCATCCTGCAGTGCTTTAGCACTCTTTCAGAGTGGCATATGTATGCCATACAGTCCCTCTGGGATTCACACCTCCGGGGCTGAAGGCTTCAGTGACTAGTCCTTGTTCATCATTGCACTAGTGCCGTGCCATGATGCTGGCAGAGGTGGGAAGTCTGCCTTTAGAAGGAGTCATATGAGGACCCTTTGAGTTCATTTGGAATAAAATGAGTGACGACACAGGATAAAGTAGTTCCGTGTTCTTGTAAATGCTGTAATTTCAGTTTTCAACTGTTTAAACTTGGGTGGGAAAATTTGTGTCATCAATGGAAGTAGGAAGTAAGCTAATCATGAGCAAAACTATTTTCTATGTGCTTATGTTGACATGACTTACTGGTAAGTAGGGGCTGTCCCCGTACTTGAGATCCAAGATTACTTTGCTAGCTTCTTTTTGGTAGCTAATGTTTATACTTTGAAAAAGAAATTGTTCTAAGTATCGCAACTATAACAAATTTCCTGCCAGTTATCTGAAAATACAATATTCCTCCTCAAATGTGTTTTAAATCTGAAATCTTTCTCTCTCCTCTCCTGTGTCATATGTTCAGAATTCCAGCAGGCTATTGCTTTGTAGAATTTGCAGATCTAGCTACTGCAGAGAAATGTTTACACAAAATCAATGGAAAACCGCTTCCTGGTGCTACACCGGTAAGTAAATGAAATCAGCCAGTTGAGAACCAAAACTGGGAAGGAATAGATAGTGTAGAATCTGTGTTTTGAATGATTACAGACAAATTCATAGTTAGCAAACTGGGATTCTTTTCTTTAGAGTTAAATTAATGAACATAAAACTATTCATGTTCTTGCTCAGAAAATTGTTGGAAAAAATACTAATTTCTGTGTGAATGTCTGGATAAAATCCAGGTATAGAGCTGTTGTATTTCTGAGCCTTTCTACTATTACCAAAGCTGGACTAATAAGACACCAGAGAATAACAAGGGAAAAATAGATGTAGTATACCTACCACAGTCCTTCGGTCTCTCTCCATCTGTAGTTCCATATTAATTTGTTAAAGTGTGTATGTTGTTACATATGTACAAGATGAACTTGCAAGTTCGCACTGAGTTTTGAGTAACTTTGATTTGCAAGAGAAACATAACTTTGAAGCCTTGCATTATTCTTGGCCCTTAGCAAACAAAAGTTATTCAAACCTATTTACAGTGGAGAAAGAGCTAGTCCATTGTATAATTGCAATACATAGCAAATGTCCCGGATACATAAAAGCTAGGTAGTTAGGAAGAAGAGGAGGAATAGTCATAGAGGCTAATTTTAGGATGTTGACTCGAATGTGTAGTAGATTAAAATGAGACGGCTGACACAGCTGTCCCTTGTACCCACAGGAGTTGGCTGCAGTAGCTAGGATGACTGGTTCATAAAGCAGCCCCACAATCACCTCAGTTACAGTGTGATATGGGGAGGTAAACTGATGCCTATTTCACTGTAGTTAATACCCTGAGTAGGAAATGGGGAAGTTCAGGTGTTTTTCCTTGAACTGTTTGGTCAACCTTCCTGAGAGGACAGTGTCCCCTGTTAACGGGTAGATGAGAGGCCTGGAGGTATCTGTTTCACCCATCCTGTTTAATATGCCCTTATACTGCAAATCAGAGCCCACCATTAAGGGAAGCTAATCTTCCTAGTTGCCTTCTATAGTCACTAGAGAGAGAAAGAGAGCAGCTCTTGCAAGGAGTCAGATAATAATTGAAGTTTGCTTTCGGGAATACCCACCTTTTTCCACAGTTTAATTCAAAATGCGGTGTGGTGTAGGGGGATGATTTACATAACACATGGAGAGAATTACAGATGTCAGACAGAGATCCAACATAGGCAGCCTGAATCAGTGCACTCAGCAGGCAACTGTCCAGCTCATCTCTTGCATTTAGATATTTTTTCTCTTGTTTGTAGAAAACTGAATGTGGCTCACTCTTTTATTTATTTTTAAACATTGAATCAGCCAAAGGAATAACAGAGCTGTGATGCTGTTGCTGTCTCTTTTACAGAATTAGTGTCCCCAGTTCCCATTTGAGTACAAGTACTCTCAGGTCTCTCATTGATTTTAAACCCAACATATTGCGATGAAGAGGGAAATAAAAAAAAAAAAAAAAGAAAGTGCTTCAAAGTGGAATCTAAATGTTGTCTTAGCTTGTAAATGGTCCACAGAAGGAGTTGTGTGCCACTGTGCACCAGTGGATGCAAATATGCAAGGAACACAATCATAGCCTAGAGAGAAGTCTTTGCTCTATTTCCCAAAAATTATTTACGCTATCTTTGAGGGAAGAAAATACATCATACAAGGTGCAGGCTCTCTGCTGCGCTAAACAAACGTCCTGATCTCTAGGTTATGGACTCACAGTAGGTTTTCTTTCTTTGGCCAAATTCCCCTTGAATTCTTGCTACGCCACTGTGTAGTGCAGAGCTATTTCTCCTTTGGAAGCCTGTTGGGAGATAGAAAAATGGTTTTGAAGCCCCTTGAGCTGATAAAGGAATCCAGCTTAGGTCTTCCATTCTCTGGGTGAGTTCTGACACCAGTGTTCTTGTAAAGGAGTGCAGCCCTTTGCTTCTGCTGTCAGACATGTTGCAGAAATAAATAGCAATTACCATTGCACTCTGTGGTGAGCCTGCTTGGGTCGTTGTGGGCTAAGCTTCTTGTAAGAGTGCCCATGGGACTGAGACCCTTGGGATTTTGAGACAGAAGACCAGCTTCTCCTTTGATCTTGGTCTAGGCTTACATGTGAGTTGGGCACAAGTTGCTGAACCCTGGTAGAATGGGAGCGGGGAATTCCAGATGTGCCAGTGGGCACAAATCTAGGCTCCTGGGAAACTTGTTTAAAAAGAAAATGAGGTGCAAAGTTTAGGGAGGCCTCCAGTGTGCAATGAGAGGTAAGGCTTTCAGAAGAACCTTCATTTTGGATCTTACTAAATAAGCACATCATCCAAAACAAAGTATTTAGCCATACTTCCAGACTCAGGGATTGATTCCATTTTCCAGTGTGGTGGTTTCTGGTCTGACAGTGTTCTTGTAAATCACAAATGTCCAACGGTCTGTGCTGTCATTTAATTTCAAGACCTTAAAATCAGAAGTCATTTAATATTTGTGGTTAGTACCTCTGTTTACTTGTCTTCCTTAAAGATAGAAAAATTTGATGCTCTGTAAGGTTCACCTCTAGCTTTATAAACTGTTGAAATAAAGATAGGCCAAACCTCTTGGTGCAGGTTCTTTGCTGCTTTTCATTATTATAGCTGCACCAAAGTCAAATAAAAATGATGTCCTAGATACCTTAACTGGCTGACCTGATGGCATTGAGCTTCTGTCAGCATTCAGCAAGCTGTGTAAAATAAGCTCGTTGTATTTTTTCCTAATTGTTTGGATTCACATGAGAACGTTTGAATGTATGGATTCATTTTTGCCTTGTTTCAGGCAAAGCGATTTAAATTGAATTATGCAACGTATGGAAAACAGCCCGATAACAGGTAAACGCTCAATATTCAAATATTAGTTTTGCTTAATGTCTCTTCATCAATTGCCTTGCAAAGAGTATGCAGAATGTGTAAACCCACAAGTTCTTCATTGCCGGATGAGACGTACAGCTAGCAAATTTGGATAGGAGAGCACTCGTGAAATGCACACAACTAGAATTTGTACCATTTTGTCTAGCAGTGCCAGATAACTAAATCCCATAATTAAAAATGTGGATTACATTAAACTGCCTTGGCACACGCTGTGGATATTTGTGATGCTGTAGCGCGTTAGCACTTTCTGTGTATCTGAGGATGCATCCCATCATAATACTGTATAATGCTGTGAATGTGTTTAGCACCTAAAGATAAATGCAGTGGTTTCACGGCACCTGGCTTAACTGGCTAGAGTACCACAGCAGTCAGCAAAGAGAGAGAAGGGTGCTCTGAATTGCCCTCTGGTGGAGCCCATCTTTCTCCACTGGCAGCGGAAGGTGCGTAAGGAGACGAACGGGCTGAATGAGGCTCCTGGGCTTGGGTGGTGTGAGCACCTTTCATAACGCCGGCCCAGAAAAGCTTACGCAGTTGAAGTAATAATAATGCAAGGAGGTGTTCAGGCAGGCGTGTACGAGGGTGAAAGCAACACAGTCCTGCAATTTATTAGGGTAGTGTTAGTCATATCTCAGCAACTATATTTTTATTTCAGATTGTTGTTTATGAACCTTTTTATTAAAAAAAAAAAAAACAACAACCCTTTTTAGATTAGAATCAAGGCACAATAGATGGGACCAAGAATGAGATTCTCATCTGGTAAATAATTCTTATGGTTCCACTTGCTCTGGAAATACAGGTGGATGATACAGCCTTTCTGATTCCAGCAGCTTGCCCTGTGACTCTTTATAAGAGGGAGGATAACTTAGACTGCCTCTCAGTTTTATGCTTTACCTTTTCTGGGGCACAGCAGATTTGTCAGGAGTGTGTTTTAAGATATTTAAACTTTCTAGCATCAAAGTATCTTAATTCGTGTATTGTAATTTAAGATCAATATATGGGAAATAGCAAATCTATAAATGAAACATTAATGTTTTCTTGCCATATTAGAAATCCAGAGAGATCCTGTGAGAACTAAAAAATTAAATTATGTCTTAAATAAAAAGCAGTATTGAGTAGATTAGTTGTGCTGCTTGATTACCTTGAAAAAGCAGTGTCAATAAAAATTTTAGTCACCTAAGCAACTTAACGGGTGACACTTTATCCATTAAATGGTCCTTTAACATCACTTTTCTCTGAAGTCTAATGTTTAGGCTAAATGTTAGCTGTTACTGAGCACGCCTCTTTTTTTGTATGGTTGTACTTAAGAATTTTTCTTTCGATTTCTTTAGTCCAGAATATTCACTTTTTGTGGGAGACCTGACTCCTGATGTGGATGATGGCATGTTATATGAATTTTTTGTTAAAGTTTATCCATCGTGTAGAGGTGGAAAAGTTGTTTTGGACCAGGCAGGAGTATCCAAGTAAGTAATCTTTTATTCATTCTTTCCTTTCACTTCACATGCAGCACCAGGAAGGAGATCATGCAGCACGGGAGACAGAATAGTTCTATCAGCTTGCCACTTCTTTGTCAGTGTCATGCTTTTTGTGTGTTGGCAGTATGTTATTGCACTTCTGAAAATGCTGGAAAATGTCTAAGTAATCTTGAAACACCGTCTCCCCGGACTTTCAGATGGAATTGTGCTTTTAGAGTCTTTAGGCTATTGAGTATATTTTCCTGTGAAAGCTTTACAGGTTTTTGTTTCAAATAGAGTAGGGCAAACAAAGCTTATGATTAATTTTCAAGTACTTAGTAGCTGCCTTCTTCATCTTTACTGGAAATGTCTCACCAAAAACAGATGTCAAAGTCAGGTTTCTTAACGTTATTAAAACATTTTCTAACTAGCAGAAAATGAAACCGTGTTTTCCTAGAAGAGGGACCAGTTGGTGAGCATCCTTGTTTACAAAACAGAACGTGGCTTCAATGAAACACAATATTCTGATATAATACCTGTAAGAATGTTGTGATAAGACTTGGAAAATGGCCCTAGATCTCCCCTCTTTCTCACATGAGGTTTCTCAGTCTTAGACATGTTTGTTCGAAGGAAGCTCTGGAGGTCTCGTGTCCAACTTCCCACTCCGAACAGGACTGCTGCAACGCTAGATCAGGTCAGCCATGAACTGTGCAGCCTGGAAAACCTCCCCGGATGGAGATAATATAACCTGTCTGGGCAGCCTGTTACAGTGCTGCACTGCCTGCCTAGTAATGACGTTCTTCTTAACGTGCAACGTGAAGCTCCTGCAGAGCTGCTCAGTAACTCTGGCTGTTAGGGCCACCTCCCCTGAGACCGACGCTGCCCGGGTGGGCTCCGGGTGCCTCCTCCTCCTCAGAGGTGTAAACCCAGCAGTTCTTGTTTTGCTGCACCTGCTTCAGTCTCTGCCTACAAAATAGGTGTTGGGTGATGCAGGTTGGGCCATTAGTTAGGCTTTGGGAATTGTTCCGAAGTGCAGACCTCAGGGAAGGGGAATCTGCGGTAGCTTGGGAAGCGGGGAAGGAGCAGGGACTTAAAGTCCTGTGGCTTGGAAGAGCACAGCTATCTCCCCTACCAGTGCCATGTGTTGCTGCCAGGGGCTTTGTTGTGACTTGTGCGGTTACTCAAAGCTGAGGCAACTGCAAGTGGTTAGTGTGATGCGAGAGAGGAACTTGGGGCTTGTGGACGTGCCTAGCAAAGCCCTGGCCCTTCCAGCCAGGGCTGGTCGATCAGGAAGGCCTCCTCCCAGCACCTCTTGTCCAGGCAAGAGAGGAGCTTGGAACCTGATGCCGTAGTGCTGTGCCTGCTTCTTTGCTTTCTGCTGAGGGTGCAATCTGGGGCCCTCATCCTCACCGCTGGGACAGGACAGAATGTCTGCCAGGGTGGTCCTGGCCACGAAGAAATTATTTCTTGGTGGGTTTTCTTCTGTACTAAAATCTGGTTTAGCCGTCAATGTGAAAAACTGCCTGGAAAAGTTGGAAGAATCACTCTCTCCCTTGCTGTACCTAACATCTATTCTTGTACACTACCTCCAACTCTTTATCTGTCCGTCTGTATTTTGGAACTGCCAGTATTTCTGGTGCCGCTTACACAACTCCTGGTCCCATGCGAAAGACTGCAGGACTCTTTGTAGCAGCTTAGAAACTTAAACGCTTTTGTGTGCAAACACCTAAAACTGACTTGAACTGACTTAAAAGTTGACTTGCACTGGTTTAATTTGCCAGTCCTTTCACAGAGGGCAAGTTAAACAGAATGTGTACCCATGTAGAGTTTTGCTCTTGCTTAATTATCCAATTTGTATGTAGATAAGCCTGAGCTTTGCTTTGGTTTTCTGTATGTGAGGAGTATGCATACATACATGTGTATATGTATCAAAATATGTATTTGGACTTGTGTCTATAGCTTGCTATGCAAGATATTGCATTTTATGGGGCACCGACTGCTCTGTAATAGCTTCCAGTGTGGACCTACTACGAGTACTAGGTGATGCCACTTTCAAAATAGTGTGTTACTTCGTGTTTAAGAGTTCCCACAGAATAGATAATGTGCTGCAAATTTACACCCTTGCTTACGGCTCGTTCTTTTCCCCAGGTAGGCAAGCCCTTTCCCTCCCGAACTCCTTCCTTCACCTAGATGGATTCCTCTTTCCCTCCCACACCTAAGTCTTTGATCTTTCTGCTGCGTGAAGCAGCCCATCCCATCTTGGGATCCTGGCACTGCCCTCCTGGATGCTGTTGCATTGCTTCTGACTCACAACAGCATCAGAATCCCACGCAAAGGACCTTTGGGGTTGGAGGGGGAATTAGTATTTTCTGTCTGGCTGATGTACAGTACTGCTAGTGCCGCAGTGAAGGATTGCCCCAGAGCTGAGGGGTTGCTGGCTGTGTGCTATCCCTGTTCAAGTCGTGCTGTCAGAGCAGGTGTTAGCAATTTGACGTTAAGAGCTCGTTTTCAGGTCTACTGTTGAGAGTGCTGATGGGGCCGTGCCGTTGTTAGGAATGACAGAAAGCCTAGTGGAATATTTTCCTGTTGAAAAAAGGATGTGATTGGAAAGTGTATCTCAGTCGATCCTACAGAAAAGCAAGGTTTTCCTTCACAGTGGGGCAGTTTTAGATAGAAACAGTGCCTATATCTTGTCAATCCTGTGCTGACTTGCAACTGTTTAGATTATCTGTATCCTCCCAGTATAGATTTCAGGCTTTGCTACTGTTTGATCAGGCATTTCGACATGTCTTGTGTCAGCTGACTTCCAGTTCCCCAGAATCCACTAGCACAAGAATTAGTTTACGTTTGTGAAGCCCTTGCAAGTACTGCCAAAGTTTGGACATGTGGTTTCAAGCATTCTGCAAATAATACAAAGCAACTGGAAGTCGGAATCACTTAACCTCTCCTAGAAGCAGGGACGGGCCTAGCAAAAGTGTCTCACTTGCTGTGTTTTTCAAAACCAATTTTGAGTTCCCTGTAAAAATTAAAAGAAAAAAAAAGGGGCATGGCATTTTTGCTTTATATGAATTATTCTGTATGTCTGCAGAGGTTACGGGTTCGTGAAATTCACGGATGAACTGGAACAGAAAAGAGCGCTGACAGAGTGTCAAGGAGCTGTGGGGTTGGGCTCTAAACCTGTACGCTTGAGTGTGGCTATACCAAAAGCGTGAGTATAAGAGCAGCCAGACGTGTGTATAAGAGCACTGTGATGTGAAATGGCGTGTATTTTTAAATGTCTTTTAGTGGTTTGGGTACATTTCCTGGATGTTCCCATCACAAAGTGAAGGAATACCCACGAATATAGTAAAGTAGCTAGAGTATCAGAATGCACAGGAATTCAAAAAAATTAAAACATTAGATCAAGACTAAGCATTTTACACTGTTTTTATTTGTATCCATTATTAAATACACACACGTACACACACTGTATTTAAATATGATTATTTTTAAAGTATATGTTCCTTTGCATTAAATTGAAATAGTTTAAATCTGCTTATTGATTTCTGGATAGCAAAGCTCAATTACGATGCTAATTCTCTTATAATGTCTACTAAATATAAGTCTTTTGGGGCAGGGATTAACTTTTTTTTCTGTGTTTGTTCAGAACCTGATACAATGAGATCCTGGTCTGACTTGGGGCTCGTAGCACTAGGGTAATACTAATAATAGTAATTGCTCCCTATTTGAATAATATTTAGGTTTTCAGTGACCTCAGAAGTCTTGGGGGGATAAGGAAGAGAAAAGCAGAAAAAGGGGGTGTATCGTGGTGAGAAGATTGATGTTTCCCTCTTCCTACTTCTCACTAGTTTCATCATTAGACATAGCTTCTATGTGTGACGTATTTTCATTTCCAAAGAATATTTGTCATCTCATTATTTCAAATCTTGATAATCAGGTGAGATTCCCGGTTCCTTGGGAATGCTGCCACTTCATGGCGAGGAATGGGAATTTTAGTCAGCTGACAGGCTATTTATTTTTTTAATTACTTGTAGTCCTTTTTACTTCATGAGCTTTTCCAACTATGTGCATTGAAGACCACCCAGTTCAGCGGGAGTGGGGACAACCAGTCGTTGGTTAGGCTTCTGTACGACAGCGGCAGAAGGGAGAGGTTTTTGTCTGTTCTTACTAAAGGAAACCCCAGTTCTTTTGCAAGGCTCTAAGTCTTTAACTCTTAGTGCAAAGCAAGACTCAGTACCTTGTCTCAGGAAGCTGCAGAGTACTGAACTTCATCCTATTTATCAGAAGGCAAAAGGGACCCAAGAATCTGGATCATGGTTCAGGATTATTCTAAACTGAGTCTCATAGTCCTGAACTCTTCCCTTCCCAAAGCCAGGAAGTGATACTGAATTACTCATAAAGAATTAAAGCAATGTTTATTAATGAAGATGAATATGACTACAGGAAAGGGCGTTAAATTTAAACCACTTCTTTCTTTCTGCAAACGATAAATACTGCTGCAGTAAATAGTGAATATATTTTAAAGACTGAAATTTGCATGTTAGACTAAGCCTTGTCTATGTACCGTATTGTATCTTAAGCTATTTCACTGCTTTTTTTCATAATTGTTCTGCATTATTTGCAACTTATTCCTGCTTTATTTTTTTAAGTAATCGTGTGAAACCAATGGAGTACAATCAGATGTACAACTATAATTATAATCAATATTACCAACAATATCACAACTACTATGCCCAGTGGGGCTACGACCAGAACACGGGCAGTTACAGCTACAGCTATCCCCAGTACGGATACACGCAGAGCACAATGCAGGTAGGAGAGCGGAACGCACTCGCTTTTCCGTGATCTGTCAGCACAGAGATGCGACATAGGTTACGAAACAGTGACGGGCACATTTTATATTCAACTCTGGGGTCTTAATATAGCTACTTGATGGGGAAGCAAAACTGTTTAGCAGACCCTGGTGCGCACTGTTGCCTTCTGTGGGGGATATTGCTGGGAGACCGGAGGGATAAAAAGGTCTGGAGGGCACAAAGGGTGTCTTAATACAGTTATCATGGTAGAAGCGTTCTCTTGCTGTGGGCAGTTGGACAGACAGTGCTAAGACTGCCTTCTGGGATCCTTCATAAGCCTTGTTTTAGAGGATAAAACAGATCAGGACAGCCACCCAGTGCACCGCAGGGATCTCATGCTGCCTCTGTTAGAAGTTCAGTGTGGGATCTCCCCCGTGGAGTCTGTTGGGAGTGGAACACGGGCCTTACGTGTGAAGAATTCTGTTGTAATCAGTCAGATATAAAAGTCAGTATATGACAGCAGTAATCGACAGATGATGTTCATAAAAGAAAAGATAAATATCTGCTGTCCTAAGGTTTGGTTTTTTTTTTCCTTGCAGACATATGAAGAAGTTGGTGAGGATGCATTGGAAGGTACGTTTCTTGAATTCAACACTGAAGTTATCTGTCTGTTCTGCACTGATTAGTCTTTCTCAAGTTGGCTCTTAATTTCAATATGTAATATACCTTTATCTTTGAGTAAATCTGAGGTCTGAGAAAATTTGTGGGTCACTATCACCTAGTGCAATTGCATCCTTATTTTACAGTTGCTGTTCCTAGTCTGAACCTTGTAAGGACTGAAACTAATTGACTTCACTAGCGTTGAGATTTTAATCTTCTATAGTACTCAAACTTTTACCCTTTTTTGAAGTATTTTTTCTGGTCTGCTACAAAAACGATGTAGATATTCTGGTTTTCTGTAAAGTCTTGGAATATAGAGCCCAGGATATTCCACTGTGCTTTTAGTTTAAAAAAGAAATAATATCGGTTAGCACGCTGATAAAATATTTGCTTTAGCAGTCATTGCTTGAAATGGGCCACTAAACCATGCTGCGGTTTTAGATATATGTACAAGCAGTTTTCATTTATTGATGCAAGAAAAAATCATTTTATACTAGCAGTTCCAAATTTCTGTCTTGAGTGGAATATGCACTATGTAGTCTATCTTATTCTTCTCTTTTAAAAAAATCTAAAAATCACATGGTAACAGTAGAAAGCAGCTGTATCCTGTACAGAATCCGTAGGTATCAGTAATGATGTCAATGAGAAAGCCCTTAATGGCTTTTAAAAGCGTTACAGGAGAGCTTTCCTTTCTCTGAAACTAACACACCAGTACTATAGTTAGAATATCTCTGGGGTGTCTTTTTCTCATTGATTAAATTAATATGTTGAAAATTGTAGGAAACGGAAGTAACGTATTGCCAGCGTATCGTTCCATTTTCTTAATCCTGTTCTCCTGTGATGTGTTACAACATGATGTAGCTAAAACCGAACATATTTACAAGCATTTTATTCCTGATGTGTTTTGTAGAGTTTCCATTCAGTCGACTCATTGCTTTGCACTCTGAGAGTCGTGTACCCATGTGGTTGTGCCAGTCTGATAACCCGAGCTTTAGGTTGTGGGTGTTGTTAGGTGGGCTTTACATCCTGCAAGTGGTTTGGGGAATACGATGAGTTGATTTTTGTGAAATGTGAAGCGTGCATTGGTAGCAGCAGAATTGTACCCTCTGGGTTGCTCTCCAGCTCCACAGTGCTTTACAAACATTTCTCCCAACTGTAAAATAGGGGACATAATTGTACGTAATTCACTGGGTGTCACTGGCACTTCTTTGGTTACTAACTGTGAAATGCTTTGAGATGTTCGAGGCTTTGGCAGACGAGCTCTGGTGACTCTTGTTGCAGCAGCGTAAGACGCTACCGTCCCCAGCCATCCACTCTGACCCTGTAGTGGAGGGAGCAGAACGGAACGTGTGCCTGCGCCTCCGCTCCTCCACTTTGCAGTCCGGTGCCTTAGTGCCAACCCACCTTCTTTGGCAGTTTAAGTGGCTACACTGGGCTGCGAGGTGCAGGTATGCGTTCTCTCTGTTGACTCTGCTATGGGGGCAATCACCGCTGGAAAGAGGGACATTTTTGGATGTGGTTATTTCTTATCCCATTGCAGAAAGATTTACTAGGGCTAATCGAGTCAGGTTCATGATTGGGCAAGTGCTGGGAATGTTTTGTGACTCCCCTCACATTTGTTTTAATAGAACTAACATGTTTACGGGGTGTGGGTTTTTCCTGACTCCTTTGGCGTGTGACCCATTTGTCTGTCTGTCTTTCGTCCTTTAGATCCGACGCCTCAGTTGGACGTCCACGAAGCAAATAAACAGTTTATGGAACAGAGTGAAGAGCTCTACGATGCCTTGATGGACTGTCATTGGCAGCCCTTGGACACTGTCTCGTCAGAGATTCCAGCCGTGTTATAGCCTCGTTGCTGAGGCACTGTGTCTGTGTGACAAGCCTGCCAGTGCGCTCCGGACTGTTACGCTGCACCTGGATCCTGCAGTAGTGAGGGGTGGCCCTTTCTCCACCCAGGTCTGTTACTCAAAGTACAGGAGGACTGTGGCCTTCCCTGTACAGAATGAGTATCGTAGGAGCATCATGGTAACTTTTATTCATGGTGAAAGTTAGAACTGCAACGGTTTTATTCCTTTTGTCTTGAAATGAACTCTTAATACTTCTTGGGAATTGTAATTTATAAACTTTCAACGAGATGGCACAGGGGAAAGACTCTACTCCAACATACAATAAAAAAGTTGGTCTTTTAAGTAAAATCACCCTTTGCATTTTGGTTCCTGCCCATTTTTCTGTTTTGCTGCCCATTTAACTGTCTTCAGTCATTTGATCCAACTCTCGTAAATGTGTTCTTTTAAAAAAATCATTGTTGGATACCACTAAAATGTCTCAAAAGCTTTCTGGTGACTGGGTAAGGTTGCTGTAACTTGAGCACGGGAAAGAACCATGTAGATGAAAACTTATGTTCTGCTTAACCTAAGCTGTGATCTTGAGCTAGCAAGTTTATAGCTCGCCGTTCTTAAGCAATCTACCTGAAGAGCATTTTGGAGAGTAAAGACAGAAGGGAGCGTTATAAAACTACTACAGACCGATGCCTTCTACCTGGTGGTCTCTCGCACGTTTGCTTTGCCTCTCCACCTGTGTATGAGGAAATCATTCCCCATCAGTCAAGCAGTCTAAAACACTTTTACCAGCAACCTTGTTTAAATGTTATTTGTGTATCATGCCTTTTTTTCTTTGTGGACACACCTTGATGGTCTCATTAAGATGTTAAGATTTCATAGCGTCTTCCACTGTCCTGTCAGAGTGAATATGGTGAAACTGAAGATCTTGCAGCAAAAACGGGTCAGAGCAATCTAACTGATATGTTGTGCAACAAATTGTTGCTAACCTGGAAAGCAGTTTTCTACTGGATGTTGTATAAGCTGGATGGACAAGCAATATATTTAAGCTAATATTATGTTGCATTAGAGGTGAAAGCGAAAAGAATAGCACTTATGTACCTGTTATAAGCCCTTTTCAGGCTTTTGTGCCTTAAACTCTTTGAGAAATAGGAAAAGACAAACTACCTGTAATAAACGTCTATCCAAGGAATAGTTTGGTAACTGAAATTGCTACTGCAAAGCATTTAGTTGCCTCCCTGCCCATGTTGATGCAGAGATTTGCCTCAAAATTTGAATACTTTCATAAAGCCTACTTCTACTACACCTTTGTTTGTGTCCATAATTATGATATATTTGTCAGTCTGTGGTCTTTTTATCAACTGCGGTGGTAAATGCGCTGTGAATTTGAGGGGAACGGTGACATACACTGGAGCTAGCGTGTTTCTGAACGCATGGACTAGAGGACTGCTGGACCCCTGCGTGCTCATCTGCTTTGGATTTTTTCCTCCTGCTGTGCATCTGACTGTGCTGTGGGCTGTTAACAGTGTCCTAACCTTCAGTTACTCTGAATTTAAGGAAATGAATGTTCCCTGCCTGTGCCGGTAGCGTTTCAGAGGCAGCAGAGAGGTGGAAGAGAGCAGAGTGCTTTTTTTCTTCTGATGTAGCTGGTCAGCGGTACCAAACACTCAGATGATGCCCCTCTTCTTGGAAAGTGCCTGTTCAATAGAGCGGCATTTCAGAGGTGATGTAAAGAAGGGGGGGGTTATGTTTTGCTGTTAAACGCTTTCTAGATCATTCTGTTACTGTGCTGCAGCAGTGCTACCCTGTATGCCCTTCATTCTCCTCTTTTGGACCTGTCTTGGCGGAAAGAAAGTTGGTAATGATTAGTCTGGGCTGTCCTAAGTGGCATCCCCTCGTTTCTAGGAGAGCTATGATATATACAGACCCTTGGAGCCTTACGTGGAGAGCAATTTGGGAGCACAGAGGCCAGCAAAGATTACCTGCTGAAGATTTTACTGGTGCTGCAGAGCTTAAAATAGCTCATGGATTTCCTTTTAGGAGGGAGGTTTTGGGCCACGATCCCTTAATGTGTGAGCCAGCCTTTTGGGGTTGTTTGTGAGGATCTCGGCCAAGGTTCTGTTTAGCTGTTAATCTCTCTGCACTTTTTTTCTGTGTATCACTTACTCATCTTAATGTTCATTTTCAGCTCCCGGCCATTATTGCAGCATCTGAAGAACAGAGAAGACTTTTATGTGGAGCTACAAAACAGCCGGTCACCTGGATTTTGTAGGGTTTGTGTTTTGGAATCCAAGTTAAACAGAGTGTGGGATTTTGTTTCTCATGGATGGCTACAGGAAAAGCCCTGATTAATTACCATTTAGTGTAACACAAGATGAAAGACAAGGACTCCGTGTAGTAAGGTAAATTCTGCTTTTATCTTTATGTGCTAAAGGCAAGAAATCCAAGGCAGATGATGTCACAGCTCACTGGGATTATGTAATTCTTGAAAATTGCATCAAAATCTGCGATTGAGATTATGAAGTATTCTGCCTTTCAGCATGCAGCATTTACTAGTAATTACAAAAACGACTCAAACATTCTTACTGTGTTACTTGATGAAGATGTGATGATCCAATCTAGATTACTCTAAATTGCAGGGACTCTCGGATGAGTGTTTGAGTTTTGAGACCAAAAAATGTTTAGCCAACTGCAGAGCTGGAAAGCCGTGGGCATTACTCCTGTTGGGCATGAAGTGGTGATTTCCAAAGCATAAGGTGCAAAGGCTGTGGGGTGGCCTGTCGCCATTAATGTGTGTTTAATTAAAAGCTTGACAGTAAGCATCAGGGGCGGCCTGTGAGAAATTCTGACCAGCTTCCGATGGGATGAGGAGTCAAACCATTTCTTTAGCAAACGTGGGTCTGTAGCAGCGTAGCCCCGTGTATGGGTTGAGGGGTCTGACAGGGGCCGGCAGGGGCGTGTTCCCTGTGTGTCTGAGGAGAGGAAATTCCTGTTACGTGGACCGTTTTCAGGAGACAGGTTCATATCCCACTCACCAAGAAGTACCGAACACCCTTAGGTATTTCTCTGAATCCCTTTTGAGGAACAGAGATGTTTGATCTCTGCATACTCAGTTTCTCATTGCTGGCTTGCTAATCCCCAGCTTCTGCTAAACAAGATCTGAGGAATTTTTACCTTCGAGCCTTGCTATCTCCCAGTGTATCTTGTAAAGCATACTGGATACACCAGTTTCTGGATTTAACTTGGGATTTGCTTAGACATGAAATTAATTCAATGTCAGGATAGGGTAGGAGTTTTTAATGCAATAGCTACATTTTGAAACTGATAGAGCTAGTTCAGAAAACGTCATTTTGGCAAAGCTTACTTTACCTTTTTAATCATAGAATCATTGAGGTTGGAGAAGACCTCTAGGATCATCAAGTCAACCCCCTGGGTAAAGCATTTCTTCCTTTTTTTTTTTCAAGTTACTATGTTTTTCTTCCTTAGCAGTTATTCCCAGTCAAAATGGTTTTACCAAGTGCAGTCAGGTTTGTAAGAAGGGTTTTGGAGGTACTGGTTGGTACACACTCCAGTTGTCTCAGGTGATATGCTGCTTCTGTTGTAGAATTTCCAGGGTCAACGCGATGGTAGATAACGCAGTTAAGGCGATGTAGATTGAGCTGTGTGTGACGGGGTTCGTCTTGTCCCCTCAGCACACAGGACCCCCAGGAGCTGCAGGCACAGCAACCCGCCTGGATCGCTGATTCATACTTGCTTTTCCTTACTGCTGTATTTTCACAAAGTGCTTCCCTGCGGGTTGTCTGCTCCCACCTGTCCAGCAGTGGGAATTGCAGCCTTTTCCAGTGTTTGCTCGCTGTCCTGCGCTATGGAAGAGACTGATGTGAGGCTCCCAGCCGTGCTGGGAGGTTTCCTCAGGGCTTCACTGACCTTGCGGTCAAGCACCGCAGATACGCAGCAGGATTTTCTCTGCTCCGTCATCTCTCCATCCATCTTCTCACGATGGGCTGAGGTTTACTGAGCATCCCTTGGGTTTTGGTGGTGTTCTTTGGGGTTTCTCCCCGTTTAGCATTTGGAAGATTCTCTTCCCAAACGCTTGAAGTTTTCCAAGGTTGTCTGAAATTTTTGGGGAGGGATGTTTTTTCTACAATAAGCAAGTTTCTGTCCTGCCCTAGGATTTGACAGGGAGATTTCTAGGTTCACTTTGCACAAGTCGCTGTGCCAAGGAGGATCCGGGAATGCCTCGTGACTTGGCAGAGCAGCTGCAGAATCCATGGAGGAGGTGGAGGACGGGACCAGCTGCTTGTAACCTGTCCCCACCGGCTTTGACAGGGGCTGTTTTTAGAAGAGCTTGGTCACACAAGGTTTGGGGGTCATTTCCACACTGACTTCTGCTTTAAATGGGTGCCAGGCTGATTTTGTTGGTAGTCTGGCATGTTTGCGGTGGGGTTTACTGGCTTGAAAGAGTGATTCCTGAGCGCTCTGAATTTTTTTCATCTGTGAATTTTGCTCAGAACAGATTAAAAACTAACTATTGCTCTCACTCATCCTTTCTGCACTTTCTCCAGGGCTCAGGGGCAGGAAGCAGTCTCGGGCTTTTCAACCTGATCTCTCACAGTGGCTCCAGCATCGGTACCTGCAGAAATTCCAGTGGTCCCTTCCAACCAGTTGGCAGGTGCTCTCATTTTCAATCCTTTCCACTGATTATGGATCATGAGCCAGGAACCTGACGGAGGTATTGTTTTGGCAGATAGACTTGTTTCCAAGAAACTTTCCTTCTGTTCCCTGAGGGTGGGGTGTTGTTCCCCCCGACCCCGCCTTCCAAAAGGGAGTAAGGAGGAGGAAAAACGTGGCTGCTGCCTTCCCCTTTTGGAAGAGCAACCCCTGACGCACCTTGCAGGGAGGAGGAGGGAGAAATTGTCTTTGTGCCAGGCAGAGTTGAGGTTCATTTAGGTGGGGTGGGAGAGCACAGCTCACCCCCGGTGCAAATGGAGGGGTTGCAAATAGTGGTGTTGCCGCTTGGGGGTGGGATTTCCCCAGCCCTCCCTGCTGCTGTCAGAGGAGGGGGGCACGTTTATCCCTTGGGGGGTGTGGTGGGGTGCCGTGGGGTGACTTGGCGTGGGGTGACATGGAGGGAGTTGGGGGGGGTAGGCGGCGCGAACTACAACTCCCAGAAGCCCCTGCGGGAGGGCCCGGCCTCAACAGCCAATCAGAGCCCGCGCTTCCGCCCTATAAAAGGCCGCCGCGGGCTGAATTCTTCCTCTGCCTCTGATGGCGGCTGCGGGGAGGCTCGGGGCCTGCGGCCCGGGGACAATCCGCCGCCATCCGCCCTCCCCCGCGGCTCTCCCGCCGCTCGTCCCCACCACATCGTCGCTCCGCAGGCTGCGCGCCCGGGCGGCGGCGGTTCTGGGCGCTCCGATGGGCTGTGAAGGGCCGGGGGAGGGCCTCGCTCCCCGCCAGGCCGGGCCCGGCGTGCGGGGAAGATGGCGGGGCCGCCGCGGGTGAGTGACCCCCGCAGCGGGCGTGATGGAGAGGGGACTGCGGGGCCCTGCAGGCCTGCCCGGCCCTATCGAAGCTGCGCCTGTCTCGGCGGTGTGGCAGATGCAGTCAAAAAGGAGCCGAGAGCGAAGGGTTTTTCCTCGACGGTCGCTGCGCAGTTTGAGCCTCCGTAACTGTGCGGCAACATTTCGGGAAAATACACGGCCGTGGGGGGCTGCGGGGGCCGGGGGTGCCCGGGCATGGCTGGCGGGGCTGGGCCCTGGCTGCGGGGGCCGGGGGTGCTGTCGCTGGAAGAAAGCGCCTACCCGAAATTCCTGTTCCTGGGGTCTTAATTGGTGCACGAAGAGGTGGGAGGGGGTGGGTATCGCGGCTTTTCTCTCGGTTTAAGGTATTTTTTGTGTCTTAAGGTGATGCCGGCGCGCAGGGTGGCTGGTGATGGCCGTGGCTCGGCGGCGTGCGGCAGGTGAGGCGTGTGATTCAGGCTCTGGAGTCTCCCCTTAGGCTGGGAAGGTGGCTGCCTTCGCAGGCTCCCTTGGCCGGAGCAGCGAGCAGCAGTACTTCCTGGCCCTCTGCTAGCAGGTACGGCCAGTGTGATCCGTGTTCCTGCTGCTGTGGATCCTCTGCAGGGCTCCTGCTTGGGGTTAGGCCCTGCAGACAAGGATTTCCTGCTGGCAGGGCCTGTTGCAAGTATCTCTTCAGTGATAAGAACTGCAGAATCCCCTTATCTCTTGCTCTGTCGAGATCGTGGGTGGGTGGGATAAGAGGACTTTCTCTCTCCAGCATCCCTGGGCCTGGCCCAGTTCGAATCGGATCTGATCCGAAGCCAGTAGCTTGCTCTGCTGCTGCTTCATCTGCCACTCCTAAGCTGGAACAGGTGTGGCCTGGTGAGCTCAGTGGTGACTCTGCATGTTTATCCAAGAGCTGTGGCTCTGTGAAATAGCTACAGGTCTCCAACAACATGCAAGAGCAACGGGAAGGTCTTTGACTGCTGGGCCTCTTTTGCCTGTTGCTGTCACTCGCCCCTCCTATATATTTTCAGGAATTAGGGTGTTTCTTCTTGTAAGGTGCTGGTGGTTTCTGGGCGGGGTGTGTCGGCAACGCGTGCTCTCGAGTCCACAGCCCGCTGCTGACGTTGCAGGGGGCCGTTTGCGATCTCTTCCAGGGTTGCTTGATGTTTGGGAGCGCGCTGAGCCAACAGCCTGCCTGCCGGATAGACCTGAGGTGAGAACGCACTCCCTTGTCACAGCCCCGACCCCTCCAGATCCCTTTCCCATCAGATCTGAATACCGATCTTGTGGTCGAAAAAGGAGGAAAAATAAAATTCAAACTGGTCTCAGCCTCTTTGCTGCTATGGTCCTGCTCTGAGAGGGGCCAGTTTGGAGACAGTCCGTGCTGGCCTCGCTCCCTCGGGAAGGCTGGGGTGGGAGTGACACCCCTCAGTCGGGAGAAGGGATCAATGCGGGGCGTGGAGGGCAGAGGTGCTATGAAGATTTGTGGGTTGTTCACTTGGGGCTGGATCTGATGCATTGATTCCTAGCGTGCAGCAGCCCATCGACTTCAGATACTTACCTGTGGCTCTGTTTTTTCCAGGAATTACTTGCTTAGTGGAAAAGGCCAAGAGCTTATGAGCCCCTGTCCCCAGTGAGGGGATGCAGTTTGCTTCCCTTAGGGCCTGAATCGCGGGGAAGCCGTGACGTGGAGCACGTGAGTGTCCTTCATGGGTAACTGCCAGGGGTTTGGTGTTTCAGGAGTGGGATCTCACCAGTCCCAGAGGACAAAGTACACTTCAAGCCAGCTGTGCCTGTGCTAGAAGTGGCCAGTCCTTAATCTGGGCTTTTCAGGTGGCAATGATAGACCTCATTAGTGAGGTTTTTAATTAGGCGGGCTGTTAGCTGTAGGGTGGAGAGTGTCAGTGAGATCAGTCGCGCTGCACCAGCCCTGAGCGCAGCCTGGTCTGTGATGACTCCTTTCTTCGGAGACTGTTGGATGAATCCTGCGGATATGGGGCTGAGGCCAGGCATGGACTAGCTGAAATGGCTGCGCGCTGCGGGGAGGGGGAACGCTGGGGTAGTTCTTAACATGGGTGAAATCTGAAGTAATGCCAAGTAAAACTGCTCTTCATTCAGGCTGGATTATTTTGTATCCTCTCTTCAGGTCTAAGTAGAGTGTGGAGCTGAGATGAGCTGGTCCCTGAGGGTTTCGGTGCCACTGTGCAAGACTTTGGCCTGTTCCAGCCTTCTCCTCCGCAGGTGGGAGCTCTGCGTGGCCAGATCCCGGCTCCTCCTGAGCCGTGAGCTCCCTCAGGTGGGAACAGCCGCTCCTGTGCTCCACTCGCCCGCAGCACGGCGGGAGAGAACTTGTTTGGCTCCAGGTGCTGCTGGTCAAGGTCCCAATTAAACACTCAGTGTGGAAGGATGGTCTCTTCTGTGGAGTTTTCTCAGGAGAAGAGCCTGGGGAGGGTCTGGATATAAAATATTTTGAGGGTGAATAAATGCAATGACTTGAAACTCTTGTGGCGTCTTCTGTGCTCGTGTTTGGGGTGTGTTGGTCTGGGGTGATGCCTGACTGCCTGGGGCTGGGGAGCGCTGCGTCCCACCGGGTTCTGCGGGTGAGACTTAACCCCTGAAATAGAAGCAACTTCTTCCACCTGGGGTTACCAGTCCTTCAGGGTGGGGTTCTGTCGGTTCTCCCGTGGGCTGCATCTCCAGGCCGCTGCTGTGGGACTGGGATGTGCTCCTGGATGTACCTTTTTCCTCTGGAAATGGGTGTTTCTGACTATTTTCTGCGCAAGTTAGTGCTGCTCCTGGCACTGAGTTGGTGCCCGAGGGAGCTGAGGGGGAAGCCTTGTGTTCACCGGGAGCTGGTGCTTCGCTCTCCCTCCAGACGCAGGAGCTGGTATGGGGCCTGTCCTGCCGGAGCTTCCCCTCCACAGCGCTGGGTCCCCGGGAGTGCGGGGAAGCTGCGTGGGAAGTCACAGAGGTACACGGAGCGGCTCCCGTCCGCGGAAAGGCAGTGCCTTACAACATCGCTAACATCCTATGCTGGAGCCCTGGTGACTCGAATCGCCTGTTTTTTCGCTTTGGAGAACAAGTTGGGGTTGAAAACCGCCCCGGGGCTGTTCGAGCGAGTCTGTCGTTCCTTCTCTGCACAGCCCTCATGAGGGGCAGGGCCGGGCCATGGCAAAGTCCCTGCGCCACTGGGGGTGACACGGGCTGTGTGCAGGGAGCACCTTTGGCGGGGGGACGTGGGGCCAGCATCTCTGACCCCTCTTCCCTTCTCCCCGCGGGGACTTCGGAGCCCCTTTCCCATGGAGCTTGTCCGTCCCAGCTCTCGCGGGATTTTGGCTTCCTCGGGAGCACCGGCCCCTCTGCAGCAGCGTGTTTGTACACCCAGAGCCAGGCTGTCCCAGTCTTTGTCACTGAAACCAGGCAGCGAGACGCAGCTGGTATGTGACAACGCCAAACACAGTGTCCCCGGGACAGGAGGACGAGGATGGAGCCGGCGGCTTCTCACTCCTCCCCAGGACAGTTTGTTTGTCTGGCCAGAGCCGTCCCCGTCCCCGCTGTGGGGTGGGGACAAGGGTGGGGACCTGGCCCCGGCCCCACAGCACAGCAAAGCCCGGCTGGGGCTGGTGAATCTGGCCTCGCTGGGCGCAGCCGCCGGCATGGGGACGGTGACGGGGCCCCTCCAGGACCCCGACCCTGGGGGACACTACCAGTTCCGTGTCATCGTGCTGGGGGACACTGCTGTGGGGAAGTCATCGCTGCTGCGCTGCTTCGCGGAGGGTCCGGCCGGGGGGGCGGCCACCTCCTGCCCCACCGTCGGCGTGGAGTTTTACAGCCGCACCGTCCTACTGCCGCCCGCCAGCAAGGCCAAGCTGCAGCTCTGGGACACGGCTGGCCAGGAGAGGTTCAGGTGAGGTGGGGAAGGGGAGGTAGCCCCCACGCAGGACCCCAGCACCCAGCTGACTCATCCCCCCACCCCGGGGTGGGTGTGAAGTCCCCGGCCGGGCGTGCGAGGACAGGCAGCGATGGCTCGCGGGGACGGTGACGCTTTAGGGGCAGTTGCAACCTTGTGCTGAGCTTGTAGCAAAGCCGGAGCTGGTTTTGGGGGGCAGCCAAGGGATCAGGGCTGGGTGCTGGTCCTGGGGTTCTGGTGGGCCAGGGCTGGGTGATTTCCTCCCCGATTGCATCAGGCTGGAGCCAGGAGGTCCTGGGAGTGTGAAAGAGGCTCAAATAGGGTGCGATGGGATGAAGAGCAGGGTGCTGTGGCTGGAGCGAGGGGCCCTGCACTGTCCCCATCCCTGGGAGCCTTTTGGGGGCCCCAGGGTTGGTCTGGGAGTGCCCTGTTTCTGCCTAGTGCTCAGCCCCATCAGCACCCACCTGAGCTGGGGCGGGGATGGAGGGACCCCTGAGCCCCTGCAAAACCCCACGGGTCTCCCCTTGAGCCCCCCAGTCTGGGGGGGCGGTGCTGAACAGAAAATTGGGGTGCAGATGGTCCAGGCAGGTCTCCCCTTCCTGCTCCTGCACTGAGACCCAAAAATCCCCCAAGCTCCATCCCAGGGAAGTGGGTGCAGGAGCTGGCGGGTGCTGGGGTGCCCCAAGAAACCCCCCCACTGTGCCCAGGTCCATCACCAGGTCCTTCTACCGGACCGCGGCGGGCGTGCTGCTGGTGTTCGACCTCACCAACCGAGCATCCTTCGAGCACGTCCCCGAGTGGTACCGCGAAGCCGCTGGGGACCGGCCCCCTGCCTTCGTCCTGGTGGGACACAAGTGTGACCTGGTGGCCGAGCGAGCCGTGTCGGCGGAGGAGGCCAGGCACCTGGCCGCCTCCCTGGGCATGGCCTTCGTGGAGACCTCAGCCCGCAACAACCTCAACGTGGAGCTGGTCTTCCAGACGCTGGCGGGGGGCATCCAGCGGGCACTGGGGCAGGGGGCCCTCGCCCCTCACCGGGGCTGCGGCGGCATCAGGCTCATCCCCAGCCAGAGCCGCCGCCAGCCTCCGACGCAGGGGGAGCCCCGGGAGCGCTGCCAGTGCTGACAGGGACGGGTGGGACACGGGACCCTCTGTCCATGGGGATGCTTCTCACTCCACCCTGCAGCCCCCTGCCCTCGGGTGATGTGCAGGGCTGTGTCCCCACCCTGGCTCGGGTTTATTTCAAGCCTTAATTTGGGGGCTCTGAAAAAATAATACTGTCCAGCAGGAGTGTTTTTAATAAACTTGAGGCTTTTCTAAAAGAAGGCTATGCTGAGTGCCAGACCCACTGCCATGCTCAACCCATGACGTGGGGGATGCTCTGCTCTGGGGGGGGGGCACTGATGGGGTGACCTCCACATCTGCACGTGGCCACGTCACTTGATGGCCCTCATGTCCCAGCGCCACCCCCCGGGGAAAATGAGACCGGGCACCCTCCCGAGTGCTTCCAGCTGGATGAATCCAAGATAAAGGGAGCAAAGCTGCTCCAAAGGGGCCACCCAGCACCCATGGCGGGGCGGGAACGCCTCCTGGGTGGAGGAGCGGAGGCGCCCGGTGCTGCCTGCCTGCCTGTACATGCGCCCGGCGCGGGGGCGGCGGGTCCCAGCAGACGGCGGAGGTGCCGATGGAGCCACGGTGGCAGTACCAGTTCCGGGTGATCATGCTGGGGGACTCGACGGTGGGGAAGTCCTCGCTGCTGCGGCGTTACACTGAGGGCGTCTTCCTGGACGCTGTCAACCAGACGGTGGGGGTGGATTTTTACGTCCAGTTTGTGGAGCTGGAGCCGGGGCTGCGGGTGAAGCTGCAGTTCTGGGATACGGCCGGGCAGGAACGGTTCAGGTGGGTCCGACTCCGGCCATGGGGTGGGGAGGGGTGATGGAGCTGGGGAGGTCCTGGGAGTGAGGCGTCCCCCTGGATTTGGGGGTGCTGGTGGGATGTTGTGGTTCCCCTTGCTGGGGGGAGCCCCATGGGTGAGGAACCACGATGCCCGGCACCAGGCAGGCTGCAGGGGCCCAGATGAGCCAAAGCCAAGGGCATTCCTGAGGGAAAGGAGTCCTTGGTGTTGCCTTGTAAAGCCCTGGCTCCAGCTCCAAAGGGGGTGTGGGCCCCCCCAAAGCACCCCTCTGCCCCACCAGCTGCAGAGGGCTAGGGGAAGAGGCTGGGAGCCAGGCAAAGCAGCTTCCTCAGCTCAGCTGCCAGGAGCCTTCACACCTCACTGCTGGGGCTGCCCACCGCTGGCCAGGCTGGCTGTGGGGGACCCGGGAGCTCGGGGGGATGTGGCTGCTGGGGACGGGAGAATGGCAGGCCTGTGGCTGCAGGCGATGGGCGAGCTCAAGGGACACGGCTGCGAGGGATGGGCAAGCTCCATGTCCACGGCTGCAGGGCACGGGCGAGCTCAGGGGCTGTGGTTGCAGGGGACGGACAAGCTTTGGTGGCTGAGCAGGGACGGAGCTGCCTGGACCACTTGCTGATACAGCAAAGGGGATGAATCTCCTCGCCCTTATGGTGGCTTGGGAGCAACGTGCCGGTTGCAGGGGGCAGGACATGGCTGGGGCTGCTCTGCAGGCGGGGGAGATGCTGCCCGAGGCGGCGCAGGGGAACCCCGGGGGCTGCTCACCCCATTTCTCTTGGCGCTCCAGGTCCGTGACTCGCTCCTACTACCGCAACTCAGCTGGGGGGATGCTGCTTTTCGACCTCACCAACCGCGCGTCCTTCGAGAGCGTCCGGCAGTGGCACCGGGAGGTGATGGACACGGTCCAGCCCTTCCGCATCGTCTTCTTGCTGGTGGGGCACAAGAGCGACCTGGCAGGGCAGCGGCGGGTGGGCAGGAAGGAGGCAGAGAAGCTGGCAGCCTCGCTGGGGGTGCAGTATGTCGAGACCTCGGCAAAGGATGCCAGCAACGTGGTCCAGGCTTTCCAGATGCTGACGTTGGCCATCTACCAGGCACTGCAAACAGGGCAGCTGGCTCCCACCGAGGCGTGGGACGGGGTGAAGAGCAGCGTCCCACTGCCAACACCGCTCAAGGCTTGGGCACCGGAGAAGGAAGAGAAGCGGAAGAGATGCTCATGCTAGAGCTAGGGACACTGGCAGCCTGCCCCGGCAGTGCTGGGACACGCTGGGCTCTGCCCACCACGATGCACGGGAGGTGAGGCAGGGATCAAGCAGGCGGGGTGCGGGCAGGAACGGCGAGCAACTGCAAGGGCGCATTAAACACCCCCCTGGTCACCTCTGTGCCTGCCCGTGTTTTCCTGGGGAAGGGGAAGTGGCCAGCGCTAAGGCTGCCCACGGGAAGGGCGAAGTCCCCAGGCAGGATGGGGCCACCGTCTGCAGCGAGGCAGGTGTCACCCCCATTCCTCTATTCTCTCTCCAAACCCCTTTCTACAAGGCTGTCCCCCTCCCCGGAGAGGAACCGCAGGTCCTCCCAGCCCCCAGGTCCCACATCAGCAGCGCTGATCTGAAACCCCTTTTAATACCCGACCCGTTCACTCAGAGCTGGCCTCCTCCCCGCTCGGGAGGGTGAGGCGGTCTGGTTCGAACAGCAGCTCTTCCCGGGCACCCTGAGCTGGAGCAGCCACCGAACAACTCCCCGTCCCCGCCGGCAGCAGTCGAGTACGGCTGTGGTGCAGGAACAGCTTCCCTCTGCCCTGAGCGCCTGTCAGACTGGCCTCGCCTGGGAGGCTGCGTGCATTTATCGCACTCCCCAGGCTCCTTGCCGGCACCGAGATGAGAGGAGGAGAGAGCCCGTACTGGTTTCTGAATTACTTCAGCAAAGGCGGTTTCCCCCATAGGCACCGGCAGCCCGGGAGGCCGAGGGTGCCAGCAGCAAGCCGGGCAGGGAGGACGGGCCCCGCTCCCGCCCGCGGGTGCAGAGGAGCCTCCCTGTTGCAGGGGGGTTGCAGAGCTGCCGGCTCCCTCTTCACCAAGACGAACGGCACCTGCGGCTTCTCTGATGAAGACTGAGCAGAGCAGGCAGGAACAGGCAGGGGGACGGGGCCTTTCTTTATGTCCCAGGCAAGGAGAGAACCAGGACCACCTTGATTTCTTGTCCTCAGTCACCGTCTCCCACTCCTAATGGTCCAAACATCCAAGCCATGGGCAAACTACTCATCCTGGCCTGGATGTAAAGAGGGGAAGGCACCTGCCAAGCCCTGTCAGCGTGGCAGAGGTCGGCCACATCCTTCCACTCGCTTTAAAGCCCAGAGCAGATCTCCTATCAGAACAGCACCACACACAGAAACCAGGCAAGGCAGGGGCTGCCCATTTCACTCACAATCCCTCCGCGTGCTGTTTGAAGAGCACAAGACCATGCCATGGTTTTAGATTAATAATTTCTTTATTCATGTAAAACAAATGCAAGTATTTATATAAACACTGACATTACAAAGTACTGGGGCAGGAAGGAGGAAACAAAAACCTCTACAGATGCTTCTAATACTGTCCCACGCAAGATCAAATGCTCTGTCCCTTGGATAATCACTTATATGATAAACCACTTTCAAGTCACAAATAAAAGTCTTTGTTTTGAGATACGTCGCGCTCTTAGGGTGAATGAGGAAGGGGGTGTAGAATGTTTTTGGCAGATCTCCTCATAAAGTCAAGATATTGCTGCACCATTAATAAAAAATATATGCTTCTCTGTAAAGCATTAAAAAAAATATCCCATGGATGGCATCATGGCGGCTTCAGTGGAGAGGCAGATATCCCAAAATGTACTGGCGTCTTCTCCCGGCTCTTCCCAGGGGCTATTTCTTGGTGGTTTTGCGAATCAGTGCCATTCTCTGTAACAAGAAAGAGAAAAACATGGGAAGCCGGGCGTCTCAGGCAACGTTACTGCAAAACAGCCTGTAGCCCTGCAGGAACAAGGTGTCTCGGGTTCTCTCAGGACACTGCCTGACTTGTTTCCACACAGGTCTTTCACGTCCGTTTGAATCTTAATGTGGTCCCAAGCCGGAGCCAGAGGAAAAGAAAGCGTCTGTGCTCCTCTCCTCAGCAGCCAGGGCTGGCAAGTAAAACACTGACGCTAGCGAGGGGCACTGGGACAAAACGGCGCGCTCGCGGATCAAACCCCGCTCCAAGGCCTCCTCTCCCTCTGCCCAGCAGCTGCTGCGGGAGCTTCAGGAGGGGAGATGCCATATCACCCATGAACTGCAACGGCTCCTGCAGGGCAGCTCCTTCCCTGGCTCTGACCGTACACTTAAAACGTGCTGGCCCAGTTCAGTTAAAGCAAAATTAAGGGGGGAAAAAAACCCAGAGCTGCTGAGCTCCAATCTACAGCTGAAATCCCAGGACAACGGTGTGCTCTCTGCTGCCTTCCCAGGCAGTCATAAAAAGGCCCCAGGAACTCGAGCCACAGCCTGTCGGAGCCCTGCAGTTCGCCTGGAACATCCAGACTCCTGGAGCGGTTTGAGGGGCTACGCCAGCATTTGACCCCCCCAAGCCTGGGTACGGGTTTTCTACTGAACCAGAGGAGTGAGCAGTGCGTTTTCAGTCCCTTCTGTGCAAAGACGGAGCACAAAATCTGCAAGGGGGCAACTCTCAGCTGGTTTTTTTAACCCTTCCAAGCTGGGCTGCCCTTCAGACAGCGAGTACTGCTGCTTCTCTTAGGGGACAGCCAGCACCGTGCCACCGCAGAGGAGCCGGAGCAACTTCAGTCCTCTCTGCGCAAACAGGCGAGGAGACTCTGGAAGTTATTTCAAGTCCAAACCACGTGGAAGAGGCTAGAAGTTCACGTCATGCCAGGAGTCCAAGACCACCCTCCCCACATCAGGCTTCTACCACGTGATTCTCGGTGTTGCTGAGGGCTCCTTACCTGTTTGTGAGCTTCTGTAGTGCAGGCTTTTTTGTAGGGCCTGATTTCTTCAGAACCAAAGCCCGGGATCCACATGTTCCACTGACGCTCTGGAAGAGAGCGCGCAGGTCAGCACACTCCACCCCAACCGCCCACCGCAAGAGCGGCCTCGTCATCATGAACGTACCGGCAGCACGCCTGCCTGGAGCCGGTGCTAGAGGCGTGCCAGCGATCCGCATACCAGCTATAAAAGCTTCACAAGAGCAGAGTAGCGGAGGGCTGCACGGCATTAAACATGGCAAAGACACAGTCCCTGTGCTAGGGACCTTCCAACACGGGCTGATGCACAGCTAGAAGCTGCGCAACTGCAAAATTTGGAGAGAGGATGGTTAGGGGCAGACACCCCGTTCATCCCCTGATTATTAAGGCATTATTAAGTAGCAACGAATCTGTAGAGCTACTCACGGGTTTCCACCCCGACACCGCGGCCATGCCCTGACCTCAAGGTGTGCACCCAGCTCTCAGCTGAGGGGAAAAGAAAAATCACTCACCAAGATGCAACTGGACGTCTTTCACTTCCAGGGTGTTTGACTTGCGATGCCGTGCAAGCTGGCAGGCAGCCGTCACCACGCTCTCTATGAAATCATCAGCGATTTGCAACAGCATCTGTGGCACAACAAGGACAACGACGACGAGTCTTATCAGTACTGAGCAGCTGAAACAATGCAGAAAGCATGAAAATGAACCTGCAGAGGCTAGTGTTTCAAAGGCGTTTGCTAAAATTGCTGTTTTAAAACCCTTCTCAACACTGGGACGCAGAAACAGCCACGGATGGCTGAAGGCTGCAGCGAACATGAGAACACGGCAGTGTAAAATGAACCAACCCTCCCTGCCTTGGACAAAGAGCCACTGGTCCGCGAAAAATCCCAAATTAGCTCTTTCTGCAGCCCCTGCCATGGGTCGGTACCTACTTCCTCCACATCTTCATCCAGCTGCTCGTTCGGATCCACCTCACGCACCAGGTCCTGCAATTTCTTCTTGGTTAAAACCTGAGTGTGTGGGAGAAGGGGAACGATTTACTGCCCTACTTTAGCAAACCAGCTGCCCACGCAGCACAGCCACAAAAGATCTCCTCCCCTGCCACCCCGGAGGCCCCAGCCATGCGTGTTGACACAGCGTATCAGTTCAGGAATGGCCGAGATAAGAAATATCAGGTGGTAAGGAGTCATTTTCAAGCACCAGTGGTTGCTCCGAACAGAAAGTGGAATGCAGCAGGCCAGGATAAATAAGTCTCCTGCGCTAAAGCGGCACTAAAATGCCGCTGGCTGAAGCAAGGCTGCTGCCAAGAGGGGACAAAGGCAAAACTAGAAGCCTTAAGAGGCAGACGGCAAGTGCAAGCAACGTATCAGTGACTAAATTTGTGCTCAGGGCACAAAGGAAGTATTTCCACAGCTCTAACACTTATCAGCTTTAGTGTTTCAAATGGCAAAGAGAGATATGCAAGTGCTGGGTTATTCTAGGGCAGAAGGAGCACCCTCTCAGCCCAAACACGACTGGGAGCAGAAATTTTACTGCTGCCGAACAACAGCGGGACACTTAGCCTCATAGGATACGGATGAAAGTTATCACCACCGATCTGTCAGCCTGGTCAGATGAACCAGACACACACGTGGGAAACTCCTGCCCTTCCTGGTTCCCTTACGCTGACGGTGGAACTGCTGCGCGTGCGTTTGCGTCGGGGGGTGAGCGCACTTCCCAGAGAGGCCACGGCACCAGCGAAGCCCGCAGAGAGATCAGGGTGTGTTCCTGGGGCGCTCGCTGGGCAGCAGCACGTTTTACGCACATCCAAGACTCCACACCACAACAAGCAGACACGCAAGTCGGAAGCTCCTGCCAGCGATGCCGTCTCTCACACCACCCCAGTAAGACAGAGCCTACAAACCCGCACTTTTATTTCTCCCATCTAAACCACATTTTAAAAGAATTTCCCAATCACAGTCCCAATATACATTTTCCTGAGACTGAAAAAACCTCTACACCTACAGCATCCACACCCCATCCAACCTGGAAGTGCCCAGGAGGGAAGAAATATGTGAAGATGTTTGCTCGCTCCCTAACTGATACTTTAATAGACATTAAGTGTTTGCCAGTAGTTTCAGGAAGGAGAAGAATTAGGCCACAGGCAGGTCTGAGCATCTCCTCCTAAAGTCAGGGATGAAATTACCTGGTTGCTTTCAGGACTGAGCCGTCCTCCTCCGCTGGGCGTCCCCGGCATCTTCGCCACGGTGGTGCTGTTGGCCATGGAGCTCTGCGGGGGAGTGCTGGCTGGTTCGGGCTTTATCGAGGAGAAGTTGGAGAGGTTGATCAAGGTAGAAGGGCCAAACTGGTTCATAATCTGTTGGGCTTTAGCTTTTAGATCATAAAGCTTATCTAGGTCCTGCTGCTTCTTGGGGTTGTGGGGACCCAAACCAATCAACTGGAAAAGGAAACGAAAGCCGCAGTTAGCAAAAAGAGAAGTAATTCAACAGGGCAATCGTGTCTTTGTCCAGAATAAACCGCAGCGTCCTGATGGGGCCCAGAGGTTTATCGACAATCGGGTCTGTCTGGACGTAGCAAGAAGGGAGGAACAACGTTTAGAAGAAGAGAAAACATTCCCTGGTATATGGAATAGGAAGTTGGCCACGAGAAGCACAGCAGCCGCACGCAGCGCACGGCCAAGAGGCGGCAGCTCTGCGGTGGCACTGACCCCCCTGCTCGTTCCTCGGGCTGAATCCCACAGGCGCGCGTCCACCCCTCGTCCTCCGGCCAGGGCCTTTCTGAACACATTTCACTTGGACCACAAACAGCTTTGAGGAAGAGACCACGCAAAGAAGATTCAACTAAAGGGCACGGCTTGCTCCTGCGACAGCAATGCAGGGGAATGGCAGGCGCAGCATTTGAGTCTTTGATCTTTGATCTCCACACTCCATGGGCCTGAGAAGAAGGGTTCAAGCTCCCTCAGGTGTCTGCCGCAGGGTGGAGGTCTCATTTTTGGCAACACCGCGCTCCAAGCCTGACCCACAGCCATCCCTCGTTGGGGTCTTGACAACACAGGGTTCATTTTCGGGTTCTGAGAGCACAAGGTAACTCGGAGGTAACGTGACAGAGAAACACACGCGCGCACCCACACCTTCGATTTGTTCTTCCCACACCGGGCAACCGACAGCCACAGCAAATGAAGTCAGATTTACTGAGCTCTTATCGGGGAACCAGAAGTGGGTTGCGGTGGCTTAACTGGTTACTCAGATCTCCCAGGCTCACCTTTCAGTGCCTGAAGTTATTCAGGTAATTGGCCACTGAGCTGACACACGGGCTGACTGGCAACTACTATATTTCATGGCTTGAAGGCTCTAAAATCCAGGCTCAGCAAAGCTCTGCTCTGTCCTCACTGCTCTGTGAAAGGAAACTTGTCCAAACCCTGGGCCTTCCACCCCCACAAGCAGTATGGGGAGCAGTGACCGGTCTGTCACGTGAAATGAGCATTTATTGAACGGTTTGATGTAAAAGCCCCTCGTGCAGCAGCTGCTGTTGGGCCCGGAGATGGGTGAGAAGCAGCCACTGAGAGCGGATGCCTTCTCCGAGAAGTGTGTGCGTTTCAGGGTGAACTTACTTAAGAGAGAAGAAGAGTTTGTTTAAAAAGCTTTACAGCACGTTCACATACAAAGTGACAGAGTGTCTGCTACCTGAGCTACAGATAGACATTTTCCCCTCATCAAAGCAAGCTTTGTTAGTTTGGATTAATTCATATCAAAACACAAACCAGAAATCACACAGGAGTACTTAGAAGCAGCTGTGTTAGTGCTTCAGTCCAAGGCACGCTCATGCACTGCTGCACCTACAGGCTCAGAGCCCTTTTTGGAGAATTTATATCAAGACACATTTCTGCGGTGCCCGCAGCAAATTCCTAGCTCAATTTTAACTAATTAATGATGAAAAACCATTACATTCACACCCTAAAACCCCTAAGATGGCACTTCTGGATGAGGAGCTCAGCACAAGATCAGAAGGGTCTTTGTGCTAGTCTTTGCTTTAGCTTAGCCTGATCTCAGGCTGCTCAGCCCCATGCCTCAGTTTACAAATCCACAAAGCAGGAATTCTTACCCGCCATGCAGGGAAGAAAGCTCCAAAATCCTCGGGCAGAACGCACTTTATTAGCACAAAGTCGTTTTGTTCATTTATTTGCGGATCTTATCGCACCCTTTGCGTGCCGTTAAGATCACCAAACGCCAAACTAACGGGATGCGCAGACTCCCAGGACAAATCCCGCATGCCGGCACCGTGGCAAGCCCCAGCGCTTTACTTACAGCTATCTGAGTGTCTAGATCTTTAATTACATCAGCAACCGCTGTGGGGCCAGCAAACGGAGAGGCCATTTTCCAAAGCTTTCCCAGTACGTCAGCAGTCAGCGTTAACCTACTCTCGCTTCCTCCTCTGTTCCATACAACTCTCATTCCTACAGGAATACCAGATATTTTTCATATCACCCATCCTATCGTAAGATCACAAGAAGAAACAGCTTCACATGAGATGGCACGCGTTGTCCTTACTACGGCGCGAGAGGGTTTATCTGTCGGAAGATACGACACAATCGTGAGCAGCACGTGAGCGCACGCTGCTGTGGAGGACGAGGCATCCCCCAGGATCCTGAAGCGGGAGCAGAAATTTGGCCAAGTTTCATTTTTCCATCAGAAGACAGAAGATCTTGGTATCAGCCGTCAGCAGCAACGTGCAGGCGAGGCCTCAGCTCTGCAATAGCAGCTTCCCTCTGCGGCAGGAATAGGTCTGGCGGCCACAATTAGCACCACCAACCTGCTGTAACTCGTTAGCGAGGACAGCACAGGGTCACAGCTGTCATTAAAGTCTGCGTTAAAGCCAAACAAACCTTCGGGGCATTGCCTGGAGTGCTCAGGGGGTTCCTGCTTCCATTAAAATGCAATGATTTTCACCAAATATTTAAATAGCTTTGCAAAGGACCGTCCAGTCTGGGCATCTCTTCGTTGTGAATAGAGAAAACTGTTAAAAAGCTGTTGTAGAAAAGTTGTTGTTTTTTGCGCTGGTTATTGTAAATGTGAGAAAAAACCCTCTCATACGCTGCTGGAGGAGGCACCTGCTACGAGTCCGTACCCGTTACGGGAAGTAACTGAAAGGCAAGGAATAAAAAAGCCCTTTTTCCCCCCTGGACGGGGTTGTTTGATGCCGACGGTGACTCCAACCTCCCTCCTCGGGCTCCCAGCTCCGCGCGTTACCCCTGCGGCACCGACACCGGCGTCCCGGGAGGGGACACCCCCGCGGGCACCGCTCGGGGAAGTTTCCTTCCACCGCCCTCCCCGCCAACAGCTTAAAGAGGTCACCGGCCCCCACGACCGCCCGCGGGGGGCGGCGTGACGGGACCGAGCGACGCCTCCCCGTGCACGACGTCCCCGCCGGCTGCGGGGAGCGGGGCCGAAGCCCCGGGAGGAGCCAAGGGCACCGGCAGCCGGCACCGCCCGGCCTGCCGGGGCTGCAGGGCCCTCCCCCGGCCCCGGGACCCCCCGCACGGGCCGGGCTTTGAGCACCGGCTGCAGGCCCAGCCGGGCGAGTGGCGGGGCACGGCCTGCCGCGCCCACTCCCGGGCTCCCTCCCGGGCCCCACCGCATTTCAGTGTGTAAAAAGCCAGCATAAAGCACCGGCGGCCCCCGGCGCCCCCCCCGTACCTCCCCATGACCCGCGGGCGGGACGAGCCGCCACCGCCGCCGCCGGCTCCGCTCCCTCCGCCGCGCACACCGAGCCCTTCCGGGGGCGCCGCCCACTGACACCCGGAAACGCTTCCACCGGCAGCGCCGACCAATCGGGCTGGAGCCTGGCCGCGCGCGCGCCGCCACGCCCGCCAAAGGCGCTCCCTCGCCTCCTCGGTGGAGGCGCGGCGCCGAGACGCCCCATCATGCCCCGCGCATTTGCATATTGATTAAGGGGAGGCAGCGGGGCGGGAAAATGGTGGTTTTGAGGGGGAAAAGGCGAAAAATGGAGAAAAGCTGCGTGGAGTGGGCGAAGAAGAAGAGCGGGAACAGGAATCCGGGCGTTGTTCGTCGAGCGAGGTGGGCGTCTCGCCGTGATATAGGTGATACTGTGGAGCTTTCCGGTGTCGGCGGGGCGGCGAGCGAAGCTTTAAAAAGGGCTTCTGCCGTGCGTGGCACGGGGGGGCCCCGCGGCCGCCCCCGCGGAATCGACATCAAGAGATTTCGGAAGCACAATTTTTGTGGGGAGGGGAGGGCCGGTAACCGCTTGTTCCGGCGCCCCGGGAACGCCGTGAAGAGCAGAAGGACAGCGGAGGCGGCCGCCGGCGGGAGCGCGTGCGTACGCGAGCGTCGGTGTATTTAAGTAGGGCGGGGGGGGGTGGGGGGCGCGGCCGCCTCACCCCGCGCGGTGCCCCGGGGGCGCGGCGGGCCCGCCCCGCAGCCGGCGGCACCGCCCCTCGCCGCCGCCGCCCGCCGTCCGCTCCGCCCGGGCGCCCCCCCGCGGCGTGGGCGCGTCGTAGCGCGCCGAGGGTGAGCGCGGGGCGCCGGGCGGCCCCGCCGCGCCGCAGGGGTTGCGGTGGGGCCCTGCGGGCTCGGGTTCGCAGAAGGGCGTGGCGTACTCGGGCTCCGGCGGCAGCGGCTCCGCGTATTCGTGGTGCGGTCCCGGCACGTCGTAGTGGCTCAGGACCAGCGGCAGCGTGTAGCCCTCGTCCGGGAGCGGCTTGAAGGTGGAGGGGCCCGTCTGGCTGCTGGGGCTCACCTGCACCAGGTCCGGCTCAGCGTAATCTGCAACGGGGACGCCGGACCGGGAGCTGGGGACTGTCCCCGCAGCGGTGAAGGGGTCACGTGGGTGGGCTGGGGGCACCCGTGGGTGGGCCGGATGGAAAAAAAAACGAGCACATCTGGACCCCCGGGGCTGGGAAAAGCTGGGCAGATGTGTGCCAAAACCCAGGCGGGACAGGACACCGACCCCATGGGGACGGGCGCATCCCTCTGCCCTAGTACCGAGCGGGGCTCCTGTGACCCTCCAGCCACCTTCCGATGCCCACGCCTGCATTTGAGGTGGGATAATAATAAAAATGATAAATAATAAGCCCTGTCAGGGTCTCTCTTTTGCACAGGGCCATGATGCAGGACAGGGGTTGGACCAGAGCGGTGCTGGGCAGGGGAGAAAGGGCAACCCCAGGGTGCAGCAGGGGAGACACGGCTCCAGCTCTGGGCTGAGGGACCCGTTGGCACCCCAACATCCCCATTACCTGGCGAATGGGTCTGGCTGAGGTCCCCTGGTGCAGCCGCCGTGGGGAAGGAGGCCAGCGGGGAGCCGGGGGGCAGCAGGCTCTGCAGGGAGCACACCTGGCTCGACTCCAGTTTGGGGTACCCTGAGCAGAGAGCAGAAACCCCTAGTTAGCACAGGCCAGCCCTTGGGGACAGGCAGATGGGTGCCTCTGGGAGTGGGACGGTTCAGGGCTCAGCAGCAGCACCCCTCCTGGATTTGGCCCCGAGGCACGGCAGGACCCCCGGGGAGGGCTTGGGGGGACCCTTTACCTTTTGTGATCCCATAGTTGAGCTCCGCTGCCGGCTTCCTGCCAAGGGGAGAGCGAGATAGGGGTGAGGGGTCCCAGCCACCCCATGCCCACCACCACCACCAGCCTCCTCGCACCCGCTGCACGGGGGGCTGCGCCCCTCGGTACCTGGCGGGCAGCCGAAGGAGCTGCCCTGAGCAATGGGGGGGGTGACGCCGGGTGACACTGGGTCACGGGGGGCGGGATGGGACCCACCTCTTCCTGCGGCAGAGGAAAGCCAGCAGCAGGAGGCTTGAGCAGAGGAGCAAGAAGCCGCCGATAAGCAGCATCACCAGCAGCGTGGAGCCTGCGGAGGGAGGGCAGCATCAGCCCACGGGTGCCCCATCCCACCTCTCGGCACCCATGGGTGCCAGGAGCCCACCCGGAGCCACCAGAGAAGGAAAATCCATGTGTTGTCACAGGGGGATCTTAAAGCCTGAGTGGGTCCGTCAGTGCCTGGAGCACCCACAAGACGACGCTGTGCCCCAGGGACAGACCCCCATCGCAGCACCCACCTGCCTTCTCGGGGTCCAGGGCGACGCCAGGGATGGGTGTGCGGCTGGCTGGGCGGCTGGTGGGGACGGGGACCTCCTTGGGGACACTGGGCACTGCGGGGCAGAGCGGGGACTGAGTGTGGGACCTGCGCGGGGAGGCGGGGGTCCATCCCCGGGGGGATTTTTGGGATGTAGGGGGGTGCGGGGTGACAGCCCCCGCGGGGGGGCTCACCGTAGGGCCGGGGCGCGCGAACCCGCGCTGGCTGGCAGCCCACCAGGGCCACCTTCAAGGCCACGCGCTGGTGCCAGCTCTGGGGTGTGATGCGGACGTAGCGGGCGACGATGGGGGGAATGAAAGCGTTGGAGACCTCCCCATGGCTGTCGGCGTTTCCTTCAAATACCTGCCGGGGAGGGTGAAGAGGGTGCCGGTGGCCGAACGTCCGTGGGCAGGGGGTCTGCAACCCGCCCCGTCGCCCCCCCCGTGCCCACCTTGTCCTCCTGCCCACCGCTGCCTCTGTAGGGTCTCCAGTTCTTCCCGTCGCGGCTGGAGGAGACCCGGTAGGATGTCACGTAGTAGTCGTACTGCTCGGAGGAGCCCTTGGTGGTGATGCCTGTTGGTGTGGGAGCAAGTCCGGGGAGGGGCCCCTGCAGTTAGTCGGGGGGTGCGGAGTGGGGAAGGGCTTAGGGGGCCACCCCGCGTCCCACCCCGACCAGGATGTGCCCCGTTGGATGGAGCAGGGCTTCCCCAGCCAGAATAACCCCATCTCTGGGATAGCTGGGTCCCTGCTGGGAGGGGGTTTGGGCGGCAGATTTGAGTGCTGGACCCCCCGCTCTGCCCCCAGGAGCCGATAACCTCCGGCCCTGGCTGCCAACCCTGCATTCCTCCCTCCTCCAGCCTCCTGCCGGACAATGTCCCCATTTTCCTCCCCGCGGTCGCCAGCCACCGCCGCACAAAGCCCCCGCTTTCGGCAGGCTCCGGCCGAACAAAAGGCGCTCGCTGGCACCAGATGCAAGAGCATAATATTAACTTGTTCGTCCCAAAAGCGGCTGCGGATGCGGCGGGGGCAGGGACAGCGGCGACAAAAAGGGGCCAGCAGACAGCCTAGGAGGGGGCTGGTGCTGTCTGCATCCCAGTTTGCACCAGTATAACCATGGCACAAGGAGCTCCAATCCCTCCGAGGTGTTATGGGAAGGGTTGCAACTGCTCTGGGCAGTTTTGTGGGGGCCAGTGGGGCTGGCACCCGTGTCACCACGGGGAGGACAGTGGTCCCGGTGGCCTGGGGACGGGGTCCACTGGCCGGCACTCACCTGTGATGTTCCTGCGGGTGCCCAGGTCCAGCTCCAGCCAGGCAGCCTCGGAGCCGGGTTCGGCCGCCCAGGAGTGGCCGGCGGTGCCGAGCACTGCCCGTTCAGCTGCCCAGGCTCGGTCCTGCCCCAGCGCATCCACCTCGTGCCACCAGGATGAGGCGTTGAAGGCGGCCACCTCCAGCGCATCGCCGCAGGCTGGCGACAGGAGACGGCAGGCTGAGAGCCGGGGTCCCCCCAGCTGGGCACGGGGTGGCACCGGGTTTGGCAGCCAAAATCGTGGCTTAATTTCAGGGGAAATGAGGAAAAAAATACCTTTGTGGAATATGAGCCGCTTCTCGGAGAGGGATCCCCTGTAGGGAGGAAAACGGGGGGGGCCCAGGTGAACAAACCCTGGGGGTCTCCGAAATCGAGGGGTGGCAGGTCCCTGGTGTCAGTGCAGACCGGTCCCACGGCCGGGTGCAGGGTGCGGCCGGGGTCCCCAACCCCCCGCCTCGCCCACCTTTTGGAGTGGAGCCCATTGGCGAAGGCCGACTCGTAGAGCGTGATCCCTTTCTCCCGCGACAGGGTGACCTGCCCGCCCAGCTCGTCCGCGATCACCCCAGCGTGCACGGCCGCCTTGCACAGCACCGAGGTCTGCAGGGAGCAGGGGAGGGGTGAGAGCACCCCCCGGGGGGAG
Organism: Morus bassanus; assembly: GCA_031468815.1. NCBI lineage: Eukaryota > Metazoa > Chordata > Aves > Suliformes > Sulidae > Morus > Morus bassanus. The sequence goes on from CM062590.1 coordinate 3,674,672, forward strand.
GGAGGTGGGCACCCCATGGCCAAACCCATCCCCTGTGGTCTGCTGGGGGGTGACAAGCAGTAGCCATGCGTGTTGGGGACCGTCCCTGGCAGGTGCACCCACGGGTGCCACCCCAGTGGGTGCCAACCCGTGCAGCAGGGTGCCTCGCAGGGCAGGCCAGGCTCTGCACTTACGTCCCGGTAGCCCTGGCTCGGGTTGCCCCAGATGTCCCCGTCGATGTCCTTGCAGCCTGCGGGGCAGTACACGCTGAAACACATGGCGAGGGGGAGTCAGGGCTCGCTCCCGTCCAAATCCCCTCTGCGCACCTGCTTTGCTCCCCATCCCGCTGCACCCCAAGAGCCTTGGGGCGAGCGCAGCCTGAGCACCGGGGAGAGGGATGGGGACGAAACCGGGGCCGATGGGGACCAGCAGCGGTGCTGGGGCAGGGGATGCCAAAGCAGGGACCACCCACGCCCCCCCAGCCACTCACCTGACCTGCTCCTGGGTGTAGTGGGTGCCACGAACCAGGCAGGAGACCAGGTCTGCAAGGCAGGGACACCCCAGGGTGAGGGACCCCCACCCGCCCCACCGCACCCACCCCTGCCCTAGGGCACCCCGTCACAGAAGGGCAGGGAGGGATGGCCCCTCAGGCCCTGCAACCATCGGCCCCGTGCCTTGTGGCTCTGCCCGATCATGGGGTCCCAGCTGACCTGGGGGTCCAGGGTGCTGTGGGGGGTCCCAGCTGGCTGGGTGGCCTGGGGGTCTCCCACGTTGTGCTCCCAGCCAGGGAGAACATGGGTCTTCAGGGAGTTTGGGGCGATGGAAGCCCACCCTGGGGTCAGCAAGGAGCTCCTTCTGCCCCCGGCCATGCCCCCCACCGTGGGCCAAGACACAGCCCGGCGGGGTGGGGTCTCTGCATCCCTGGGGGATGCTCCTCCCCTACCTGGGTGCTGCGAGGTAGCGTAGGAGAGGAGGACGCCTCGTCCTGAGCGGTGGCTGGTGCTGTTGAACAGGACAGTCACGGTGCTGGAGTTTGTCACCAGGAGCGGGGCAGCGGGGCCAGAGTTCCTGCAGTAGGGCCCTGCCGGCAGGGACGGGGCCGTGGAGAGGATTGGGGGTCCCTGGGGACAGGCGCGGGCACCTGGACCCCGGGGCTTCACCTCCCCAGGGCTTCACCTCCCCTGGCTCAGCCCTCACCAGGGCCAGGGGGGCTCAGGCGTTTGGGCTGTGCTTAGGGTGGTCCCAGCCCCAGGGTGGCCCCATGCCAGGGTGGTCCCATGCCCAGAGTGGTCCTATGCTGAGGGTGGCCCCATGCCAGGGTGGTCCCAACCCCAAGGTGGTCCCAGCCGCAGGGTGGCTCCAGCCCTAGAGTGGTTACGTCCACGCTATGGGGAGGGCCTGGGGCGCAGCCCCCTGCAGCTCACCCTGTCCCCACCATCCCCAGCTCCTCCCCGCCATGCTGTCCCCCTGCAGCCACAAGCAGCACCGGGGTGGGGGATGCAGCCCCCAGGCACAGGGGTTGAAGCTGGACCAGGCTGCCGGGGGGCACCCCGAGATGTCCCCACCTCCCCGAGCGTGGACAGCCAGGCTCCCGGCCAGGCAGGGACCCCTGCCACCACTTCCCAGAAATGCTTCCCCCCCCTCAGGGCCTCTTCATTCCACCACAGCTGGGACGGCGTGAGTGGCTGCCAGCACTTATCAGGCGCCCGCCACTGCGTCCCCCACTGCCGGGGCTGGCACGCACGGCGCAGCCCCGCGAGACCCAGAAACGGGGCTGCGTCCCCGTCCCCTCCCCGTCTCCCCTTTCACAGGCGCTGCCGAAGCTGCCTCCTAAATCCCCCCCCCCCCGTTTAATCCAAATTAATTTGCAGTCTCCATCTCCCTGATTAAAACTTCAGCTTAGCAGGCAGGCGGGTTCCTTGGGGACATCTCTGGTCCCAGCTGGGGACAAGAGGTGGCCCCAATCCCCAGACTGCCATCACACACACCCCACCCCCCCACCCCACCCCCCGCATCTCTCTGCTCTTCATCATGTCCATCACTGGGGCCTCGGGGCACCCAGAGATGCTTTGAGCAAATGCCATCATTGCCCTGGGGACATGGGGCTGTGTCCCTGTGTCCCCATGGTGCTGGTGGCGAAAACCTCCCTGTGGGATCACGCTGTGCCTCAGTTTCCCCCCCCGACCCGCACCCTTGCCCTGCCTGGGTCACGTTCAACCGAGAGGTCGAGCCCAGGGGACGTGGGACATGTGTGCGTGCAGGGGTGTCACAGGGTCACAGCCGTGATGGAATGGGGGCTCTGCTTGATATGCAAATAGCATGCATATGAGTTGCAGATGACACACACGCACAGATTTCCCACCTGCTGCCAGATGCCAGCACTGCCCTGGGCAGACACTGCCGCGGTGCTGCTGTGTCTGGCACGGTGCCCACCTGGCCCACGGTTCTGGAGACCCCCTGGGTGCTGGGGACCCCTGGGCCAAGCCGCAGGCTGGAGGCGGCCACCCCCCCAGGGACCCCGCCGCATCCCCAGGCAGGATCAGGGCCGGGCGCCAGACACCGGGTCTGAGTCAGCAGGAGGGAGCCCACGGCCTCCGCCTGCTCCGGCCGCTTCCCGAAAAACATCTGGGACTTCTCAAGGGCTGGCGTCAGCCACGGGCGAGGGAGTGGGACCCTGGCCTGGCCCGGCGTCACCCCCCACCCGCCACACGCACAGACCCGGCAAAGGCACCCAAAGGGGCTGCGGGTGCCCAGCCACCTCTGCCATCCCCCAACTGCCTCCCCCAGCCCCCTGCGAGCATCCTCTGGGGGTCCCCCCTTCCCTGCGCTGCTCCGGGACCCCCAGCCCGGGCCAGGCGGTCTCTGGGCTTTGGAGTCCCGGGAGATGGGGACAAATGTGTCCCCAAGGCCGCAGCAGAGGGGATGGGGACTGGGGACCTCACATGCTGCCACCCCTCCGGGTACCAGCCCAGAAAGGGTGAAAGCGCTGGAAAACAGGGAAGCAGTGGCGGATTTAAACTGGCTCCTTTCCACCTCACATTTTCCACAGTATCCCCTGCCCAGCCCCTGCCCCTCACCAGGCCTTGGGGCTGCTCCTCTGTCCCACTCCATCGACACCCCAGTGGTGACGCTTCCTGCTCCCCCCCCCAAGACGTCTTCCCCAGCACCCACCACACTCCCGGTACTCTCAAATCCCTCCAAGACCATTAAATCTCTCTGGGAAAATCCTGGAAGCGTTTGGGCAGCGGCTGGGCAGGCAGAATTAATTAATCGGTGGCTGCATCTGGTCCCAACTGGGTGCCCCCCACGGCTTGGCAACAGCCCCCTCCTCGGGTATCCCCCTCTTTGGGTACCCCCCCCCTTGGATACCCCCATCCTCAGATATCCCCCTCCTCAGGGACACCCCATCCTCAGACACCCTCCTCCTCAGGTATCCCCCTCCTCAGATATCCCTCTTTGGGTACCCCCATCCTTGGGTATCCCCTTCCTCAAATACCCCTGTCCTCAGGTACCCCCCTCCTTGGATATCCCCCTCCTCAGAGACCCCCTTCCTCAGATACCCCCCTGCTCAGACACCCCCCTCCTCCAATACCCCCCCTCCCCATGATGAAATCAGCTAAAAAGCCAGATTTCCCTGACATTCTCCTTATCCAGGATTTTACATGATGTGATATCACCCCCCGCCACCCCACCCGCAGCCCCTCCATGGGTGCTGCCTCAGTTTCCCCCGGGACCCCCACCCCTTACCATAGGTGGTGCCGGCCTGGGGGTCGGTGAGCAGCAGGGAGCTGCGGGCGCAGCGCTCGGAGGGCTCCAGGTCCACGTCCCCAAAGGCCAGGAGGAGGGAGGTGCCGGGGGGGGCGCGCAGCCGCCAGCGGCAGGCGGTGTGGTTGGGGTAGGTGCCCGGGTAGTTCTTGGAGCTGAGGGTGCCGCTGTGGGGTGTCAGCAGCGTGTGGCCGCAGCCGTCCCCTGTGGAGAGACCGATGAGGGGGGGGCTCAGCCAGGCTGTTCCCTGCCTCAGTTTCCCTACTTGGCCTGGCCCCGGGGACACCCCGCAGGCACCCGCAGCCCCTTCAAATGCTTTCCTCATCTGAAATATCTTTTTTTTTGTGGCTTTTCTGGCCGCTCCCCCTACCAGGGACAGTCCCTGGGGGGATCCAGGGATGAAGCTGCCTCAGTTTCCCCCACAGCCACCCAGCACAGACCTGCACCTCCAGCTCCTCTTCATCCCCCAGGCCACGAAGACCCCAATTTTGGGGGCCACAAAAGGATGCAAGGAGGAAATACCCCCCCCAAAGGGGCCGTACAGCACTGAGCAGCCTCTGGGAACCCCTTGGCTGCAGCCTTGACCTTGAGGATGACCTTGGGCAGCTGCATCCCCATCGCCTCCTCCCAGGGGCGATGCCAGCATCTGCCACAAAAGGGGCTTTTCTCCGGGCTCGCTGCCCCCGGGCACGAGGGAATATCCTGGAAACTTCAGATGAAAGCGCCTGGTGTTGGGGAGCAGCTGGGATTTCTGGTGGAGCTGGGGCAGGATTGGGGTGTAGGAACGGGGGCAAGGCACCGCTCAGCCCCTCTGCATGGGCTGGGGGTGTGGGCATCTATCGTCCACCCCCACCCCCCCGCATCCCCAAAAAGCTGCTGCTCCTGCCAAGCATCGTCCTGGCACAGCCAGAAAGAAAAGCGACGGCAGGCATGGCTTCACCCCTGCCTTGGCTGCCCTCGCTGTCGCCGGGAGACAGCACAAAGCACCGGCGGGGGAAAATCCTGCAGGGATAAAAAAAAAAGGGGGGCCGGAGGCAGAAGATGCCAGCCCCCCCCACCTCAGGGCCCACTCCTACGAGAACGGCTGGCAGCCAAAGCGGGGGGCTTATCCTGCGAACACCCCCTGGCAGGGATGCGGGACTGGGTGGGATCCCCAATTTCCCCTCCCGGCTGGGCAGTGGTCGCCTTTACGGCAGAGCTGGGAAGGATCAGGGCTGGGAGGGGGGGCACTCGGGGTGGGCTGGATGGGGGCGACGGCGGGGGGGAACCCCAGGGCTGCAGGGAAAGGGGCTCCCAGAGGGGCTGCTGTGCCGGGGGGAGAGAAATTTGGAGGAGTTTCCAGCAAGGAAGGTCAGAGCTAGCGGGATCTGTGCGGAAAACCCTCTCCAGCCAGGACGTGTGCCCAAGCTGGGGGCCCTGGAGGGACCCCCCCCGGCTCCAACCCCCCACTGGTGGGTGCGGAGGGGCTGGGGGGTCCCATCTGGGAAAAACCCATTCCAGGAAAGGAAACCCTCGGTAAAAGCATCCTGAGTGTGGCTGGCGCATGCTGGGCGGGAATACCAGAGATAAACCGAGACCTGCACATGCACCCGGCAACTCGGCTCCAAAGATGCTACCAAGGGGCCAGGAAGGGCGAAGGCAAAGCCACAGGGGGGGCTGGGGTCTTGCCCCCAGCCACGGGACGCGCCCGCCCCCAAAAATCAATTGCCAAAAGAATGGGAAAACTGGATTACTGCTGGGTGAGGGCGAAGCTGCGGCCAGGCCCCCGCTGGGGCCATCCCTGCCAGGGATTTGTTTGTTTTCTCACAGGATGCAGGAAAGACGCAACAGGGCAATGCTCCGGGAAAAGCCCAGCACGCTCCTGCCTCCGGCACGCTGCCGGCCCTGGGATCGCTCCCCGGCATCCACCCATGGGTTTGGGATCGGGTGGAAACCCGCTGCGGGATCTCCCAAATCACACACGGGGAACACAACGGGGTCCTGCTCCCGCCGCTCCCGGCCCGTGCCTCAGTTTTCTCTCGCTGGGGACGATGCTTTGGACGTCCCGTCCTCGTCTCCTCGCTCTGGGATGAGTTGGGGACGAGCGGTGCCGGGGAAAAACGTTTCTTCGGGATGAGGTTTGGCTGAACATTCCCTCGGGGCCTTCCCGGCCTCCGGTGGGTGCAAATCCCCCCCGGAGCGACGCACTCCCCCTGGGTGCGGGACCAGGGCGATGCGGGGGTGGTGGAGGCAGCGGGGAGCTCGTCCCATCCGGTACCGGGGCAGGCGGACCGCGGGGAACCCGTCCCGGTGTGGTCCCTGTCTGGGGACAGCGGGGACCCCGTCCCGGATCGGTACCGGGGTGCCCGTCCTGGCCCAATCCCGGCCCGGACACCGTGAGGAGCCCGTCCCGGATCGGTACCGGGGCAGAGCGGAGCCCGTCCAGCCCCCGTCCCGGTCCGGTCCCCATCCCAGACCCAGTCCCGGTCCCTGTCCCGGGCGCGGAGCGGCGCACGGCCCATCCCGGCGAGGGAAGGGGAACCCTGGGGGTGCCCGGTGGGAGCGGGACTCCCGGTGCCTTGTCCCGGAGCGGGGTGTCCCGCCGCCGGTGCCCCTCAACCCGCACTCACCGTCCTGTCCGCCGGCCGGGCGCAGCCCCAGCGGGCCCAGCAGGAGGCAGCGGCGGAGCAGCGCCATGGCCAGCGCCCCCCGCGCCGCCCCGCCGCCCGCCCGCATCCTCCTCCTCCTCCTCCCGCCGCCGCCGCCGCCGGCTCCGCCGCGGCCCCGCCGCGCCCACCGCCCCGCGCCCGCCCCCGCCGCGCCCATTGGCTGGCGCCGCCCGGCCCCGCGCCGCCATTGGGCCGCCTCGCTGTCGATCAGTCCGCACCGCCCAGCGGCGGGGAGCGGCCCGGGGGAGCCTCGCTCGGGGCCGCGGGACGCGGCTGGGGACGGTCCCGGTGCCCCGCGGGGACGGCGTGGGCTGTGGGCGAACGCGCCGGGGCGGGGGGGCCTCGGAGACGCCGGGTGGGGCTGGAGATGCCCGGTACCGCTTCCCACTCCCCCCACCCGGGCCGTCCCGCCCGGCGGCCGGACCCCCTCGGTGTGTGTGGGGGGGTGTGTGTGTGTGTGAGCCCACGGCGTCACTCGTGTCCCGGCCGGGCGTGGGAAGCCGCGGGGCGCTGCCGCCAACCGCCGGCAGGGAGCAGCAGGCCGCCACCCTCCTCGGCGGCGGCGGCTCCTTTAAGGCAGGCGGCGGCCGGAAGTGCTGGCGGCCGAGGCCGCGGCGGCTACTGCGCATGCTCCCTCCTGCCCGGCCCGTTTCCCCCCCCCCCCCCAGCCCCCGCGCTCGGCCGCTCGGCGACGGTAAGGGCTGGCGGGCGCCGCGCTACGGCGGCCGGCAGGGGACAGGCGGCGGCGCCGTGCGGTGCGGCGGGGCGGGGCGGGAGGGGGCCCGGCCCGGCCCGCCGGGGAGGGGAGGGGGCGCCCCAGTGCGCGCCGCCGTACGTGCCGCCGCCGCGAGGGCGGACGTCGCGCGCCGCGGGGGGGGGGGGGATGCGGGGGGGGGGGGGGCCGCGCCGCTGCGTCCGCCCGCGGGGGGGGAGGGGAGGGGAAGGCCACGCCCCTCCCCCGGGCAGCCCCGCCCCGCCACCGCGCGCCGCAGGGGGGGTCCCGCGCCTCCCCCCCCACCCCGTCCCTGACCTTGGGGGGCGGGGGGGGCGCTGACCTCTGACCCCTCGCCTCGGTGACCCCCGCCCTCCGGGGTGGCCTCTGCCCGCCGGTTGGGGGGGGCATCGAGGCCTCCCCGAGGCCTAGCGAGGGCCGGCGGCCGCCCCGGGGCTGGGGGACCCCCCCGGCCCTCAGCCCGTCACCCCCGGGGTGTCCTCGTTGGCGCCGGTGCCCCCCCCCCAGGGCCGCAGGTCCCGTGGGAGCAGTGGGGGGGGGGGGGGGGAGCGCGGCCCCGGGTTGGGGTCCCGGGCACCGGGAGCCCGCGGGGGGTGCGGCCGTGGCCGTGGCGGGAGGCCCGGTGACCCGCGGGGCCTGCGTGGGCCGGGGGGGGCGCGTCCCCCGCCCCAGCGGCGCCCCTCGCCGGTCCCGCCGGGTCCCCTCCCGCCACAAGCGCTTTCCCAGGAGCTTTGAAGCCCCGAGGGGTGACCCCGACCCACGCAGGGCTCGGCTCCCGCCCCACGGCGGTCACAAAACCACCTTTCCGCCTCCCGCGCGAGCGCGGCGCTGCTTGGTGACCCCCGCTCAGGTCCCCCTGCGGCACCGAGCCTCCGCCGCCGGGAACACCGGGAACACCGGCTGCTCCGTGCCGTGAGAAGGGTCGGCACCCAGGCACGTTCCCCGTAGCGAGGGGTCAGGGCGTCCCACGGGTGGCTGGAAGAGGGGGAAGCTCCATCTCGGAAACCTTCTCACGCTCTTGCCAAAATCCATCGTTGGGTTTGCTCGGCCGGCGCCAGGGAAGCCACCGGCTCGGGAAGTTATGAGTGGGGGGATCTGCCCTGTCGGTTTTGTGTCCTCGGGTGGGATGTTCCCGGCTATCGTGACCAAGAGGGGAGGAGAAATCCTCGTGTGTGTCGACAGGCACTCGCCGTCTCGTTCTGGTGGTGAATTTAAAACACCTGGTCCCCCCCTTCGGAGCCAGAGCTTTGCTCTGCCGGCCCCACGGTCCCCGCTAGCCCGGCCTTCGCTGCAGCGGGACTGGGCAATCATGCTTACACACCGCTGCCGGCCCCTCTCCCTGCACGGGCAGCAGTGCTGCCACGCTACAGACCTGCCTCTGCTTTGCCCTCTGCAGCACCGCAGCACCCTGCCGCCGCCGCCGCCGGGCTTCATGTGAGAGATGGCGAATGCCGAAGTGAGCGTCCCTGTGGGTGATGTGGTGGTTGTACCAAGTGACGGGAACGAAGGGGAGAACCCGGAGGATACCAAAACCCAAGTGATTTTGCAGCTCCAGCCGGTGCAGCAAGGGTGAGTCGCACGGTTCCGGCATGTCTGGGAGGTGCGGGGTGGGATGGGGGGCATCCCTGTTGATTTTCGTGGCGTGGGGACCGAGTGCCACTGCATTTTCCAGGTCCGCGTCGGTTTTTTGCCACACACGGTAGAGAGAAAAATACAATGCAAAAAAGCTTTTGTGTATGTCGCTGTCACGGGGCCTCCGAGGACTGGAATTGTCCTGCGGAGGAGACGTGGCTGTGCGATGCTGTCGGTGTGGATCGCGGCAGCCCAGCGCTGGCTGTGGCAGCGGGGCAGCAGTGAGGTGGTCACGGTGGTCACCACATCCTTCCGGTCTCCCTCCTCAGCCCCAGGGTGGGTTTTTGCAACACTGCAGCTGCCGTACGCGGTGGTCTGTGCCTGCATGCCCAGATCCACATATGCCTCTGTGCCAGCCTTCCCCTAAAATAATCCTCCTCTAAAATACTGGGATGGTGGAGGGAATTTTGTGGTACCCACTGCAGCTGCTGCAGAGAAGTGGCTGCCACCAGGCGCTTCATCTTAACTCTCGATCAATCGGGACATAAATATACTGGCTCCGGTTTGGTAATATTCGCAGAGCAGGGTGGCTGTAGGCCTGGCAGTGACTCTTCCCTGCGCGATCACCCGTGCTGCAGTGTCACACAGGGCTGGAAGGGAAATCCTGGGGCATTGAGCTCCGCTTCCTGTTGTCGTGGGTAACTGCCTGTAGCAGAAGCTGGAGGAGAAGACACAGCAGAGCGCACTGCAGAGTTGCCTCAGCAGTGCTGGTGATGTGGAGGGTGCGATGACAGGGCTGGGAACGGCTCTGCACGTTTCAGTCCTTGGGATTATTATCGTATGTTTTATGTGCCAAAAAAATGCCTGCGACTGAAATTGTATCAAACAAAATCCATGTCCCCTGACGACAGGCGAGAAAGAAACGAACCGAATTTTTAACGCTGTGCTGTGAATCTTAATTTGCCGTGATTTATGTAGTTTGTTTATGGATGGCTGCTTTCACAACAGGATTTACCAAGAGGGCTCCGAGGCCAGCACCGCCGTAGTGGCCGTCGAAACCCACACCATCCACAAGCTAGAAGAAGGGATCGGTGAGTTCCCGCTTGGCGTGGGCAGAATCCCCTCCTCTGCAGGGCTGGTCGCCGCTGAGCTGGTGTGTCTGGTTCGCTGGGCTTCCTTCTGGCTCTGCCCCTGCAGATGCTGTTTCCCAGGCATGGATGTGGGTGCAGGGTCTGGGCATACTCTGGAATAAGAGTCTGCTGTTACTGCTTGGTCTCAAAGTCCTGGAACTGAGATCCTGGCTCTCCTGCAATGAATGGTAAGGGCTCCCACGGGATCCAGGGGAGCCGAGATTTCACCCTCATCTTGGTGTGCAGAAACTAGCAGGCAGGAGCAATGGTTATGAGGATGGCAGTTGTGTCTGCGCTGGCTGAAGCATCAGGCTTTTGTTGCTGGTTCTGTGCTGAACGAACAGCCTGACAGTTTGGGTTCGATGTTCAGAAGAACCGAGCAGGTTGGCTCCAAGTGTTCCCCGCCATCCCGAGAAGTATGTGGGAAAGTCTCCTGTGGTTAGGTGCTGTCACTAGATCTTGACTAGTGTTCTGCTTCCTGTGTGGGTGTGGGTCTTTTGGCAGTATTAGCAGAAGCTCTGTGTGTGAAGAGAATATATTATCAGTAAACATCTGATATTGCTGCTAAAGAGATACCAGAGCTCCAGGAAATCTGGGAGGTATCTGTGCTTGAAATTTTAAAGCATTTTGTTTCCACAAAGATTCTTCTCTCTGACACCCCCGCCCCTTACGGATGTGTTGGATTTCTGATCTCACGTTCTCCTGATAGACGAGCTTCACTTTGAGTGTTGCTATATTAAAGAGCAGGTGCCAGTTGCTGTTAGAGCTAGTGATTGCAGAAGACTAAGAGAGGACCGATCCTGAACGGGGATCAGCCCTTCTTTTGGCTTCCTGATCATCGGTCTCACAACGTGTGAGCTTTCAGCTCGCGCCTCGTGGGATTTGAGCCTCTTGGGTGGAAAGTTTCATTTTCACCCATTCCTCCCTCAGACCCCAGCACCATTGAAACGAACGAGGAGATAGAGATCGCCTATCCCATCACCTGCGGGGAGAGCAAAGCCATCCTGCTCTGGAAGAAGTTCGTCTGTCCGGGAATTAATGTCAAGTGTGTGAAGGTAAGGGGGTTTTTGCAGTGGATTCCTTCTCTGCTCTCAAGGTCTGGTATTTGACCTCCACGGGACTTTCTTACTTTTTGTGTTTTATCTGAGCCTTGTCCTGGAGCCGAGTGACTTTGCCTTTGCAGCATGCTGGATTCTTTGCGCTAAAATTGTTTCCAGCATGGGGAGAAGCAGGGAAGGAGAGGGTTAAGGAGGGAAGGCCTATCACCCACCTTATATTTCAGTGCTGCTCCCAATTACTGTTTAAAGCAGAGCAGTATTTGGCACTTGATGAGGAACTTGGCATTGAAGGCGAGCAGGGAATGCGTACTGAGATCTGCCAGAGCTTTTCTTCCTTGTCTCTTTCCCTTGGTGTCCCGATGCTCCGCTCCTGTCACTTCCTTGGTGAGCAGGTTGCATCAAGAAGAGAAATCTTGCTGTTACCTTTTTCCACTTCAGAGTGTGCCAATGTAAGAGCTGATGCGCTGAGGCTGAGTCCCCGCGTGCTGCTGCAGTGAGAGCGCTCTGTTGCTGACCCTCAGCGGGAGCTCTCTTAGTCACTGGAGCAGGACGGAACAGATGCCCGAGTGAATACCTGTGTCAGCTCAATGTTGCTCGGCTATTTGATGTAAAAGGAGTCTCCCATAACGTTCTCCAAGATGACTGTACGTGTTCACAGAAGGAGCTATTTTGGCTTATGCCTCGTACGAAAGCCCTCAGGGCTGTTCTTGGCTAGAGCTGTGTGGTTCGAATGCCGATGGCTGGCAGGTCACCCCTGCAAACATATCCATTCTGGAGTTATAAGCATTGCTGTGCCCAGGGGATCAGAGCTGGTAGGGATCTGAGAAGCGGCTCCTGTTTCTGGGTAGAAGTGTGGGCTTAGATGAGCTGTGGACTGGCTGTGTTGGATGTCCCCATACAGCCTCCCGAAGTGATGTTACCCTGTTTGCTGAGCCTTTGTTAATCTCGTTGTCAGTTCAATGACCAACTGATCAGCCCGAAGCATTTTGTTCACCTGGCTGGGAAGTCTACCCTAAAGGACTGGAAGAGAGCCATTCGCCTCGGAGGAATCATGCTGAGGTATTTGACTCGCCTGCCACTGTGTCCAGCTTCAGGGCTTCATCACTGCAGCAGCAGAATCCCGAGCAGGCGTTTTGTCTGCTTTGCAGTCCCCGGGAGATCTCTTGGAGGCTCACGTTACCTGGCCAGCAACCTGCAGCACCTCTGGGGCAGAGATCCTGGCCCCATGGTCTGAGGAGCAGGATTCCTCATCCTGTGCAGAAGTGCCCTCGCCTGCGGGACCTGGTACTTGGTGGGGGTGGAACAGGACTGGAGCCCTGTATGTGAAGCTGGGGGATGGCTTGTATTTGCCATTTGAAAGCCCTGCAGGAGATGTTTTGTGTGCAGAGTGGCGCTGGGTCTCCCTTTCTCTGTCCTTCCCATGGCTGTAGCATTCCTATGTAGAAACACTCCGTTTTGTCTCCAGGCTGAGATTTGAGCTGAGCCTGGTTCTCTCCCCACTCCCTGCACAGGAAGATGATGGACTCGGGGCAAATCGACTTCTACCAACATGACAAAGTTTGCACCAACACCTGTCGAAGCACCAAATTTGATCTCCTGATCAGCAGCGCCAGAGCACCGGTGCCGGGGCAGCAGAGCGTGGTGCAAACTCCTACGTCAGCTGACGGTAGGAAACCGGTTAGCAGTATCACAGGAGTTTCCCACTGACACTCTTCTCTCCTCCCCTGGGCTGATCAATTCAGGTTGCCCCCCCTCGACACACACACACTTTACACCTTCTCCCCAGGTGCAGCAGAGCGATCCCACTGTTTAGGAGACCGGTCAGGTTTTTGGGAAGGAAAAGGCTTCTCGTGTCCGCTCAGAGAGGTCTCGGCAGCATCTGTCAGGGAGCTCTGCTCTGTGGTAGTGGGAGGGCTGGAAAGCAGCCAGTATTAAGCAGTGACTAGAGGCAGCCTTGGGAGCCAGGGGAGACTCACCTTGAAGAGACCCCTGTTCTGGGGTCACCACGTGAGCAAACACCTGAGAGAGTTTGTACAGCATTTCCCGATGTCTTTCCTGTTTTGAGGGTCTCTTACAAAGGCATGAGATGGGCTGATACTCGGGAATGAATCCAGGCTTGCTGACCTCCTCCAGAGCAGCCTGCTCATGTCACCTGGATATCCATGATCAGAGTGTGATGGCTGGACATGATTTGATTGTCATTCCAACCTCAAATTCTCAGCAAATCCCATGCTTCAGAGCAGAAAGTGATCTCTTTGCTGAGGTTAAGGGAGAAGGCTACTCACATCGTTCAGCTGGGCAGGTTACATTTCTCTGAGGCCCTGGGTGGGTGGGATGGCAGAGTTGTCCATAGGCTAAGGAGAATCTCCTGGAAAGCACCGTGGCCACGCGTTGGCTTAGTCCCAGATTTGATCCAGAAACTTAGGATTGAGTCAGATCCGTTTCCCTTCTATAAACCATCTTGGACCCTGACCCCGTCATTTCCTGAGAGGTTAGGGCATCTCTAGGCTGCAGAGCTCCCTCTTGGTGATGCAAGGGGAGAAGGGTGGCTGGGCTGAGGCTTATTTGTTCCTTCCTTTATTCTGATCCCTTTCTACCTCTTTTATGCCAGGACTCCAGTTTGCCTTCTGGAGGGTACATGTGTTTTCCCTCCAGAAGCCCCAGAACCTTTCACAATCACAATTTCAATGAGGAGCAGCAATATTTGCTTTCAGTTAATTTGGTTGAAAGAAGCCAGGCACAAACAACCTGACCACAAGAGTGAAAAAGAGCCTGGGAGGGGTGAGGAGGGTAGAAAGCAAAGCAGGGATTTGGGGCTGGTGCTCCAGGTGCTGCAGAGAGAGCTGACGTTGCCTCTCTGGCAGGGAGCATCACGCAGATCGCGCTGTCGGAGGAGAGCATGGAGGAGGGGATCGAGTGGAACTCAGCTCTGACGGCTGCCGTCACCATGGCCACTGAGGAAGGCATGAAAAAGGACACGGATGAGATCTCGGGTAAGCTCAGGCTGCTTGTTGGGTGCTTTCTCCCCCTCCCCTCGCCTGTTATGTTCTGGAGACTGAAATCCTGAAAATAAGGAGAGTTTAGGCAATGACAGAGCTGTCCCCCAGCCCCTTGGCTATCCCAGCACTTCCCAGGCGTGCAGGGTCCCTGCCAAACAGAGCTCACCGCAGCAGGCAGAGTGAGGCTTCAGCCCTGGCCTGTGGCCAACGGATGATCCCCCAGATCAGTTGCTACTAGTTATAGTGAGGGGCTTTTTTTTTTTTTTAGTTCGTTCTAAGGATGTAAATGTCTGCCAGCCTGGAGCTAGACTGAAACCATCAGGGAGTGGTGTCTTGTTAGTGCCCTGTGTTAGTACCCTGTCAGCTCTCTTGGCTGCATCTCTCTGGCTGCGGTGCCTTGCATTCCCTCTTAGAATCAGTACGGAAGCTTAGGCAGAATTTCCTCAAACGAGGATTTTTAAGCTCTGCATCTTGCGAAGATGTGAAATGTTGCTTCGGAAGTCACGGTGCTGCTTGGAAATATGTTACTGGTTTGCTGCCTGGGTCTGTTTTGCTTCTTTTGGGTTTGGGTTTTTTTGCATGTCATATCCACCCCAATGGCTGAATTAGAAGTTGTCTTGCAAAGTTACGCTTGCCTGAAGCGTTTAAGGTAGCCATGTGGGAAAAATCTTGTACATGTTGACTTCTTTTTCCCCTCTCCTTGTGCCAGAGGACACGCTGATGTTCTGGAAAGGAATCGCTGATGTGGGGCTGATGGAAGAGGTTGTATGTAACATCCAGAAGGAGATAGAAGAAGTCCTAAGAGGTGTCCAGCAGAGGTTGGGTCAGTCTCCCTTCCAGATGACAGGTAGGTTGTGAGCCACAGCCTCTGGCTCTGCGGTGGGGAAGGATGCTCAAAAGGGCAGCTGCAAGCAAAAAAAAAAAAAAAGCAACAAGGGTCCGTCCCCACCATTTAAAGCTGTTGAGTAAGGGTGGCGAGCGAGTTACCGCTCATTAGCTGAGCTGTGGGAGCTGAGTCTGGGTGTGGTCTCAGCCTGCCCAGCTGCGAAGTGCATTCGCTTACCCCACTGCGGGCACAAGGACACAGCACGGCACCCTCTTCCCTGAGCAAAATGACCCTGGCAGCTTGCTGAGACCATCAGGTGACTGTCCTCAGCTCCTGGCCCCCATGAAAGCCTGCCCAGATTGACTTCTCAGACCGGAGTTACTCCATGACAGTGCAGGCTTAAACAGGTCCTGCCCCCTCACTTCTCATTCTGTCTTCACTTGCGCCAGAAAACCTGTTTTTGGGGCTGAACCAGATGAGGGAACTGATCTGGGTTAAAAATAACTTCCCTCTTTCAGGTTATTTTTAACTTGGATCAGTTCCTTAATCCAGTTCAGCACATGCCCCCGTGAGCACAGGCTTTGAGAGCACCTCTGGTTGATGCTCTTGCTGAGAGAACACCCATGTAGCCACAAACTTCATTTTACCTAGGACTTCTGTTTTTTTTATTTTCTAATTTAGCTTTGGGCTGATGGATCTCTGTGTCTGGTAGGTGGCAGCTTTTGGAAGCTGTAAGTGATTGAAGTCAGTGGATTATAATAGAAATTTTGCACAGCTTTCAGTGGAGCTGGCATGTTAATGACACTGTCAGCAGCATGGGGTGATGATTTGTAGGTGGAGAGCTCGTTTGTATCTCTGTGATTGCAAATTATGCTTTCATTTGCAGCAGTTTTGAGCTGCTTGGGTGACACATCTCTGTTTCATTTTCTTTATCATGTGAATGGGTTTATTTAGTCCTTGGATGTCAGAAGGATGAGGGAGCTGGGTCTGCCCTTGTCAGCCAGCCCTTGTGAAAAAACAGATAGTTTTACAAAAAGCAGCAGAAAATTTTTGGTGTGATATGAGCATCTTTTGGGTACCTGACAGAGTCCCACCTGTGGGACGAGGCACTTGTCCTCATGCACTTTCCTTGCAGATGCTGCAGTCTTGAACAACGTCGCCCACACGTTTGGCCTAATGGACACAGTCAAGAAGGTTCTGGACAACAGGAAAAACCAGACAGAGCAAGGAGAGGAACAATTTCTTTACACACTGGCAGGTACAGGCAGCGCCTAGTAAGGCTTTTCCTCATCCTGTCGCTACTCTTGGGAACTGATGTGACTTCGCTTCAACATGCAAACCGTATTTGGGTTATTGTTCAGTACACACTGCCCCAAAACAAATGCATCCCAATCCCTTTCCATCCTAGGGCATGAGTGGAATTTCCCCTCTCCCTTGCCTCGTAGTGAGCAGTTGCTTGGGGCATTCAACAGCCCAAAGTCTGTACCCTTTGCTGCAGCCAGGGTGCTGGGGGTGCAATTCCAATTCCATCAGCATTAGGAAGTAGGTGCTGCTAGCTAAGGGCTGTGCGGAGCCATCTGAGCTGCAGGCGGTGCCATGCTGTGCCCAAGCTAATAAGCTTCTCCATGTACGAGGTGTGGAGTTGTCTGCTTGTCTTGGCGTGGAGCTATCAGGTGTCTTGCACGGCTTCCCCTGAGCTGAAGCCAATAACCTGACCTGGATTCCCTAGAACTGCTTGCTGGATGTGTCTCCCTCCTCACCGTGTCCTGTAGGACCTGGTCTTATCTGGGATGTCCTATTCCCCTACTGCCCCAGATAAATGAGATTTGCTGCGCTGCTTCTGACTTCCAACATTCACACAGACAAGGGTCGAGGGAGATGTTTCACTGCCCCAGGCAGTCCTGCTCCCTGTCCCCAGTACAGGTGCTCGGCGCCTGGGGAGGAGACCCAGCCAAGCTCCGGGAAGCGGTTCCTACTGCCCAGGGGGGTTTGTCCACTCTCCCTTTTAGGTGGATATAGCTTGGGGAACAGAAATGCCCATCTTCTCATCAGCAGGAGTAGCCAACTGGTGCAGAGCATTGCCTGTTCCTTATCCAGGCACGGACAGCCAGCCAAAGCAGGCTGAGCAGGTGCAGAACATTGACCAGGTCTGTGTGAAGGAGGCAGGAGAAGCGGGCCTTTTCCTTCTGCGTGGTTTGGTCTTGAGTGAAACGCTAAGATCATGCTTGTCTGGGTGGTTAGGAGACCTCCTGTCGCAAACATGGGGTGTACTTGTGGAGCCCGCGAGTCCCCAGGAGCTCCTGCAGCGTGCTGGCCCCAGCCCAACGCGCTGCTTAGTCGTTCTCTTTGCAGACCTGGAGCGGCAGCTGGAAGAGCAGAAGAAACTTGCCAAGGACCAGAAGGCAAAGTCCCAAACCATCCAGAACGTGGTGCTGATGCCCGTCAGCGCTCCCAAGCCCCCCAAGAGACCCCGCCTGCAGCGCCCAGCCTCTGCCACCGTCCTCAGCCCCTCCACCCCCATCCAGCAGCCTCAGTTCACAGTCATCTCACCCATCGCTATCGCGCCCGTTGGACAACAGTTCTCCGTGGGCAACATCCCGGTGGCAACCATTAGTCAAGGCTCCAGCCCGGTGACTGTTCATACCTTGCCATCTGGCTCCCAGCTCTTCCGATATGCCACTGTGGTGTCCTCCTCCAAGACCAGCTCCTCCGACACGGTCACTCTCCACCCGTCCTCCAGCCTGGCGCTGCTGAGCTCGGCAGCCATGCAGGACAGCGGAGCCCTGGCGAACGTGGCGGCCGTGGTCAACCCTGTGGAACTGGTGGCCATGGAGTCTGGCCTCACTTCCACCATCCAAGCCGTGGAAGGCACCTCAGACGACGGGCAGACCATCATAGAGATCGACCCGGCGCCGGATCCCGAAGCGGACACGGATGAGTCGGAGGGCAAAGCTGTGATCCTGGAGACGGAGCTGAGGACTGAGGAGAAAGTGGTGGGAGATGTGGAGGACCACCAGCACCAGGTCCATAACGTGGAGATTGTGGTCTTGGAGGACTAGTGGGGAAGGCAAGCGTCAGTTTGGGGAAGAGTTGGGAATTTGTTTTATTTTGGGCTTTTTTGTTGAGCATCTTTGCCAGCCACCCCCTTTGTTTCCGTGGATATTTTCATTGTACTGTATATTATATATATATAAACATCTTTTTTTTTTTAAACAAAAAAGCTGGAGAAACACGTGAGACCTGGAAAAGGCTCTGTCTCCGTGGAGCACTGAACAATACCGCTTTTTTGCAGAGTCAAGGAGAGACTGGATCTCTGCTGAACAACCCAACCGGGAGGAACTGGACGAGGGCTTCCGGTGCCGAGAGCGCGCCGTGGCCCAGCCGTGCGCATGGTGCTTCTGCTCCGCGCCTGTCCTGGCCCCGATTATTTTATTTCAGAGAGACAATAACCGGCGGCTGGAGCATTGATGTGACTGTGGGAAGGGATGACGGCTTTGGGGTGGAAAAGGTACCTCACTTGTATTTTTATTTTCCCCGAGGGAAGGGAGTTCTGTCGGACTCTTCACTGTCACCTCAACTGGGATTTTTTTTATTATTATTCTTGCTTTGGGGAAGACGACAGTAACCCTGCCTTTACTGTCCATGTTCTCCTCCTCCTCCTTCACACAAATTGTTTTTATATATATATTTTTTTGTATTTGTTTGCTCTCCCTTCCCTTGTCCAGATTTCCCAGCTGCAAAGCCCTGGACCTACTCTCGCCGCTCTCGGGGTCCCTGTATCCCAATCCCACCTCTTCCCGTGGCACTTTTCCCCTGTCCCTTTCCCCGCCTGGCCAGGCTCGGTGCTGCAAATGCCGCTTGGATCACTTCAACCTTTTGCATAAAGGCAAAAAATATCAACTCGAGCTTAAAACCACAACCTCCCCCTTCGCTGCTCGGCGCTGCAGGGACCTTTCGGGGTGTACAAAGCATGTCGTGCTGTTGCTTTCCGGGAGAGCTGGACTCCGGATCGGGGCAGCTTCTGTTTACACTGTGTGCTGGGGCTGCTCTGTGCTTGTCGCTACTTGTTTGGTGGTTTTATTTTTGTATTTTTCTTCTTTCTTCCTATAATCTGTTGGCAGGATTAGAACTGGCATATTGCTGAAATAATGTGCGCCCTGCTGTTTTCCCTCTTTCCCTCTTTTTTTTTTTTTTATTTTCAGTGGCCGGGGTCCCGTTGGGCTCCGCTGCGGTGGGAAGATGGAAGGAGGGAAGTGCCGGGCGCTGTTAGAGCTGCGGAGGTTTGGGAGGGCTGGGAGGGGGGGAGCTGCTTGGCTGGAAATATTAAGCAAAACAACAGCAAAGGAAACACACCTGGGGAGGGGGAAGGAAGATGTGTTTGGCTATTTTTTTGCATTAAAAGGAAAAATCGAACCTCGCTCGAATGGTTTATTTGTGGGTAGGTGAATGGTGGCGGCTCCGTCGCCTCAGAGGCAGGATGGGATGGGCAGGGGTCTGTCTGCCCACAGCCTCTGAGGGGTGGTCGCTGCTGCTCGGACCCCCTGCCTGGGTGGGGAAGTGTTTCACAAAGCGTTTCACCGGCCTTTGGATGGAGTCGGAGCCGTGGAGCGGCGCCGGGTCGCGGAAGGAGCCCGTGGCACACCGTACCCACCTTGCGCAGGTGTTGGGGGACAGCTGTGGGGGCCATGTCCCGTGGATTTTGGATCAGGGATCCACCTCCCTCCATGCCCAGCAGCTTGCACTTGGTTCCACTCCACCTTGCCCCAGACAGGCAGCCCCTTTGGGGAGGGACGGGGTCCTTTTGGGGGACCCCCCCTAATCTGGGCTTACAGCTGTGCCGGGCAGGCTGTGCTTCCCCCTCGCACCTACCCCTGGCCCCTCGGGTGTTGGGGTTGGTGCCCACGGACCCCCTTTACAGGGCGGGCGGTCCCAGAGGGGGGTGGTGGGCCCCAGACCCCCCCCACCTTGGGGTGTTGGGCTGGGGGCAGTGTCCTGAGCACGGGGAGATCTAAAATACTGGGGTGCGACTGGGGGATCTGGGATTAGACTGGATCTAAAATACTGAGGGGGGGGCTGCAGCCGGGCCTCAGATTTGCCGTTTTGTGCTGGAAGAGCGCAGCTGGGCAGCGGGGGCGCCTGGCCCTTTAAGAGGGCCCGCATACACACGCCGCGCCCGGCCGAGAGGGGGCGCTCGCCGCCCCGGTCCTCCGCCGGCCCGGCATGCACCGCGCGTCCCGCTTCCCCCCCTTCCCCCCCCCCCCCCGCCATTGTGCCTGGGAGCGCGGGGCGCGCGCGCGGTGCCGCGTGACGCCCGGGGAGCGCGTGCGGGCGGGCGGGCGCGAGGCGGCGGGCCTGGGCCATAGACGCTGGGCCGGAAGGAGAGGCGAGGGGGGTGGCTAGAGCGTCGCCCCACAGTCCGCCCGCGGGCGAGTCGGGAGTCCGCCAGGCAGCCGCGCCGCGACCGCGCCCGGACAAAGCCGCCGCCGCCGCCCCGCCCCAGCCCCGCCCCGCCCCGCCAGCAGCTCCCGCCGCGGAGCCATGTCGGCCAGCAGCCTCCTGGAGCAGGTAGGGACCGCCGCCGCCACCGACCGGCCTTCCCCGCCACCCCCTCGCGGCGCCGGGCCTGGCCCGCTACGCGAGGCCGCAGCTTTGGGGCCTAGCGGCGGGGCCGGGCCGGGGCGGCGGCGGCGGCCTCTTCCCCCCCCTCACCCCGACACACACACCCCGGGGCCGCGCCTCCATTGTGCTGCGGCGCGGCCGGGCCTCCGCGGGCCGCTTCGTCCCCCTGACTCACCGCTCTCTCTTTCTCTTCCCACGCCGCGCCAGAGACCCAAAGGCCAAGGCAACAAAGGTGAGAGATCCCCGGCGAGCGCGGGGGGATCCTGCGGCGGGGGAGCGGGGATCCCGCCGGGAAGTCGGGCCGCTGGGAAGCGGGCCCGCGGGGGAGGGACGGGGAGGGTCGGCCCCGAAATTTGCTGGGCGCAACGTCGGGTCTGCGTGCCTTTTGCACGCTGGGGAAGAACAAACCGTGAGCTGTGAAGCCGGTCATCACTCCTGGGGCTGGGGAAAGTTTGCGTTGAAGAGCGTTTGTGCAGTGGTGAAGCGTCTCTCCGCTCCCTGTTGGGCCAAGCGCGGCATATGCTACACTAGCAAGCAGTAGTTATATTAAAACACCTGTTTTTGAATACTCAAAGTTGGTAAATGTTCGAGTTCATTGGCAGAGTTCTTTCTAATGCTCTAAATCTTTTCCTCAGTGCAAAACGGATCTGTGCATCAGAAGGATGGGTTAAATGATGATGACTTTGAACCCTACTTGAGTCCCCAGGCCCGGCCGGTGAGTAAGAGTACCTGCTGACAGGCAGGAAGCAAAGGCGAATTTGGCATCCTTAACAAACCTCCATTCATTCCCCATCTCCACCGGTTGCATTTTGACATTTGCCAGCTTTCTTACCATAATATGCTATTTTACACGCGCCTTTCTCCAGGCAGAAAGCACTAAAATCCATTCGGTTGTGGTGGGTGAGGTATTTGGCAGGTTTTAGCAGCCCTTTGGGGGCGTAAGGGCTTCCTACAGTTGGTGTTCAGGTCTTGAAGTTACCATTTCTGCTCTTTCAGTTTTACTGTTATGACCTTGTTTCCTTGCTGGGTTCTGGTCCTTTACGCTGCACAAGGAGATGCACAATGTTGTGCTGTGAGATTGCTTCACACGATGCAGTTACTGCTCCGAGGGCTTTTGGAGGATACTGTCAAGGTTCTTATCTCTCTACCAAGTAAACTGAAAATGCATGTCATAGGGTTTTCTCTATTTTTCACCAAAAAACCCACAAAACATACATGTGATAAAGGCTGTTAAGACTCTTTATGAACTTTAGTTAGCAGTCGAGCTGGAGAGCTTATGATCAGCTCCTGGAAGTCAGACTTACAGATACTTTTCCTCTTAACTTTCTGTTTAAGATTAGCTCCACTGTTAACTGGTTCTTGTTTGTTTTTCTTAATGAATGGTAGGAGAGTGACACGTAACAGATGGAGTTCAGCTGATTAGATGGTACAAGTAAGCATTACAGATAAACATCTGTAGTAGCTAACTGGAGCAGTTTGTTCATTCTCTTGGCTTCTCTTTCCTCTCCAGTTGTGATTAGTAAAAATAAGCTGTTCTGGTTTTCCCTTCCTGTATTTTTTTGATCATTTTTACTAGTCAGTGTATTTTTTTCAGATGAGCAATGCGTGTTTTATTGGAACACAAGAGTAGGTTTCTGTCTCAGTTAAATTTTCAACAAGTGTTTTCCTAGTTAGTGCTAAGATACGAGCTAAATATTCTTTCAGGTCCTGTCAGCTGCTCATGATTTTCAGAATTCAACCTGTCCATTAAGATAACTTACTGCATTCAGCTCCCTAAATAGTTACAAGCCTAAATTCGACCTGCATAGGGTGAGTGTGATTTACTTTCTCAAGTCTTGAATAAAACTAGCTACTTTCCTAGTAGCTATCATTTAATGGTGGGTTTTTTCTATCCCAGAAGTTAACATCACCAATTTCCAGCTTCCTTCTGAATGTGGAAGTATTTTCTGCAAAGTGTAGTTTTATTTAAATCTCCTAAAGACAATGAAGGTTACTATAATGCTAGAAGCAACTTGATATTTGACCCTATTTTGCACATTTGATGAAGAACTTCTGAATATTTAGTTTCTTTTTGCATGTGTCACAGTGGTAAAAATACTTTTTAAAAACAAGGAAGTGATTGGAGCGTGCCCCAGGAGGTGGAGCAGAGCGGTTGCTCTAGAAGTTCAGCAGGAGTGAGGTAAAATTGCCATGTTAACTTTGAATGGAGTGACTTTAACTTTGAAGGGTGACTTTAGCTCAGTTTCTCTCCGTGCTGCGTTGCCTGGCAGCTCACATCTGTGTTTTGCCACGGAATATAGGAGAAAACAAGGCCTGGGGGGCTCAGCCTGGAGGGGACCATGGTTCTGCTGAGCCCACCAGCCAGGGTCAAAAATACAAAGGTATCCAAGGGTGCACCTTTCTCCTGAAGATGGGAAAGTGAGTTACAGATAAGGCTCTGAAAAATGAATTACATACAGCCCACTGCCACAGGGTAATGCGAGTGGCTTCTGAACTTGCTTTCTGAGCTCTCTGCACAAGCGCTGGGTAACAAGTCGCAAGGTTTCATGGCTCTTCATTCAGAAGCTGCTGTTTCAGGTGTGACTGTTACTTGCTTGTCAGCCTAGTAAATGAGGTTACTGTGTATTTTAAAACTCAGATACATGGTAAGTGATTCTTCAACAGTTTAAAAAAAAAAAAAACACAAAAGCTCAACAGCAACAATAAGTAAGCTTAAACCCTGATTCTAGTCTTGAGGTGAAGAGGAATAGTGAATTTGAGGAAATAACTGTACCAAAAGTCTTAGTCATTGGAGAGAATTAAAAGCCGGTGAAGTTTTATTTGCATACTAATCAGTAACTGTGTCAGTTGTGCGAGTGCAGGGTAACAGAGCGAGGTGACTGCGGAGCGTAGTTCTAGACATTCAGGTAGTGAACAGCAGCAGGCTGGTCTTAAATCTGCTTTGAGCAGGCGGTGCTTGACTGTTAACTCCTGTGCTCCCTCCTTACTGTGTGAGTACAGCTGGTGAATACTCTACAGGTAATATAGCTGAATACAGGCTATGTTAAAGTATCTCATTAAGTTAAACAGAACAGCATGTAAGAAAATATTTTGAGGTGACAAGGGGACAGGTTTTCATCTGTCAGTGATGTGCTTCGTGTGCTTTGAGGGAGAAGCCTGTGGAGGGTAAAGTGCTGCTCTGCCCGCTGGGCTCTAGTTTTAGGTATGGGCCTGCATGTTTGTGTCCCATTAAAGCTAATTTCCAAGAGAGTATATGGTTACTCTTATAATTGAGGGGATTATCTTTTGAAGAGACTTTGCTGGTTCAAATTAATAATAATTTTTTTCAAGTTCCTTCATTTGCCTTACAAATTAGTCCGTGTTTGTGCTTTTGAACAGACTGAGCCCTAAAGACTGTTCATTGGTTTCAATTTAGCAGGGCTGAGTTCCTCAGTTAGTGAAACTGCACCCTGGATAAGAGTTAGTTTTGTTATTAATTTGCTTTTGGGACCCTTTCTTTGGAAAAATGGAAAAGCTGGAGAGAGTGCCTCTGAGTTCTCATGCATTTACACCATGAAGTACCACAGAAAGCTTTTTAGTGTTTCATTGTATGAAACAAACCTTGTCTCTGAACACGTTAAGTGAAATACTTCCTATTAATTTTTGTAAAGTTGGGGCTGGGTTAGCCCCAAACCTGTTGCTTTCCTTTAACTCAGTGGAAGGTGGAGAGGCAAACCAGCTATTTCTGGAGGGTGCCAGAGCCATCTTGAGAGCCTCCATAGATTTCAGTATGGCATGAAGTCCTTCGGGAGCTGCACTTGGCACGTGAAAACATGATTCAACGAAAAATGGAGTAGAGCCTGCTGCAAGCCAAGCTTTTAAATGGGAACCGAACCTGACTTTGATCTCGCCTGCACTGGGTTGGCATGTAAGCAGCTGTATAGCATGAGGCTGTCTGTACACAGTTTCAAATTACTGGATGATAATGTCCATTAGCGTGGCTTCAACCGCTCCCCGGAGGGGGCATTGGTTTGAATGCAAAATGACAGATGTTTTTCATGTAAGCAAATCTTGGTGATGTCTGAGAGTTCCCTAATTGTAAAACTAGGCATTTGTTTTCATAACCTAAAGGCTACTTGGTTGTTAAAAGGGAGACTGAGGCATGGAGCAGCTTTTTCCTCTCTGAATTTGAAGCCTGCTTTCTTGTGCTGCTGCTGTCACTGTGCTGTAAAAGGCTCCCATTGAAACCCTGTTGGTTACTCCCCATTTTCAGGTATCTTTTTAGTATGTGCCCGCAGCACTGGAGCAGTTCGTATTTTGAGGATGAGCCTTTAAATCCATGTTCATTTGCAAGTTTTCGGGATATTTTGAACTGAAACTTTAAATTGTAGAGATGAAGGAGTTATCATGGGTAATAAGTTTAAGGGAGAGACCAAGGAAGGCAATTAGGGATATTCATGATTTTGGCAGTGCGCTTCCACTGGACCTTTTTCCTCCATATTCCACTTCCTTTCCCCAACCCCCCCCCTCAAACAGCAAAACTAAGGCAGATACGAACGTTACCCAGGCAAGAAAAGCCCTCTTTGGTAATAGCTACAAAAAGCAGAAGATAATATTTGGATGCTCGGTAAAGTACTGTTCTTATAGCCTGAGCAGGAGCTCTGGGGCAGTCTGGTGTCCAGTCCAACATCACGCATCGGGAACACAATGCGCTCCCGTCTGAGCATGGGAAGCTTGCTGAGCCTTTGTGTTTAATCTTTCTGGCAACGAAACAGTTTTTAGAGCACTTCTAACAAAGGAGGTGTTTCAAGGCTGGGCCTGTTTATCTGCCCAGCCCTAAGGTAGGGACGGGTGGGGCACGGGAAGTCTAAGATGGCTTTTATTCCTGGTCCCTTGAAATTTGTCCAACTCGTTCTAACTATTCAGTGCTTATTTTTTGTTTTTTTCAGAATAATGCATACACTGCAATGTCCGATTCCTACTTACCAAACTACTACAGTCCCTCCATTGGATTCTCCTACTCCTTAGGCGAAGCTGCCTGGTCTACGGGGGGTGACCCACCCATGCCCTACCTAACCTCTTACGGACAGCTGAGCAACGGGGAGCCTCACTTCCTCCCAGACGCGATGTTCGGGCAGCCAGGGGCCCTTGGCAGCACTCCATTTCTCGGGCAGCACGGCTTTAACTTCTTTCCAAGTGGGATTGACTTTTCGGCTTGGGGGAATAACAGTTCTCAGGGACAATCCACTCAAAGCTCTGGTTATAGTAGCAATTATGCCTATGCCCCTAGCTCGCTGGGTGGAGCGATGATTGACGGGCAATCTGCCTTTGCTAACGAGACTCTGAACAAGGCTCCTGGCATGAACACCATCGACCAAGGGATGGCAGCTCTGAAGCTGGGCAGCACAGACGTTGCAAGCAGCGTCCCGAAAGTTGTTGGTTCGGCTGTCGGTAGCGGATCCATTACCAGTAATATCGTGGCATCTAACAGTTTGCCTCCAGCTACTATCGCTCCTCCAAAGCCGACCTCCTGGGCTGACATTGCTAGCAAACCGGCTAAGCAGCAGCCCAAGCTGAAGACCAAGAATGGGATTGCAGGTTCAAGTCTTCCACCGCCTCCAATAAAACATAACATGGATATTGGAACTTGGGATAACAAAGGGCCGGTGGCAAAAGCCCCGTCGCAGGCTTTAGTTCAGAATATTGGTCAGCAGCCAGCCCAGGTGTCCCCCCAGCCCGTGGGTCAGCAGATCAATAACAGCCCACCAGTGGCACAGGCTTCAAGTGGGCAGCAGCCACAGCCGCTGCCCCCGCCGCCACCGCAGCCGGCCCAGCTGCCCGTGCCGCAGCAGGCGGCTCAGCCCACCCGCTGGGTTGCCCCTCGCAATCGTGGCAACGGGTTTGGTCAAAATGGAGTGGATGGTAATGGAGTGGGACAGTCTCAGGCCAGTTCTGGTTCTGCTCCTTCAGAGCCACACCCGGTCTTGGAGAAGTTGAGATCCATCAACAACTACAACCCCAAGGATTTTGACTGGAACCCAAAACATGGCCGGGTTTTCATCATTAAGAGTTATTCTGAGGACGATATCCACCGTTCCATTAAATATAACATCTGGTGCAGTACAGAGCATGGCAACAAGAGACTGGATGCTGCCTATCGCTCCATGAATGGGAAGGGCCCTGTTTACTTACTGTTCAGTGTCAACGGTAGTGGTCACTTCTGCGGAGTAGCAGAAATGAAATCTGCTGTGGACTATAACACGTGTGCGGGTGTGTGGTCCCAGGACAAGTGGAAGGGACGTTTTGATGTCAGGTGGATTTTTGTGAAGGACGTTCCCAACAGCCAGCTGCGGCACATCCGCCTAGAGAACAACGAGAATAAACCAGTGACCAACTCCAGGGACACTCAGGAGGTGCCTCTGGAAAAGGCTAAGCAGGTGTTGAAAATCATTGCCACCTACAAGCACACCACCTCCATCTTTGATGACTTCTCACACTATGAGAAACGCCAAGAGGAGGAGGAAAATGTTAAAAAGGTAACTTGTTTGTCTGTCTCGGCAAAGTCCTGTGAGGCAGGAGATGGAGGAGGGCTGCCTTGCACTGGACTAAATCCGGAGCCTGAAGGCGTGGGCTTCTGAGCAAGCTTGGTGGGCATCAGTCTGCCTTCTTGGCTAGCTGTGTGCTTGCAGATGGAACCAGCTACCCAAATGGCAGGCCCTGTTTGGTGTGGAAATGGGTGCCAGCACCCAGGCAGAGCGCTGTGAGGAGGCTTGCCCGGGTTCTGCCTTCCATTGACTGCCCTTCGGCTGCTCTAAATCTCAGCCTTCCCTCAGTACTGTATTCTAAACAAAATTTATTTCTGTGCTATTGTCAGCTCCAGGATTGGAACAGTATAAAGTAGGAGATCAGTGGGGGGTTTGGGGAGTTGTTAGAAAACAGAGCTAGTCTTTGAATGGCCGCCTAATCCAACCCCTACCCAACGTGGGGTCAGTGTGACAGATGTTTCCCACCACTTGTAAAACCGTCAGGAACGGCAGTTCCTGTCCCTCCCCAGGCAATCTATTCCTATGCTTAATTATCCTTCCTGTTAGGAGGCTTTGTCTGATGCCCAACCTAAATCTCCCTTGCTGCAATTTAAGTCATGACTACTTGTCCTCTCTGGGGTGGGCGCGGAGCGGGTCGTTCTGTTCCGCTTGGCACCGAGTTCTGCTGCGTTTGAAGGCGGTGGGCTGTTGCCTGCGTGGGCACTGCCCAGCAGTGTGGCACGTGAGCCGGGCTCGCTGCCTGCCTGCGGCTGTGCTGGCTTGCCGCTGGGGTCCGTCAGCTCGAAGCCTGCAATCATCGATTCGAGAGGATTGCTAATTGAAAATTCCACCCAAAATTCAGTGACGAGTGGGCCTTGAATCTTACTTGGGTACAGCTGTCTTAGTCACCTGTGGCCGACTTTCCCCACAATAGGGGTCTTGCTTGTATTTGATCAAAACAGTAATTACAAGTTAGCATTAGCACAGCTTTCTGGTTGTTTGCCAAGTTTTCTGACAATCTCTTTAGTTTCAGCAATGGGGAATTTTCCACCCAACACTTGAGGAACTGAATCGGGAGCTGCAACTGCTCACCGTGACAGTGAATGCAGTTAATTTATTTTTTACATATATATTTGGAGCACTGTCTGTATAAATAGCATCACCCATACACAAAGGTGGTCACGTTTTGTAACTGATACCCTAGCACCTACAGTGTTTGAAGAAAATCTGTCCACATTGCAAGGTGTGGAGGTGTAAACTTCATTTTTGTGAGAACTTGCATATTTTGTGTGACTTCACATCCTAAAATTGTTCTGCTTGGTATGCAGCCTGTACTGAAGTGGTGATTTCTCTTTTACTCGCTGAGGTTTTGAATGCAATCAGAAATCTAGTCTGTGCAGGGCATCTTAGGAAGTGGGACTTCTAATATGCCCCAGATCTGACTTCAGGGAGCAACAGTTTGCAGTGTGAGAGAGGGGCAGACCTTGGTGCAGTGGGAGGCTGCAAGGGAGGCAGAGGTGTTGCCGGAGGGCAGGTTGGATGGATGAGAGGAGTTACTGCTGGGTAAATGTTAGCAGGTAGCAAGCAGAAGGAAGAGCAACAGAGCGGGGAGGGCTGGGAGAGAGGTGGACAGGATGATGGGCTCTACTGCTGGAAGGCTGCTGTGTTTGCAAGTTGTTTGTAATGTCTGAAAATCGGTAAGGTATTAAAAATGTGGCTTAGCAATTTTCTTAAAACTGTAAGCCATCTTTACTCATCTTTTCAATTGCGTTTTGAAGTCTCCTCCCCTGCTTTCTTCAATTTCCTTGAGACATACTAGCGTAGGAGGGTCAGAAGCAGAAACGGCGGCTGATGGACGTTCAGCGCTGCCTCCTTAAATGATGTCGGAGTCGATTCGGTGTGGCACTCTGGTGCAGAAGCGGTTGATTAGGAAAATGTTTATTCTTTGAAAGGGAACTTAGTCATATGTCTCTGGAATTCATAGGCCAGGAGGGAGTTGTAGATGTACCATTAGTGTTTGCTTTTTGCCACTGACTCACTCTGTTGCATGCTCGGGGCCCTTGTCCTGTGACATCCGGCACAGAGGAAGTGACTCGGTCTTTCTTTCAGCAACAGTTTGACCTCCTCGATTGCTTGCTGATGCAGCCTTGAAGATGGCTGAGGTTTCTATAACTGCTCTTTCATGGTTTCATTGAGAAGCAGTTGGTTTTGCTCAAGGAGGGTTGTTTGTTTTTTTTTTTTTTCCCTGGAATGAATGCTGATGGTTACCCTGGGTCTGTGGCTGGCAAAAAAAAAAACCCAAGCCATGCTATATCTGCCTTGAAGCATCTCAGATAATCACCTGGATTAAAAAATATATCAGAAACTAGAGCTGAGGCACTGCAAAGTTAAAACACTGCTCTGGCAGCAGCCGGTGGCGCAGCTCCCTGCCTGCGGTCTGTCAAGCTGCTTTTGTGTTGGGGAAATCCCATTGCTACCAGCTCTTTGTCTCTGCCACCAGTCTTTGGATGGCAGTGATACGTTAATGTTCCGAGTTCCTGTTCCTTGAAGCTTAAATGTCTCGAGGTTTGGGTTGTTTTAAACTTCTAGCAAGCTGCAGTTGTTTCACTTGGCTTCAACTTGCCTAAACCTGTGTCTGATTTGCAGTTTGATTCCTGCTTGCTACCCGAGCAGATGGATGAGCTCTTGTGAAAATCTGGGAAGTCTTGAATATTCTTTCATACTACTCACTGTTAGAGTCACTTCGTCAGAAATAGTTTCCAGAAGTCATATGAAAAATGCTTTCCTTAGTGTTCGTGCTATTCCCTTTGGCCAGTGAAGGGGGATAAATGGTTCAGCGCTGAAACACTGAAATCATGCTCTTGCTTGTCCCTTTCTGTCACCTGTGTCCACCTTGTCCTCGGAGACTAATCTCCATTTCGAGTGTCTCGTTTTGCTCTACAAATGTAGTTTTTTAAAAGGTTTGGATGTTCTCCTGACCCAAAACAGTGAAGCTGACTCCCAGTGCAATCCTACCTGAAGCAGTTTAGGACTTCTTGAAACCCGTAACAGCTGCTTTTGTGGTAGAGCATGTCACCAACTTCTTCCCTGTAAGGACTGTTTTATCTTTGTTTTATTTAAAAAAAAAAAAAAAAAAAGCCAAAACAACCACAACAATCCCTAGCCCTTAGTAATACACTTGTATTTCTAGGAATATTGTGGCAGCGATGTCAGTGTAAAGATCTTAGCTAGTGATCTGCTTGCGTGTGAAAGGTTAACAGCTTGTATGTTCCGGAAAAGCAATGAATGCCAACTCTAAGGGAAGTTCATTTTGGTTCTTTTCTCCTATTGCCTTGCCCAGGGTTGGGGTACTTGGCTACTTGCGGGTTCCATGGATTTTAGGAAGGCTATCCCATGAAAACCAGTGCTGTCCTGTCCCTTCCAGGGCCAGAGTGCTCAGTTGTCAGGCTTGCAGTTGATGAGACACACACACTTTGCGTTGGGAGTTCAGTGGGCGTTGAGTCAGGATGAGCTGTGCGGGATAGGGTGGGTTTTTGTGGGTTTTTTCATGTTGAGGTATACCAACCTCGAGACAGAAAGGTGTGATTTGCCAGACTGGAGCTATTCCCGGAAATGTGCTGCTTCATGTCTCAGCTGACGCCGTCTGCTGGTTAAAGGAGTATTAATAGTGGCAAGTGTCACTGCCCCCCCCCCCTTAGAAGATATGACTTAAGGGAAAAACTAAGTGGTGTTATATGAGCCTATTTGAAACTAGCAGAGTATTTCAGTGTCACTGTAAAAAAGAAATGCTTTCCGATGTATTTTGCAAAACTCTTCTTTTCTTCCTAATTTCTAATCTCGGAGGGGAGGAGAGAGCATGTTTCCTATAGGCTGGGCTAGCTCTTTCCTCCCGCTGTTACGGTCACCCTGGCTAGTGCTGCATTTGATCTGGCTTTACCATATCCAACAGGACAGTGTTTCTGATTATAAGATTCGGTTCCTGGATATTGCATATCCAGGCAAAGCCAACTGTTTCCTATGACAGCAAGGGAACACAGCTCCTTTTGGCCCGTGATCCCAAGGCTATTTGCTCTTTCTGCTCCAAATCCCGGCCGTAGTGAAGCTGATTGATTGATGCACCAGGACAGAATTTCCTTGCTGTGAATGCCCTCCGCTGTTCGGCAATGCACACGGTTTCTCTCAGTTTATTTCCAGGCCTTTTAAATCCTGTACGTGTGTGTCCATGCTCATATATTTGCCTAACAAACATAGGAATAGAAACTTACTGTATAGGTAGAAACAGAATAGAGGTAATAGAGGAAACAGAAACCATACTGCTTATTCCAGGAGTTTGGTACTGGCTGTTTGACGTAAGGAGTGCCTTGTTCTTATGCTACCTTTAAGGCAGCACCACAAAGCACTTAGGGCATTCTCATATATTTTTGGTTGTGTTCTAGCTTTGTTTAAAGGAAGGAGAGAATCAGAGGGGAAGGCTTAGATCTAGCTGGTGCTCTAATCCTAGTCTTCTGCTGTAAGACAGAGGACTTTGTTTCCCCATCTGTAAAATGGGAGCAGCTGGGAATCATTTCACTGCCACTACAGTGGAATTTGAGTGGTGGAAGAGCAAGCCTGTTGCACTTGCCTCATAGCCCTGCCTCTCACTGTTAATATCTTGTTAGCAGTCTTTTAAATAATATTTTAATATAACATTTTGTTAACATCATAAAATAATAAAATATAATGTTTAAAGTCAACTTGTTGAAGTTGGTTTAAGGAGCTGTCGAGATGCCCAGTTTAAAATTGCTTTTCGAGGACTGGTAATGGGATTCAGAGCTGTTCTTCTCTAGTCACTGGGCCAGGCGCGATGAGGAGCTTTTGCACCTCTTACAGGTATGGCGTTGAGCAGGGGGGGTTTATTTCATGTCCTGCTCTTGTGAACTTGTTCCCCACTCACTTGTTGCCTGCTTGGTGCGGGCAAAGCTTCGTGCCCCCTCCCATCCAGGTTATCTTCACCTTGGCTGGGTGATTTCAGCTCTGAGTTGCAGAATAATACCCTGAACTGATTGTTCTTATAAATGTTGATTGCATTCATTATGAACATTCTAATGACTTCAAATGAATGTCTTAAATTTAAAAAAAAAAAAAGAAGAAGACTTTGTTCTTCCTTCAGCAGCTGCATTGAAATTGCATGTGTGTGGCTGGTGAATTCCCTAGAAACAACGTGGAGGGTTTGGTCTGCGAGAAGGGAGTGTGCAAGATGTCAGCAGTGGTGGCTTCTTTTTTCTTTTTTTTCCCCCCAAGTGTTCTGCGTAATGTGCTGACGCTGAGGTTAATAGCTACTGACATGGCTGTTGTGTTTTGGTTTATTTTATTAACAGCTGCTTCTCCAGAAAGAGTAGTTTTCCTTGGAAGATAAGTATTTGCCAGCTGTTTTGTTCAGTGAAAGCACATGAGCAGGGTCCTGTTGAGTTCCCTGGGCTTTCTATCTGGTGCAGAAGTGCAGTGGGTCACAAGGCATTGCTGAAAGCTGATTAGGATCCCAAGAAAACTACTGAAGTCCATTGATACGTGAGCCTTGTATATGTGCAGTACATCAAGAATAGCTTCCTGCACAATCTTCCTCACTTGTTCTTAACAAAAATGTAATTCTGTAACAGTTTGCTCTCTGAAGGAAGTAGCTTGCTTCTTTTCTGTCTCTTGTAAAGTGTTATGTGACAGGTACTCATTTAGAAAGCTTCTTGTTCTGTACTGTGTGATTGTCTTTGCAATTATTAGAGCCCTCTCGTTTTCCTGGATGTTCTTGTTTGTACCTGGTAGTAATTGTACTGTCTTATGGCATTGTGAGTTAATAAACCAATTCCTTAGTGGTGCAAAATGCAGGATGCTTTCCGGCTAGAACAGTGCCACCCTGCTTTTACTCTAGCAAAGTTACCCAGGGAAGTCTTCCTTAACAAGGATTGCCATTATCCAAGCTGATGACTGGGATAGAGAGTTGATTGTAGCTCCTTCCAGTGACTAGCTGTCCAGTGTGAGGCTTTTTAATTTTAAGTCATGTAATGGTGCCTTTGAACAGCTAATAATAAAGCATTGGGATTTTGTAAGCCATTCTTCAGCAGGAACTTGGAAATGAAGACTGTATTTCTGGTTCCATAGCATTAGAACTCTTTTTTTTTTTTTTTTATTAAAAGGACAATGCTGAGCTATTTCTTATAACGTAATACCAGTTTAGAAGACTTCGGTAAAATCTACCTAAATCCCTGTCTTTTGTTTCTAATCTTGGGGAGAAAAGAAACCATGCTATTTTAGTTTCCTTCCCTATGTGTATCTGTAGACACAGGGACAGCTCTGCTCTCTCTCGGCTCTGTTATTTGTAATTTGTTGCCATCTCCTGTAAAATGACTTCAGAGCATTTCCCGTCATCATCTGCAAATCTTTAAGAAATAGTAAAGTCCTGATAATCAACTTTTTGGCTGTTGCCAGCCAGCCTGATTCGGGGTTCAGCTGATTCGAGTGCCATGTTCTTGATATGTTTAAAGGAGGGGAGGGGGGAAGTTGAAATATAAAACCGTGTTCCAGTGAATACTGCTGTGCGCTCTCTTTCAAGTCGCAATAAAATGAGGGTACACACAAAGGGCTGTAGGGAGTATTGGCTCTTCTACTTGAGCTTGTGAATTCAGCTCTTCATGGTTGACAGAAGTAGGCAAATAGATCTTCTCTTGTCCTTTCATAATACAGAATATTGTGGGTTTTTCTTCTAGCATGAAGTATTTGTTGTGCCTTAATCGGGATGGAGGCGGTATTTTAGCCTCCAACACAAGAACAAGTGCAGCGGGTCAGACCGTAAGTCTGTGTAGTCTAATGTTGCATCCCTTGTGGCTGTAAGATCTGCAGATCCAATGGACACGTAGAGAGACATTGCTCGAGCATCCTTGCTCTCGTTTTCCAAGTAAAAAGCTTTGCGTGCAGCTAACAATAACACAGTCAAGAGCAAATGCCTGTAAGGACAGTGCAAGCACATATTTATCCATCTCTGAAGGTTCTCCTTGCCTTGCCTCGGGAATTTCTTTGAGCCAGAGGATGCATCTTTGTCTTTAACGACTCATGATTTCTCTTCTTGTCCAAGATGTTGATGCATTCCTTGAGCATTCTCAGGATCCTGCGGCAGCAAGTTCTTCAGCATAATTATGTGTTGTGTGAACAAACACATCCTTTTGGTTTGCTTTGAGTCTGCTTTGTGACACTCCCTAGTTCTTGTGCTGGAAGAAGTGGTGAGCAATCGAATTCAGTGTACTCTCTGTGCCTGCTCTGCCTTTGCAGTCTTGTCTCTTCCAGGCTCGAGATCTAGAGCGTGGTGGCTCTGCAGGTGAAAACCCTTCTGTCCTTTGCTCGTCCCCGTTGCTCTTCTCTGACCCTTTTCCAGTTCTTCTGCATGCCCGTAGAGATGGAGAGGAGCAGAGCTACACGCTGCTCAGGATAGAGGTGCAGCTTGGGTTTGTATAAAGGCATAATGATCTGTCCTGAATGATGTTTACCTTTCTTGACGGTAGGCATTTTCCTAGAGTTGCAGATCATAACCCTGAGTTCGTGTTTCCAATCGTTAATGGTCAGTTCAGAGCCTGTCATTGT
Organism: Morus bassanus; assembly: GCA_031468815.1. NCBI lineage: Eukaryota > Metazoa > Chordata > Aves > Suliformes > Sulidae > Morus > Morus bassanus. Next base: position 3,709,109 of record CM062590.1, read on the forward strand.
AGAGTTAGGACAGGGCTTTTTCCCACATGTGTCACTTGGTTTACCTAAGCCAGGCAGATCAAATTCACTGTCATGTTCAGTTGCTTTTTCTCAAAGTCCTCCATTTTTTCACAGTCGGCTGCTATTTTTATTACCCTGAATAGCTTAGTATCACCAGTACACTTTGTCACTTTATTATTCACTCATTTCTCTAGATCTTCTATGAATATGTGGAACCACAAATTCCAGTGAAGCTCCACGGGTTTTCTCCACACAAGTTCATTCAGTCCTTGGCATTACACTTGGACAGTGTGACAGAGGACAGCACAAAGGCGTTATTAACCCTACAGCAGTGAAGATTTTGAAACATAAAGTGGGGGTCTTTCCTTTTCTAAAGACTCATGTGGCACTCATTTTCAGGCGCTAATACTGCGTGAGCTATGGTTTAAGGTAATCAAAGTCGTGAAACACGTTTCATGTAAACCCAGATGAGAAGGAACACTCGTCTGTTGTAGATCAAAACTCTGGTGCAATGCTCAGAGTGAGCCTCTGGTAAATAGAGTTCAACACTATTTGCTTAAATTTTCATGTTAACTATTCTCATTTCTTTGTCCATGGTCTTAAGTTTCTTAACTCCCTGCTTTGTGAGGATTTCAGCATGGATGAATAGGTCAAAGCCAAGTGCCCCGCTCCGTAGTGGGGAGATGGAGCTGCCCAAATGGGAAGTGCTGGCAAACTGCAAAAAGAAACGTGGCAACCTTCCCATCCCTTGCAGTGACAGGGAAGAATAAAAGACTCCCTGGTTTAAGACAAGGAGAATTTTCTTCATTCCTAATGACTTGAAAGGACTTGTGTCGCCGTTATTTTGCTTGTGCTCCAAAGCCAGTAAGTCCAGTTCCAGTCCCTAGTGGGACCCCAGTTGTCCTTGCGTGGAATGCCACTGAGAGTCCTCCCAGGCTGCTCTGCGTTGCTTTTTGCTCTAAATATTCATGTACATTCTTAGCTTTTTTGTCATTCTGTTTCCCGCACAAGTTTTGCTCTGTGGGACAAGGCTCTCTATGGGAGGATAATTATAAATGTGTCTGGGAATTGGGTTGCTTTATTCATGCAATCAAATGTGGTGTTTAAGCAAGAAGAGGTTCATTCTTTGCAACTGGTTGCATCAGTTTTAAAGGTGCCTTGAAAGATGCTAGGGAACAGCAGCGTGCCTGCTGGTATCTGCCAGCTAGGACCCCCTCGCTTGTAAGAAACCCACTGCAGGGGCCAAGTCCTGGCACGCTTTGTGCCCTCCTTACCCCTAGCCCCAAGCTAGTTGCTCTGATGTGGAAATTCAACATCTGATCTAAAGTGTATGGCCACTGTGATGTTTGTGTGCCCTGATGTTAAGGTACGTTTTGGCTTACAGCTGTACCTGAAGAATTGCATCTTGCTGTTCCTTATTTATTCTCCGTGACTTCGTATCCTTCTGACTGACGGTGAGGTGACCGGTGTGTAGCAGTGCCGCAGTGTGCTCGGGTTTCGAGAGGACACCAGAACTTCCTAACTGCCCAGCTGTGCGTGCTCAGTGTGGTGGCAGGGGACAACTGGTGCTTCCTGCTGCATTTCTGGGGGCAAAGTCAGAGTCGCAGGGTCTGACCCGGCACAGTTGCATCCCTGCTTGGCTCATGCTTTTTCAGTGATGCGAGTTTGCCCCTCGCGGTTGTGTGGATATTTGGTTTTGCTCTGTTAGATTTTGATATGTAAAACAAAAGGTCTTTCCTGATCTGACAGAGTCACTTTTATTTGCATATCTCCTCATTTCGTTCTTGGTGGTGAGCTCTGTTACGTGAACGAGAGGTAGGATGAAGACATCTGACTATAAACCAGATCCCTGCATCTGACTTTTATCCCTTAAGTGAGGCAGACTAGGATGTAGCTTTCCGCCTGGAACTCTGATGGCTTTCTAATGCTGACAACAGGAAAACTTCAAGTTTGGTTTGTAAATCAGTTGGGACTCGAGGCTGTTTGTGGAGCAGACAAGCACGATAAGGCAGCGATGCATCGTCATCATTTGTGCTGACTGTGACCATGCCTTGAGCTGATCCTGCTGGGAAGGCTGTGCTGGGCACGGCTGAGGCAACAGGCTGCCGTAACTGCTGATTTGTAAGGCAAGTCGCACGTTTGCCTCCGAGACACGGGCACGCGGAAATCCTGCTGCCTTGTTCGCCAGGATCGCATCCGGTGCGCAACAGGCAGCAGCGTTGGGAGGAGAATTCAAAGAGCAAAACGCCGTGTCGTTGCAGCAGGCATCGTGGGCTCAGTCGGGCTGGTGAGCAAGGTGTCTGTGAGTGAGAGTTGCGTGTGCCTGTCTTCAGGCCAGTATTTGACTGCTGGGTGTCTCAGCCCTCTGGGGAATGATACTGGGACAGTGTAGACCATACCCTCATGAAGTGAACTCCTGCTGTTCGTTTGTGGGCGGTTACTGGGTAAGCGATGCCTTTTGCTTGTAGGACCTTCTTCGTTTTAAACTGAGACTGCTTCCTGGCCTGCCTGACGTCGTCTTCAGGCCGCTACACTGTGCTCCAGGTCAGACAGGTCCTAATAAACTGTAGTTTGTATGCTTCACAGCTGGGAGCCGTGCTCTGGGTTCTTCTCCAGGCCTGCCCTTTGATTACAGTCCTCTATTTCCCCATCTGTAGTGTGGCAGTAATATCCTTACCTTTGCCGGAGGAGTAGTGAGGTTGAACATGGTTGTTAATCAAGGTAAGAGCCTCTGAACAAATGTGCAGCGTTATCGCCTATTGTCATCACTTCTCGGTGCAAACTCTTGAGCCTTTTGTTGTTGTGGGCTCCCCACAGCGTGACTAGATAACATAATCTCTCATCAGCCTTCTCTACCAGCTTGCTCAGTTGCTATTATCAGGACCTGGCTTGTGACATTGCTGCAGCCTGCCCCGGGATGGCGGTGACCTGACTGAAGTGGCTTAAGCGGGATGATTACAGAGGGCTCCTACTTACACATGCTTGCCTTGTCTGAGCTTGGTGCCTCTAAACACTGCCAGCCCAGAAACACGCTCGCAGTGATGTGTGGGTGTCAGCACTTGATTTGAGCGATGGCATGCGTCTGTCTAGTAATCGACATATCGCTTTGCACTTCAGCCATTTCAGTGCTGCTGTGCTCCTGCCTCTCCGCTTGCTGGGGGGTTTGATAGATGGAGATGAGAGTCTGAGCTGGTGTCTTTTTCTTGCTCCTCCCACATGGATCAAGAAGACATGGCCCAGGTATAATGAAAGTGTAGCCGAAGAGAATAAAACACTTTCTGATGGAATCTCTTTTGCCCTCTAGGGACTATATGCCAGAGCGAAGCCCAGCGTGTGCGTGCAGATGCTGCTCTGCCTTCTCCTGGGCTGTCCCGTAGCTGGGTGGGCTGTGGGTTACACCATCCCGCAGCCCACGGTTTCGGAGGAAGATGAGCCGAGAAGGATGCACGTTTGCAGCACCTTTGCTGTGTGTTCTGGTAGATCTGTTTGCTGCTTTGCTCTGATTTGGGTGCTCACTTGTAATTCCGCAACACCCCGAGGACCCAGATGTGTTCATGGGATGTACTGCAGTTGGCCTGGCAGATTAGATGGTGTAAAAATCCTCCAGGCCCTGGCTACCCCGCTTTCCCAGTAGGAGATGCGAGAGAGCAGCTGTGAATCTCCCAGAGAAAAGCCAGAAAAGCGATACTGAAATTAGTGGAGAGTAGAGAGCTGTTCCTTCCCTGCCATCGAGCCATGGCAGCACTGCCCTCGGCAGCGCCTGCTTGGCCGGGCAGAGCTCTTGGCTGGCTGCCTCCGCGTCTCCCGGGGTGGAGGCTTGGCTGTGCCTAAAGCCCTGCTCTTCGTGGAGGGCAAGGCAGGACAGCCCGAGGTAGGTGTTGAAGTCAGCCCCTCGAGAGCCTGCAGCAGGTGTGGCTAGATGCCATGCTGCATTTTTCCGTTACAGATTCTTTAGGATACTGTTTGCGGCGCTGATGGAGGGGAGCGGGTAGTTCTGCATTGGTATTTTGAGGCTGAATATCAGGAGGTTTTAAACAGAAGACTGGCTTGAGAAAAATTGGGCTATAATCCACCCTGAGATTAAGACGTTCATGTCAGGCGTGTCTCTGGTCCCCTTTCTAGCTTGGGGATGTGGGGACATCTGCGCCAGCCTCTCTTTTGAAGGTGATGCCTTCTGTTCTGGCACACTGGGGTTTTGAAGGGAGGGGGGTCACTTTTGCACCGAGGCTGGGCCCTTTTTCCAGCTCCCTGTGTTAACCGTACACTGGCCTCGGGAGCAGCTTCACCTTCACAGCAGGGAGGAGAGGTGACTAATCGGGGCTCCATCTGGTCAGCTAATGGGGCGACACACCCAGCAGGACCCTCGGCCACCGTTGGCAGCCGGCCCGGGATGCTGGCCCTGGCTGCCGACAGAGAGCGGGGGGATTGAACCTGGCAGCTGGCTTATCCCATGTCTGCGTTCGGGAAGACGGAGGCATTAGCTCAGGCAGTTGCGGCTTCTTCCCGAAGGAATGCGTCATGTTACCATCTGTCCTTGTTTAATGTAACGTGCTGGCTGCCGAGCCAGGCAGCAGAGAAGGGACAGGGTTTGGCACCTTCCTTTTGATTTGTGGCTTTCCCTGCAGCGCTTGCTTTACTTCACGTTCAAGACTGGCTTTGCTTCCCACTGTGGTAGGGTTTTTTTGCTGTTGTGCAATGGTGTTCTTTAGCAATGAATAGCACCTACAACAGATTTGGGCAGATTTACTGGAGAAGAGGAGAATTCAGTCGACTTACGTGGGGCAAATATTCTTTAAGAGAATGTGTGCCTTCATCTAATCCCTCTCCCCAGAAGGCAATCTGTGCACGGTATCACATAGGGCTGGCTTTGCCCCATCCAGCTTGTCTGAAGGGGTGGGAGCTGAAGCCTTTTTGGGTCACTGTGTGCATGTGGCTGAGGGGCTGCCAAAGCCTGGGGTATTGTTTCGAGCTGGATGCAAGGCCTCTCTTTTTGGGAAGGTTCTTAAGAATAGATGGCTATATGTGCTGGTAGGCCGGGATCGAAGCTTCTCAGAGACGAGCTCTCCCTGCATTTAGCAGTGGTGGCAGAGCACATTGTTTCTTTGAGCAATCCACGTGCTTCTGGCAGAGGTTGTGTGCTCCCCCTGCCAGCGAGCTGCGGAGGTGGAAGGGAAGGTGCCTCTGATCACCAGGTTAATGTGGGGCAGGGGGAGGTGGGCAGGCAGCTCTGCTGCTGCCCTGACATCAGGGGACACAGCCCCAGGCAGAGCAGCAGACTCACAGGGAAGCATCCTGAGTTGAAACAACCATATTTCAGTCCGTCAGAGCCCTAGCAGTGTCCCTTCTCTCTAAGGGACATAAGTTAACCCAAGGGAGAACCCACATTGTCTTGCTCTGCCAGCAGGCACCTACTGCAGGTGTTGTTTTGCTGTGGAGGCGGGATGGACTTGGCATCTCTCGAGACTGGCTTAGGTGGCGATTAACTTGCTCCACCACTGAGCGTGGGAGCTAGAGCCAGAATGCCGTAGCACTCTTCACACAAGAGGCTGCAGGGACTTGCCTGTGCTCGGAGAAGATGCAGTTAAGAGGCAGGGAGGAGCATCAGCCAAGAGCCCTTTAGCTGTTGACAGGCTTTATTTTTGAGGTGGTGGCACATGATCTGGAAATGGCGCTTTGAACATGGGCTGGGCAGCTTCTCTTAACCCTTTGGGATGGTCTAGACCCAATTCTGCGCAAAGCTGCTGGGTTTGGGTTTAACAGAGGAGAGACTGTGGCACATGGTGCTTGGCACAGGAAAGGATATTGTAGCCCTTGATGCCTGGGTATGTTTGCTGTGCTGTGCTGCCTGTTCAGCTTCATGCAAATGTTTGTCTGGACAGTGTGTTCCTCGAGTGCCGGAGGAGAGATGTGGGTGAGCGCCAAGGGGGTGGTAGCAGCAGTCAGTAGGAAACTCCTGTGAACCTGTTGGTTTTCGAGTGAGGTGCCATCAGTAGGTTTCAGAGTTATCAGCGAGGTGTTCTGCTGGTAGCTGTGGGCTATTTCAGTTCCTGCAGTCTGAGGCAGACGTCAGTACTCCCTAGGTTTGAGCTGCAGTCTGCTTGGATGCTCACATGTGATTTCAGGTGAAGCCACGGTGCACAGAGAGCCGGGCTGCCCTGCTCCGGCAGCAGCTGGACGCAGGCAGAGCTGTGCCGCAGGCCTCGGCGTTCGTTCCTTGCTTCCTTTTCCTTCCCCATGCAGCGGCTCTGCCTGATCCCCACAGCACTCCTGAGTCCTATTTCCAAAGATGCCCACGTCTTCTCCAGCTCAGATCTCTGCTTTGCTGGTTTCCGGCCTGGCAATAGCTGAGATGTCTTGTGGGTGCTGCGGGTCCATGCTCAGGAGTGGAGAGCTCCCAGCCCACGCTGTCTGCAGCTGCAGACTTCAGTACTGACCTAGACTCACTTTTTTCACCAATTCTTCCTCTGTCCTTCTTGGTTTTGTTTTTTCACTCTGTTCCTCTTTATGCTGCTAAACCTCTAGTGTGGAGCAGCCTGGGGATGTCTGCCTGGGGAGAGCCTGTAACTCCGCTGAAGGATGCTGCCGTGAGCAAGGAGAGAGGAAGGGGAGCGGAGCCGTGGTATCAGCAGCCCTCCTAAAGGGAAACCATGACGAGCTGGTAGATGCAAGCAGTGTAATACATCGTCACGTTAGCCGTCCGCAGTCGCGGTTCCTCCTTTGCAAAGAAAAACTCTCTCTGACTTTGCTCACATGGGACAGGCTTCCCTCGCAGATCCACGTGTTGAAACGTTGAGGTGTGAAAGAGGTCAATAAAACTGCTCTCGGCTAACGTGTTCTTCTTTTTTCTTTTGCAGGAACGCCAAGGCCGTGTCAAGTAAAAGGCCATTCCTCCCACAGAGACTGCAGCAGAGATTGCAACCTGGCTATCTTTCAGAGAGAGAAAGAAAGAGCAAAAATATCCCAGAGAGAATTAGGACTTTTTTTCTTAATTTCATTGACTTCAAAAAGACTCTTACAAACTTGCAGTTTAAAAAAAAGAAAGAAAAGTATTGGAATTTCACAAGACATAGGACTTAAAAAAACAAAAACAACAAAAAAAATCCCTTCTAGGTAGAGTATAGGTAAAAACTGTCCCCTTTCTTTTGGCTTTGGTTGTGATTTCAGAGCATACGCTTTGTTTTTTGTCTTTTTACTATGTTTTTTCGGATTTTAAAGTCCGTAAGTGGCACATGCTGCCTTTTTTCTCTAATTTTTAAACCCCGCCGCTTCCCTTCCTTCCACCCCCTCGCGCCTCCTTCCCCTGGTTTTGACATTTGCACTTGGAACACCGAGTTGTAACATCCACCACAAAAGTGGAGTAACTTTTGTTTATTTCTTTCTTCCCCCCGGCCTGGAAGAGGAGGAATTCTATGAGGAAGTTGGGGTTTTGGCCTAAGAAGAATTGAACAGAAATTGTCCATGAGGTTGTGTCTTAAAGGTGGTTCATTTTTCTCTGACCCTTTGTTACTCAAAGTCAAGTACTAGGAGTCCTAAGAAATGTTCTGTTCTTGTGCATTATACGGATTTACAGATTAAGCCTGGATTAATTTGATTTTGAAAGCTGAGAACAGTGGTAAAAACTTGTTTTGTTTACAGGAAAATGAATTTTGGACAAAAAAATATTGTAAAATGTGTAGTGAATATGTTTCTTCAGTTTCTTGTTAAGCCAATGAGGAATGGGCGTTGCCTTTCTTTTCACCATTAATCACTTCTCAATAATAAACGTGAGATCCTGTTGAGCATCACTGTTGTCTGCCGCTCCCTTTTCAGCGCTGCCCGCTCCATGGCGTAGCGAGGACACGTACCTCGTTGTTCCCTCTCTGCACGGCAACTCGGGGGCTTGCTGCTGTGTTAATACCTTAAAATAACGACTGAAGTGTGGTTTCTCCTTGGGTTCGAAGCAGGGTGCTGTGCCCTGTCTCCAGGCGTCCCGAGCTCAGCCCTGGCACAGTACCGGGGTTTGTTCCCAGCGCCTTGGGATTGTTTTTGCTCCTTGACATGGGAAGATGTCCGATGGCGTGGGCTGGCACCGGGCAGAGCCCCCAGCCAGCCGTCCCCAGGGTGAGACGGGCAGTGCCCGGCTGGCCTCGCTGTTCAGGAGTCGTTCCAATTTCATGGGTAAGTTGGGGATTATCCAGCTCCTTCCAGGTGTGTGAAATGCAGATGCCCGTTTGCGTCCCTGATGGTCTCCCCTGGGAAAACTGCTTGAGGTCGAGAGATCTAAAATCCCGGTTTCCTTGTTTTGGTGCTTCAGAGGGAAGAAAAGAGCCACAGACTAATCTACTGTCTGAGCCAGTACCAGTGCTTTAATTGTCAATACTTAACGGCTCATCATCAAGGAAAATTGTGCTATACTGAAAATATTTCCGTTATTAAATCGCAGTTGGGAAACATCTGGAACCAGCCAGCTGCCAGCTCTGCTCTTCTCACCTTGGGCGGAAAATCAGCCTGGTAAGCCTCGCTTTCCCATCACCCTGTTCCCACAGCGCGCAGGACAGCAAATCCTCACGTGCCCTGTATGCACTCACTGAAAACTGCGCTTCGTGTTTTTTTTTACTAATTCTTGCTTTTGAAAAGCAAACAAGCAAAACCAGCCCCGAAGAGCCCAGTCTGTGTTGGGTAAGGACCCGCGCTGCTTCCTTATGGGGGTTTGGGCTGGTGTTTCTGCAGGTGTCAAAAGCACTTGTGTGGCCATTTGCATTTTATTAGGATATTTTACTTGTTTTCTCCGGAAGAATTTCTGTCCTCTTAATTCTGTGATGGCTTTGGCCTCTCTGCCTCTCAGCTGGCTGAAAACCGAAATTCCTTGCTGGTGTCCTCATGCATTTTCAGAGGGAGCGTAAAACTGCGTTGTTTGCAAAGCTGGAGGAAATAAGGGCAGAAAGTTTGACTTGATTCAGGGCCCAAACTAAACAATTTGTATTTTGAGAGAATCTTAATTGTGAGGTGTAAAAAAAAAAAAAAGGCAAAGCCGGAGGGTGGGGGTTTCTGCCATGCCTGGCAGGTGTTTGCGTGCTCAGTTTCGCTGTTGGTCAGACACAGTTTGTTCCCCCTTTTGGTCTTCAAGCAACGACCCAAGAGGAACAGGAAGATGCCATTTGAAAACCGCAATACTTCAGATGCAGGTGTAGTACCTGCAATTATTTTTATGTAAGAAAAAAATAAAATAACTGCCCAATCACTTCAATCACAAGCCGTAGATCCGCGTCCTCTAACCTGGGATGGCCCCACACCCGTGTCGCCTGCTGCTGCTTGAATTTCCCCTTGTGTTTGGCTGTGTGAGAGCTAAAATACTCTTTGTTATTTTTTTTCTTCTTTTAAGGCAAAGCAGGTGAATTGCTGGGACGTCTTGCTCCTGATGCCCATGCTCCCTGCAGGATTCATTCTGCAGCACCTTCAACCTCGGTATCGCTTCCATGGAAACCGGCCGCCTCCGCCCCCATGCACAGCCCCGGGAGTCTGGTGTGCCCAGGGACCTGAAACAGCCCTGTTCCGCCCCAAACTGGAGAGGGGAGAGGAAAAATAGGTAGTTTAGTACATCGCTGGCTGGCTGCACTCCTCCTTTTGCTGTTGGGAGACCTGTGTGGCTTCGGGAGGGGAATGGAAAGGGTAACACCACAACAGGGCCTGATCTTAAATATTAGGAGGTTGGTTTTTGTAAAGGAAGAGGCCAAGTAAACATCGGGGAGAGTAGAAATAGTCCTGGGAAGGAAGGGTGGCTCGGATGTGAAGAAAAAAGTAGATATTTGATGTATGACTTGGAGGTAGCTGCTTCTGCCGACCCTCCCGAGGATGCTCGGAGGGCAGGATTAGCGGGGAACAGTTTCAGTCTGGACCTGGGCCTGTCCTGGTCTAAACTGGGACAAAAATGGGAACTTTTTAGTGCATCTGAGGAGGTTTCGCTTTCAGCCAGCTGCAGCACGTCTGTGCGTGGCAGACTTCAGGATATGGGCAAAAAAATCAACCTGTAATAATAACTGAAGACCCCAACAGCATGCAACGCCGTCTCCCTGTGAGCGTGGCACAGGTAAGAGCAAAGAGACATTTATTACTGCTATTTCTCTGCAAAAAAAAGGGTAAAATAATTGCACGGTTCCCTGGGCTGCGTGGGAAAAGGTACCCCTGTCTGGTTTTTATCTACTGATGTGCTGCTTTCCCCCACTTAAAGGGAGGTGAATTCCCGCTGCCCAAATGCCCTCGGTAGCAGGGTGCAGGGCTGGGGTGCTTTAGGACGAGGTGGCTGAGAATGGATGGCAGCCAGGGGCTGCACTCGCCACGTACCATTGAAAGAAAAGCCTCTTTGCTGCTGCGGTTCCAGAAGTTGTGGAAACCCAGGTTTGGCCTTTGCGCAGCAGGTCCGTGCAGGGGCTGATTGGGGGTTTTCCAAACTGTTTGCAAACACCCTGACGCCATGCTCGGCTCGGGCCTGGAGGCAGCAGAACCCAGGCAGGGGAGCTTGGGGAGCAGTTTTCTGTGCTGTGGCTGAGCACGCAGTGCTGCTCTTGCTGTTGGCATCATCTGCAGCATCGCTCCTTGTTTATTGCTTGGAAAAAGGAAATTCCCAGATCTCCTTATAATGAGGAGAAAAAAAAAAAAAAGCTGGAAAACGTGAGACCTAAAGGCTTGACATCCAAAAGGCAAAAGCAAAAAGCCCTGTAGCTGGTGCAAGCAGCAGCACCTGGGAGGATGCAGCAGCACAGCTGTGCAGGCATCCCTCTGGTGCAGTGGCCACTGGGTGCATTTGCAGCTTGGTGCAGCAGTGGGAGCGGGGCTGGGGATCACCATGGGAGGGCTCCCGTGTGCCCCTGCCTGCTGTCCTGCCTTGCTGTGCAGGGCTCTGCATGGTTATATACTGCTGAGCACAGTTGTGCGCTGCTCTGCAGCGTTGTGCATGGTTATGCACCCCTGTGCGTGGTTGTACACTGCTCTGCACCCCTGTGCAATGCTCTCCCAGCCTCTCTGAGCTGTTTTGGGGCTGCAGAGCATTGCAAGACCTGGGAGGCAGCAGTGCTTGCAGGGAAGGACAAGATACTTTTAAAATAAGCATCTTTGGCTCTAGGCTGGAGCAGAGGTTCTGAGGGGTATGGAGGAGCCTGGTGCCATCGCTGCAGCCCTCCCTCTGTGGCCTCGAGTCGCCGAATGTGGTCCTGGAGGGACCCGAAATCTCTGACCTGCCCCGCATCCCTGGGGGAAGGTGGGGGGGTCTGAGCATCCAGCTTCCCCCTTGGGCGATGCCTAGTGTGCAGCTGGGCTGGAGCTGGTGGAGGGTGGGTGCTGCACCCCCGCTGGGTGCAGGGGCTGGAGCCAGGGGGGTGCAGGGACCCTGCCAGGAGGCTGCGGAGAGCGGAGGCTCTGCAGGGCTGGGTGCAGCGACAGCCCCCCTCGTGTGCGGCTCCTGGGGGACCCGCAGCTCTCCTGATGCCTGCGGGTGCCCAGTGGGTCCCTTGGGAGGTGGGGAGAGGCCAGCCCACGGGTGCTATGGGCTCAGCCCTACCTCCGACCCCCCACACCCATGCGTATAGGGGAGCACCCATGTCCTCAGGCACGGGAGATGAGCAGGGTGCAGGGGTGCTGAGAGCCCAGAAGAGTTCGTGTTGTTCCCAGAGCCAGCCTGGGGGATGGCGTGTCCCCCCGTGACGTGGCACCAGGGCTATGTGCATTTATGGATGAGACCCCTTCCCCTCCCAGCCACTTTGGGACAGCCCCAGCCCCACAGGTCACCTCCCACCCCAGGGGCTGTCAGGGGGGAGCCAAGCAGCAAGACACAGTCTGGCCCCCAGCCAGACCCTCTTTTGGGGGCTTGCAGCGTGTTTAATGGCTGTCGTTGGCTCATTCATCCAGGCCTTTTTTTTGGTGGCCAGGAGGGGATGGAGTGCGACGCCTGGTCCTGCCCTCCCTGAGTTTCAGGATGGGAATGTGAGGATCTGGGATGGGAAAGGAACATGTTGCCTGCAAGGACATCTGTCCGGGGGCTTCGTGTCTCTATCACCTTTGCTGCTTTCCGGAGGGCAGGGGGTGCCCTGGGCTCCTGGGAGGGATGGGACAGTCAGGGTGCACAAGGCCTCCAGGAGGACGAGGATGGAGCGAACGTGGCTTCATGCTGCCGAGGCTGTGAGCGGGTCCCAGGAGCGACACAGGGCTCAGCACCGAGCCCGCCTGGCTGCAGGGATGCTGGCAGCTGCGAGCCTTGGGGACACTGGGGACACTGACAGCAGCAAAGCTACAGTGATGGGACACTGGTCCTGGATTAATGTCTTGGTAGGGGAGAGCAGGACATGGGGAAAAGCAGAGTCTCGCTGTGCTCCGTGCAGGGAAAGCAGCAAAAAGCATCCCTTGGAGGGAGCAGATTCCCGGATTAGTCCTTAGGGAGCTGTAACCCTGAAAGCCCAAAAAGCACCTCGCTGGGACAAACATGGATAAACCTGGAGCTGCAGGAAAGGCTGGCTGAGACAGGGCAGATCAGCAATGCTCTCCCGCGCAGGAGTGATTTATCCAGCCCTTCTCTAGCACTGAGGACTGCGGGAGCATGGGGCATGAGCAGCTGCTCTGGGCTTTGGCTCGAGATCAGCAGGTGTATGCCAGAGGCGGCTGGAAATGCCGGAGGGATGGCAGTGAAGGGGAAGGCTGGGGCTGCAAAAGCATCTGGGCAAAGTTTGGCTGAAAAACCCCTGGAGCCCATCTGCGGGGAGCTGCGGGGAACAGCCGGGCACGAAGCTGGCGGTGGTGGGTGCGGAGGGCTGGGTGGTGGGATGGGGGCTGATGCCTCCCCACTGCTCCCGATTCCGGGGGAGAAGGGTGTTAACGCAGCCGGATCAGTCCTCGTTCTCCTCTTCCCCACTAATGAAGGCTTATTAAAGGTGTTGGGCTGCTCCCTTCCCACCCCATCTGCCCCAGTGCCTCCGGAGGCAGCAGCACCGACTCCTGGAGAGGGAAAATATGGGAAGGGGCCATGGCTGGAGCTCTGTGGGTTGGGGGGGGTGGGGATTGGTTGTGCCCTGGGCTTGCGTCCCCTCTCCTGTCCTTGGCAGAGCTGGGGGGTCAGGGTGGGGGCCCTAGTCTGCCCTGATGGTCTCTGGTGGGACTGGGTGGGGTTAGGGGTGGGCGTGCAAACAGGGCTGCAGAGAGTCTGGGGGGAGATGGGGAGGGTGGAGGGGGGCAGGGGGGGCAGAAGGGCTGGGGGCGCCAGCCCCATTCCTCCCTGGGGGTCCCGTAGCGCGTTCCCTTACCAGCCTGTGTGCGATGGGGTGCTGCTGCTCAGGCTTTGTGGCATCTCCATGCTCCTCCTTTGGCAAGCGGGGGGCCCCCCACCAGCCCAGGCCAGCCCCCCCTTTGGCATTCACCACGTGCCTTAATTGTGTGACATTAAATCAAGGTCCGCGGTGAACACGAAACGCTGGGGCCGATGGCCGGGGTCCCTGTTCCGTCTCTAAACCCTTGTCACCCTCCTCGGCCCCAGGACCCCCATCACCCCCCTGTGCTGGGACCAAGCTGTGCCCCCACCCTGGGCTGGCACTGGGGGAACAAGAGTTCTGGGAGATTTGGGGCTGGGGGCTGCCAGGATCCAGCCCCATCCCGCATCCTTCAGGCCTGGCTGGGAGGTGGCTGCTTGACCCCTCTGTGCAGGATCCAGTCCCCAGTGCCAGGGCAGCTATTTTTGAATGAGATAAAAAGCAAATCCCTGGCTGTCCTCGCCTCCCCTGGCTTTCGTCAAGCCATTGGCACCCTCAGAGCCATGGAAACCCGGGGGGGGGGTGTCTTCCTACTGGCTTAAACTCCCCAGCAGATCAGTCCGGGAGGGATTTTGGGCAGGGGGCTGCATGGTTGCAGAGGGACGGGGTGGTCCTGTCAGACCAGCTAGAGCGAGGTGGATTTGGGTGCATTCAAGTGGGTTTTAGAACACTGGTCCTAGGGTGGGGGGGTGGGGGGGTGTTAAACCCAATAAAACCTCGTCTGCTCTATTTCCACAAGGTATTTAGCAACAAAATATTTGAAATGGCTGAAATTGCCTTAAATTCCCATCCTATAGCTTGGGCCTTCCTCCACCCATCCAGGCCAGGACTTGGTCCCAAACAGGAGCATGCAAAGGCCAGTCGAGGCCTCACAAACTCAGCACAGGTAACCCCTCACTCCCTGCTGGGGACCTGGATGGAACCGGGCTGGAGCGATGTGGGGGCAGGGGGACACACACGACACCCCAGTTTCATCCCTGTGTCCCCCTGCATCCCCCGGGGCCATCCCAAGTGCACCCCAGCAGGCACCACTTTCCACCCATGATTTTTTTTTTTTTTGTGTGGGTGTGGGTGGGATTTTTCAGTGCAAATATTCCCAGACTGGAGGACACTGGAGGGTGACGTCTTCTTGGTGGTGTGCTCGGGTCATTCCCGGGGGCGGGGGGGGATTCCTTGCGGGCCCTCAGCGCCCCCCTTCTTCCCCCCTTCCCCCCCCCCCCCCCAGCTCTCGGCGGGGGGAGACGCATCCAACCCCCCCCCAGCACATCCCGCATCCCACCGGGAGCAGCCGCACTGCGCTGCCCGGGCTTCCCTCCCCTACGCACCCCGCCGGGAGCATCCATCGGTACGTGCCCCCCCCCCCCCCCCCCCCCCCGTTACCTCGGTGCCCGCGGGGCTCCCGAGGAGGAGGAGGAGGATGAAGGGCACCCGCAGCGGTTGGGGACAGGCCGCCGGGCGCTGTCACCTCCCCAGGCAGAATGAGGCCACCGGGCTGGGGGGGGTGGGTGTGTGTGTGTCCCGCGTGTGCGGGTGTGCGGGGGGGGGTGGTTAACCCTTCCCTGCCTGGCCCCGGCACCCACCAGTCGGGGGGGAGCCCCCAGGAAATACTGGCACTTACTGAGGGGGGGGCTCGATGATGGACACGGTGTCCCCATGTCCCCCCCATTCTCATCCCCCGGGGTCACCCCTTGTCCCTTGCTCGGGGCTGGCCAGCGAGGTGGGGTGGGATGGGAATGGGAGGGGTGGGGTGGGATGGAATCTGATCTAGAAGGGGCAGGGGGATCTACCAAGGGTCCGCAGGGACCACGCGTTCGGGCTGTCACCTGCCTGGGTCGTGGCTGGGCAGTTCCCAGTGAATCATCGGTTACGGGGCGGGGGGGGCGCTGCTTTTCAGCATAGGCTCGGATTAGGGTTAAACCCAGCGGGTTTGGGGGCAACTCCTCGTGTGGGCAGGTGAGCGGGTGGGGGATGTCCTCGTGGATACCCTGAAGCGGGGATGGATTCGGTCGCGGTGCTGCCTGCAGGCAGCGTGGCTCTCAGGGGGTCTGGATCAGGCCCTACGCTACCCTAAGGAGGCTTCGGGCATCCCTGGGTGGAGATGAGGGGCTGGGACCCCCCGCACCCCAAAGCCCCCTCAGCCCCAGGGTGCTGGGTGCTGCCAGGGACCAGCGCAGCTGTGGGGGTCCGGATCCCCGCTCCTGGGGGAGGCTCTGGTGGGGGCCAGCCGTGGGGCAGAGGGGGGACTGGATCTGTCCTGGAGTGACCTTGGGCATCGCCAGCCTCATGTGTGTTAATGATTGACAGGTTGGCCGGACATGCCAGGACTCTGCCCATCCCGTGGGATCACCCACCCCTGCTCCAGCCACCTCCTGCCACCCCCAGTCGGGGTTCATCGCCCTGGCCTCATCCTGCCCCCAGGACACGCACCGAGACCCTTGAGGGTCCCACGGGGGGGATTTTCCCCCCAGAGCTATGCACCCTGTCCCCGTGTCACTGTGTCTCTGCGACAAAGCGGGACATCCCCTCCTGTGCCCCGCACAGTGACCCCGCTCCTGGGGCCAGGCTCTGCCTCCCCAGCACCCTGCACCTTTCTCCCTCCCAGTGTTCCCAGTGCCCCTTCCGGCACCCACAGCTCCCTCCTCCCAGTCCACAGGGGCAGCAGGGCTGGGCGGGACGTCCCGTCTCTGCGGGGGGCATGCCGGGTGTCGGGGTGCTCCCCAGCCCCGCCGAGGCTCTGCCAGGCAGAGCCCAGAAGCTGCCATTGGCAGGTACCAGCTCGGGCATCAGGCTGGGCTGGGGGTGGCGGGGGGCTCCCTGGGGGCAGGGAGGGGGGTGGCACCCTGCTGAGCCCCCCCTCAGCACCCCTGTGGGTTTTTGGGGGTGTCGGTGCTGGGGGATGGCGGTGGCCCTGTCCCCAGAGCAAGGCAGCAGGGAAAGGTCCAGGGCAGGGTGCTGGCATGGCCCCATCACTGGGGTGTTTTGATCTCAGTGCCCCCCGCAATCACCCGGATGGGTCTGGGGGTGCTGGGGGGGGACAGGCTCCTCTGTACCCCCCCAGAAACACTGTAACCCCCTGATTTACTCATGGGGACCATCCTCATGGGGAACTTGGGGCAGGACACAGAGGGTCTGGGAGCCCCAGAAGGAGGAGCGTGAGGAGCGTGGAGGGTGTTCATGCTCCACAAGTGTCACGAGCAGCCAGATCTCAGCTTCCCTTTGCTGCTGGCCGGGTGGTGTCTGGGTGGCCGATGCCAGCCCTGGCTTTGCCTTCCTCAAGCTCCCCTGGGACACCCCGTGCTGGCGTGGGAGCCCAGTGCCCAGGGGGCATCCTTCCCCCCTGCCAGGGGCCAGGGGAGGCAGCGGGACCCCCAGGCACACCCACAGCAGGGCCACCCATCTGCGGTGGGACGGGGAGATGGGGGGACGTGTTTTCCATGGCAACCGGTGGGGTTGCTAGGAGATGGCAGCCTGGGGGGAGGGATTCCCGAAGTCCCTCCTTGTTACCCCACCTCTGGCCTTCCCCGGCAGGTTCCTGCTGGCCAGAGCATCCCTGGGGTAGGGGGACATCCCCGCAGTGGGGGCAGTGCCAGGCAGGGCACGGGGTACCAGAGCATCCCCAGGGGAAGGTGACAGCCCTGGGACCCCCGCAAGGGGCCAGGTTAGGGTCAGGGTGACCATGAGAGGCCAGAGGCCAGGTGAGCCGAGGAGCTGGAGGGTACAGGGACAGGGTGAGTGACTGCTTTTGGGGGGGGACACAGGGTAGAGATGGCTGCAGTTCAGGGTGGGCTGGGGGTCCTGACCCCATGTCCCCTCTACAGCCACCCATGCCATCAGTGGGAACCCCATGCTCCCACCCTTCCCAGAGGAGATGCAGATGGCGATTTTCAGTGAGTGGTTCCCCCGTGCCCCAAAGGGGGGTCCCAGCAGCCATTACTGCCCCCAGAGCCCCCCATCCCAGCTCACCCTTCTCCTGAGTGAGGGCAACCAACTGCCCGCTCCCTGCCTGTCCCCCCACAGGCACAGGGTGCTTCTGGGGAGCAGAGCAGCTCTTCTGGAAGACACGGGGGGTCTTCTCCACCCAGGTGGGCTACGCAGGAGGCTTCACCCCCAACCCCACCTACGAAGAAGTGCGCACAGGTAACGATGGGTTCCTCCTCCGGTGCTGCAATGGGGACCCCTCAATGTCCCCCGCACCCACGGCAGGGTGATGTCCCCTTCCAGCATGGCAGGGTGTCCCACAGCCCCTGCCGTGCCCCAGCCTGGGCTCCCGTAGGATGCTCTCTGCCATCCATTGGACACTGATCCCTCCTTGTCCCCCACCCCAGACCCCCCAGCCCAGACAGACACTGCCTGTCTTATCTGGGAGACATTTTGGTCAGGATTAGCCATCTGCAGGAAATATTATCCCGGCTGCTGCCTCCAGCCAGGGATTTATCCCAGTGCAGGGGCGGGGACTTGGGTATCCCATCCCTACCCGGGGATGGGGGTCCAGGGAGTCCTGGGGGGTGGGCAGGTGCTGCAGCCCTTCCATATCCAGCTCCCTCCCTCCAGCCCTGCTGATGCTCCTGCTCTGCACAAGTCTCACGAATTTGCCAGATCTCAGCTCCCAGCGGGAGGGTGCATCGGCCGATGGTCTCCCCCATCCCGGGGCAGCAGGAGGTTGGGGGGCAGGAGGCCACGGTGAGGGGCTGCCCCCGGTAGCGCTGTGGGGCTGGCTCTTGCTGCAGGGCTGATGGGGCACGCTGAGGTGGTGAGGGTCATCTTCAACCCCCAGAAGATCAGCTACAAGGAACTTCTCAAAGTCTTCTGGGAGAACCACAACCGCACACAAAGTAGGGACAAGCCACTGGGGCTGGGCAGTGGCCATGGGTCCTGCTGCAGCCCCGGAGCCCTGGTCTGGGGGGGACTTAACCCCAAACTGGCCCCAACAGGGGGCCTTTGGCATCTCCATCTCTTGGTGCTGGGTGTGTGGGGGGCTCATAGAGGCATCCCTCACCAACCCTCTGCAGGTCCTTAGCAGGACCCTCCGCGGCCGGCTCTGCCGCTGTACCCCTCCCCGTGCCTCAGTTTCTCCATGTCCCCCTCCATGGGTGAAGGCACCGCGCTGCACTGTGCCTAGTGGGGCTGGGGGGTGCCCCGTAGCCCTCGCGGGCGCTGCCACCCCAGACATGCGGCAGCAGGAGGACCTGGGCACCCAGTACCGCTCCGTCATCTACACGCTGGGCCCCCAGCAGCAGGCAGCTGCCCTCCGCAGCAGGGCGGGGTACCAGCAGGTAGGTGGGGACACTGGGACCCCCCTGGGGACACACTAGCCATCTCCCCCAGCCCCAGGGTGTGGGGCAAAGCCCTGTCGTGGCTATGCCATGCCGTGGGGCAGTGGAATGGGGGGGTCCATCCAGGCTCCCCCCCTGCCATGGGATTGTCCTAGGACCTGAGGGAGCAGCGGCAGGGGGGACATCACCACTGCCATCGAGCCAGCTGGTGACTTCTACTACGCCGAGGTGCCTGGGGGCTCCTGTGGCCTGAAGGGCACTGGTGTCACCTGCCCCATCACAGCCTGAGGGACCACCTCGTGTCCCCTGGCTTGTCCCCATGTCCCCAGCGTTGCAGGCAGAGTGGGCAGAGCAGCCAGCCCCATGTGTCACAGCCAGCCCCACACATCGCAGCTCCCACACTCCCCATCGCCCCAGCAGGATTAAAGCTGCGTGCCCCCCACCTTGTCTTGTCCATGGGTGCAGCTGGGCAGCCTGGGGGCTCGTTGGGCTGGGGGGGGACCCCCGTGGGCCCTGCCTGGGAGTGTCTGTGCCCATGGCTCTGCCCCAGGGTTTAGGGTTGGGGGCTGGTGGGGCAACGGGGGGTGGTCTGTGAGGCTGCTGGAGCATGAGGGTGTAGTGGTCGGGGGGGGGGGGGGTCAGGGTCCTTGGGGCTGGAGGTCCGGGGGGGGGCCGTGTCCCTGGGGCTGTGCGGTCCGGGGTGGGGGCGTGTCCGTGGGGCTGGAGGTCTGGGGGGCCCGTGCCCGTGGGGCTGGAGGTCTGGGGGACCCGTGTCCGTGGGGCTGGAGCTGTGGGGGTAGCGGCGGGGGGGCGCTGCAGCCCCGCTCTCTCCCGCCAGGGGGCAGTGCCGCGCTGCGCCCGCTCCGTCCGCCAGGGGGCAGCGTGCGCGCCTATACGGTACATACGGTACATACGGTACATACGGTACGTGCGTGCGCACGAAGAAACACGGCACATACGGCCTATACAGGTGTGGGTGGCACATGGGGACAGGGGGCACATGCATGTGCAGGCACAGGGGCGTACAGCACACATACGTACGCCTACATGCATGCATAGAGACATACAGCTCACATACCTACACCTACATACATGCACAGGGGCATGCAGCTCACATACCTACATCTACATGCGTGCACAGGGACATACAGCTCACATACGTACACCCACATATGTGCACAGGGACATGCAGCACGCACGGGTACCCCCAGCACACAGGTACATACGCCATGCAGGGGGACACTCTGCAGGGCCAGGCTCGCTGCTGGCCCTCCTGCCTTTGGGGGCTGCCTGGGCCCCCCCCTGTCCCCCATCCCCAGGCTTGTGCCACGCCGCGGGCAGGGGGGTTTGGGGAGCACGTTCCTCTGATGTCCCCTCGCCCTACGCTGCAGTGACAGCGGTGACAGACAGACCTCGTGATGGCCCATGTTAGCGCCCAAAGGGTTAACGGCCCCCATGAGCCCAGTTAGAGCCAAACTGGCCCCAGGTGTGTGCTGGGTGGTGGGGGTAAAAGGGGGGGGGGCAGCTGGGGGGGCCCTCACCGGCAGTGATGGAGGTGGCTGGAGTGGACAGGTAGGGGTTGTGTCACCCCTGCCGCGTCTGCAGGGTCCTTGTCCTTGGGGGGGATCCCTCCCTGTGTCTTCCCCCCCCCCCCCGCCCCGAGCAGTGCAACCTCCAACCCCCCACAATTCTTATGGGTGGGGGGGTCCCAGTGGCTGCCTCCCACCTTGTCCTGGGCAGACTGGGGTTTGCAGGGGTGGAGGGACAGGGACATGGGGGCAGGAAGCCCAGCTGCCCTCCCTTTCCCCCAGTTTTCCCAACAAAAGCCCCCCCAGGCTCAACACCAAACCCTGCCCCCTCCTAAACCCTCCGGGCCCCTTGGGGGGAGGGACCCCTCTGCCCGGGCACCCAGAGCCCCCTGCACCCCCTCCGGGTGACAAGGACGTCTGCACGGCTCGCCCCTCCTTCCTCCTCCTGTCCTGGCTCCCCAGTGGGTCCCGGTCCCTCTGGCTTGGGGTGACCTCCTGTGCAGGGGTCCCAAGGTGACCCCCACCCAGCACCGAGGAGCCGTGGGCCCCGCGCACCCACCCAGCACCCTGGTCTGGGTCCGGCTGGGGACACCTCGGTGTCCCCAGGGAGTGTCTGTGGCTGGAAACCAACCTGCAGGGGATGGTTTGGGGGTGTCATGATGTGTGTGTCCCCCCCAGGGCAGGGGGGTCCCTGTCTTGGTGTCCCCAGCACCCCTCTTGCACAGGCAGATCTGGGGGCTGCGTTTGGTGGATTTAGAGTGAAAAGGCTGGCAAGAAATCAAAATCAAGCTGAAACCCCCCCAAAACAAGGTTGTGAAGGGTGAGTGAAAGCAGAGAACCGAGATGCAGCTTTCGGGGAGGGGCTGGGGGGTGACAGGGCCCGGGGGAGCCCCTGGGTGCCACAGGTGCCACATGCTGGGGACTTCCCGACCCCCGCCTTGGCCAGCGCTGGCATCCCAGCTGGGTATCCCCTCCGCCTCCAGGGCTGGGGGCACAGCTGGGTGCCATCCTGTCCCCATGCCACAGGACGTGAGCCGAGCCCAGCGTGGGGCTTGTCCCCAACCGCGCGGGGGGGGGGGACATGGGGACATTTATTTTTATTTTATTTTATTTTTTTTAGAAAGTGAAGTTCTCCGGGTCAACAGAGAGTGAAAAAAATAAATAAAAGCAGAGAGAAAGCGAGCGCAGGTCGGCTTCCGGCACCTGGCCCCGCAGCTGCCACACTGCCTGGCTTTGAAGAAGGAGTTAAAGAAGAACGAAAGCCGGGGACAGGGGATGCTGGCCTTCAGCCTCACGCCCCGGCATCCTCCTCATCCCGCAGGAGGTCGTGGGCACCCGCAGTGGGGTATCGTGGGGGGAGATGGCTGGGATGGCAGGTGCCCAAATCTGAGGATTTGTGGGTTGTTCTTGGTTTGTTTTTTTTTTTTTTTATAAATCCCCAGCTGCTGGAGTCAGGGGATGGGACCAGGAGAGGGGCTAAAGGTGGGGGAAGCTCAAGGGTGTGTCCCTTGGGATGATGTACTTCCCCCAGCAGCCAGCCCAGGGGACAGGAGGTGACAGTCACGTCTCCCCATGGTTTATCACTTAAGCTGTGACAGGCACATGGGCTGTGGCAGGGCTGGGGTGTCCCAGGGGACCGATCCTGCCCCTCTGTCCCCCTCCCCACTCCCTGAGGGTGGGTGCACGGCCAGGACAGCACCCACTGGCTGCTGCTTTGGCCCCCCGGGCTCCACCACCATGTGTCCCTCCATCAACCCCCAGGGATTTATTCCCCGCCCCCATCCCTCGGGGTGCAGGATGGGGCCAGGAGCACTGGAGCCCCCGGAAGGACGGCGTGGTGTTGGATTCTCTTATGTCTATTGGGGTTGAGCCAAGTCTGAGCTGTGTATTTGTGTGTGCCTGGAGCGGGGGGGAGGATCTGTCCCCAGGGTGCTGGGTGGGGGGATAGGGTGGGCAGAGCAGGGGGGGCACAGGGGGACCCATCCCTAAGGACAGACCCTTAGGGTCAGGCTGGATTTTGCGGGGTGGGGTGGGTGGTGATGGGGAGGGGGAGTTTGGAGTACCATGGGGGGTATGGGGGGGGCTGTGTTGGGGTGTGTCCCCCCCCAGAGCCTGAGGGGCAGCATGGGGGGGCGCCACAGCTCCAATGGGTTTGGAGGAACGCTGGGACCTACTGGGGGGACAAGCCCTGTGTCTCCCCTTTCTGGGATGGGGCCCTGCAGGGATGCAGCTTGAGGAGAGGAGATGGGGGGGCCCCTTCTCGTCCCCCCCCACTGCCCCTCACCTGGCACCTGCTCCAGGCAGATGGAAACTCTGTGTCAGAGGAAGCGGGGAGGGGGCCGTGCTCCTGGCCCCGGGGGGGGACCACAGCCAGCTGTCACCCCCCGTCCCCCCCCAGCACCTGTGCCAAGGAGCTGAGCTGCCCTGTCCCCCAGCACAGCTGGGATGAGTTGGGCAGGTCTCAGCCCATCCCCATGGGGGTGGGTTCCCAGCAGAGGGAAGGTACAACCCTCAACCCCCTCTTTGTGCCCCAGCTTTGCTGCCTGACACATTTCATCTCCTGCTCAAACCCAGCATGGCCAAGGACCCCCGGGGGGGGGGACACAAAGCTTGGGCTCCCCATCCCCGAGCCCCAGCGCTGCCCCTGTCCCTGCCTCAGTTTCCCCACTCAGGGTCTGAAAAGTGGCTGCTTCCCCCCACTGGGGCTGGAAAGCCACAATCCAGGCCTGGAAAGACATGGTCCAGCCCCGAACCTCCGCCAGCATCCGAATCCCGCGGGGATGCTCGGATCCCATTCCGAGAAAGCGGGGTGGCGGGGGCGCGGGGGCCGGATGAGCGAGGAGGTCGGGGAGGGGATGCTCACGCGTTATTTATACCAGGGGAGGTATCTGCAGGGCTCTTCACCGAGCGAACAAAATAACAATTCAGGCAGGTTTGAAAAGCGCCGAAACCACGACAGGAAACCCAAATTGTACAAATGCAGATGTGAGTGGAAAAAGCTCTTGAGCTGGTTGCTCTGGCTTTCACCTTCGCTAAAAATAAAGCTGCCTTATTAGGGGCCGATGGGGGCCGAGATAAAGCATCTTCCCTCCCCCTCTCCCCGTGTTTTTCCGTGGGGTGGGGGGTTGTTCCGCGCGATGTCGAGGGACGTGGCTTTCCGGCCGTGCTGGGGGTGGTGGGGACGGATGGCTGGGCTGGGGGCTTGTGTTGTTTTTTTGGGGAGGATCTGGGGGGTTTTAGGGTGTGGGGAGGAAGGGCAGATTTTCAGGGGGGGGTGCTGGGGATGGGGTGATTTGGAGCTGGGCAGCACAGGGTGGGGGGTGTGATGAGTTGTAACGGTCTCTCTGGGTGTAACAAGGCAACCTGGCAAAGCCACATCCTGCAGCATGGCAGGACCCGGGGGGAGGAATTTGGGGGGCTGAGAAAGGAAGGGATTTGGGGGGGAACAGCAAAACCCCTCCTGGGACCTGCCAACCCCCCACAAAACCTGGGCTGGGCTCCCCTTCCCTGTGCCTCAGTTTCCCCTCTCTGGACCATCCCAGGCTGGAGTACCCCACCTTTGGGGGGGAGAGCTGCGGTGAAGGCAGTGCTGGTTTTGGGTGCCTGCTGCCCCCCCCCCGCCGCCGCACCCTGGCCCCGGGAGGATATCGTGGGAGGCGGGAGGTGCTTTGCTTGCCACTCTGGTGGCGGTGGCAGCGGGGCCCGGGCTCCTCTGAGTCACCAGTGTCCTCACACCTGCGGCGGCCGGGGGCTGCGAGTGGGGATGCTCACACCTGCGGCCTTCGCGCCACCCCAGCCCCATCCTCCTCCTCCTCCTCCTTTTGCAGGGGAAATATTGGATGCAATGGGGGATGGTGGGAAATCAAAGAGGTGGGGGGGGGGGCGAGTGCCAAATTGTGTGTGCACCCACAGTGGTGGCACAGCACCTCGGCACCCGCCCTGCTGGCGGCACCCCAGTGTGCCCACGGACCCCGCCCAGGCTGTCCTTACCCCACGGTTGGCCTTGGCCCCATTGGGGTGACAGGGGAGTGTGATGCTCCAGCCCCCCCCTAGCACTAAGGATGCCCCAAAAGGATCGGGGGGGAGGGATAAGACACCCCCCACCAGGGGTGCAGATGGGACACGGGGGGCTGCTGTGGTGTCAGGCCTAGGGTGGGCATTGGGGTGTGGGGGAAGTGGGGGGCTCCGGCCAGCCTTGGGGGGAGGCCGTGAGAACGGCAGCCAGGGCCGGGGGGGCAGCGCAGGAAGCGCCGGGGGGGCGGCCGCTCCCGGCTCCCCCAGATGCGCCCGTGAGATAGGGCGGCAGGAAGCAGCTGCGGGGAATCCTGGCGCTGGGAACGGCTGCTGCCGCCTGCCTGACGCCCCCCAGGCCTGTGGGACCCCCGGCCCCGCTGCCTCCCCCCGCGGCCGGGTACCACCTGGGGATGCTCCAAGTCTCCTGGCCTCTCCCCTCTGGGGGGCTGGGGGTGCCTGGGGTTTGCCCTGGAGAAGTGGCTCTGCTTCCCTGGAGGAAGCTGCAGTTCCCTCCGGCTCTGCCGGTGGAGATGGAGCCACAGCCAGGCTCCTGGCTGGGCTTCAGGGTAGGAGAGGTTCTGGGGAAACTGAGGCATGGCTGGTGGCTAAGCAGCTGGCCAAAGCTGGGGTCACAGGCACCCTCCAGAGGGATGAGTGTGCTCTTCTCCCCCCTCCAGGTGCTCTGGAACAAGGTAATGCCTCCCTGTGTTCACTCTGGCCCCTAATGATAACCAGCAGGGAGTGCCCTTCTGCCCGCAGTGCTGGGCGCTGCCTGCAGGCTCAGGCAGTCAGGCCGGGCTCCCCTGGAGTGGCTGCAGGATGGGATGCTGAGTCCCTGCCTCGGGCACGGGAGCTGAGGGGGGTCCCCAGGGCTAATCCCCTGCACAAACAGCTGCACATTCCCCAGGGCTGGATCCAGTCTCATAGTGACAGGGCTTGGGGAGGGGGGGCTCGCTGCCCCTTTTTGGGTGCCCGCTCCCAGCAGTGCCGCTCCTTGGTACCCCCTAGTTTTCCCCCCATTTTCCTGCACATCCAGCCCTGTGCATGGCACGACCGGAGCCTCCGGTGCCATCTGGCTTTTGCGATGGGTCCCTGCAGTGGGTGAAGGGGTAAACTGAGGCACAGGGCAAGGCAGGGGGCCAGGCTCCTTCCCATGCCACCCTGCCTGCACGTGCTGCTGTTAGCCTCATGTCGCCGATGTACATCCATCCAAGTCTGGCAACTCCAATTTATAATCCCCGTTTATCCCAAAACACCCCCAGATCTGGCCTGGGACGCTGTAGCACAGGGCAGGGCAGTCACCGCGGCCGGGTTTGCCAAACGGCGCTGGGGCCTTTCTGCGCGTCCTCCATGTGACTGACAGCTGAGCGGGACCACGACGCCCGTCCCTGCCCATCCCGGACCCAGAGCCCATCTGGGAGGTCTCAGCCCCGGCGCGAATTGGGGCATAGGGAGAGCCGGCACCCCAGGGAGGAGCGCGGTTACCAAACCTCACCGCGCGGCACAGCCCAGTGTGGCACCAGGCTGCCTCCCCACGCTGCATACGGCCCTGAGGACAAGGTGGGAAGGAGATTTCAGAGTCGGTTTGAGAAGCCAGAATCCCTTTTTCCCCTTGAGCATCCAGCCGGATTTCTTCTCCAGCACCGAAACTCCCTTGGATTGCTGCTGTGCCGTGCCATGCCATGCTGTGCCATGTGGGTGCCCGGGCTGGGTGGTTGGCTCGAAGCGTCTCCAAAAATCGATGAATTAAAGCAGTGACTCTGAGCTCTTGCTTCCACATTGTGCCGAGCGGAGTGCGGCCGGCCAGGTCCCCCAGCTTCCCTCGCTCCCGAAGGATCCCGAGGGCCTCTGAAGATCTGAGGGAGACGGGATTTATACCCCAGCCCTATCCCAAAAGCGAATCCAGATGACCCCTCGGGAAGAGCCCTTCCCTTTGTAGCTGCCTTGGGCGCTCTGCCACGTCTCTGTTCCTCCCCTCTCCCGTCCAAATCCCTTCCCCGCAGCCAGCGCTTCCAGGCAGCCTCCGGCTTCCAAAACACAAGAAATTCCCCCAAAAACACAGGCGCTGCCCCCCCCCCGGGAATGCTGGGACCCCCACGCTCACCCTCCCTGCCCTGCGGCAGCCAGGCTGAATCCGGCCCTTTCCACTCCGCTTTACGTCCTTCACATCCTGCCACCTGTACCGACTTATTTAAGGAAAAAAAATAAATATATCAAACCAAACCCAAGCCTGAGGGGTGGATTTTTTTTTTTTTTTTGGGCGGGGGGGGCAGCTGCTTGTGAACCCCCCCGAGCACGATGAGCTGCGGGGACCTCTGCAGATATTTGCAGTGTGGAGGCAAATCCCATGGAATTAACAACCCGTCCCCGGGAAAGGGGGAAAGGTTGTGGGGAGCGACAGCCGAGCCATATGGGGAGCGACGACACACGGGCCCCCCCCCCCCAGGACGTGGGGAGGCTTTGCGTTGTTTCGGGGGGATCGCCGAGCCGGGTAAACCCCAGCTCCTGCTCCTTCTCCTCCTTTTTTTATTTTTTCTTTTATTAAAACACCCAGTGTGGGCCCTTTTCACCATGAAATCATCGCGCTCCAGAGCGTTCGCACTCCCTTCCTCCCCCCTTTTCCCTCCTCCGCGCCAAGAAATCCGCTCCCCCTCCCCAGCCACGGAGCGAAGAGACCCCAAACTCGGAGCTGGCGGCGGGACGGCACCCCAAAAATGTGGGACCCCCCCACGTGGGACCCCCAGGAGGTGACCCCCAAAGCTGGGGTGATGGAAGGATAGAAACGTCCCCGCGCTCCCATCCTGCTCGCACGCTCGGGGGGTACCCCAGGATCGCAACAGTCCCCCCCTAAAATTTCGAAGCGGCGCTGATTGGCGGCGTGGCCGGTGGCGTGGCCATGGCGGTGGTGGTGGGGGGGTGATGAAGAGGAGGAGGAGGAGGGGGGGGAAGGTTGCCTTGGCCACGCATCCCTGTGTGAATGCATGACGTGCACAGGGCTGGCGCCAGGCTGTCTGGGGCCGGGAGTTAGATCAACACAGCTGGAGGGCCCGGGCCACAGCTGGGCAAAGGCAGCGGGTCCCGCCGCCCAAGCAGGGCCTGTGGGAACCGCCGCCAACAAAACCCCCCTGCAAACAAAAGCTTCCCCCCGCCCTCCCCGACCACCCCCCCAACCCCTGGGAAATGGGGGGCGGTGAGTGGGGGGGGGCCGGGCATGGGAATAAGCAGGGGCTCGGTGGAGACGGACATACACCGGTGCTTTGGGGATGGGGGGGGTGTCTCCTAACAGGGTAAAAAGCATTTTGGGTGGGTGGAAAATAGTTTTTAAATGTTTTGCAATTTTTAAAAATTTCTAAATTTTTTTTAATTTAAAAAAAAATTTAATTTTAATTTTTTTCTCAATTTTTTTTGGGGGGGGGCCTGGTTGTTGCCGCTTGCCCCAGAGCAGGTTAATGAGGGTAATTAGAGCTCTTCCCAAGCTGCCACCCTTCACACTGAGGCAATTTCCCAGGAAATTTGTGAAGGGGGGGAAGAAAAGAAAAGACAAAATATAATCCAACCCCAAAAACCAGGCTGGATACTGCTTTCAGGGGGGGTTTGGGGGCCGTCGAGCAGCTCCTGGGCTGGGGGAGAAGTGGGGGGGGTAGCTGCCCCCCAGCCTGTGGCCCCCAGACTCCCGGGGGGGGGGGGTTGCAAAGGAGGGAAACAAAACCCAGCGCCACCGAACTGGGATTTGGGCAGATCTGGAATAAATTGCTGCTGTGGGCAGGCATAATTTGGTCCAGGTGCCTCTGCCCCCCCCCCCCCGCACCCCCCCATTAGCTGGCACCCCCGGGATGAGTGGGGTCCCAGGGTGCCCCCCACCCTGTTGGCTGTAACATCCCGTTCCTGCACTCACCCCCCCCATAACCCAAACCTATGGAAATTCTGCCAAAACAAGATGGGGGGGGGGCGTTGCCCCTTGATTTTAACAGGGATTCACAATCTGAGTGTTGCGGCACTGGGACCCCCCCGGGACCCCTCCACGGGCCACCACCACCCGCTGCGGTGACACCCGTGGGCACCAGCTACCCCACATCCCTCCGGCTTCGGGCTTCTTGAGGGTTCGAGGTGGGGTGGGGGGGTTGCCTTCATCCCCCTCTCATCACTTCTACTGAAATAACCCCCTTGCCTATAAATCTCCTCTCCCCCCTCTCTAAAAAAAAAAAAAAAAAAAAAAACAAAAACCGACTCCAGGCCTCTCGCAGGCGCTGACCTAAATCTGGTTTCTCCATCGTAACCTCAGTTTTACCGCAATTAATTTTTTTCTGCTGGTCACAAGATAATTCCTGACGCCAGAAAGTCTGGAGGTCAGATGAGAAGCGGATTGAGGAACAGGGCGGCACTAATTTCCTTGGGGGGGGGGGGGGAACCCCACCGTCCTGCCTAAAAATAGGGGGGACTCACTGGGATTTGGGGGGGGGGCAGGTTGAAGGGGCTGAGGTTGGGGCGTCCGTGGGGTTTGGGGGGGGGGATTCCCCCCCGCCAAGGGGGGTGGGGGTGGGGTCTGGCTATGGGGGGGGGTGGGAAGCTGCGTGGTCGTGTGTGTGTGTCCCGTGGGGCCACCCCGGCCACCGAGGGTCATTTTGGGGGGTTGGGGGGGGGGGGTGTGGGGGGGGTGTCTCTCGCCTCATTTAGATGCAGGGGTGGGATTTAATGCTTCATTTACATAAAAGGGGTGGGATTACCGCCTCATTTGCATACAGGGGCGGGGCCCCGCGGGGCTGCCTATATAGTGGGCGGCGCGGGGCTGCCCCCTCCCCAGAGCGCCAGGCAGGTCCCCGGGTTTGGGCGTGCGGGGGGGGTGCCGGTCCCAGGGCTCGGGGGGGGTCCAAGCTTTGGTGGTCCCGGTGCTGGGAGGTGCCGGCAGAGCCCCAGCCGTCGCAGCACCCATCGAGGCGAGCAGGCATTTCCCCCCCCCCCTCCCTCCCTTCCCTCCCTCTCCTGCATCCCCAGCCGAGCGCGGACCCCCACCATGAAAGCCATCAGCCCGGTGCGATCCGTCCGGAGCTGCTACGAGGCCGTCTGCTGCCTTTCGGAGCAGAGCCTCGCCATCGCCCGGGGGAGCAGCAACAAGAGCCCGGCCTTGGAAGAGCCCATGAACTTGCTTTACGATATGAACGATTGCTATTCCAAATTGCGGGAGTTGGTGCCGGGTATCCCGCAAGGCACCAAGGTGAGCCAGGTGGAGATCCTCCAGCATGTCATCGACTACATCTTCGACCTCCAGATCGTGCTGGAGGAGGGGGCCAAGGGCCGCGACCCCTCTTCCGAGGCCACCCTCTTCTCCCTTAAGGTAAGGGCTGCTTTGGGCTGGGGGGATGTGGATATGTTGGCGAGGGGGGACGTGTGGGGCTGGGGTGATGTACGGTCCCGGGTGCGTTGGGGGGGGTGCTGGGCGGTGGGGAGGGGGACAGCCGTGTCCCTGAGCCCTGTCCTCCCTCTCCGCAGGCGGCCGAGCTCGCCTCTGAACTCTGCTCCAAAGACGACAGAAGTTTGTGTCACTAACTGCTCCTCCATCAGGTGAGTGACCCACCCCCCCCAAATCCCCCCCGACCCGCACCCCAATCCCCCCCCCCCACCATTCCGGGGGCACCAATACCGATGCAACGCGGTCCCCCGCTCCGGGCTCCCCCAAAATCTCCCAAACCCCAAAATAACCACACCACTAATTAAATTTTTTTTTCTCTCCCCCCCGCGCCCCCCCCCCCCGCCTTTTCTCCTTCCTCCCCCCTTTCTTCTCTCCCCTCCCGGTGCCAATTAGCAAACAGGCAGCGAGCGGCGGTTCCTGGTTCGTTATCAGCCGGAGGTAAATAGCAGCTTCCTCCGTGGCGCCGGGCTGTCTGCGACCTCCCGGCCCCGCATCGCCTCCCCCGGGCCCGGGCACCGCAGGCGGGGAGCGGCTGGTCCCGACCCCCCCATCCCTCCACCGCCAGCATCCCCCCCCGTGTACCCCCGAAAAAAACCCGTGGAGCGCAGCATCCCGGCTTTAGCAGGACTTTGGACCCGAACCTAAATGAGATACCTTTAATGATAGACTGATGAAGAGGCGGTTGTCTGTATATTTTTGGATTATAGCAGCGAGTCCTTTTTTTAAAGGTGTTTAATGGGATTGGGGAGGGAGGGGGGGGAATAGGGGGTTTTGGGGAGTAGGGGGGGACATCCTCGAGTATGAACCAAACTCTGGGGCCGCGGCCTCGTGTATTGTGGAGCTCTATACTAGAGTATAACGTTTTGTACCTTTTGTGCAGGAAGGTGAATTTCTGCGAACGTGCCTTGTACTTGCTTTATAAACTTTTTATAAAAGTTACCATTTTTACATAATAAAAAAAAAACAAACCCCTCGTTTTTAGTGTTTTCCCCACCCCTGGGCTGGAGGGAGATGGGGTGCACCCATGGGTGGGAGAGCAGCACCCCGGGGGTGGGAGCCCCCAAACCCTCTCCTCAATTGTAACTTCTAGGGTTACAGTGGGAATCTCATTAATTGTTTAATAGCTTTGAAATGTCAGCTCAGGTATGGGAGGAATTAACCCTAGGCTGCCGTCTCCCGGCGGAGGTGTCTGCCAGCTATTTTGGGTGCTGCTCTGCTTATCTGATATGGAAGGAGTGAAGACGCTGCCGAGCCCCGGGGACCATCTGGAGGTGTAGCTGGAGCCCTGGGAGGGGGGAAAAGATGCTTTTTTTTTTCCCAGGGGTTTCCATTCAGCCTTGCAAAAAAGGCTGCCCAGTGCCCTGGGGCTGGATTTGAGCTTCTCTTGGGCTGGAAGGGGTGAAGCTGCTCCCCCAGGATACCACCCCAAGGGAAGGGGAGTTTCTGGGCTGCAGCTGCTGTGGCTCTAATTAGGGCTGCTCTGAGCCTTGCAGTTCCCCGGGTGGCATCCTGCTGCACAGCTCTGCCTGGCCTGGAGCCCCTCGGGGCTGAGGGGGGGTAGCACCCCCCGGGAAGGGGTGTTGGGGGCAGAAATGCCTTTCCCTCTCCTCGGATTAATGCTGAGGTTTCCCTTTGGCCCCAGAGCAGATGCGACCTGCTGGCCGGCTCAGCTGCGGAGCCCTGTGGCTGCAGCACAGCTGGGCCAGATCCTGCTCCCTGGGGGAAGGTGCTGGCCTGCCTGCAGTCAGGGTCAGGCCTGGCTGCTCTCCCTGGGGCTAAGATCCCCCACCTGTAGCACCCTCTCCTCCATCTGCTGTGCTGGGCTTGGGCTTTGCTGCTGTGGACTTGGGGTGTCCCTGGGGTGCTGCAGCCTCCAGGTGAGCTGGGTCAGGGGCTGCAAGATGGGAGGAGGAAGAAGAAGGCAGGAGGGGTCTTTGGGCACAGGTGCAAACCTTTCCCCATGTGCACTGGCTTCAGCCTCCATCCCCACGATGGCCAATGTAAACTTGGGGTGCAGCTGGCACCCACCAAGCATCCCTCATCTGTGGGCATTTCCACAGGGAAAAGCAGCATATGGG
Organism: Morus bassanus; assembly: GCA_031468815.1. Lineage (NCBI taxonomy): Eukaryota > Metazoa > Chordata > Aves > Suliformes > Sulidae > Morus > Morus bassanus. The sequence continues at coordinate 3,740,678 of CM062590.1, forward strand.
GCATTTGAAGAGCAACAGCCTGTCCAAAGGGATTGTGGACCCCTGGGAACATCCTTCCCTCCTCCCAGCTTGCTATTCCCAGGCTCCCTGACAGCAGGTTACCCTCTAGCACCCATGGATGGGGTGGGAGGGGTGACACAGGGCTTTCCTGGCACATTGGGAAGCAGGTGAGGGTGTCCAGCTGGAAACCACCACTTCTGGGAACTGAGCTGATGTTACACTATCGGCTAAAAATAGGGTTTTTTCATCTCCACCAGCTTTTAGCTTGGGAGGAAAAGCTCAGGGGTGGGTTAGGGGCAAGCATCCCCATGCTCACTCCAGCATTGTGGTCCTCCAGCTGTGCTAGTGCTGGTGTGCCAAAGGGATTTAATTGGGATGGGAGGGAAAAGCACCCTGGGAATGAGCTAAAGGACAGGACTGAGTCTTGGTACCTGCAAAATGGGGCTCCCTGCAGTGTGAGCACCCCAGCTTGCGATGGATCTCCCAGCTGGGCTGATGGACTCATGGGAGCAGTTAATGAGCCCAGTTTGGGGCTGGGGTTGCTGGGAGCAGCAGGGACAGGAGCTGTTGGGGTGGGAAGAACCAGTCCTGCTGGGGATTTTGGGATGGAAACAGCATCAGGGAGGCAGAAGGCGACTCCCAGCCTGGGGGAGCGGAGGTGGCCCCCTGTCCCTGTCCCCTTGCCGGGGGGGTCAGGGCAGGGGATTCCCTTGGCCAGGGCCGGGGGCCGCGGCTCCCCAGGGGCTCTGAGGTTTGGCAGGGTGAGGGTTTGGCACTGGCTCCCGGGAAGCCTCCCAGGGCCGTCCCCTGTGGCAAATGGATCCCGGCGCCTTTCCTGGAACAGCCGCCCCATCGTTCCCAGGCCCCGGGGATGGCCGGGGAGGAGGCACAAACCTTGCCTGGACCCCCAGCCTGGGCTGTGGCATGATGCCGATGCTTTCCTTGGAAACCCTGATTTAAAAAGAAAAAGAAAAAGTGAAAAAAACACAACTAAAAATAGATGCTGTTGCCTCACCGGAGTTGGGATTAACTTTTGGGGCAGACTTAGTGCAAGAAATGCCCCCCTGGCCCCCCCCCCGCCGAGCAAGCTGGGCTTGCATTTATCTTCCCAACTCCATTTCATGGGTGCAAAAAAGAGGATGAGGAGAGCAAAAAAAATAACCCCAGGGGGGTGAAGGCCAAGCGTCCCCCAGTCACTGTGCCGGTGGCCGGCCGGGCCGGCTCGCTCGCCTCTTGGCAAGAGCGGGAGTCTGATGCAATCGGCTGCGCTGACGGAGGCCGCGGTTCCCCACCTGTATTTGCCATTGTGTGCCCGGAGCTGTTTGCAGGTGTTTGCTGGCGCCGCACTGTCTGAGCCGCACTTCCCTCCTCCTCCTCCCGCTGCCTGCCCCGGCCAAGGCCTGGGCCCCCCCCTCGCTCCCCGCCGCCCCGGCTCACCGCCAGCCGGCCGCCGCCTCGCTGGGACGGATGCAGCGCTCACACGCGTGGCCTTGGGCGGGCGTGCACGGCTGGGCGCGCTCACGTGTGCGATTGGGTGCACATGTGTGTGCTTGCAGCCTGTGGTGCGTGCGTGCACTTAGCGTGTGTGCACACATGCACTTATGTGCACATGCACGCACATACGCACACATGCCTATGTGCACTTACATGCGTGCCTAAGCACGCTTACACACACACATGCATGCACTTATACACGTAGAGGTGTTTGCATGTGCATGCATGCACTTATACACACACACACACACACACGCATGCAGACGTGCATACCCCAATGATGGTATGCACATGTGTACACATGCATGCTCTGGCAGACACACGTGCACACACCCCCACGACAAGGCACCAGCTGCACATATGCTCCTCCAAGGCATGTGTGTGCACACATATATATGCACTAATATACATGAGCTGCAACGGGGGTGCAGCACACGCGTGCACACCCTCAACAGGGGCACATACATGCAATGCATGCATATACACATGTGCACGCATACATGCACACCCTGACCCAGCCAACAGGGACATGCATCCACACGCATGCACATGCACAGCACCTCAAAGTCAAACACGCAGCCCCCGCCCCCAGCACCTTGGCCCCTCCACCCCGGGGCGCCATGGGTTTGCTCCCAGCCCTGGAAGCCACCCTGCCCAGGGGGTACCCTGTGGCCCTTCCAGCTCCTCGAAGCCCCAGTGATGGTGCGGAGGGGCCAGATCCCAGCCTGGCTCCGTGGGTGGGGATGAGTCAGGGCCGCTGGTGTATTTTGGGCTCTGCTGGGGATGGCACCCCAACCAGCCCCACGCAGCCCGATGGCCCCATCCTGCCCAGCACAGGGTGTTTCTGGCACCTTTGACACCCTGATCATGCCTCGCCCTGTTCCAGTTCCCACACCAGCGCTGAGTGGGGAAACTGAGGCACGGTCAGGATTTCCAGTATGGGGAAGCTGTGAACAAAACCCCAGCCTCCCCCCCCCACCCTCTCAGAGGCCCCTAAATTTCCTCTGGCACCCTCCACCCCAGAGGCTCCTAATTACCAGGCCAGGAGGGCTCATCCTGCAAACCAAGCCATGGTGGAGCTCAGCACCCCCTTGGCTGGAGCTCCTGGGGTGGAGATTGGTGGGATTGGGGGGGCTCTTCCTGCCCTCTCCCTTTAACAGGGAACAAACAGGGTTGTCCCCCCTCATTTTACAGGTGGGGAAAGCAAAGCCCCCTCTCCACCCCCTTGGAGACCAGCCAGCATCCTGGTAGCCACTCTGTGTGCTCCTGCCAGCCCCTCGCCTCCCCTTTCCCACGAGTGACATGGGGGCTCTGTCCCACAAAGGGACTGGGGCTCCCCACGCACCTGAACACAGCCCCAGTATTCGCTGGGGCTGGGGTTGCGGGGAGGCAGAGGCTGGAGCAGAAGAAGGAAGGCTCGTTACTGCTGGGGTTTAATTAATGAAGGGATTTGGAGCACAGAGCTTTGTGATGGGCTTGATCACCCAGAGAGACCCGAACCACTGACACCCATGGGGATGCAGTGGTGGACCTATGGGCTGTCCTGGGGGTGGCCCTGGCTGTGGGTGAGGATGGGGTGGGTGATGGGGGAGTGTTTGGGGGCTGGATGTGATGTGGGGAAGGTCATCCTGGTCGTGGGGCTGAATCAGCAGAGAAACCTGGCTCTCCATCCACAAAAAATCGGGCCCTTTGGGTCCCTGAGCTCCCCCTGTGCCTCAGTTTCTCCATCTGTATAGAGGGAAGTGGCTGCAGCTCCAGGAAGTAAACTGGGACAGAGGAGGGGTGCTGCTGGGATAGGTGGGAAAGGCCCATGGCGATACTGGCCCAGCCTGGCTCTGGGAGCACTGGCACGTGTCCCTTGTTCCCCCACCTTTCCCTGGCTGTGCAGGGGCGCTGAAGCCACCAGCGTCCCTCTGGTTTCAAACTGGAGCCAGACCAGTTTGGGGGACTGAGTCCCCATTAACCTCTCAGCCTCCACAGTGCTTCTCTGGTCATTGGTCATTCAGCATCCCTGTGTCCTTGTGTTCCTCCATCTCTGAGTCCCTCATCCCTCCCATCTCTGCACCCCCGTCTCCCTCCCTGAATCCCTCATTCCCTGCATCCTTCTGTCCCTGAGTCCCTCCATCACTCCATCCCTCCACCCCTGTGTCCCTCTGTCCCTCCATCTCTGCATCCCTCTGTCGTCCCTCTGTCCTTGAATCTTTGAGTCCCTGTGTCCCTCCATTCCTCCGTCCGTGTCCCTCCATTCCTCTGTCCCCGAGTCCCTCCATCCCTCCTCCCTCCCTCTGCCGTTATGTCCCGGTGTCCCTTCATCCCTTCATCCCTGTGTCCCTCCGTCCCTGCATCTCCCCGTCCCACGGTCCGTCGTCGCCTCCGGCCGGGGGGGGCCGGGGCGGTGCGGGCCCCGCAGCCGCGGCTCGCTGCTGCCGTCTCCCGGGGAGAGGAGGAAGAGCCCGGCTCATCGCCGGCCCCGCCGGCAGCCGGGGCTGCGGGGCTGCCCCCCGGGAGGGGCCGGGACCTCCTCCGGTGTCCCCCCCCGGCGAGGACCGGGATCTGCTCCGATGTCCCCCCGGGAGGGACCGGGCCGGGACCTCCGCCGGTGTCCCCCTGGGAAGGACCAGGACCTCCTCCAGTGTCCCCACCCCAAGCACAGGGATGTTTGGTGCTGGGGCTGCTTGTGGCTGTTGGCCACCTGTGCTCGGCTGGTGGCCCATCACCTGCTGCTACCAGGCCAGTTGTGCCCTACTGGGCAGAGCCATGGGGCACATGTACCCCTTGCAGCCCCCCCCCCCGGACATCCCTGGGGGAGGAAGGGGCCTCATTTGGGGTCCACAAGGACCTGGATTCCTCCTTGTGGTCTGGCTCGTGGTGGGGCCCCTGCTCCCCAAGCTGAATATCCAGAAGATTTATCAGATCCTGAGGTGAGCAAGGGCAGGGGGTGCTGTACCCCAAAGCCTCTGGTGTCCCCACGTTGGTCTGAGCAGAGATGCTGTGGCCCAGGCGTGGTGTCCCCACCCGACGTGCTGGATCTGCACTGGGAAAGGCAACGTCACCGCTTGCTCTTCACCCTCACTTTCTTACCCTGGTTTGGGGTTGTGATGCAGACCCTCCCCAGACCCTCAGGGGAGAGGCCAGGAGGTGACCCAGGTCTCCTAGCTCCTTCCCCCGCCGCAGTCAGTGCAGTGATGGCATCTCTTGCCTTGCCCCAGGGTGATGCTGCTGCTGTAGGTTTTCAGGCTGGTCAAGGGGCTGGCCAGGATGCTTCAGGCCATCCTCAAGGTCATGTCTGACCTCTGCAACATCATGTTCATCCTCTTTATCTCCATACTAGTAAGCAGCTGGGAAATGCCTGCCCAGGCTGGGAGCATCAGCTTGGGGAATTGTCTTGGCCATCAGGGTCCAGTGCTGGCCACGGCACCTCGGAGACTGTAGGTACAGCAGGCACAGAGCTGGCAACAGGATGGTCCTTTCCCACCATGTTGGTCCATCCCACCTCCCTGGCAAGCTCGGGGATGCTGGAGGGGGGTTTTTGAGCTCCCGGCACCAAGGCTGAGGAGCTTGGCCAGACGCTGCTCACACCAGGGAGCCCCAGTGCTGGGGGTTGGAGGATGCTGAGCACCCTTCCCAGCACGGGGAAGGTGCCGGGACCTCCATCACTGTCTCCATGCAGATCTTCTCAGCACTGGGCATCATCCTGCTTGGAAAGTCTGTCCCGGCCCACTTTGATGACCTGGGGAAGGTCCTGTACATGCTCTTCACCTGCATCACGCTGGACGTCACGCTGGACATCTACAAGGCCTTCCAGCGAGCACGCAGCAGGGCATGAGCCCACCACAGGGCAGGGGTCTGGGGATGGCTGGGGCTGAGCTGTGTCCCCCCGCCCCAGGAGGGATGTGGGGCACATGGGGGGGCTCCTTTCCTGGGGATGCTGAGAGGCTGCCCTGGGGCTTGGTGCTGGGGAGATGGCCACCACCAACCATCAACCAGATGGTCCCTGTCCCCAACAGGGAAGAAGGGCAGACCCTGAAGATGATGGTGGCCGTTTACTTCATCATCTTCATCACGAGCGAGGTCTTAATCTGTGCCAACCTGCTGGTGGCTGTGGTGACATCCAGCCTGTGGGAATCCCTGTTCTCCCACACCAAAGAGGAGCAGAGGGAGCAGGAGCCCAGCCTGGAGGAGAGCTCTGCGGGCACGGATGGGCAGAAAGCAGCTGTCAAACCTACCCTGAAAGGGTTGCGTTTTGGTGGTCCCCTGTAGGGATGGCCTGGGTGGAGAAGAGCTGTATCGTTCTTCCTCCCCAGCCAAAAGCTAGAAGAATTTTGGTAAAATGGGTGTTTCTTACAAAAAACATCAATGGGAGGAGGGGAGGAGGCTAGAAGTGGAGATTTTCCAGCAGTTTGAAGCTGGTTGTAGCAGAGAGTTGTACTTTGCACCCACCATCAGCATTTAAAGGCCAGGATTTCCATCTCCGTAGTGTTGGACTCTGGGCTTGGCTTGTTTGATGACAAGGGTTGGTCCTTGCCTGCAGCTGGTGGAGGAGAGGACATAGCCACACCGCTGTGTTAACCCTTTCGGCTAAACGGTGGGGTGGCCAACACGGACCCTCAGCTCAGCCTGAAGGTGATGGGGGATGGTGTCTCCATGTACATCTCCCAGGACCTGTTCACCTCCAGCGAGTTGGGCAAGCTGAGCAAGGAGATCATGCAGGAAGTGCAATGCCTCTTGGAAAGCAGCAGGATAACATCAGAGAGTGCAAACAGATCCGTCAGGAGCTCAATGTGTAGGACCTGCTGCAAACCTCGTTCCTCTTTGCTGTCTTGGTTGTAGGGTGGATGGGGTGGCATCAGCCCATTTATACACAACCAAAGCAAAACCTCTGCGGACAGAGAGATGTCCCTTTTGGGTTGGAGGGTGGAAGCTGGTGGCTGCCACCCATCTGGAGGCATTGGTGTCACAGGGAGATACCAGCCTGTGGCTTCTGGCATGGGAGAGGACTTTGCTGGTGGAAAGCCACGGCTGAAAAGCCTGGAGAAGGCTTATTGAGCAGGTATTAGGTACTGGGGGGGGAAGGATGCTCCTAACCTCTCTCTTGGCTGTGCCTCCCAGCATAGTAGAGGAGGTGAGGGCCATCGACTTCAACATGGTGCAGGAGCACGAGCTAATTCAGCAGAAGCTTTTCCACACCGCTTTCTTGGACAGCCCTTACCCCAGTGAGGTCACACTGATGATGTGTGGGGACACCATCTCCATTTTGCCCAAACTGGAAGAGGTAGGGGCACAACCTGCCAGCCTGAGCCCCCAGAACCAGGGCCCTCGCCGTACCTCAATGTCCCTGTCCCAAGGGTAACCCGGCTGAAGCCAGCCCAAGGCAACCAAGCGACACCAATTTATCCCCCCTGCTGGGCACGGTGTTGTCTTTGTGCGATGAAATGGAGACAGCAGTTGCCTTCTCCCTGCGGGGGGCGGGGAAGATGAAGGTCTGGGTGAGTTGAGCTGCCAAGCTCAGCCGTGCTCCTGGCAGAGGGACATGGTGCCCAGCCACGCGGTGGCTTTACTGCTGCCAGCCTTTTTGTTCTGCCTCAAAGCCCTTGCATGGTGGGAGGCAAATGTCTGGCCTGGATCAGAGACTCCTGGCAAATTTTTGGGTGTCTGTCCCCAAGCAGAGTTGGAGTCTGGAGGTCTGGTGTCCTTCCTCACCCACAGCAGAGGCCACGGTGCTGCTGTGTATGTCTGCCTGTCTTCCAGGAGGCTTCTTTGCAAGGAAGTCCATCACTGCACCTGAACATTCCCATCCCAGACCTGGGCATGAAGTTGCCTTATGCTGGAGAGGAGGAGGATGGGGAGGAAGATGAAGGAGAGGAAGGAACGGATGGAGGGCAACTGGGTGATGGAAAGGAACCAGGTGATGGAGAGGAACCAACGGCTGTGGCTCGGTGGCCTCAGCAGGATTAAACCGTGGCTCAGCTCAGTGGCTGTGGTGGCCTTTTCCTGGTCCCAGTAAGTCTCGGAGTCACCCTCACCCAGGGATTCGCCACGGCCTTGGTGCTTTCTGCCACTGCTGCACCCTGAAACACCCCGTGGGCCAAATGGGGAACCCTTCACCTGCTCTCTCTCCCTCCCCTTTGCCAGGCAGACCTGGTGCACCCCAAGGACATGTGGTGGGTGGCTGATGGCTGGGACTGGGGGCAGTGGGCAGTGGGTTGGGTGAACTGGTGTGAGCGAACCAGGGGCCAAATCTGCTCACACTGAGTCGCTCTGAGGTCCCTGCCCCCAGACATCACCGACCCCTGCCCGCTCCCTGCCTGCGGGGTGGAGGGGTTGCTGCCAGACAGCCTCTGGCTGGAGGACCCCAAAATGTTTTTTCTCCCAAATAGCTGCAAACCCCCCGCCCCCCAGGTCGCTGCAGCTGGGGATGGGGCTGGGGGGGCGATTGGGCTGGGGGGGGTCGCAGCCCCCAGGCTGGAACCCACCAGGCTGTTGTTGGGGGGGGGCCTTTAATAAATGAATAATTAATAAAACCCCAATCCCAGTCCTGATCCCAAGCCCAGTGACCCCCCCATTTCCATCCCAGGCGCTCCCCCCCCGCAGGTGGTGCCAAATAGGCCACGCCCCCTGCTTTGCATGCAGGGCCTCGCCCGCCGCTGCGCGGCCCCTTTAAGGCCCCTCCCGGCGCGGCACTGCTGGCTGTCGCGGGAGGGCGGGGCAGCGGCGGCAGCGGCAGCCAATCAGCGCGCGGCGTTTTCCGCGGGAAATCCGAATTTCGCGGGACGGCGTTTGGCGCTTAAAAAAAAAAAAAAAAAACGGAAAAAAAAAAAAAAAAAAAAAAAGAAAAAAAAGAAAAGGAGCGATCGGGGCCGGGCGCGACCGGGCAGGAGCGGAGCCGGGCGCGGGGGGCAGCGGGCCGAGGCGGGGCCGCGCTCCGGGCTGCCCCGGCCCCATCCGGCCCGAGCGCGGGCGATTTTTGGGGCCAAAGACGCCTTTTCCGCCCGGTTTTGGTGGCGCCGCCGCCGCGTTGCTTCTCTGCAGATTTTTGGGGGTGGTGGGGTGGGTTTTTGGAAAGCGGCCGGTGTCAGCGCCCGGCGGGCTCCCCCCCGCTCCCCAAAAATGCCGCCGCTGAGATTGTGACACCCTCCTCCCCCTTCCTTTGCTGCAAAATCGCGGGGTGCTTCTGCCCCATCCCCCGGCCCGGGCTACTCGGAAAGGACTTTGCAATGCTGCGGCTCCCCAGGGGAGTGTCCCCCGCCCTGGGGAGGGGGGGCGCCGCCCTCCCGCCCCCCCCTCCCCAACACCACCCGAAGAAGGTCACGTCGGTGATGGGCTCCTCTGAGCGGGGGGCTTCCAGCCTGGGCAGCCCCCCGGTACCTGCCGGCTGCTTCACCAAGGTCTACATGCCAGCGGCTGTCAGCGTCCCTGCTCCCCGGGGGGGGTGTCTCTACGGTACCCCCCAGGGCCCCCAGCTCAGGACCCTCCGCTCGGCCTCGGTGGGACGGCTGCCGGTAAGGTGTCTGCACCCCAGCCCCTCCTTGGGCATCGCTTCAGTGGGACGGGGGTATGGGGGCTCCATGCAGGGCAGGGAGCAAGGGGTGGGTGACCCCAGGATTGTATGGCACCCTCCCCTTCCGAATGCTGTTGCTTATATTGGGGTCTGCACCCCCGTCAGATGTCTCTTTGGGTGGGGGAGGGTAAGGTTTGAAATCAGAAGTCGCAGTGAAATGGCTCATACATTTCTCAACTTCCCTTTGCCCCTGCGTGCCCGCAAAGCTGGCTCCCGGCTTCCGCCTTTCAGCCTTTTTTGGCCTTTTTTTTTCTCTCTCCAGCTTGCAAACAGTTCGGGTCTTGCCTCAAAACCCGGCCGTGGCGCTGAGGCCCTTTGCAAACCTCTTTTCACGCTAAGGAAGCGAGGGCTGGGTGCAGGCAGCGCTCCTGCCTGCTGCGGGTGGGGGGCACCGTCCCTGCCTGCTGGCTCTCCCCGTTTTGGGGCTGTGATCCCTGGGGTGACCCATCACCCGGGGAGGTGGAGGGACGCGGGGCAGGGGTGGTTCAGTGCCACTGCCCAAGCTTGGTTGCTGCCTGCGGTTACAGCGCGGCTTGAAATGCCTTTTCTTTTTTTTTTTGAGGGGGTGTCAATTTGAAGCAATCCCCATCCTCCATGGGACACCCCAAGACTTTGAACCAGAGACCCCGATGCTGCGAGCTGTGTGGGTTGGCACGGGGACAGGGTTGCTGTCACTGGCTGTGTCCCTGTCACCGAGCCCGGGGTCAGGGCTGCCCGGTGCCTGCTGCCCTAAACAGGGAAACTGATGCCCAGGTTGGGCGCTGGCCCTGTGCTCAGCATCGGGGTGCACGGGCAGCTCTGCCCAGCCCGGTTCTCCTCCTGGAGGGCCCCTGCCGAGCCCCCAGCCGGTCGGCCCCGCTGGCAGCTGGCATTTAATTCCTGCCTGTCCCAGCCCGGGCGCGTGTCCAGCCCTCACTGTGAGCCTCTGTTCTCCCTGGGTCCTGGGAGGGATCCCAGACCCCACTCACTTCGATTTAGTTTTTTCAAGGCTTGATTTATTTATTTAGTCCCCCCTCCTTTTCCCGGTCCCTGATGCTCGGTGCCAGCTGGGGACATTGCCGCGGCTGGGGGAGAGGGGCTGTCTTTTCTCCCCGCTTTGTGCCATGGCTGCAGGGCTGGCTGGGGCTGTTGCGAGCCCCTTCCCGGGGGGCTCTGGGGCCACCTGTCTCCTCCCTGGCCTCTTTGTCTCTGGACCGCGTGAGATGCTGCATCCTGTGCTGCCGGGGGCTGTTGTTTAAGGAGACACCCGCACCACTGCCCCCTCCCCTAAAACTCACAGTCCCATTTCTATGCATCACTGTGGAGCTGGGTTTGGGTTAACGGCCTCTTTGGCATCACCATTGTTATCACCCATGCCAGGAGATGCTCAGGGTGCTTCTGACCATGGCTGCCCCTTGAATGGGGTCTGAGGGGGGCTCATGTGACACTTGGGGACATGAAGTGCTCCTGTATCCCCCTTGGTGGCTTGCAAGCGGCGTTCCCCTCTGTCTCCATCCCATTCCCTGACACTGTGATCCTGTTCCCGGTGCAGGAGATCCCATTTCCAGCCCCGGCAGCTGGGACTCCCCCTCACCCTGCACCCCATTTACGGGCATAGCCTTTGTGTGCAGATCCAGGGCAATCAGATAATGAGCATTTCCTCCCAATTACTGAGCAGGGCAATTGCGGCCGCTCCCATCTGCTTGCAGGATTTGTGCTGTATAAATGATCGGGGGTCACTGGTCCAGCTGGAGGGAGCCCATCACCCTACATCCAGCCATGGGAAAGCAGGATGGGTTGTCTCTTACGGTCCAAAAAAGACTCAGATTTCCTTCAGTCTTTGATTTGAGGGTCCTGGAGTAGGTAAATGTGTTTTCCCCCATGAAAAGTGCATACTTTGGAGTGGTTTTAGCCTGTGCTAATCCCACCCTGAGTATTGGCCCTGCTCCTGGCTATATGGGATCTCTATAGGAGCTCAGGGCTGCGAAGGAGCCCTGGAGAGAGCGTTGGCTCTGCCACAGGGTCCCAGCTCTCTCTGCCTCCTCCGTGCTGGGACAAGGGCGTTCAGAGTCCGCCACGGTTTTGGTGTGAGCTGGCAGGGCTGAGCCACCCGTGCAAAGAGCACCTGGGGTAGCAGGAGGGTGGCAGCCCCTGTGGGTGCTGGTCTGGAGCTCTTCCCGGCGGGAGAACTGCTCGGCAGCGCCCCAGTTTCTGCTGGGGTGAGCCGGGGTGATCCTATCGCACTTTGATCCCATCAAGGGGTTTTCTGCATGGGTAGGAGGGGGGATTTTTTTGGGGTGCAGGGAGCCAGGGTGGGGTCAGAATGGGTGGGAAGGTGGTGGCCATCCTGTTGCCCTTGGAGGGGCTTCTTCTTGCTCCAGCTTTTAGAGTCTCCAGCTCCTCTCTGCCAGGGAACGCCTCTGGCCAGGCCTTCCCCCGCTGTCCGTGCTGGGATGGGGCTGTCGGAGGGGATGGAGATGACGGCCGCATCTCGGAGTGGTACCCTGGGTGGGGGTATGCCTTCCTCCCCGTTGCAGGGTGGTCTTCCCATCCCGGGGCCAGGGCTGGGGTCAGCCTCCCTCCCCTGCTTATGGTGGGGCTGAAGGCCCCCTTGACCCCCCAAATCTGGGGGTACTCTATCCCCCTGTCCCCTGCTCCATGCCCTGCTAGCCCTCGGCCATCCCAAAGACAGGGAGGGATTGCATCTGGGGGGTTTGATCTAGCAGTCCCTTGGCATAACCAGCATCCCTGGTGTGGTGGCACGATCCTGGGGCGCCCCGTGGCCCCCTGCCAGCTCTGGGTGCCCGGATGCTGCGTTCCCACGCCCCAGGGCGGGGGTGGCGGGGCTGGCACAGGGGGGAAATCGGGTGGGCGGGGGGGGGCCAGGAGGGCCGGGCAGGGCTGGGCCCAGGCAAGCCCAGAGAAGGCAGTGGGCGCTGTTGAAAGGAAGCGTTGGCAGGAGCAGCCTGCCGTGGCCCCCCCGGGGGAGAGGGATGCTCTGATGCTTGGGCTGGGCACAGGGTGTAGCCCCTGGCGCCAGGGCTGGGCCGAGGGCTGCTTGGCAGGCAGACCTGGCAGGGGGCCCGGCCTGCCCCCCCCACTACCTTATCCCCCCCCAGCAGGCTCCTGCCCTCACTCGAGTGGGGGTCGAGCCTCCTTTCCCACCCTCGGCATCATATCGGGGTGTAGCTGGTGTGTCCCTCCATCCTGGGAGGCAGTGGCTGAGGGCTGATGAGCAGCATGGGGAGGTCCTGCAGTGCTCTGGGGGGGTCATGCAGCGCCCTGGGGGGCTCTTGGGGTTGGGTCCCTGCCCCTCCCCATCTGCTCTGGTTTGTCCTGCCTCCCCCAGCCCTGGCAGGGTGCTGGGAGCCCCTCACTGTGCCCTGCTCAGCTGTTGTGTGCCTAATCCTGCCCGGCCAGGGGGGCAGCAGCTGGGACACAGGAGGGACCCTCTTGTCCATTGTACCTCGCTGGTGTGTCCCAGCACTGCAAGGTCCTGCCCCTGCCCAAGCCCACCGAGCTCCCCTCGCCCCAAACTGCACGTGGGGGAGCAGGGGGGGTCCCCCTTTGTCCCCTCCTGCACATGGGGAGGAGAGACCACCTTGGTGGCCATGGCTCTGAGGGGTAGGAGGTGGCTGGGGACACCAGGACCTGCCCTGTGTTGCTCCCGTGCCTCAGTTTCCCCATTGCTTGGGCAGATGGGGTGCAGCTGATCCCCCCCAGCCCTCAGCAATGGGGACACAAGGGTGGCCATGGCCACTGGTGTCCAGAGAAGCAAGGGTTTGGGTGCCAGCAAAAGGGGCACCCCAGATGATGCCCCCCATCTCATCCCAAATCCTGCTGGCGGATGTGTTGGTGTCTGATCTGGGGCAGGTGTTTCCCATGCGCTTGGTGTTAACCGTTGGAGTGCCGGCAGCTCGGGGGCAGATCCGGGGGCGCGGGGCCGGAGATGGAGGCACGTTCACTGGGGAAAACCTGCTCGGGGAAGGGAGGGAGGGAACAGATTCCCACAGGAGCTCGGGACTAACCTGGCTCCCTGGGGGGGTGGAAAACAGCCCCCGGCGCCTCTCCCGCCGGCCCCCTCGGGTGGGAACACCTCCGAGGTGCCCAACCCTTCCCTGCAAAGTGGGGTGTGCTCCCCGGGGAGCTGCCGTTGGAGTTGTGCTGAGCCGGCACAGGGACCTGGGCACCATGCGGGACGTGCTGGGGGGGACCCTGTGGGACAGCCCGGCCTGGGAGCAGGTACTGGGGAGGGGGATGGGATGGCACTGGGGGGCTGCTTTCTGCTGCTGAGGCAAAGTGTCCCCTCAAAGTCCCCCTGCTCATATTTGGGGGCGTGGGGGGGATCCTGGGGGATTTGCACCTGTTGTGGGGGTGGTTGGTGACTCCCCCCCAGCTCCTCTATGCATCTGCTCTGGTGCACCCCTCCACGCCCCCCCCCCGGGTCTCTTCTCCCCAAGTGATGCTGGGGCGGGGGAGGCCCTTGGGGGTAATTTCAAGCAGCTGCTTGCCCTGGTGAGGGGACAGCATGTGCGGGGAGATGTCCCCGCTCCCAGGACCCAGCACCCTCCCCACCTCACCCCCCCACCCTGCCTTGCCCCAGTTTCCCTCCAGCTGGGTGCATGTGTCTGGGGCACCCGCGGGTCCCCGGGGAGGGCTGAGCCTGGTCGGTCCCAGGTGCACCAGTGGCAGCTGGGTGCCCTCGGCTGCCTCCAACTGTGGCCGGGGGGTGAAACCCCGCACCCCAACGAGCCAGCTGGCAGGGTGGGAGGGTAAGGATCCAGCCTCGGAGCTGCCGTGTTCCCAGGGCTTGGCCCCACAGAGCCATGCCAGGAACTGGGGGCGAGGGGAAATCCCAGCAGGTTCCCTGCAGCTGCCAGGGGAGCGCTGGGGCAAGCTGGGGTGCTGTGGCGGAAGCGGGCAGGAAGCCGATGGGGGGTGCCAGGACCCCCCATCTCCTCCCCGCCCAGCTCTCCCGGCAGCCCCTCGCCCTGCCGGCTGCTGTGGGAGCCCTTCCCAGAAGGGGTTTTGCAATCGGATGAGCCTCTTGCAAGATCCCTCCACCCCAAGCTGTGGCATCTAGGGCTCGGCTGATGCCCCAGGGGGGATCTGCGGGGCTCAGGGGGGTGTCTGGCTCAGCCCCGACACAGGGTTTTCTCTCCTGCTCCAGGCCAAGAGGAAGCTGGACCTGGAGGGTCCTGAATTTCGCACGCCCAAGGGGAAGGGCAGGACGCTGGTGCAAGTTCCCAGCCCCAGAAGTAAGTGGTGCTGGGCAAGGTGGGGCGGGGGGTGGGGTGGTGGGGGAGCTGGGATGGGACAGACCCCATTTCTCTCCCCTCTTAGAGCTGCTGCAATGTCCCCTCTAGCACCACCCAAAGTGACCCAAGGTGGCGCCGTGGGAGCAGTGCCCGCTCCTCAGCCCCTCCTTGCTGCTGCTTGACAGCTCTTTGAGCTGAATCAACATACTGCGCTGGCAGAAAACTCCCTGGAGGGGTTATTTCTAGGTTATTTTTCCACCAGGTTAGGGATCATACAGTGTTTAATGTCCCCAGCATGTCCAGCCCCGTGTCACCTCCATCCCATGGCCCAGCTAAGGAGAGGACGGGGCGGGGGGTCTTGTTTCCCGCAGCCCCCAAGTCTCCTGGGGAGAAGACTCGCTACGACACCTCACTGGGGCTGCTCACCAAAAAATTCATCCGTTTGCTGAACGAGTCGCCCGACGGCGTTGTGGATCTCAACCGGGCGGCTGAGGTGCTGGATGTCCAGAAACGACGCATCTACGACATCACCAACGTGCTGGAGGGCATCCAGCTCATCCGCAAGAAGTCCAAGAACAACATCCAGTGGATGTAAGTGATGCTGGAGGGATGGACGTGAGACATGGTGATGGGGCAGGGTAGAGGACAGGCAGCTCGGGGACATGCAGGGTGTACTGCTGCTCAGGTGCCATCTCCGCTGGCAGGGGGACAGGGATCTTTGAGGACACAGCAGTGACGGCGAAGCAGCAGACGCTGCGGGGGGAGCTGGCCGAGCTGGCCAGGATGGAGAGGACGCTGGACCAGCTTGTGCAGGACTGTGCCCTGCAGCTCCGGCAGCTGGCCGACGATGAAGCCAACCGGAGATATCCTTGCTGGGGGAGATGGGGAGGGAGGGCAGGGTCCTGGGGACCCCTTTGAGCTCCTTCTTCTCCAGTTGGCTTCCACGAGGCTGGGGGGGTATGTTTGGAGGCCGCTGCCGGGATGGGAGGGTTGAACCATCCCACTCGCAGCCCCTCTTTTTTCCTATACCTCGTCCCTGTCCACGCTGGCATACGTCACCTACCAGGACCTCCGCGCCATCAGCAACTTCCAGGAGCAGACGGTGATCGCTGTGAAGGCTCCCCCGGAGACGCAACTGGAGGTGCCGGACTTCAGCGAGGTGCGTGCGGGGCTGGGAGCGGGGCCGGGCGCTGTTCCCCCCCGTCGCAGCAGGGTCGGGGTGCGGGTGCTGCTGCATCTGTGCCATCCTTGATGGATTCAGCTGGGGTCTCCCAAGGGTGCAGCCCAGCATGGCCCTGGGTGGTTTTGGAGTGTCTCTGCGGGGATGTTTGACCCTAAGCTGATCCTTTAAGGGTTGCAATGCCCTGCCTGGACCCCGCATGGGTTGGGGGCAGCAGGGTGGGATATGGGTGCTCTTCTGGGTGCCCCCCTGAGCCTTGCTCTTCCCCCTCGCAGGACAACCTCCAGCTCCACCTGAAGAGCACCAACGGCCCCATTGAGGTGTACCTCTGCCCGGAGGAGATCATGGAGGAGAGCCCCACAAAGGACCACGGCATCTCCCCTGCTGCCCCATCCCCGTGGGAGCACGCTGTACCCCCTTCCCCGCCTAACAGCCCCAGGCCTGCCCCACAGCCACCCCATGCCGTCCCCCAGAGCTGGGAGGGCACGGGAACCTCCTCCTCGCCCCCATCTCTGCCTCTCACCGTCCCCGGGGGGCCCAGCTCACTGCTGGAGGTGGAGGCTGGGCTCCTGGGCTCGCCCCCGCACCTCCTGCAGCAAACGGAGGACCAGCTGCCCTGCGCCCCCTCCCACCTGGACTTGGGACCCTTCGACACCTTCTCGCCCCCCCTGGAACAGGATGACTATCTTTGGGGGCTGGAGGGCGAGGGTGTCAGTGACCTCTTCGAGGCGTACGACCTGGGGGACCTGCTGAAGCACTGAGCCCCCCCTCCCCATTGCCTTCGTCCCCTCCAGTCACTGGCGTCCTGAGCACGTGGGGTCTCTGCGGGGTGGCTGGAGAGCGTGGGGTGGGTCGGGGAGCACTGGGTTTTCTGAGGGTGCTGGTGGGGTTCTTGTGTCGGCCGACCTGGGTATTTTCTCCTTGCTCTCCTGGGTTGGTTGTCACCTGGGGGCTGTGTTTGTCACCTCGCTGGGCTCCGGGAGCGCCCTGGGGAGGTGTAAGCCCCTGGGAAGGATCCAGCCAGAGTTCCAGCGCTGGCCATAAAACCGCGGGGTGCCAGCGCCGGTGCTCCCTGCCACGGCCTCCCACTGCCCCAGGGCTGCTGGCAGACTGGGGGTGCCTTTGGGTGCATGGGGTGGGTTAGGGGCACCCCTGGGTGGCAGAGAAACCCCTGCCCAGAATGGGCCATGTTGCGGAGGGTGTCATGTTTTGGGACCACTCCAGTTTCTTCCCAGTTAGACTGGTTCTTCAGGGTCATGACAGGTCATTCTGAGCGGCGTTCCCCCCCGCCACGGCTGGAATATCCTTAAAAAAATAATCAGGCAGCAAAGCTGAAGTCACCATTGGGTGAAGAAAAGATGAAGCTCATGTGTGGGCACTGCACCTGCAGCCTCCAAAATCAGTGGCTCCGGCAAATCCCTGTCCAGGACACGGAGCCATATTTCCTGGGGGGCTGCGGCCCCTCTCCCCAAGTCAGTATCAGCTCCCTCCCGCCTCTCAGAGCTATTGGTGCTGGGGGTATTGAAACTGGAGTGTACTGGGAGGAGGGATGCTATCAACTGGTGGCTGGAGCATCACCTGTGGAGGGGGGCTTGGGAAGCAGTGCAGGACGAGCACCTGGACACGGGGCTGGATATGGCTTTTGATTGTGCCATTGCAAAAACATATATTGCACTGTATTTATATGGGACCCCCCCCTTTTGGCATGGTGCTGGTGAGGGTCGGGTTGATATTTTGGTTTTTAAGCGAGTGTATTTAAGTTGTCTTTCCTTGGATTGGTTCTCCTGCGGTTTGACTTGGAGGTGGTGTGGGTGAGAGTGTTTTGGTGTGGAAAAACTTGTGGCACTTGATGTTTTCTGCCCAGGAGGGGATGAAACAAAATAAAACTTTGGCGTTATGAGGGGCTGTTTTCCTATAAGCAGCAAAATGCTGGGGTGGTTCAAGAGGAGGGAGGTGTTGGGCTGGTTTTGCTCCTGTTTTCAGTGTATAAACACCTGTTTTGGGGCCTTTTAACTGACCAGCCTGCTCTGGAGGAACTGGTGGAGAAGGGGTTTGAGATGAAGCTGTGGCTGGAGTGAGGGAAATGGGTCCAACCTGCTGTGGATTGATGATTTCCAGCCCAAATCCAGCTGGGATGAGCCTTCGCCTGAGCTTGAGCCCAATGAACCAGGAGTGTGGGAAAAGCCCCAGGGCCAGGGCCTGGGTCCCTGCAGGTACTGGGGCTGGGACAGGCTTGTGCACCCGGATTTGAGGGCAGGTTTGGAGGCTGTGGGGCGAGACCCTGGTGGGGCCGTGCCCATGGAAGGTCCTTCCCCGGGGTGCTGCCCCAGGTCACCCGCCCCTGCCAAGTTGCGCCATGACCTGGTGATGCCAACAGTGCCAGTGGTGCCCGGTGATGGCTGGTGGTACCCGGTGATGGCTGGTGGTACCTGGGGTCGTGGCACACGTTGGTGTTTCATCGCTCGTCTGGTGGGGGGGAGGAGGAGGAGGAGGAGAGCTCCGGGCCAGGTAAGGTGGGTGAGGGGCCCAGAGTGCTGTAGCCACAGTTCCGTCCACGTCCCCCGTGGGGCTGCGTGTCCCTGAGCAGCTGGGGGGTGTCCCCGGGCCGTGTCGCCCCCCCCGCAGTCCTCAGGCCGGCCAGGAGGTGGCAGGGCCACCCCAGCAAAGGGGCTGTCCCCAGCCCCGCGCCTGGAGGGACCCCGCCGTACACCGGGGAGAAGCGGGGGGTCTGGGGGGTCTCGGCCCTGCCGGGAGGGGCTGCAGGGTTTGGGGGGGGGGGGGTTCAAGCCCGGCCCACGCTGCTGTAAGCATCTGCCTTTGGCTGCTCCTACGGCTGCTCTGCTGAGGCCAGTGTCGTCCCCCTCTGCATCCCCCAAAGGAGGTTCTGGAGGTGCCTGTCTGCTGGGGGGCTCTTACCCATCGGGAACCCCCAAATTCCTCCTGTTCCCGTCCTGCCTGGGCTGCAGCCTCTTAACCCTGTGTCTGCCAGAGCCCTGCCGAGGGAGATGTCCTGGGACCTCAGCTGGTGTTGGCGCCCCCCCCCCCCCAAATTGGGGTGGACAGACTGCACCCCAAAGCCAAAGTGTGGCCACCTCTGCTTGCTGGTGCCTGAAGGGCCAAAGCTTTAAAGTGCAACTCTTCACCTGATGGCCTGCAATGGCTCTTACCACGTCCCTGTCCCCCCTTCCAGCGCCCCAGTAACACTGGATTAGAGCAGGGCTTGGAGCGGCTCTGTCTGGTTAGGCACAACCCGGAGTTTTACTAAGCCCCACTCCAGGCTCAGTAAAGGGGATGGTGGTCTGTCACCTGCTGATCTACTCGGAGCGAGGGGTGCATGGTGCAGGGGGCAAGAGCGAGGGGTGTGGTGGGGTCTGCAAAGCAACCTCGCACCCATGTCGTCCTCTCCCATGGCCCCGCAGAGCATGGCTGAGGCTTTTTGTCCCCTTCTTTCCAGTTTGCCACCAGCCCCATCCCCATGGTGGGATGCGCTTGGTGTGTGCCCAGCCTCAGCACCTGTTTGCAGGGTGTCCGGGCTCCCCCAACCCTTGGAAGAGCAAATAACCAGGGAATGGGACACCAAAATCCAGCTCCTCGGACCTGTGAGGGCCGGGATGAGGCAAGGGGACGGGTGGCTGCAGAAGTCCCCTCTCGTGTGACGATGAGCCCCCTGTGAAGAGCCGAGGGCTCCGGGAATCGCTCCCTGCCCAAAGAGGGCTTGTCCCCTTGGGGTCTGAGGAAGGGCAGGGTGGGGTCAGCCTCCAGTTAAGCCAGTGCTCTGGGGGGACTGGGTTTAATCCCAAGCCATCCCTGCACCACTTGTTTACCCAAGCTGGGCTTCGGGTTGAGATCTTGCTGCCGGCCTCCCTGCCTCCTCTTCATCTCCCATCGTGCCAGGATGGAACGGTGCTGTTGTCACCCGTGTCCGGGTGCTCCCCAGCCTGTCGCTGGGTGAGGTGGGTGCTGGGGTGCCGGGGTGAGGCTGGGGGTGCGGATCCAGCGGCGCCCCGGGGTTTTCCCTTTTTTTCCCCTTCCTCTCGCCGCCGCACCCCGGGACCCTGCAGCCTCCCCGGTGCCCGGGGGTGGGAGTCACCGGGGGGGGGGGGGGGTGTGGGGGGGGGTGAGGGGGGCACCGGAGCGCTTTGCCTTTAACGGGCGGGCGGGGCCGCCCACGTGACGGCGGCGGGGAGGGAACGGGCGGGCGGAGGGAGAAGCTCCCCGGTACGGCGCGGTGCGGCGCTCCCGGTGCCGGAGCATGGGGCGCTGAGCCGGGCCTCGCCGGCACCCCGGGGCGCTCCGCAGGGGAGCCCCCGGTGCAGCCCCCGGTGCAGCCCCCGGTGCGCCCCCCCGCGCCGCCCGCACCATGCCCGAGCAGCTCAGCGTGGCCGAGTTCCTGGCCGTGACCGGCGAGGATCTCAGCTCCCCGGCCGCCGCCGCCTTCGCCTCCAAGATGCAGAAGTGCCGGGGGGCGGTGGGGGCGCTGGAGGAGGTGAGCGGGGTCGCGGGGGGGTGGGGGGGGGAGGGTCGGGCTGCCCTCCCCCCGCCTGGGCACGACCCCCGCACCGGGGCAGCTCCTGGCACCCTTAGGTGCTGGTCCCCCGCTCCGGGGGGCGCCTCCCTTCCTTTATTGGGGTCCCCCCTCTTCGCCCCGAGACCCCCGGGCGGAGCGCGGCACGGCACAGCTCGCGCTGGCGGCCACCCCGAGTGGGCGCTTTGGGACCCCCGGGCCAGGGTGGCTGTTTGCATCCTCCGAGCAGCTCCAGCGCACGCTTTTTGGGTGCCAAGGCCTGCAGAAATGGGCAAAACTCTACTTTACAGCCTCCTTTAAAGGTTTTGTCTCCAGCTCCAGGTGCCCCCACCGGGGCCAGGCAGAGCATCGGCTGCTGTGGAGTTCCTACCCTGGAGCCAACCCTGATGTGATGTGGTGTCCTTGGGGGGGAGTCTCCCCACGATTAAAGCCAAGGGAGTATTTTTAGCCTCCCCGCCAAAATCCCCGGCAGCGTTTGTGAGAAGGGCGGAGGTGGTGGGGTGCCTTCGTCCCCCTTCTCCCGCCTGGAATAAAGGCAGTTTCCAGCTGGTCCCGTGGCTTTTGCCAACTCCTCTTAGCGAAGGAATGGCTTTGAAGGAGAGCCAGGGCAGGCGGGGAGCACGGGGCCCCAGGTGCTGGGGCTGCCAGGATCCCCGGGGGCAGCGGGATGGGCGTCCCTGGGCTGGAAATCTGGGGACGCACCGTGGAGCATCCCGGTCCCCGCCAGCACGTGCTGGCCGCTGCCATGGATCTTCCTCTCAGCCGGGAAGGGGGAGGCAGCTCCAGCCAGGACGAAGCAGCAGGAATTTCGTTTGGCTGCTCAGAGAGGCTGCGGTTAAGGGGGACGGGAATGGGGGAAGAGGCGTCCCCCAGGAATGGTGGGGATCTCTGCGTGGTTTGCTTAGTAAAGCTCTAGCGAGCGTGGCTGAGAGCTGGGAGTTGTGACCGTTGTCAAGCGTTCTGTGGGGGCCATGGGGCTGAGCCCCCCCATCCCACCGGAGGCTGTGGGGAACTCTCGGGGGCGCTGAACCGCTGCCAGGCCTTTGGCATCCCCATGCTCCAGAGCGAGGGGAAGAGGGAAATCCAACCAAACAAGCCCCAGCCCCACGCCGCCCTCTGAGCCCTGATGGGGCGATAGCATCAGGCAAAGGAAATAAACAGTGGTGGCTTTGGGGAGGGCTGGGGAGCGGAAGAGACTCTGCGACCAAACCGAGCCTTGGTCTTCCCCGTCACCACCCCAGATCCTGGCCAGTGGCTTGGTGAGTAGGAGGGAGCGAGGGTTCCTGGTCTTGCTCCAGTGGCTGCTGGGTGGGAAGGGGTGATCGTGTCCCACCAAACCCCCAAGACAGGGCACTTTGAGGCATGGCTGCATGCACTAATCTGGGAGCCGGTCCCAAATCGGGGGGACAGGAGTGACATGAGTGAGCAGGGCGAGGGCCGGAGGTTGGTGCTTGCCATTGAGGAAACATACTGCTGTTGTCCGGAACTGCTCCGTGCCTCAGTTTCCCTCCTGGGATTAAAGAGGGCTCTCACTTCCCAGGGGGCTCGTGTGACTTTGGGGTCCTTGGGGCTGCTGCAGAGGCAGAACCCGAGGTCCCTGGAGTGGGCTGGAAGGTTGGATCCAGCCCTTGGTGGTTGGGGCCAGGTGCTGTGTGCATGTCACATGGGACAGGGCACCCCCTGGGCTGGGGCAGGGTGACATGGCAGAGGCCGCCGGCACGTTTGGTGGCAGAGCTGGCAGCTGAGCTCCCAGCTCACCCTGTCACCGTGTAAATAATACCTCATCCCTGCCATGTGCTGCTCTTTGCACCCAGGGCAGCACCGCATCCTGCTCCCAGCCCGGCAGCACTGCCCTTCCAGCCCCTGGCACCCGTGGCGGCTCCTTCGCTGGGCGGCACGAGCTGGCGGTGGAAGGGGAGGCAGAAGAATGGCCCCCATTGAGCATCCTGCTGGTGGCAGTGGCTGCTCAGGGTCCCCAGGCTGCGAGCCCGGGTGGCTGTGGTGCAGGTGCAGATCAGTCCCTTCCTCCATCCCCGCGGGGAATCCCTCGTGCTTCCATCCCACTGTGCTGATGTCCTCAGCTTCCCCTGATCGGGAGCCCTCATCCCCGAGCAGGGCTGGGGGTTGATGGGTGCTGTGGGGGGCTCCAGACATGGCTGTCCCCCTCTCTGGAGGGCTGTCCCCATGCACCCAAGGCCCATGTGCCTGGCAGCTGGCCCGATACATCAGGGATGCCAGTGATGCCCGCAGCTGGGGCAGCACCGTGCAGCGTTTTCTTCTGCATTTACCACCCTGGTGCTCAACTTCACCTGCTCCATCCCCACCGGTCGGCTCATGGGCCCCTTCCTGAAAGCCCCCGTGACCGTCCCCAGATTCTCCCTGGTCCCTGCATTCAGCCTCGTGCAGCAGTGAGCTGGCACTGGGGTGGGCTGCCCCATCCCGGGCACTTGGAGCAGCTTTCTCCCCCACTTGCACAGTGATGCATCCAGAGCATCTCGTCCTGCCTCGGTTTCCCCTTCCCGAGGCTACACCACGTTTGTGAGCCTGGGGCATCCAGGCGTCCAGCCCTGGCATCCCCTCAAGGCAGGGGATGCCTCTGCCCTAGCCCGTTGCTCCAGAGAGCCTGGAGTGCCCGGATTTGGTGCAGAGAGGGAGCACCCCAACATCCTCCCCATTCTAGAAGTATTGCAAGGCCCCTCTGGCCAGGGGGTTTGGCTCCCACCTCGGCCCCTCCTAGCCGGCGTATCCTGGCCACAGATTGTCCGCAGCATCCCATCCAACGAGAAGGGCCTCAGAGAGCTGTGCCGAAGCCAGGCTGACCCCGCTGTCAGGAAATCGGCCTTGACATCAGCCCGAAAACCTTCGGCGAGAGCGTGAGCTAGAGAGAGAGAGCCTCTTTACTGTAATTCCTCTGTGGTTTCATCCCTCGCCCTTCTTGCCGTTCACGCCCTCTAAATATTTCCAGCCTGTTATCATGACTCTGGTACCTGCAGCCAAGCCGCCCTTAACCCTTTCCTGATGGCTGGGGCCGGCGTGCATTCGGCGAAGATGCTCTGCGGGCAGGTTGGCGTTGGGGTTGAGCTTGCCCTGATGCTTGGTGGGGGCAAATGGGGGCTGCCCGAGGAGGGAGGCATGGAGCAAGGATGGGGGGACCAGGCTGGGGGTGGGGAGCACTCTGAGTGCAGGATGCAGCTGGCGGGGGCTGCAGGAGGAGCGGAGCACTGGGGAGATATATTATGCCGGGGTTGCGGGTGGTCCATGGTGCTGGGGGCCACAGCCAAGACCCTGCACGAGCCCGGGGGGGTTGCAGAAAACCACGTCCTAGGTGTGGGATTCACGTGATTTAGGTCCGTGTCGGGCATCAGTGGGAGGTGGGTCCCATTTTTGGCTGTGCTGTGGACCCCTGTGGGGAGCTGGGCACCCTCGCTGGTCTCTCCCACCGTGCCTGGCCCCGAGCTGTGGGGACATGATGCTTCATCCCCTCCTTGGTTGAAACAGCCCCTACGAGAGCCAGGGAGGCATTTTCCATGTTGCTGGAAGCTGCTCGGATCCAAAGAGGTGCTGGGTGTGCTGGCCAAGCCTCTCACCCCCTGCTACTCTCTTGCTTGAACCCGCCTCTCTGGGGGCAGCCAAAGCCCTGCCTGGCAGCAAAAGCCACGGGGACCGCAGGCCTGGCAGGGGACTGGCTGGACACTGTGGCTCCGGTGTCCCCGGGATGCCTCCAGCTCTTCTCCCAGCCCCAGGAGCTTGGCCACTGCCCCGCACATCTGCATGGCAGAGCAGCCGCCTTTCCAAGGGCCAGCTGGGCTTGGGGGAGCGGCGGCCACGCTTGGCAGGGCTAACGAGCTCGGTTTGTTTTCTTTCTTTGCTTTTGCAGAGCCTGGATGGAGACCAAGCCGTACTCCAGAGGATCAGGAAATATGTGAAAGCCATTCACGTCTCTGGGCTCAGTGAGTTGTGCTTCGAGAGCTGATGGACGTCCCTGGGCCACCGGGCTGGTGGGGCCTGTGACGGTCCCATCCTCCACCAACGCTGGTCACATCTGTCCATGGGGTGATGCAGCAGGACAGTTGGGTGGCCATGGGTGCTGGCTAGCCAGCCAGCCTGGCAACATGATAGGGTACCCAAAACTGGCTTAGAAAGGGGTAGAAAGGGAAATCAAGGACCTTAGGGAGGTTGTTTACAGCATACTGCTCCTGTCCTGCAGCAGGATCAGCCCAGCTCTGCTATGGAGGGATGGGGAGATGGGTGCTGGCTGCTGGTGGGACCTCATGGTGTGGCCATCTCCCAGGGACAGGGTGCTGCAGGGCCCCCCCGCGTCCCTCACCGGTGTCTCCTTGTGCAGCCCACGTGGAGAACGAAGAGCAGTACAGTGAAGCCCTGGAGAACTTCGGCAACAACCACCTCTCCCAGAACAACCATGAGCTCTCCACCGGCTTCCTCAACCTGGCCGTCTTCACCCGTGAGGTCACCGCACTCTTCAAGAACCTGGTGAGCTGCCCCTCGTTCCCCCGGCATGCTGCCGAGATTCGGGGGGAGGCTTTAACCACCCGGGGGGCAGATCATGGGGTTCACGGTGTCTCTGGTGCAACCTCAGGCTGTTCTTTGCATCCGGCTATTGCCAAGCCAAGGACAATCTCCGGTATCCATCTGGATTTGGAAAAACCACCCAGTGCAGCCCCCCTCCTCCCAGTTTAGCTGCCCTCCACTGTGACTGGCAATCCCCAGCTCCCATCCTGGGCTTGGAGACATGTTCCTGGTGCTCCCAGACCATCTGATACCCCTGTTGCTGGCTTTACAGCTCATTCCCAGCTCTGCTGGGGACGCTGACACTGGGATTCAATGAGTGGTTGGGGCTGCTATTTTCTTTCTCTCTTTCTCTCTTTTCTTGCTCTTTTTTATCTCTCTCTTTTTCTCTTTCTCTCTTTCTTTCCTTTTTTTTTTTTTTTCACATCAATTGCATCTCTGATCTTGCTTGCCAAGAAGTAAATCAAAGCCATGCCGAGCTGCGCAGCGGGGCCTTGGGGAGCCGCGGCCGCACGGGAAGCAGGCAGGCAGGCGGAGGTGGCTGTGAGCTGAGCCGGCAGCACCGTCCCCACCACGGGAATGGCTCCGGTGGAGAAGTCAGTTCCCGGAGGGAACTGGGTCTGTGCACGCCCAGCAGCAAAGCCCTGGGAGTCCCATGCCGCTGGCCTCCTCTCCGGTCCCTTTCGGCCCCCCCACAAAGGGTGTTTTTGGCTCTGGCTCTGCTTAAGGAGGAGATTTATTTCTGCTGCCCTTCCCCCAGCAAGAATCTCAGATTTCGGCATCTTCCTCTCCCAGTTACCCCAGTCTGGGCCTCCCCGCTCCCCCCTCCTCCCCACGCTCCAGGGGAGGCTCTACCGTGCTGCCAGCGTGGGAACAGCCACTGCCGTGGCCGTGTTCCCCCTGCTCTCCCCGGAGCAGGGTAATGTGCTGGGACCCTCAACTGGATCTGAAAAGCCAGGTTTCCCCTCCTGGAGTCCCCTCGGAGCTGTTGGAAGCTGGGTGTCCTGTCACCCCGGAGCTGTCGGAGGGGAGTGCCCCGTCCCCCCTTGTTCGGGGCTGGTCTCATGCCCTGGAGCTGGGTTTCTCCCCAGGTGTTCCCAGGGACCAAAACCCTTGGGAGCCTTTAAAAGAAATCTGGGTGCAGCGGGGAGTTCCTGTGAGGGTGCTGGAGCTGCTCTAACAGCACTAAAATGGGGTGCTGCCCCACAGGGTGAACGGAGGGACGCCAAGACCAGAGCAGGCTTCTGTGTCCCCACCACGGACCCCTGCACAGTGCTGGTGGGGACAGTGGTGGCTGTCCTAGGAAAGGGGCACATTTTGGGAAGCCCCTTTGACATTGGGTGAGGTGGGGGGCTCTTTGCATCACGGAGCCTTGGGGTGGCTGGTGGCATTGCCGGGTGCCGTGGGGGGACGGGGACAGGGATGGGGTGGCGATGGGGGGAACAGCTTTGGTTTTGGCAGCCGTGGCGCTGATGTGGTTTGTGGGAAGGGCCCCGCGTCAGACATCTTGCAGCCAGTTCTGACAAGCCCCAGCCTGCCCTATGCCTGGATCTGGCCCTGCTTCCAGCCTCTTTAACCCTTCACGGGGCAGCAATGGAGACAGGGGCGGGGAACCCCAGCTCTGGGAAGGACCTGGAGCTCCGGATCCTCAACCTGCCCTGAGGTGGGGACCCCCGTGGGGTGACCCCATCTCTACCCTTTGCAGGTGCAAAACCTGAATAACATCGTCTCCTTCCCCCTGGACAGTCTGCTGAAGGGGCAGCTGAAGGACGGCCGCCTGGTGAGTCCCCTCCAGCACTGTCCCCAGGGCTCTGAGGCTGGGGACATATTGCAGCAAGACCCCCGTTAGGGGCTCAGCTTGTGCCCGTGGCCAGGAGAAGGAAGGAGCAAATGCCCGAGGCTGGAAGGCAGCAGCGAGGGCTGGAAGGGACTGGAGCAAGGGGTTAAGACCTGGTGGAGATGTCCCTTGTCCCCAAGGAGCAGGGCAGGGCGCAGCCATGCAAAGCAAAGCCCAAATGCAAAGCAAAGCCCTCGGCCATGGGATGCTGTTTCGGTGCCACTGGGTCTTTCACCTTCCCTGACAGCTGCCATCCCCTCTCTGCTTTTGCTGCAGGACTCTAAGAAGCAGATTGAAAAGGCCTGGAAAGATTATGAGACCAAAGTGTAAGGAACCCGCTGCCTCCGGCAAAATCCGCCTAATCCCGCTCCGCACAAAGGTGTTTTGTCCCACGGCTGCAGCTGGGCACTGATCGGTGCTGGTTTGCCATCGGGTGGGCTCTGGTCCAGCCTTTCCCAGCTAGAGGGGCTGGAGATGTTTCTCCTGATCCCATCCCCACCGTAGCCTGCCCCATGGGACACCCCTCGGAGCAGGGCTGCCTCCAACCTGCTGTCTATGCATCCCACAGGGGGAAGATGGAGAAGGAGAAGGAGCGAGCCCGCTTGGCGGGGGTCATCCAGGCCGAGCCGTCCACGACGGAGGTGGCTGAAGACATGCAGAAGGAGCGGCGGCTCTTCCAGCTCCACATGTGTGAGGTAGGGGCTGTGCCAGGGAGGGGGACAGGGACCATTCAGCCTTGGGGGGACACAGGGGACTGCTCTGCTCAGAGCTGCGTGGGGGTGTCAGAGCCTGTCCTCATCCCCACCACCAAAGCAGCCCTGTGTGGGTGCAGTGTGGGACCCTCGGCTGTCCCCATCCCAATGTGTCTTTGCATGGTCCTGGCTCAGGGACACCCCCATCCCCAACTTGGGGTCCCTGCGGGATGTGGCTTCGAATGGCACCCACGGGTTACCCTGCAGTAAGGTGCCTGGAGGTTGCACCCACATCCTCCCAGCCCTGCTCCTACCCCTCCCCTGCAAAGCCAGAAGCTGGCGTTTGAGGCAAAAAGAGAGCTTTTTGGATAACTTCCCCGAGGTTGGCTTTGCGGTTGTGCCCTATTGTCAAAACTGCTCTTGGTTTTGGTTAGGGTGGCTCACGAGCAGCCCCAGATCCCCGACGATCCCGGGGGTCCGTGCTCAGGCGGGGAGATGGGAATAGGTGAAGGATGGAGACCCGATGTCAGACCTCACAGTGAGGAGGGGACCCAGGTGTCCTAGCTCCAGACATCCCAGCAGCACCATAAACCTCTTGAGCGTGACACAGAGCAGGGGACAAGTCCCCAGTGGGTTGTCCCAGGGGTCTGCCACATCCCCGAGGGCCTGGCAGCAGCACTGGAACCCCATGCAGCCCCATGCCCCCCTCCCCGGCAAAGGGCAGGGGCTGCGGGGAGGAGGCTGCGCCCGCCGCGGCGGGGCCGGGCATGGGGCTGGGGAGCTGGGACCCAGCCAGATGAGTCACTCCTTTGAATAGCACCACTGTGAAATAAATAACAGCACATGGAAACGCGGGAGCTGCAGCCCGGCCGGGGAGGGGCTGCTGCCGGCAACCCTGCAAAGAGCGGCTGCGTGCGAGTGGGCACACGTGCGTGTGTGTGCCGGCGTGCACGAGAGCTGCTGCTTTCCTGAGGAGCCTGCCTGGAAATGCTGGGGGGGTAGCTATTCTAGGGGCCTGGCTGGGGCTGGGATGTGTGTTGCATGTAGGTTTGTAGGTGGATGGTATTTGCTGCTTCTTGGGGTGGGGGCACGATCCGATTTCACCCCAGGGATGATGTGTGGCGTGGTTGCATCTCCCCACCGTGGGCCATCTCACGCCCCAGTGGCCGTGGGGTGGATGGGTGCAGCTGGACCTGGACCCATGTGGTGCTGGGAGCATCCCTTTGCTCGTGGGTCTCAGCCAGCACTGGCCAGGACTCTCCTCTGCCACCGTCATCCAGCAGCATGGGTGGCAGGGCAGGGAAGTCCCGTGGGAGCCAGGCACACATGACCTTTTCCAGCTGGGACTTTGTTCAGGGGGTGCAGTCGATGCTGGGCACCCCAGGGCTCCAGTCTAGATGCCATGTTGGCTTTGCATCTCCAGCTTGCACGGAGTAATTTAACAACACCCTAATCTAGGTGACCCCTCACTGGGCAGGGGTGCCCAGAGCACCTGGGTTGCTGGGAGGCTCCATCCCGGGGGCTCTATCCTGCCATGGTGCTTCCTCACCATGGAAAGCCCCCAGAGCTCAGGGCTGCCTTCCCCTCCCCTCGCCTCCCACTCGAGGCCATCTTCCAGCAGCTGCGCCGGCCTGGAGAGGAGCTCGCAGGGGGAAGTCTCTTCCCCCGCCTTATTTTGCTCGGGGTGAGCAAGGCTCCAGGTCTTTTCTGCCTGCAGCTGATGGATGGGTTTGCTGTATCAAGCTGAAATTCCTCATCCCACGGGACACCTCCACGAGGACTGCAGACCTCCAGGGCTGATGTGCCGCAGGCACTCACTGCTTGAAATCTGATTTTTTGGGAGCAAAGGGGACATGTCTTAAAAAACATTTGGGCTATTTTTTTTTCCTTTGCAAGCTGCCTTGGGTTTTGGTTATTTATTAACTCCAGAAGTAATGAGCAGCGGGAGAAGCATGTTCAGCTGGAAACCCCGGGGGCCTGCCTCAGTCCTTGAACTTTTCAGGGCTTGGAGGACTTCCAGAGCCAGGTTTTCTGAGGGTGGTCCCCTGTGAGCTGCCTTCAAATCCAACGTCATGACTCGACTTCTTGAAACCCAGCCAGCATTTTAACCCTCCTCCCCGCACAGGGAAGGGAGGCGAAGGCTGGGCAGGCTCTTGCTCTTTCCTCCGGGATATTTTCAGCTGGTCCTCGTCTCCGTCACCTAACTGAGTGTCTTCTCCTTCTCTAGTACCTGCTGAAAGCCAGTGAGTCTCAGATGAAGCAGGGACCAGATTTCCTGCAGAGCCTCATCAAATTTTTCCACGCTCAGCACAAGTAGGTCCTGCCTGGATCGGGGGGGCTCATCCCCAGGGTTGGTCTCATCCCTGGGAGGTCCCACGAGGGTCTGGGGGCACCTTCTCCCGTCCCAGCTCCATAAAGCTGTTGGTGAAGTTGTTGGGCAGAGCTGGTTGCTTTCTGGTTGCATCCAGGGAGTTGAAACGTGCTTTGTTGGCTTGAGGAGCTGTAAACGTGTCCGTGGGGGCTGGGGAAAGGGGGTTGGCTTGGGATATATCCGATGATTTGGTTTCTGGATAGATTTCCAGGGATGAGTTCAGCCGAGCGGCTCCACCATTAGCCGTGGGGCTTGTAACGAGGGTGTTTGGAGCAAGAATTAACATCCTCTCACCTTTCCCATTGCTCCATGAGGCTGGAGTAGCAGCGTGTGGGTGTCATGCCATCTCCTCTAGCTCTCAAGTGGGGAAACTGAGGCAGGGAGGGAGCAGTCGTGCTGGCCAAGAACATGACCTCGACTGGGGCTGTGACCCAGAGACCCCCAGGATCTGGTTTCCAGCAGGGCTGGTCCCCAATGAGATGAGCTTGCATTGAACAGGAAGCCAATCCTGCATCCCAAACACCCCAAATATTTTGTGTATCCAGACCCTATGGGCTGGGCTTGGCCTTTGGTGGGGTCTCTCCAGGTCCCAGTAGCAAGGGAACCACAAAGCAAGAGCAGCTTCCCAGGGGAGTTGCTATGGTCTCCTGCCAAGTTTTCTCCAAAAAAAAAACCCCTCTTTTGTTTTTTTCCTCCATCCTCCCCATCTGCATCTTAATCACATTAAATAAATGCCCAGTTTCTTCCAAGATGGCTGGAAGGCTGCCCAGAACCTCTACCCCTTCATTGAGAAGCTTGCTGTGTCCCTCCACGCGGTAAGTCCCCCAGCCTGCCATCCGACGTGTCCCCCGAGGTGCCACCCACCCCGTGCCAGCCCCTGAGAATGCCCGCATTCAGTGCAGCAGTGAGGGCAGCTGCCTCCCTTTCCAGCTCCACCAAGCGCAAGAGGAGGAAGTGAAGCAGCTCACGCAGACCCGCGATTCCCTCCGCAGCATCCTGCAGCTGGAGAGCAAGGAGGTGAGACCCCGGGATGGGCAGGGGAGATTTGGGAAGGAGGGTCAGGAGGGTGCTGGGTGCTAAGGAGGGGTGAGTGTCCCGGGGATAGCTTGGGGATGGGGAGCAGCAGGGAAAGGGGAGCTGAGGACCAGAGGGGAGATCCATGGGAGCAGAGCAGGAGACCTGGGAGATGCTCGGAGGCTGGGAGGGGACGGGGGTCTCTGGCATCCCAATGGACACTGCACCCACATAAGGATGAGGTCACTTGGGGGCAGCAGCCACCTCTGCACCTCTCACTTTGCTTTTTAAATGCTTTTTCTTCCCCTGGTGATCTCAGGAAAACCTGAGCAGGAAGAACTCTGGCAGCGGCTACAGCATCCACCAGCACCAAGGGAACAAGCAGTATGGGACAGAAAAGTCGGGATTTCTGTACAAGAAGAGCGATGGGTGAGGATGAGTGTTATTTGCACCAAATGCTCCCAGCTCCATCCCAGTGTTGCTGTGGGCTGGGAGAGCATCATGTTCATGGGTGGCCCCAGAGCTGGGACATCCCGAGGTGGAACTGTTTGGGTGAGGTTTTTGGTCACTGTTAGACAGGTCTTCGGGTGCAATTGGTCCCATCTGGTCTTAAGCATCCATCAACGCTTGGAGAATGGGATTTTTCCTCAGGCTGGAGGAGACCTGAGATGGTGGTCAGGGGTTGGTGGGTCTCTGAGTGCAGCTGGGGAAGGAGGAGGTTTGGAGGTGGTGCAGGGACCTTCCCCCGCAATGGTTTGGTGGTGTTGGCCCATTTCTTATGTGAAGGCCCCCAGTAGGCTCTGATGCCCAGGGTGCTTCTCCCGTGATGCTCTCCTCGGTGGTTGGCTGGGCACAGCAGCCGGTGCTCTGTGGGCGTAGTGTCTTGGACGTGGGTCTCCAGGCACAGCTGCCCAGTGCCAAGTTCACTGTGAAGAGCTATGTGGCTGACAGGAGAGGAAGAAATTCCTTGTTTCTTTGGCATGGAGGGAGAAAGGATCCGGGTGGGATCATCTAGGGTGAAAAATAAAATCCTAAGAGCCCCAAAGAGGAGGTCTTCCCCTTCTCAGTGGGCCTCTGGGTTTTGAGGCACCAGGTTTTGAGTGGGTGGTTATGTGCTTTGCTGAACTGGGGCTACCAGGTCTGTGATGCTGTTGGCCAGCACAGCCCATGGCCAGCCCACTCAGTGGGATATTTTGTGCTCTGCGAGTTACAGGAAGTACAACCCCATGTCCAGAAAGCCTTCAGGCCTCTGCCGAGGGCTGCCGTGAGTGGTCTGGGAGGCGGATGGATGTGGGCAATGAGGGCTGTGCAATGCATCCTCACTCCTCCTCTTCCTCCTCTTCAGGATCCGTAAAGTGTGGCAGAAGAGGAAGTGCGGCGTGAAGTACGGTTGTCTGACCATCTCCCACAGCACGGTGAGGAGCAGCAGGGGGCCGCAGCCCTGACCCTTGAAGGCACCCTTTGAGTGTTGGTGTCCGTTGGATTTCGGGTTTAGTTTTGCCCGAACTGGTCACACATTTGCCTGGCTTAAAATTTAGGATGAGCTGGGACGGGATGTACTAAACGGGGTCCCGCAGTTTCGATAGGTGTCAATGGGAGGGGACGGGGGTTTGGCTGGGGCAGCGAGATGGGTGTTGAGGTTCCAGACAAGGCCAACAGGGCCGGGGGTGGGGGGTGTGTTTGGGCGCGGGGTGCTGCCCCCTGGCGGTGGAGGCTGAGAACTGCAGTGGGGACAGAGGACACAGCTCAGGGATGTCTCCGAGCCCTGTCGTCCTGCAAAGGGACCCTGTTCTCCTGCGAAGGGCTGGAGAGGGTCCGACTCGCTTGGTTATCCCAAGAGGAGCCATCTGGGGATGGTGGTTGTCCCACTGGAATTGCAGTCGGAGGTACGCACTTGGTGATGCACATCCCACCCCTTCCTAGTCCTTTAACCTGTCTCTTGACCTCACATCTTGCAGATAAACCGTCCCCCCGTCAAGCTGAACCTCCTCACCTGCCAAGTGAGGCCCCATGCCGAGGAGAAGAAATGCTTTGACCTGGTGACGCGTGAGTGCCCGGAGCGGGATGCCGTGGCTGGGGTGGGTGTGTTTGACCCGGAGGTGGCCGAGCTGTGGATGGGAGCTCCCTTTTTGGAGGA
Source organism: Morus bassanus (assembly GCA_031468815.1). Lineage (NCBI taxonomy): Eukaryota > Metazoa > Chordata > Aves > Suliformes > Sulidae > Morus > Morus bassanus. The sequence goes on from CM062590.1 coordinate 3,773,250, forward strand.
GAGCATCCCGAGTGGGTTTTCCCAGTGGCCGGCTGGCCCTCTGCCAGCCCTGCCATGGCACCTGGGCACCCTTTGCCCTTTTAATCCGGCTCTGGGTGTCTCCCTGGCTGCCTTTATGGAGGAGGGACCTCTCCAAGGAGATCTACCGAGCTCAAGACAAAAAGAGGTTGAAACAGGGCTTGGGTGGTGGATGAGTGACATGCAGTGATTTGATTTTATTTTAAAGCAGCCCCTTTGGAGTAGTTTCAGCCCCTTCCTGCGGTCTTTGGCATGCCTGAATCCCCCCACTCACCTTCTCCCCCCTCTCCCCATCCCTGCAGACAACAGGACGTATCACTTCCAAGCAGAGGACGAGCAGGAGTGCGTTGTGTAAGTGCCTCAGCCCGTCCCCACTCCTTGCGGTGCTGGATCCTGCTCCTCCTCCTCCTCCTGACCGGGGCTGCCCCCTGCCCAGGTGGGTCTCGGTGTTGCAGAACAGCAAGGACGAAGCCCTGAGCAATGCCTTCAAGGGGGAGCCCAACGGCGGCGGGGCAGCGGCGGGCGGCGGGGCAGACGGCAGCGTGCAGGAGCTCACCAAGCTGGTCATCAGTGAGGTGAAGAACATGCCGGGAAACAAGCAGTGCTGTGACTGTGGGGCACCAGGTAGGTTGGGGCTTGGCATGTCCCCCCGCCCTGGGTGTGGGTCGGGTACCTGGGAGGGGTTGCAGCATCCCACGGGGCTGGATGGTGATGCTGAGCCCTATGCCGCTCCCCTCCACAGACCCCACGTGGCTCTCCACCAACCTGGGCATCCTGACGTGCATCGAGTGCTCCGGCATCCATCGGGAGCTGGGCGTGCATTACTCCCGCATCCAGTCCCTCACCCTGGATGTCCTCAGCACCTCCGAGCTGCTGGTAAGCTGCTCCCTGAGCCTGGAGATCTCGCAGCCACCGGGAATCGCCCTCTGCGGCTCCCAAACCTCCTGGGACGCAGAGTTCATCCCTCCTCCTCCATCCCATCTGTGCCCAGTTTGCTCCAGTGCTTGCAGACTTGCCTCAGTTTCCCTAGTGGCAGTTCGCAGCCCCCCAGCATGGTGGTCTGGGCAAGTGGGGGGGGGGGCTCTGCAAAGCCGCTTGCTGAGGAGGGGGATGCTGGCAGCCCCCCAGGATTTGCCGCCTTTTAAAACAGACTTCCCCTGCCGTGAAAGAGCGTCATCCCCGGGGGAGGTGTCGCTCTGGGAAGGTCCTGGGTGGATCCAGTGGATTCCTTCCCTTTGCCTCTGGGATGGGGATGGGGATCTGGCTGGTGCAGGGCGAGTGTAGCCTGGAGGGCTCGTCTCCCCTCATCCCTCTCTCGCCGCAGCTGGCCGTCAGCGTCGGGAACACCCGCTTTAATGAGATCATGGAGGCCACACTGCCTGTGCAGGACTGCCCCAAGCCCTCGGCTGGCAGTGATATGTGAGTTGGCCACTGGTCAGGGGGCTCGGGGTGGGCTGGGAGGATGAGGAGGAGGAGGAGGAGTGCACGATGCATGGTCCGTCCTTGTCCCCGTGCCGCTGCCCATTGGCTCTGAGACAGCCCGGGGATGGGAGAGGGGGGATCCTGGTGTCATCACCTGGATTTTGGTGGGGATCTGCACCTTTTTTGGAGGCTTCCTTGTGATCGTGAGGCTTCAGGAGGAGGCAGGAACTTGGGGTGCCTCTGGCTGCGGTGGAGACTGGGGGGTCTGGTCTCTGTGCACGTTTGAGCTGATGCCACGCTGCACTTCCCACAGGGCTGCCCGCAAGGAGTACATCGTGGCCAAGTACATGGAGCGACGCTACGTGCAGAAAAGCGGCCGTGATGACCCCCACCGCCTTTGGGAAGCCATTCGTGCCCGCGACCTCCTGGCCCTGCTCCAGGCCTTTGCTGAGGGACACGATCTGGCCAAGCCCCTGGCCAGCCCCGAGGGCCAGGTGAGCCCCACGCCGCCACAGCTGCCCTACTCCCTCTGCCTGGCAGCGTAAGTGGATTTTCCCCCTTTGGGAGCACATGTTTGGGGTTTTCCCAGCCTTTGGGTGGAGCTGTGCCCTTGGGAGAATGATCGTTCTCAGGTCTAGCTTTCTTCTCCCTTCCATCTTGGAGAAGATGAAGCATCCTTGGGTCTAGCTCTCCTCTCCCCTCCATCCTGTGGGAGATGAGCATCCTCAGGTTCAGCTCTCCTCTCCCCTCATGGCAGGACCTGGGTGAGCTGGCGCTACACATGGCCGTGCGCCACGCTGACAGATCATCTCTTCCTCTGGTGGACTTCATCATCCAGAACGGGTGCGTCCCCAGCTGCCCGTGGTGTCCCCTGCCTGCTCCCCTGCCCGCTGCCCCATGGAAGGAGCATGCACGAGTGTGAGGGGCTGATGCTCTTGAGCCTTGAATTTCTTGCTGGTGGCTTTGCACAGGGGGACACTGGACCGGGTGACGCAGGACGGGAACACAGCTTTGCACTACAGTGCGCTCTACAACCAGCCCAACTGCCTCAAGCTGCTCCTGAAGGGCAAAGCCGCCTTCTCCACGGGTATGGGGCTAGGAAGGGGGTTTTTGGGGGGACCCTTTGCTCTCCAGTGGGGCTCTCCAGTGGGAGCGGAGCAGTGAGGCTGTAACCTGGATCCGACCCCTTTCGTCCCTCGAGCAGTGAACGCGGCAGGCGAGACGGCTTTGGATGTGGCCAGGAGGCTCAAGCACGTCGAGTGTGAAGAGCTGGTAGGTGGGATGGGGGAGATGCTCGGGCTGGGGAGAGAGGTTTGAAGCCCTGGGGGAGGGCTGGCATGGAGGTGGGGAGCTCCTGGGACCTGTGCCCCCTGTACTGAGACCCCTCTGACGTGCCTCGTCTGGCAGCTGGAGCAGGCGCAGGCAGGGAAGCTCTCCCTGCAGATCCACGTTGACTATGACTGGGAGCCCCCCCAGGAGTTCCCCTACGACAGCGAGGATGAGCTGGAGGAGAAGGTACCTGCCGAATGGTGCAGGGGGGACATCCTACGACCCCAGCGAGGAGGGTGGGGGGGTGCAACCCTGGGAGCGGGGGCTGGCAGCAGCAGGGCAGCCCTGGAGCTGGGTGTCTGCCCCCAGGTGAGCCCTCTCCAGCGCTCCTTCAAGGGCACATCGCCGCTGGCTGCCAGCCCCCCACCTGCCTGCCCCCAGACCCGCTGGAGCTGCATGGGGATGGACATCACCAACAAAACCTACGAGAGCATCCTAGTGCCCTCACGCCCTACGCCCCGCCGGGCCCACAGCGAGGAGATCCCCCCACCGCTGCCCCTCAAAAACCCCACGCGGGGCGGCTCCCGCCTAAAACCCGGCCACAGCCCCACCGGTGAGTCAGGGTTGGGGGGGGTCATCCGTGGTGGGGCTCTCCCTTCACCCAGCCATCAGGTTTATTGTCCCCATCATGTGTCACCCCGCAGAGCGCCCCGAGCTTCCCCGGCAGGCGTCGGAGCCGCACTTTCCTGGGCCAGTGGAGACTCCGGCACCGCGCAGCCTCCCCTCCACTGGCAGCACTGGTGCCCTGGATGGCACTGCTGGCCCCCCAGCCCCCGGAACCCGCAGCCCCACCGAGAGCCGGCGGGCAGCGTACTGGGAGACCCGCTCGGAGACGGAGAGCAGCAGCACCCGGCGGGGGCCGGAGCTGAGCCCCCCACCCGGGCAGCCCCCACCGGGTGGCATGGCCCCTGACATCCCCCCCGTCAAGTTCGGGTAGGGACCCCCTCATCCCCCCCCAGCCTGGCGGTGCACTGGGTGTGAGGGGGTCATTGCATGATGCTGATGGGTCAGCTTCAGCCCCTGCTGGTCCCCGCCTCGGGCATGGGGAACCCCAAATTGTCCTTGGGGGGCATGGAGCAAAGAGGTTCCCACCGTGACCTGGAGTCCCCAAGGGAGTTGATGCTGGCCCTGGGACGCAGGAGGGGACAAGGGTAGCTGTGGAGGTGCTGGGTTGTCCCTGGAGAAGGTCATGCAGATTATTTGGGGTGACACCAAGACCCCCTGCAAGTTGTCAAATATATTTTTTTCTCTCTTTTTAGAAACTGGTGGGATGGGCTTGTTTGAGGGAGGATGGGTGCTGGGGCCCTTCTCCATCAGCACCCAGGGGTCTGTGGGTGGGACCCTGGTCCCTTGGGTCCCATCAGGGGAGCCCTGACCCCACTGAGATCTTGCAGGAAGGGGGATGGGGGTGAAGGCACCAGCAGAGAGGGGGTGACGCTGTCCCTGCTGTCCCCGGCAGCTCGGAGAGCACCCGCTCATACCGGCGCATCAGCGGCATGGTAGGCAAAGCGGGGTCGGCCGTGTCCCCCCAGAGCCCTGGTGTCCCCGAGGACCCTGCGCTGAGCAAGGTGCCCCCTGTGCCCATGCCTAGGAGATTTGCTCCGGTAGGTGCCACGACTCGGGGGGCGTCTCAGAGGGGCTGTGATGGCAGGGGTCACCCTTTGCATCCCCAAGAATCCCAGCTCCCCTTATCCTGGGGTGGCACATCCGTGCACCCACCTTGGGGGTGGCCTTGGGGGGGTCTGTCACCCCCTCGCCCACCCCTTTGCAGGCCAAGGGGAGGCAGAAGCGGGTGAAGGCGGTGGCTGACTGCAAGGGGGACAAAGCGCGGGAGCTGACCTTCTCCAAGGGAGAGGTGATCGTGGTGACACGGGAGGAGGACGAGCAGAGCTGGGTGAGTGTCAGCATGGCATGGACAGATGCTGGGGTCCCAACCCTGATCCCTTCCCCCCCAGTTCTCTTCTGGAGGAGGCTGGGTGCTCATGGGGGGCATGGATGGGTGCTCCCTGCCCCATCTGTGCATGGAGGAGGGCTTGGGAGGCTCTTGCTGACATGTCGTCACGGCTTTGCCTCCCTAAATCCCTCTGGGAATTGGGATATCAGTCCCAAAGCTTCTCCCCTGCCCGAGATGGGACTCCCACCCCCCTGATTTCCCCCTCTCTGCACCCTCAGGTTGGCTTCATCGAAGGCGATGGCTCCCGCACCGGTGTCTTCCCAGCCAGCTTCGTCCACCTCTTGCAAGACTGACTGGGTGGTGGTGGCCCCTTTTGTCCCTGTCCCCTTGGCCAGGACCTGAGGCAGCTCCCAACTGGCCAACGAGGGCTCGGATGCAGCCCCAGCCCCAGGGGCTCGGTAGAGCTGGGCCACAAGGGACATGTGCCCAGGAACCTGGTGTGGGACCATCCAGCCCAGCTGGACACTGCCCTCTAAGGGGGCTCAGAGACCCTCCCATTTGGAAGACAGTCCATGGATGGTGGCTGCAGGGAGCTGAAGGGCTGCTACCCACCCTGTGGGTAGGGCAGAGAATGGATGTGCTCACTGCAGTGGTGGACTGAGGTTTCTGTGCTGGCCCCTGGTGTCCCCTGTTCCCGCTGCTCCCCTGTCCCACCCATGGGCTCTGCCCATCCCTGAGGCTTTCTTATCCCCTGTCCACAAGACCTTGGGGGTGGGGGGTTGTGCTTGGTGCCCCCCACCCTCCTGTGCCAGGGAGCCATAGACACCCCCCCTCCCACTCCCCAGCGTGGGGGGAGCAGGGCTGAGAAGCAGCTGTGTACCCCCCACTTTCTCCTCTACCCCAACTGTGAAGAATTTGGGATGGGGAGGGAAGAGCAAAGAGCCTTTGATGACTTAGCCTGGGGGGGCTGGAGGATCTCTGGCCCCATCCTGGCCCCTGCCCAGGTTCTGGGAGCTGCCTGGGCTGGGGAGGCTGGGGGAGGCTTCAAAGCTTCCCCAAAACTGGTAGCGAAAAGCCATTCCCTGCTTTTTTGGGTCAGGTGGCACTGCAGAAACCCTACCCCATGTCCTTTGCCTGGGGTGGGTGCTGGATCACCGCCCTGGCCCTGGGGGTCTCTCTGAGGGGATTTTGCAGCTTTTTCTGGGACCAATGTCCCCCTGTGCCGGTGTCCCTCGGGAACCACCTGCCTCTGTGCCGCCTCCAATTTACCCTCTCCCCCTTCTCGTTTGTGTGTCAAATGTTTCATCTCAAAAAATGGTCTCTTTTTTTTTTTTTTTTTTAATGTTTTCTGTCTCTGGTTTCTAATAAAGCCATTGGTTTTGTAAGTGCCTGAGTCCCCGTCCTAGGGGATGCTGGTGGTGTGCCCCGGAGGCTCCCAGGCATTGGGGTCTCTGTGACCTGCCTGTGCCTATTAGGGATGTGACCCTGGGCTTTGGTGGTGTCATGTTGGGGGAGCACTGTTTTGGGGGAGCACCAGGTTGGGTTTTAGGCAGCCAGGCTGCCATCGAGCCCTGGCTTTCCTGTGCTCCCTGGCCTTGCATTCACCCATCCCATGTGGGGCCAGGCTGGGGCATGGGCATCCTCCCTGCATGCCAGGAGGGATCCAGCCTGGCACAGAGCAGGGTGCTAACCTGCTGGGTGGTGGGGCAGGGACAAGCAAGGGTGGCATACTTGCTGTCATCCACCCATCCCAACCGCCTGTACCACTTGAGCCTGGGGCCAGCGTCCCTGCCGTGGTGCCCCCCGCTGCTGCCTGTCCTGGTGCTTGCAGAGCTCCTGGCACCCACCACGGGCTGGCACACCGTGCACCGGGTGCTCCTGGGGGGCTCAGCGGAGCAAATGCCAATGCAGCCTTAGCACCTGCGGGGCTTAAAAGGCTGCCGGAGGTGTTGGGGTGTCATTTGTCATCACAGCTTGTTCCCCCAGGAAAGAGCAACCCCTGCGCCCGCAGAGCTTGCGCCGCGCTGCATCGCACCCGCGCCTGTTGGAATCCCCGGCTGAGCTATCCCAGTGGCAAAGCCATGTCCCCGGCCCTCTCCCTGCCAACACCCAGCTCCAGCCCCGTGGCAAGCAGCTCCTCTGGCCCCTCGGCACCCCAGTACCCCCGGGCTCCCCTCCGGCGGGGACAGGCGTGCGTCCCAGTGCACCCCGCCATGCGCCTCCCCCCAGCTCCTGCAATCGTGGCCCTGCCTGGCGCTCTTGGCTATATTTAGCCCTCCCCTGTGCTATTTCGCCTGCCTGGCAGGAGTTTATAACTGGCCGGGACAGCCCCACCTCCTTTCTGCTTTCTCTCCCTTCCCTTTCTTTCCCCCTTTTTTTCCCCCGCTCTCTGCTCCTTTCCACCCCGGCCGGCACTTTGCACCCGGCTGCCCTCCCACCCCTGCCCGAGCCCCCATGCTGGCAGTGCAGAGCTCTGCCTGCTGCCGACTTGGTTTTGCTCCACTGGCTGCTGAAGCCTGGCGAGCGGCAGGCTGCCGGCATGGGGCCTGCTGAGGAGCTGGTCCGGATTGCCAAGAAACTGGATAAGATGGTGGCCAGGAAGAGCACGGTAAGGCAGCTGAGCCCCTCGCACACGGGTGCAAATATGAACACCTGCGCATTTTTTGCACACACGTGTATATTTACATGCATGTGCTTGCATGTTTGGATGTTGCAGCGTGGCTTGGGACAGGGGAGGGAGGGAGTGAAAGGGGGGGTTTGCTCTTCACCCCCCTGCCTCCCCATATTGCTCATGGTCCTGGAGGGGCTGAGCAGGTCCAGGGGGTGCTGAGCACCCACAGGTGCCACCAGCACCCCGGCGTGCTGCCTGTGCCAGCCCAGCCCAGCCTCGCGACGATGGAGCCAGCACCCAGGGGTATTTTATTTTGCCTCCAGTTTGGGGCTCTCCTGCATCCCATTGCTCCTGGCTGTTGGGATCTGGGGGCACGGTGGGGGCCGGGTCTGTCCCAGGGGTGGCAGCTCCAGGCACCCCTTGGTGGCGCAGGACCATGGGCGAACGTGGGCAACAGGTGCTTGGCCCCTGTCCCGGCTGCAAACACCCGATCGGGGCCGGTGCTGGTGCCACGGGCTCAGCCCCGTGCAAGGGAAAACTCCCTGGTGGGGGGGGTTGGGCTGGGGGGCAGGACCCCCCCCCCCAGCCCTGCCTGTTGCACGAGTACGTGCAAGTGTGCAAAGGGAGGGGAGGGGGCCGAGCAATGGCTCCCGGGTGGCTTTGGCAATGGTGTGCCAAGGGGGCATCCAGGATCCCACCCTGCCACCCATTGCACCAGGTGAGGATCCATCTGGGGCTCCTGGTGATCCGGTTACGTGTGGGCGAGCAGAGCTGAGCCCAGCCCTTAAGTTAATATTTGACTGTTTCCACCGGCCTTTGCCCTGACGACGTGCAGGCTCCCGGGCTGGGGAGGCAGCACTGCCATCACCACCAGATCGGGTGGCTTTTTGGGATGCCAGTGCTTGGAACCACATCAGACCCCATGGGAGCCACACAGGCTCCGCTGCCTGCCAGGAATTACCCCGGGGTCAAGGGACTGATGCTGCCCAGCCCTCCTGCTCCACACTCCTGTGTCTGCACTTCAGGGAGGGGGACAGAGTCAGGGTCCAGCCGCAGCACGGGGACGTCCCCTGCACCCATTGTACCAGGAGGGCCTGATCCAGCCCCTCATGGTGGGGCGGGGGTCCAACCTGGCACGGGGCTGTGTCCCCTGCAGGGAGGGATACCTGCAAGCTGGCGTCTGCTACTGGGGCTCTAAAAATACCATGGAGGAAGAGGAGGAGGGCTCCGTGCTGGGGCTATGTTTAGCCCTGTAGCTGCTGCATGCCCAGAGTTGGGCTGAAACCCCGCAGGTGCATGTCCCATGGACCCTCACACACCTGCGTGGGGACACTCGGGCTGGCGGCCCCGGCCTTCCTTACGGAAGGGTTTTCCCAAACTTTAAGGGAAGCTCCTGCTTCCCAGCTGGGAGACGTGACCTCGTGCTGGGATGATTCATTGGGATTTGGGTTTGGGATTTTTCTATGAACACATTGCTGCGGAGGATCAGGTGTTCCCTGGGGACTGGCCTGGGGCTGCTCTGTGTCCCCTTGGGGTGCCCTTCCTGGCACTGCCTGGTGCTGGCGAGAGGAAAGGGGGGATGCAGGCTGCCTCGGCGTGGCTCCCCCTTTTCTCCCTGCCTCCTGAAGAGCCCCCGTGGCCTCTCCCCACTCTAGGAAGGGGTGCTGGATCTGCTCAAGTCCCTCACTGGCTACACCATGACCATCCAACTGCTCCAGGTGAGGGGGTCTGGGTGGGGGGCAGCAGTTGCTGGTGGCAGGACACCCCATGGGGTGGCTCGTCCTGTCCCCCCCAGTGCCAGCCGGCACATCCCTAAGGACATGTCCCTGCCATGCGTCCCCAGACCACGCGGATTGGGGTGGCCGTCAACTCGGTGCGGAAACACTGCTCGGACGAAGAGGTTGTGGCCTCGGCCAAAATCCTCATCAAGAACTGGAAGCGGCTGCTGGGTGAGCAATGCCGGGGAGAGGCAGGAACCCCCAAACCCCAACCTTCCCCAGGCCATCCTGGCACCCCAACCCCGCAGTGCTCTCCAGGGCGGTTGGGGTGGGATCAGTCCTGAGCTGGGACATCAAGGCTCCCATGTATCGCAGCCACTGTAACCCAGTCCTGCCAGGTAATGCATGGACTTTACAGATTTTTTCCAAGGGCTTGTCTTCGCTCCGAGACAGAGCGGTGTAAATCAGTGTGCCCCCCCTCAAGGGCTGAGCATCCCCCCAGCCGTCCCCCCACCCTGGGATGCAGCTCCCCAGGTGCCCTGCGCTGGTTTGGGCCGTGCCTATGACACCCAAATCCTTCCCCAGAGTCCTCCACCACCTCAAAGAAGGAGAAGGACGTAGACGGGAAGAAGGAGAAGGACACAGACGGGGAGAAGGAGAAGAAGGAGAAGGGGCTGGATTTTCCGAGTGGCCCTAACGAAGGGGTGAAGCACCCCAAGAACCCGGCCGAGAAGCACAGGGAGAAGCACAAGGAGAGGTGGGGGCTCCTGCCTGCTGTCAGGGAGCGCCAGCTGTGGGGCCAAGGCATTGGTGGGGCTGATACGAGACCACCTTCTGCTCACTCCTTACAAGTTGTTTGGTTTTATCCATCTCTGCCTGTCCATGGGTGCCGGCAGCACCGCCAGAGAACCAAAGGGCAGTTGCCTGCAGCTGTGGCAGCACCAGGGCAGCTTTCGGAGAAGGGAGGGAGAAATAGCATTTTTTATTTTTCCTGTCTCTAGAGCTATTTATTCCCCAGGTGAGGGCTGTTTGGACATGCTCGTCTGACCCTGCCCCTCTCTCTCTGTCCCTAGGAAGCCCAGCAAGTCCGGCTCTTGTGCCACCACCCCCCGGGGCGACCCTGCTGGCTCCATTCCGGAGAGGTACCTGCCAAAGGGCACGCTGACCCTCCTGCCGGGCTCTGCCGGGCACTGCCAGCCTGAAGGAGGCTTTGCTGGCAGCCTGGGGGCTCGTGGGGCTCAGGGATGACTTGGCCAGGGATGGGGTGTGCAGGTGGGCAGGCAGGATCCAGCTCACTGGATCACAGCAGGGGATGCTGAGGCCAGGATCACTGAGAGAATCTCTCCCTTCCTTTGGGATTCTGCGGTGAAGAGAGTCCAGAGATGGCCGGAACCCCACTGCGTCCTCGAAGAAGTCACTTCTGGATGGCAAGAAAGAGAGGTGGGTGCCTGGGCTGGATGGGGATGGGAGAGGTCAGACCCCAGCCCCTCGCTGGTCTGTGAATGGCGGGTCTGGACCCACCGCCTGGTCCCTGTCACTGCTCTCTGACATGAAGCTTGCCCTGCCAGGAGAGACTCTGCCGACTCTAAGTCCTCCACCACCTTGGCCATCTCCTCCTCTTCCTCCCCGCAGAAGAGACTGTCAGGGGAGAGGTAAGGAGGGGGCGTCCCTGGGCAGCCTGGGGATGCTTTGGGGATGCTCTGACCATAAGACCCACGTCTGGGGTGGGTAGAGATGGCTGGCAGCCCTGATCCTGCCATGGGCAATGGGACATTCCCCATGAGGAGCATATCCTCCCCTGGGGAGATTCCTGTTGGCTTCCGAGTGCCTGCATTGACGTGCTGGTGCCTGAGGTCCTGTCACCAGTCCCTGCCCCCTGTCCTGCCTGCCTCGTCTCTGGTGTCATCCCCACTGTTCCCCCGTGCCAACCCCAGGAGACCCTCTGTGGGCACCAGCCCCTCGCCAGCTCCCGCCAGCTCCCGGAGAAACTCCAGCGACAGCAAGGAGGAAAGGTAGGAGAGACCCATCCCACCGCCACGGGACCCCCGGCAGGTCCCCTGGGGCTGTGCCAGGACCCCGGCGCCTGCCTGTCCTCCCCGTGTGCCCCTGCAGAGCCAACAGCAGCAAGGCCAAACCGGAGACGCCGCGGACCCCCACCACCCCCTCCTTCTCGCCCAGCCCCTGCCTCCTGGCCCCCTGCTATCTCACGGGGGACTCAGTGCGGGACAAGTGCATTGAGATGCTGACGGCCGCCCTCCGCATGGATGGTGAGTGGGTCTGGTGGGTGCTGGAGCCCAAACTGGGCTGTTTCTCCTATGGGACAGCCCTAATAGGAGCAACCCTACAATAACAAGCAAGGCTCTGCGTCCTGGGGCATCTGCAGCCCTGCAACAGCAAACTCACCCCGGCCTTGCAAACAAAGTGCAGCTGTAGCTCATAGCTCAGTGTTCAGCCCCAAAATGAAAGAAAAGGAGTTTGGTAGGATCTCTGATAAGGGGTTGGATGTGGGGATGGGGTCTTTGTAAGGTTCAAGATGGGTAAAAAATAGGGGTTTTTAGAGATGGGGTGCCTGGGACAAGTTGAGGGGGAGAGGTGAGACTTTTTTTTCAGGATTTCTCGATGCACGGTGAGACCCAGCTGGTTTCACACCTAAAAGTCCCCCCTCGACCTCTCTGCCCTTTAGATGACTACAAGGAGTTCGGTGTCAACTGTGAGAAGATGGCATCAGAGATCGAAGACCATATCCTTTGGGGGACCTGGGAGTCCCCAAGCTCCATCTTCTGGGGGACACACACGTGGGCTCAGGAGTGGTGGTGGGGACAGGATGGAGGGTGGTGGGGACAAGGACAGAGGGTGGCAGGGACAAGGACTCAAGGTGATGGGCCTAGCTGTCCCTGTTGCCTGCAGAGGGAGCCCAGACCCTGGTTAGAGGCTGGTGCTGATGCTGAGCAAAACATCCCCTGGGCACCTGCCTTGATCCGGGGGTCTGTGCGTGCCCCCAAACCCCTCTGCTCAGGGACCTGCCTTCCTCCCTGGGGACATAAAACCCAAAGCCAGCCAAGGCCTCTTCTCTGAGCCTGCTGTGGTTGCCCGTGTCTCTTGCCAGCCCCAGTCCATCGCAGTGCCCAGGCTGTGCCACGCTGGCAGGGATGGAGCCACCTCCATTCTCACCAACTCAAGGCTTGGGGGCTCCTGGCAGCCCCCTGAGACCAGGATCAGCCCCAAGGTGGTTCCCCCTCCTAAGTACACTTTGATTTTTGGTGCATCCTGAACTCTCTGACTGTGTGTTCCTGGGGCCTCGTACGACCCCAAAGCTGCCACCTCAGCCTGTCTGCCCACATCCGTGCAGGCAGCCAGTGGCTTTTTGGCCAGCCTGGGAGGAGGAGAGTGGGCTGAGGTCTCTGCACCATGAACTCATGTCCCACCACAGGGCTTGGTGATGGTCCCTGTGCCCTGACAGCCTTTGAGTATCACAGCAGGGAAATGCAAAATTGTTCTCCCCCGCATCCCAAGCCGTGCTTCATCCCACAGAACCCAGGGAGGGGGAGATCCCCCACACGTGGTCCCCCAGGGGCAAAGCCCTGTTGAGATCGGCCACTCCACATGCATGTGGGCACTGGCCCGGGTGAAAATCAGCACCACCGAGCCCAGAGCAGCAGCAGGTGCCCACAGGGCTGGCATCCCCTTCACCTTGCCCCTTTGATTCCTTGACAAACCCCACATATCTTTCAGGAGCTGAAGAGCACGGACATGAAGTATCGCAACCGGGTGCGGAGCAGGATCAGCAACCTGAAGGATCCCAAGAACCCCAGCCTGCGGAGGAATGTGCTATGCGGGGCCATCCTGCCCAGCCTCATCGCCCGCATGACTGCTGAGGTGGGGAGCAGGGTGTGGGGTACAGGGCTGGCTCTTGTGGACCACGGCCATGCTGCCTCTGTGGGGGGTGAGACCCCCCGCCCCAGCCTCTGCTCTTGGAGGCTGTATTGGTGCCCAAGGTTGGGTCTTGGCTTGGTGGTTTCCACACTGGGCTTGTCCCAGCGTCTCCCCATCCTACCCTGGTGCTGGCTGGGTCACGGGGAGCATCAGGCACAGGGAAAAAGCAGGTGGCACTGCCTGGTCTCCCCAGACCCCTGCAGCCCGCCAGCACATGACAGAGCCGGGTGTGCAATGTCACACTGGCAGGAGTCAGGCTTAAGGGTCTGCATGCCTCCTCCTCAACTGGGGTCTCCAAATCAGGTTCCTGGGAGCCCCGCTCCCACCGTGGGGTGCCAGGTCCCTGCAGGCAGCAGTTCCTGTTTGAGGATGGGGTGATTTTTTTCATCTGGATGGGCCTGAGCCCTCCAGCAAGCACAGAGAGCAGGATCAGTCCTGGTCCTGGAGAGGATAGGGAGGGTGATGGACCATGGTGGCTTGCACCCTGTGCCGGCTTGGCTGTGAGCCCCTTGGCAAAGCTGCAGCAGCGCTGACCCTGTCGGGCCGCTGCTGGTGGCAGGAGATGGCCAGTGATGAGCTGAAGGAACTGAGGAACGCCATGACCCAAGAGGCCATCCGGGAGCACCAGATGGCCAAGACGGGCGGCACCGTCACCGACCTCTTCCAGTGCGGCAAGTGCAAGAAGAAGAACTGCACGTACAACCAGGTCAGCCCTGCAAAGCCCCCAGAGCTCTCTCCTGTCCCCAGGGGACCCCGATTCGGGTAATGCCAGGGGGGTGTCCGCTGACCCGGCCGCCCACTCCCTCCCAGGTGCAGACGCGCAGCGCCGACGAGCCCATGACCACATTTGTGCTGTGCAATGAATGTGGGAACCGCTGGAAGGTCTGTGCCCAGTGGGGGGTGCTCTGGGGGGCCCAACCCTTCTCTGGCCCCAGGGGGTGGCAGAGCCCCCCGAAACGGTGCCAGGGGGCTGGGTGAGGACTCACCACTCACCCCCGGCTCTGCTTCTCCTGCAGTTCTGCTGACACTGCCCAGCTATGGGGCTGGAGGGGACACGGTGCGAGACGGGATGCTGTGATGGCCACATCAGGCAGCCAGGGTGGGGAGGGAGGGTGACGGGGCAGTGCTGGTCTGCGCATCCCGGCTCCCTGTTTCCTTGCACTGAGCTCCCTCGAACATCCCGGGGAGCCAGGCTCCAGTGAGAGGTGGGTTTGCTCAAGAAGACCCTGGTGAATTTGAGCGGTTCCTCCCTGTGCTTGGGGTGCACTGGGAGTCCACTGAGAACAGACACATCCCTGGAAAGGGAGACTAGGCAGCTTGCCCTTCCCTGGGGGAAAGCTGGACTTGGATGATTTGGGGGCAGGAGGGTTGTTGCCCTGTGGATGTGGGGCTGTGCCATTGTCCTGGGGGCCAGGGGTGGGAAGGGGCCAGGTTTTATCCCCAAAACACCTTCTTCACCTAAGTGTACACAGTGGGAGGACACGGAGGGAGACAGAGTGGTTGCAGGGTGTCCAGATGCCGGAGGGATGCCACCGTGTCCCTCTGCTCTGTGACACATGGACTTGGCTCAAGGGAACTGTTTCCCCAGGAAAGAAGAAGTGTTGGGGGCAAGGGGAGTGGGAAAAACCCTCCAGCTAGAACAATAAAAGTGTGAACTGTCTCTGTGGCACAGAATGCTTTCTGAAGCGGCGTTGGGACCTGTGCCTTGGTTTACACCCCCCTGGCTCAAGCTTCATGGTCCACCAAGAGCCCCCAGCCAGCTCCATCATGTCTTGAATCCACCAGCTCCCAGCCTGGGGTGTAGTGGTGGCTTGATGCGCATTCATCACCTGCCTGGTGATTAAAGACCTTTAATTAAGGCTGGAGCAGCTCCTTGGCTGGGTCTGGATGCTGAAGGCTGTCCCATGGCAGGGCAGCACCTCCACTGACAGCCAGGAGGGTTCTCCATGGCAAGGGCCTTGGGGACCAGCCAGGAGATGCACCTTTGACTACAGGAGGTGCGGGATGGAGCCTCGTGGCACCAAGCCCATCCCTCGCCACCACCAGCCTCTCCAAGCGGCTCCGTTCGGAGGCAGTGAGACGTGACGGGGATGCAGGTAAGGTCACAGTGACTGTGGGTGATCGTGGATGGGGGATGAGGGTGCTGCTCCAGCGCCGGCACGAGCCGAAGGGCAGGAGTGGAGGAGGATGGTGGAGCTGTTGGGTTAACTGATCATTAATTTTTTAATCTTGGGCTGAGGTGTGAATTTTTCCTCAGGCAGAACTCAAGGCAGTTTACACCCAGATTTGGGTGCTAATCCCTGAGTCTCTGGGGGTTCCAGCAGCCCAGGGAAGGGTCAGACACCCCTGAGAGTGCACTTTGGGCTTCAGCATGTGTTAGCACACCAAAGTCATTAATAAGCCTCTGAGGCAATTATTTACACTTGCAAAGTGTGTGTGGCTGCAATTAAGGAATATAGTGGATTGTGGGGGATGAATAAAACATCGGCATGACCTTGTGTGGTGGCGAGCAGCATGGGGGGAGTGCAGGATGGGCGGCACTGCACCAGCAGCGCACAGGACCAGGGCTCACATGCTGTCCCTGGGGAGCAACAAGGCACATTTGGGTGGGACAAGCCCGGGATGGGGAATTTGGACCAATATTTTTTGCGGTCTGGTCTAGCAAAGGTCGAGCAATACTGGAGGGAGCCTGACCCCAAACACTTTGTGATGGAGCTCCTGGCATCCCTATATGTCTGTCTGTCCCACAGGGGACATGTTCTCAGGGGAAATGTCACCCCATGCACCCCACCCAGGTCCCCCGAGAAATCCCAGAGGAGGAAAGGGAGCAGGGAAGGCAAACCGGAGAGCTGGGTGCTGCTGGAGGCTCCCCTGCCATCCATGCAAGGGTCCCCCTGCCCAGGGAGGGTTTTCCCTCCTGGCCCCGAAGGATGCTCTGGTCTCTGGGTGGGGATGCAGTATCTGGCCCCCTGCGGCATCGTGGGTAGGTGTCACTGGGGCAGGGGACAGCAAGGGGCTCTCTGGCACCCAGCTGTTTCCAGGGGTTGAAACAGGCTCTGGGTGGCTCTTGGGGACAGTTTCCAGGGCTGAGCCTCCAACCCGCTCCATGAGGAGGGCACAAACACATGTGTGTGTGTGTGTGTTACAAAAACCCGGTTCCCAGATTTTTCAGTCCCCAAACTGGGATAGCTGATGGCATTTGGGGTCTGGCTGGACCTCCCTGGGAGACCCCACCATCCCCTCCCAAGCAGTCAGCTCCATAGGTTCCATGTCCCCAGGACTTTCCCCTCTTTCCTCCGTAGGTGATGGGGTCCCCTCCTCCCCTCCACATCCCCCAGCCTGGTGAGGAATAAGTACAGGCAAGAAACCCGGCAGCTGCCTGTCTTGCCAGCACTCAGCCCAGGAGCTCTCTCTTGAACTTTGGGGGAAGTGGGCACTTCAGTTCTGATTTTTCATCAGTGCTCAAGAGGTGTAGCCATGGCTTCAAAGAGCAAATGGTGATGCTGGTTCCCCCCCCGCCCTTCTGCCTGCACAGCCTCTGCAAGCAGGGAGACTCAGACAAGAGCCCTCATGAGCTCTGGGGCTCTGTCACAGCCCTGGGCTGAGCCGAGCTCTTGGGAGCAGGTGGGCCGGCTCCACCTGGGGCTGTTCGTGAGCTTGCAATGATGGAGAGGCCCTTACGGTCCCTGCTAGGCTCACGGGGAGCCTGGGGGGCTCCAGGTGTTGGATGCTCTGAAGCTTCAGCAGAGGCTGGTGCCTCT
Organism: Morus bassanus; assembly: GCA_031468815.1. Taxonomy (NCBI): domain Eukaryota; kingdom Metazoa; phylum Chordata; class Aves; order Suliformes; family Sulidae; genus Morus; species Morus bassanus. Next base: position 3,789,936 of record CM062590.1, read on the forward strand.
TCCTGCCAGTCCCTGCCTTGTCCTGCATGAGATGCTAAATCCTCGATGTGATGGAGATGTTATTTTCAATGTGCAACCTACAATGTTTTATACAATCTCACGGCATGCCCCTCCCCAGCCAGGTCCCCCATGCCACTGTGGTGATGGGGACAGCCACCACTGGTGCCACCAGACCCCCATCCCTTTCCCGTGGCCTGCCCTGAGCCACCCCCAGGGGACACGTCTGTCCTGCAGGTGCAGAATCCAATACACAGATACCTGAGCATCCATATTTTGCTTTGCAATCCCGGCTTGCCCAGGGTTCACACCCCCCCCGCACACCAGTCCCCTGGCTTGCCGGCGTCGTGGGGCTTCACTGCTGCCCTTCTCCCCCGCATTTTTTCTAGCCTTGACAAAAAAAAAAAAATCAGTGCTTTGCTGTTCAGTCGTTTCCTTGGCAACCCCACTTCCCCATCCTCTCGCTCGATGCCTCACTAACCCCCCTGGTCCCTGTCGCTGGCCCCCAAAGCACAGTGGCGGGTCCCTGTCCACAGGGATGGAGCAGGAGGTGGTGGTTCTGAACCCCCCAGGAGGGCTGGTCCTGAGGGGGACCCTTGGCCAGGGCTCGCCGAGTACCTGTGCTTCTTGAAAAGGGGATGGAGCAGCTGGTGGTGAATCGTGTCTGAACCAAACTGAATTAATGCAGTTCTGGAGCCAGCCTTTACCCCTCCGTCTGGGTCCCTGTTTTCAGTCTGGGGTGAGGAATCGGAATTGGCGGGCAGTGGGGGATGGTGGGGCTCACACCGACTTCTCACCAAGCCCTGGGCTGGGGAATCCAGTGCGGTGCTGAGCACGGGGCGCTGGGCTCACCCTGCACCATCAGGGCTTGCAGATGAGCCCTAGACCCAGGACATGGCAGAGCCCTTGACTCAAGGATGCACCCAAAGGGCTGTGTTTGATGGGAGTCTGACCCTCGTTAGGGCTGCCCTGCAATTAGCTGTCACATCCTGACATCCCCCGAGCCATGCCGCTGGCTCACGTGCCTTGCAGCGGCTGGAACCCCAAGTGATATTCATCTGTAGCTTCATCAGCTGTTTTGCTTTCCCTCTCCTTAAAGGTCAGGAGGCTCTGCCTCATGTTCCCACTGCAGAGCCATGGGGATTGCCCTCTCTCGTCCCCGGCAGTGGGGCACAGCAGCTTGTCCAGTTGACATCCTTACCCAGCATCATGCAAGCCATCCATGCACCCAGCTTCTAGCCCTGCAGTAGAATCCTGCTTCATCCTCCTTCACTTCAGGGCTGCTTGAATTTGCGGTGGGAGAAGAAAATGTGCATTAAATAGCTTAAACTGATCCTCTTCTTGCTCCAGGCTCGGATGGCCAAGCTGAAGAGGTGCCCCAAGGAAGGATTTGCCTTCAAAAACCAGAGCAATGTGCCAAAGCGTGCTGCAAGGACAGAGGGGAAACCTGAGACAGCATCAGCATCCTCTGCGGTAAAAGCTGGGGGATGCACAAGGTGAAGAACAGATCCCAAAGCCCCATCCCAGCTGCCCAAGCTCCTATTTGCAGGGATGGCCCTTCTCCCAAAGGAATATCCCTCCTCTTGCAGCCAGAAGGACTCATAGATGTTATTTCCACACCTCCAGTTCTTCGCTTGGTGCTAATGTCCCAGCTCTTTGGCAGGGCTGGGCAGATTCCCCGATGCCCGTCCCCGTGCGGAGGTGCTTGCTTTGCAAGCTGAGCAACCAATAGGTAATTATCCACCAGGCACAGGCGCTCGCTGCCTCCCCAGACTTCAAAAACCACATGCAATATTTATCTGCCCGACAGGCGCGGGTCCTCGGCATAACCCGCTTTGCTGTTGTCAGTAGACGGGATTTGGCTCTCCTGGGAAAACCACCGCTGCTCTGCCAGCGCAGAGCCACAGCGCTCTCGCCTTCGCATGAGGGGCTGCTCTGATGGGTGCTGTCCCTGAGGTGATGCTCGGGGTGGTGGGGACCGTGCCTGGTGTGGGGGAGAGGGGAAGGGGCCAGCCCTGCTCGGGAATTGAGGTGATTTGCTGTAAAAAGCAGGAAAATGCAGCGCTGGGGTTGTTTGGGGCGGGGGCAGGAATGACGCTGAGTGTGTTGAATAGGGTGGGGGGAACTCAGAAAACTCCCTGTACCCCAGTGAGCTGGGAAAGGCACCCACTGTGCCCCCCCAATACAGGGATGCATGAGAGCATTGCTGAGCTCAGGGACACCAACAGCTATTCCCCAAATCCCAAAGGGGCTACTCAATACCCTCAAAGCCGAGCAGACCCAGCTTCAGCCTGGGACTTGATGCTAGATGAAAGCAAGAGCTATAGAGGCCCTAAATTTTTTAGGGGGACCATGTCTGCTGTATCTCCTTCAAGCTGTGGCTCAGTCGGAGCCTTTTGAGCATGCAGCTGCTCTGCAGATGGGCTTTTTTTTTTGGCTTTTTCTTTTAATTAAACCCTAAAGCTCTGTTTTTTCTGAGCACAAGGGAGGATGGGGTGTGCAGGGATTTGGTGCTGGATCCCATGGGTGCTGGCTGTCAAAGGATGCGGAGGTGTGGTGGGTCCCTCAATACCTGGAGGAGCCGGGCAGAGGTATAAGGGGCAATCACAGCAGGACACCCCAGGTACTGAAAAACACACAAACGTCACTGAAATAGGATGAAGAAAATTGCTGAGCCTCCCAGTGCCTGCTCCAGCTCCGGGCTCGGATGCAAACTGAGGGATTTCCCTTCTCCTTCATTGTTCTGCATTGATGCGAGTGAATCGGCTGCTTCGGAGCAGCTCTGAAAACAACAAGGTGATTGCTCAAGCTGGCCCCGCCACCCAAGTTGGTCTTCCCCGGACAAGCCAAAATACTTGGAGCAAAGCCATGGATTTGGCCTGACTGGGTATTTGGGGTTTTTTTCCCCGCAAAACAAGGGGAAAAAAAAATCAGTTTGTCACCTGCAACCTTTGCAATCCATCAGAGGGAAATGGTTCATTCGTTTATAGGGGAGCAGTTCTGCAGTGCCCTAAATCGTCCCCCAACCACCCCCCAAGGGTTTTTGACGATTAAATACATCAAATAAGCCCAAACTGGACCCAAATTTTGCTTCTAAAGTGAAACATGTTACATGGAAAATTACAGAATATACTTTTCCTAAAGAAAAATCCGTGCCCTTTTGTTTCCTGGCCAAAGAGGTTTGCTGAGTCTGCACAGCACTTTGATCACAGCACTTGGCAGAGAGTTTTTTTCCCTGCCTTAGCTGAACAGGCAAAGGAGGAAGAACTGAGCAAAGATCCCCCATTAAAAGCAAAAAAAAAAAAAAAAAGCCAAACCCACAAAAATCAGTCTTTCTTGACATTCAGCTGGAGCTACACATGCTTTTCCCTCTTGGGGCCAGGATGGAGGAGATGCCAGGGAAAACACCCCACGAAATGCTATAAAACCACTCCCTGCTCCCCTAGAGCACATGAATTCCCATTCCCGTGCTTCCCACATCAGTAAGTCGACCTAAATATTACAGGGAAAAAAAATACCACATTGGCTTTTTTGCCTGACACTTATTTTTCTTTCTGCCAGGAGCTCTCGGGCACTTGGCAATTAGGAGCAGCAGATTAATCTTGAGTGATATAATGAAGTGCCACGTGGCTTGAGGAAAGGGCTGGCTAGCAGGGGCGGTTTGGTCTCTGAATTAGCACGGTTTAGGCCAGGTCTGAGTGCGGGCAGGGCACCCGGGGTGGGAGGGTGGTGGGAAAGAAGAGGGGGCCGGGGAGCTTAGCTGGATGTTCAAGGCTCATCCCCATCCCCCGGTCCTCCGCGTCCCACCGCATGGACCAGGCAGGGTTTGTGCTGCAGAAGAGAAATGAGCTTTGCACATTTTCTAACCCTGATTTGCTTGTCTGCAACGTCCCCAAAGTATCTTTCCACCCATTTTGCACCATCCCGGCATGACCCAGCCACATACAGCCCCTGGCTGATGATTTTCTTGAGCAAAAAGCGCCCCAGGATGGCAGGTTGGGGTTGTGCCCAAGCTCTGGGTCACCCCAGCCATGTCCGTGCCTCCTTTCTCCAAGGTCCCCATGAGCCCGAAAGCTGAGAGCAGCTGGCACTGAAGGCCACATTCTTCCAACAAGCTGCCTTGTCTTTCCAAAGTGAAAATATAAATAGCTCGTCCTGTAATGAAGTGATTACCCAGGAGCTGTGCCACCACCGCCAGCCGCTCTTAGCAAACCCATTACCCACAGCAGCCAATTTACTCCTGAGCCTGGCAGGGTCAGCAACCGTCAGGGAAGCAAATGCTAATTAATTGCACTCTGCAAAGCAGCCTGGTCCAGCACGGTGTGCAATTAGTGAGTTAACTGCAAGCGCCACTGCGCTGGGATTGTGGCTAAAGGGGTGTCCGAGCTGCCGTCGGCCGTGCTGGGGAGGGACCCGCTTCAGCTTTGCAGCAATAGCTCAGAGTGAGGGCAATAACTTTGTGTCGAGGATGTGCGTATCGTGCTACAAACGTGGGCATCAGCGAGGCCGTGGCACTCTGCTCTATACATGCACCCCTTCAGTCCCCGCATCACCTGCCCCGGTCCAACACCCATTACAAGCTGTCCCCTCTGTCACAGAGACGTGCTCCCTCTGCCCAGCCGTTTTGCAGGTAAACGTGATATTTCCTTGGGGCAGGAGAGCTGCTCCGAATATAAAAAATCCTGGTGATGGGAGATGCAGAGCCCTGGGAGGAATCATGTGCTAATGCCCTTACATTGCTGCCGTGGTGAGTCATCCAGGCCCTCTGAGGATCCCGGCTGCGCTTGGATACGGAGGAAGGTAGGAGCACAAGGCAAGAGGAAAAATTGCTTCGCTCATATGATATCTTGGCTACAGCACGGAAAAAGAAAGGTCCCCTTGCCATCCACCCACAGCTTGGGTCCCAAGGCCACAGGGAGGAGGGGGTTTAGTGTTTGCTATTGGGTGGACAAAGAGAGAGGCTCATTTAGCAGAGAAATGGGAGCACTTAGCCTGGGAACATTTCAAGTCATTAACGGAGGGCAATTATTAGCGTTTTTCTCCCCCCCCCCCATATCTGGTATCTCTTTGGGGGCGGGAGGAGGATGGGTCTCTCCACAAGGCTGGTGGGGAAAAAAATCTATCCTGGGGTTGGGAATCAGGTTGGAGCAACACCTTGAAGGTGGTTATGGGCACATGCTGCCTTCCTTCACCCGCAGCAGCATCGCTGCTCCCGGTTGCTCAATTGCATCCGTATGGACATGTCCTTGTTGCTGCCTCGATGGGGACGGGAGGGTCCCCAGCTCCCAGGGACCGAGCTGTGCTCCCTGCCGCGCTGTGGGAGATGCATGGCTGCGTTTGCATGGACGGGTGAGTTAAAAACCCAAACAACAACAACAACAACAAAAATCCCTTAAATCAACAGCATTTTGCCAACACCTCCATGCGCCAGGTCTGCCTCTGCTGAGCTGGAGAGCAGCAAAGGATTTACACATCAAACACAACCTCCCCTCCCCCTCCCCCCCCCCCCCCCCCAAAACTGCTGCAGCCAATACCTTGGGAAGAGGAAAAAAGTCTGTTTCCAGCCTTCTTTCCTCTCCCCTGTAAATAAACATCTATCAGCAGAGTGCTTCCTTCAGCCCAAGGGTTTCGTTAGGCATTGGTCATTTAATATTGCTTTTAAATACTTGTGTTTGGCTCTCAGCCGCTTCACCTGGCTCTGAGCGGGGATGCTGGCATTCTGTGTTTAGAAAATATATGTCTATATTTAGATAGGCAGACAGATAGGTATGGAAGAAGAGCTGTTCCAATCATCAAGCCACTGCTTTCAATTTTTCCTTATTACTATTCTTTATTTAACCACAGGCTGCACTGGCCAACCTCTCCCCAGGGACAGGCCAGCTGAGACCTGCAGGTTTGTAGCCCTGAAAGGGTTCCTCAGAAAAAAACAACCCCAACCCAATAATCAAGAAGAAATCTTCCCTGCAAATGTCTTCCCAAGGCTGTGGCATGCAGGCAGTGGATGGGGAGATGGCCAGAGGTCTGAGGTGGGTGATCCCGGAGTTGAGTCTGTCCCTGGCTTTGTGCGGGGCTGAGATGGCTCTGGGGAGGAAGAGTGGGAGCGGGAGGGAGGAAGATCCTGCACATCTCCAAGATGCAGGAGGGGGATAAGGGGGGGATTTTTGTGCCTTTCAGGAGAAAAAAGAAAATGAAGAGACGGGGGAGAGAGAGAAATCACCTCTGTGATCAGCTGTCACACGTTTTGCAGACTGGAGAGGCTGGAGGAGGGGGAGCTGCCTTTGAAGCTGGGAGAAGCATGAACAGGCGATGGCTGAGTACAGCAGCCTTCACTGGCACTGCTCCTCTTCCTCCAGCCCCTGCCTGCTCCCTGCCCTCGCCCAGCCCTGGACCAGCACTGCAGTGCTGGCAGCCTGCCCTCGGGATGGCCAACACCCCTGTTCAGGGGTGCCCAGCATCGCGCCGGGACCAGGGCCTCGGTGGTGCACACATGCCAGGATCTCACAGCACCAGGGATTTCCTCCAAGACCCATCACTGATGGGATTCAACTCATGGTTTAAACCACCCCAGCTTGGACGTGTCTGGGTATCTCCTCTCTGCTAGTAAAGACTGAAACACAGGTGCCAGCACCCCACAAGGACCCCCCAGCCCTGTTCTTGCTTCCCACCCCTTTCTCTGATGCTGCTCATTTTCCCTGGATAACACCCACTTCCTTCACTAGGAGCAGCCATTTAATAAATGTCGTGATTTCCTCCCTCCCAGCTCATGGCACTTAATCATTGCAACCAAGGCCACTCGCTCAAGTGGTTGACCCTTGGCTGGACACCAGCAGCATCAGAGTCATGACCACAGAAGAGCCGTGCCATTGCCCCAGTCTCCGGAGGCTCCCAGTGCCAGTCAACAGACCGGGAATGCCAGCAGCAGCTCTGCCCCACAGCTCGGCATCAACTCCTGGCAGCGGCGAGGGAAACAGGTGGTTGTCTTGGAAAAATATGGCATTGGGCAGCCACCATCTGTGTCCCTTTGGATTGAGGAGGTGCCGCCCACCTCAGGTGCTCTCCAGGGGCCACCAGGACAAGCCAGAACAGATGGCAGCAGGCATCTGATTTTATCAGGCTAGGAACTGAAGCAAAGCAAAATCCCTAGTGCTGGCAAAGGGCCGGAGGAGGAACCCACCGAGGCAGCCATGGCAGGGGTGGTATTGCCGTGAACGCTGACATGCATCTTCTGCAGCTCTTGAGTGAGGGTGGGAAGGTTCATCACCTTATTTGAAGCTTTGAGGGCAGGGTCTTGCCTCCTGCTCCTTGCCAGGTGCTTGCACACATTCACAGCACCCAGGAAAGGAGGATGTACAACTGCAACCATGAGAAATAGGGCAAGCCCTCACCTTACAGCTGTGTTTGACTCCCAGCAGGGCTGGAGGGACCAGCATCGTAGACATGGAGGTATCCATAAGTTCCACTTGTAGTGGCAGCTCCCAAGGAAGAGGCAGGGCACCTCCAAAGCCTCAACCTGCAGCAATTTATTTGCAGGTAGGGTTGGCACCAGCAGCCATCAGGGAGATGTGCGTGAGTACTCAGTGGTCCCTGCGCCTGTGGTGCTCAAGGCACCCTGGGGCTGAAATGCCTCCTGATATAGGGGGGATGTTTCAAAAAAAAAACCCACCCAACCAACATGTGGTGTTGTTGGCTTTTCTGCTGGAGACCGGTTTGGACAAGGCAGGGATGAGCTGGGTGAAAACCAGGTTGCTGGCTGGTGACAAAAGGGCTTTGCTTGGGCTCTGGCCAAGCCTGTGTCCAGCCTGGCTCTGGCTGATCCCAACTCTTGAGCCCTTCAGAGTGTGATCAAAATGTCAAGGAAAAATTCTGAGGCTTTGCTGAGCTTTTTGGAGAGAGCCCTACCCTGGCAACAAACCAGCCATCACCACCCCTGATGTCCAGGACGGAAGCCAGGCAGGTGAGGGATGATGCAGCCTGATTCCCTGCAGTAAGTCCTGCCTTCAGGACCCACTGAGCACCTTTCAAAACCTTTCAGGATCCTGCCACAAACCCAAGCATCACGCCAGGACATGCTGCCTGCGAGCCCACACTGCAGTGGGGACAGGCTGGTCCCTGTGCTGCCCCACATCCAGACAGCCACCCTGCCTGGGCTGGGCGCTTGCTGGGTATGGCAAGCAGGCTCCCAGCCAGCCAGGAAAAGAGCCTTAATCACACATATGAAATACCTTGTAAATCACCAATGCTCAATCATATGCCATTGCTTCCCTGACCTTCACATCTCCGTGCCCTGCAGGGACTGACTGGCACGAAAGCGAAGTGCAGGTTGGAGTTGGATGCTCCTTCTGCAGTTCCTGATGCTGATGCCTCTAGGTCTGAGCCACCCAAATCTCCATCCTTCAGGCCAAACACACACCTTAGCCAAATCCTCCTGTGCTTTTCCACGGGGTTTTCACCAAGAGGACGTTTCCTCCCCTCTCCCAACCCCAAACCAACTCATCCCATGGACATTTGGAGGAGCGTAAACAAGTAGAAGGGAGAACCGAGGTCTGCACCCCAAGCAAGAGGGGGAAAGGAGCCGGGCTGCACCCTGTGATTCGGCACAGTTAGAGAGCAGCAGGATTAGTGCTGACCTGGATTCACAACATCAAAGACGACACCCGCTTCCTCCCCGGCAGCCCCAGAGCCCTCGGAGGAGGTGAATTAATAGGCTGAACACCCACGCGTCTGTCCCATCCCAGCACCGGCTCTGCTGTGGATGTGCCCGTGATGGGTCGGCTGTGGGGGCCAGGGATCATGGCAGGAGCACCCCCTCTGCCCTGGGTGTTGTGGCAGGAAACTAAAAAGCTGCAGAAAAAGTAAATACTTTATATGCTGAGAAGGAAAACTACCTCCTCCATGACCAGGGTGGTTGAAGGTGGCCCACGGGGTCTAACCCAAGTCTGGCCTGGGTCTAACCCCTGTCCTGCAGGTACAGCAACAGGCACCGACAAGTCCCTGGTCAGACCCAAGGGAGATGGACAAACGGACCTTATTCCCTTAGGAAACCTGGCCGTAGAACTCCTCCCTGTCTGTACACGTGCACATGGAGCCTTCATTCCTCCAGCACGACACAGCCAGCCACAGGCACCAGGACACACAGTCCCCATCTCCCAGCCTCGAGGGACCTGCTCCCTGCCCAGGAAAACCTAGCCCCAGCCCCTTCAGGGAGCCCAGGGCTCACATTCATACCAATTCCCTCCACCAGCAGCTCAAAGCTTTATTTTTCCATCACAGCTTCAGCTCGGAGCAGCATCCTACCCTGGATCCCCCCCTCCCCAAGATGGTTCATTTATGAGATGACTCACATGTTGTTAACGCTCCTGAGGCGCATCGGATGGAAAGCAGTGATGCCACCTCTGGGAGCCAGCCTTGGGGGGACAGCCCAGGCTCACAGCTCCTGAAATCCGGGGAGACGCTGCCAGTTCCCAGTCAATGCTCCATTGTCAGCCAAAGGCAGCACCGAGGGGGGGGGGTGAAAGTACCTATATAAGCAATGATCAGTAAAAAAAAAAAAGTCTTCCATGGGGATTGAGTCCCCCGGGGATGAGGTATGGTGCAGCGTCCTTCACTGCCAGCACAGCTCAGGGAGGCTGGTGGTGCCCGTGAGCCATATGCTGGCCCCATCCCTGTCCCCGCTATGGGGTCAGATATGAGCTGGGGTGAAGAAAAAGGGTTCAATAACCCTGAAATAAAATAATCAGTTTGGAGGCATTTTTCAAGGAAACAGGATGAAACAGCTGACACACCCATCCTGTATTTGTAAGGACCCTCGGTGCATCCAGCCCTGGGTGGGAGCAGGGGGCTTGGGGCAGGCTGGCCCCAATTTGAGCCCGGAGAGGGTACAGTCTCCCTCATGTCTTGGAGACACTGAGAACATCTTAGGGACACTGATGGCATCACACACACACCACCCCCCGGACACTGCTGATCTCTGGGAATGGGATTGGTGCCTGCAAAGTGCCAAGCTGAGATTTCCCATCCAACCTCCCAACCCGGCTCCAACCCCAGGCATCTCACAGCACGTCCACCACTATGCAAATACCCTGCCCTCGGAGAGAGCTTCCCTGCACACAATGCCGAGGAAATAATGCTGCAAAAAACCCTCCTTCTCGCCATTCAGCCACACATAATGGCAAGGCAGAGAAGAATCTCATCTAATTTTAACTCCCCTGACGGCCGGGCTTTGTTTTTCCCAGCAGCTGCCCCTCAAGGTATGTGGAAAAAACAAAACACACAAATCAGCCCATTTTCCTCTTCAAGGTCAATTTACCTGGAGCTGTCAGCGGAGGGAGGGGAAGCAATGAGCCCCCCCGGAGCCAGGGGGAGCAGCCTCGACCTGCAGCTTGGTGGGTACTGGTGCGGTTGGGCTAACACTCATGAAGCATCTGGTCCATTTGCTCCCTTCCTTGCAAGCCCCAAAACATGTCAGACCTACAGAAAAAAGGGCAAAGTCTTCTGCTGCAATTCCCCAAGGTGTGATGCCCCAGGTCATCCTTCTAAACAAGGGGAGCTGGGTGCAAACTGAGCCCCCCCAAAAGTGGTTCACCACAAGCTGGGCTCCATCCAGGTGCCTCCGCCTCACTGACCACTTGGGATTCTCATAGATGCAATGAGAGAGACAGCAATCCTCTGAGCACATGCATCCAAGCCGCCCGAAGGGGCTGAACTAGGGTGGGGTGAATCAGGCCCTGAAGAAGCATAAGGGCAGCTCAGGGGGAGCAGGTGGGGTTGGTAAATCCCAGCTCATATCAGTTATGTAAGGGGATGGATGGATGGATGGACAGACTCCTGTTTGGAGCACGCATATGGGACCGCTCTCACCACCATGTAACCTGGTCCCTGCCTCTCACTGAGGCTGGTGCTGGTCCCAGCACCCAGCACCCATCCCCAGGATGCTCGAAGGGAAACCAGGGTCCATGGGGACTGTGCTGCTCCGGCTGCATGGCAGAGGCATGGTCACTCTCAGTCCTGACCTGCCAGCTTTGTTAATCGCAGAGGATTTGTTTGGGCACTTCCCCACTGTTTCTTGTACCTTGCTTCCAATGCAGCTTCCCCGCAGGAGGTTGCAGGCTGGTTACGGCTGTTTGCTCTCCGGCTCTGGGAGGTGATGGGCCAGGGTCCATCCCTGGGGGGGGTCAGGACCGGGCACCCTGTCACCCCTCCCGCAGCACCTACAAGGTGCAAGCACAACCCTGCTCTTTTTGCATGTGGTTTTCTGGGTACTGCAGCACCCACCTGGATTTCCAGCCTTGTGGGAGCCTAGATCTCATCTCCAACTTCCTATCTTTGACCTGGAAAACTCCAGTGGCTCAGCCTGAAGCCATCCCGGTGAGGATCCTCCTGTAGCAGAAGGAGCTATTTTAGCTTGCTCTGCTCTGCCCAGGTTGCTGTCTGCCTCGCTTAGCCCAGCTGCCTCTTCGCGTGATTCCAGCTCCTCTTACGCATCCTGCTATTTTTAGGCTTCACCCGCAGACCCCGTGATGGGTTTGCACCCCCGAGGGTAGACGGCTTTGCTGAGCAGAAGGGAAAGGAGCTGGTGGGCTCGACAGGAGCTGTTGTCTCCTCGTACCATGTTCCTTCCTTCCCCACAGGAGGAGTTGCATTTGCTACCAAGAGCAAAGCCATGCAAATAAAGTCCCTCTCTTGGCAGGGTGCAGATGAAACATTCAGGAAACTTTCCAAGCAGCATCTGATTTTGACTTCTGGTGCTGTGGATTTGTTGAGGGGTTTATTCATTTGCTGTCACAACGAGGTTATTTTGGCTCCTCTTGAGAACCCGGGGGAGCGGCGCTCCATCGACAAGGAGCCCCGCAGAATGCTCTTGTTGAGGGCAAGTGGAAAAGCAGGCAAGGAGATGAAGAAAAAAGGTACCGACACACATGGTGTGTCCTTGCCCACGGGTACCATCCGGTGCCAGTCCATGCCAGGGCGTTAGGAAGGGTCACGGACAACGATGGGGCCAGGATGCAGCACCCACAGTGGCATTTCAGTCAGTCCCCATCCCCGCAGGATCAATCGCAGATGCCAAGCTCCAGGTCTGAGTGGTACTTGCTTTAAAAGCAAAACCCTGCACAAATAAAAAACCTGCTTGTGTAGCGTTGGGAGGCAAGAAAGCGGCACACGAACTGCAATGCATGCCAGGGAAAGCCCATGCGTTCAACACTTGGGGCTGCTTGTCTTGCCAAAAGCAACCCTCAGCCCAACTAAAAGCCATTGCACCCAGCTGCTCCGGCGCCACTTCTTCAAATTTTTGGCAAAAATCCAGTAAAAAGGGAAGTCAAGCACCGGGGAGGGGGAATAAAAAAATCGTAGCTTCCCCTCTATTCATCACAGCCCTGAATTGTCAAAGGCAGGACTCAAGCTGGCTGCCAAACTGGAAATTATATCTATATATAAATATTTTTAAAATATATTTATATATTTTTATTTATATACCTGGCAGATATACCTGGCAGAGCTGCCCTGGTGACCTGGCTCCCCAGCTCACACCTCAGCCCCACGGCCACCGGCACAAGACACAGCCATCCCGGCGCTGCTGGAGCCCGGTGCAAGGCTCTCTCCAACAGGACCACGGCCAAACGAGGTGAGCGGCACGTACAGAGGCTCACTGTCCTCCAGAGTTTCCAAAAATCTTTAGGGACAAATCATCTTTTCCTGTTTCCTCCAGCATTAACCTCCAGAGATTCCCATGGATTTCAACTGGAGTCCTGCCAGAGCAGATTCACAGCTCCTGTGTGTTATTTTTATGGCCATTTTAATTAAACCAAATAAATTCCGGGGGAGAAGAGGGTCTTCCCACTGTGAAATATGCTTTGTCGACTTTGCAGTCTCTGAGTAAATCAAAATGCTGCCTTTAGCAGCCAGGGCTGTAAATCCCCCCAGATGGACCCCAGCTCGCCAGGCAGATGAGCAACATGAATTTTCCTCCTCGACAGCCTCAGCATCGCTCTCGCCACCTCGATTTGATTTAACTCCTCTTCTGCATAGGGGCTGTTTGGAGTGGGGTGGGAGAGGCAGCGTCCCCCCTTTATCCAGGGTGTGGAGGAGAAAATACAAGCCAAGGCAATGCCATGGAGAACTTCCTAAGAGGAGCAATCCCCATAGGAGAGTAAGACTCCAGCCATGATAAAGCGGCAGCCATAAAACTCAGGGTGCAGAGAGAAGTCCTGACTGCCCGGGCACCCTCGCTCCTGGCTGGGGACTGACCAGCGCCAGCGATGTGAGTCAGGACTTGCAGGAGCCATCGCTTCCCTTCGCCTGCTGCATGCACGGTCCTCGGGCTCCGTGCACTGCAACAGGGTGATGCTCTCCCCTCCGACATGGCCTCCCTGCCTCAGTCTCCCCAATTTTGAGAACTACAGCCATGGCAGCAACCCAGCTCAGCAGGTGGAGCGGCATCAACTAAATGTAGGCGAATAAACAGCAAAGCCCTTTAAAGATTTTTCCATTTGGTTTATGTATCCGCTGGCTTTATTTTTAACATTCCAGCTGAAAAAAAAAAAAATGCCAGAGCTGAGCCGAGAGGACGTGTTTGCTGGAACCTGCCAGGATGATGAGTTCCTTGCAGATAACTCCTTGGAAAACGGTCGGTGTGGGGTCTCTGGCCATGCTGGGAGCCAAGTGAAGGGATGAGTCCTCTTCCAAATTGCTCCTCAGCCACACTAAAAGCTATTTCTCACTCCCTGACCCAGTGTTTCTCTCCCACTGGGACAGATCAGCAGCCGGACTGCATCAGAGCTGTGCACAGCAGAGACTTGCCACCTTGCTCTGGGCCTGGGAGGCTGTTTGCACCCTGGGAAGGCATTTAAACCCCATGTCCTAGAGGACGTGCATGTGTGGGACATAGCCCTCTGCCCCACCTGGGCTTTCCGTGCCTCATGTCTCCTTGCAAAACCATCACAGGAATGGAAACCCCCACCCTCCAGGCAGAGAGGTTGATGCATTGTATGAAGATGCAAAGTGAAGGACCCAAGGCAGATCTGTGCTCCCAGTTCCTGCCCATATTCATCCTACCAACCCTTTGGGATGAAGCCGGCAGTGCTGCCACCAAAACCCTCGCTCCGTGATGGCAGAAACCCGCCGCACAGTGTTGCTGCCTCCTTGGTCAGCGGCCCAGGAGCTGTTTACCATCTGAACCATTGAATGAATGAAAAGCTATTAGTTCCCTCCTAGGCATTTTTATGAGACTCTTGATGAAATATCTGGATGCTTCCACACTGCAGGAGTTTTATGCTGGCAGAGCTCTATGCAGACTGAAAATCCCGTCTCCAGGGTTGAACCAGCTGCTGGCCTTTCCTCCATGTCCTATGTCCCCTGTCCTGTCCCTCCTGAGCCAAAGGCACCCAAAATTGCAGCAAACCATCCTCCCTGGCCAAGCCAGCTCTGTCCCAGGGCACGGGGCAATGACTGAATCCATCCCCAAAGTGAAGAGGCAACAGAGGCACCCCAAAAACAGGACCCTACAGCCCCTGCATCTGCTGGGTCTCCAGGAAAAATAAGGCTCCTGCCTCTCTGTTTTGCAGACCTTGAAAAGGGGGTGACCTGCTGGGGAGGGGGTCCTGCCCCAAGGAGGGCAAGTGTGACCCTCAGCACCCCACAAGCCCTGTTCTGCAGAGCAGACGGTGCTGATGGGTCTGTGTGTGCACCCCCACCTTGCAGCATCCCCCTAAATCCCTCACCCTGCAGCAGCATCCCTCCTAACCCTCGTCAGCATTGCTCCCCAACTCCCTCTTCAGCATCCCCCCAAACCCCTCACCCACAGCAACCTTCCCAGATCCCCCCCAAATCTCCCCCTCAGCATCCCTCCGAAGTCCCCCATCAACAGCATCCTTCCCAGTCCCTCCCCCAAGCCCCCACCCCACAGCATCCCTCCTGAATCCCCCTGCAACATCCCCCCAAACCTCCTCAGCATCTCCCAAATCCATCCAGCACCCCCAAACCCCCCACCCCACAGCATATAGGGTGAGAGAAGGAAGGGGAGAAAAGGCACGGGGCAGGGGTGGGAATTGGAGAAACCCCAGCTTTGCTTTGGGGACAAGGGGACTGTTTGTCCCCCCCCACCTTCTTCCAGACAAAGAAAACCCGAAACAGCCGTGGCACCGAGACACATTGCACCCCCCCCCTCAAGTCCGGGCCCCCCCGGGATGCTCGAGGCCGCCCCCGCAGCTCCTGCCGGCTCCGGGGGTGGGCGGCAGGCAGGGACCATGGAGGGGGGGGGCAAGCAGGGGTTGGGGCGGGGAAGAGGCAGGGATAGAGAGGGGGATGCAGGTAGGGAGACAGGGATTGGGGGGGTGTCAGGCAGGTGCTGGGTAAGGCAGGGGTCGGGGGGGCAGGCAGGTACCGAGCAGGGAGGAAGGGAGGCACGGACGGGGGGCGGGGGGGGTGGGACAGATAGGGAGCAGGGGGAAGGATAGCGGGCAGGGAGCGGGGGGGAGCAGGCAGGGAGGTGCTGCCGGGAGGTGGGAGGGAGGCAGGCAGGGCCGCCCCCGGCCCCACGTGGCTCGGGGGACACACCGGGTTTATAAGGCGTCCCCGGCCGCGGGTGGGTGCGGGAGGTGGCGGCGGCGCTGGCAGGGAGCGGGGCTCGAACCCGCGTCCCTCGGATGCGCCCGGCGGGGCCAGCGCCGCCCGTGGGCCATGGAGCTGCCCACGGAGCTGCCCACGGCTGCCGGTACCGCCTGGGGCAATGGCACTGCCTGGGCCCCCCTGCCCGGCCACGGGGCTAATGACACGGGGCCGCAGAGGGCCAAGAACGCCACCTCCATCCTCATCGCCATCGTCATCACCGCGCTCTACTCCGTGGTGTGCGTGGTGGGGCTACTGGGCAACGTCCTGGTCATGTACGGCATCGTCAGGTGAGAGCGGGATGCCCCGGCGGTACCCCACGCCAGCCTCGGTGCCGGGGAGGGTGTGTAAAGGGGGTTTGAGTGTGTGTGAGAGGGGAGCGTGCACTGGGGTGAGTGTGCGCTGGGGGTGAGTGTGCATCACGTATGAGATGGCAGCCAGAGCCAGCGTGCACCGGGGATAAGTGTGCACCATGTGCAAGGTGTGAGACGGCAGCAGAAGCGAGCGTGCTCCAGGACTGGGTGTGCACCAGGTGTGAGACAGCGGCAAAAGTGAATGTGCACCAGGGGTGAGATGGCAGCAGGAGTGAGCGTGCACCGGGACCAAGTGTGTACCGTGTGTGAGACAGCAGCAGAAGTAAGTGTGCACCAGGTGTGAGTGTGCACCGGGTGTGAGACAGCAGCAGGAGCGAGGGTGGGTGTGCACCGGGTGCTCGTGAGCAGGGGTTAGCACAGGTAGCACTGAGATGGGTGTAGGTGGTGGGCGTGACGTGCGTGTGAACAGTGTGTGTGTGAGCACAAACGTGTGTGGAGGATGTCCAGATGCTGTGCAAGAGGAAAAAGCAAAGACTGCGTGTGCATGGAGCAGCACGGGGGTGTGCATGGGAGCCGGCATTCGGGGGTGGGGGGACGGGACTGGGGGACACACCCCAACCCCAGCAGCCGCGTGTTCTTCACCCCTGCGTGGGGATCTGGGGGAAGAGGAGCTGCAGAGCTGGTCACGCCGTGGTTTGGGAGAGGCGAGAAGCTGGCGGAGTATTTATTTCCAACACACAAATGCCACTGCTAAGAGCTGCCCTGTTCGCAGGCAGGCTCCCAAGTCCCCCAGGCACCCACCGCACAGCCAGGGGAGAGGGGCTGGTGGGCTCCCACTGGTACCTACCCCACTCCATCACCGGGACCCAAGATGCTCAGAGCATGAATTACCCACCCCAGCCCATTCCTGGCTCTGCTGCGAGCTCGTGTTCGTGCTGTCGGCACCTCCCGCAGCCGGCTGACTCCTGCTTTTCTCTAACAAAGAGCAGGAGCCCGCATTGCCCAGCCCCAGCTCACACCACGGCTGAGCTGTCCCCCGGTCCCCCCCAGCACGAGGTACCAGCTCCAGAGAGAGCTGCTTGTGTCCCAGGGGACCCTGAACCCTGCTTTGGCTCCAACCAGCATTACAGTGGGAAAGCAGGCGCTGGGGCAGGTCCTCAGCTGGCAGAGGCACGTCTGCTGAGGCTTTCCCTGGGCAGGGAGGGGATCTGCCGTGTCTCTGCACCCCAGGACAAACAACAGGACCGCAATATCCCCCTTTTGGCAGATGGGGCACAGTGAGACGCTGCTGTACCCAGCCCAGCACTTCTGGGGTGCAAAATTTCCTGCCCATGTGAATCGCCTCTTTGTCTGAGACACTGGTTGCTCCTCTCTGGGTAAGACAGGTTAATGTGGCCAAGGCTGCAGTTAATATGGGACAAAAGAGTCAAGTCTTGCAGATCACAGGATAACCGCCGGCAGCAGGGGCTGGCAGAGCCCTCCATGGCCCCCAGATACCACCGGCAGCAGAGGACGGGGCTGGACTGCAGCGGAGGCAGGAGCCGTGCTCACCATCACACCGCTGTTGCTGATGGCACAGAAGCTTCACCACCTCCAGCCTGGCAGGAGGGAGCAGAGGTCTCACGGCATCCCTGCACTTCAATGCACGCCCTCCCACATCAGAGGGGGCTTGTCCTGGGGGGGGATCCAGAATTCACAGGATTAATCCCAATTCCCATTGCCCCAGGGGCTGCTGTAACCCCAGCTGGGGCCAAAACCCCGGGGGCCAAATCGGAGCTTGAGGCTGGATTTAGGCAAACCCCCAGAATCTTCATTTTTAACCATTTCCCTTCCCCCCTCCCCAGCACTTTCAGTCCATGGCATTACAGGAGGTCAGCACAGCCCGGCACTGCCTGCGCATGAAATAAATGCGGTGACTCACTGAGGGGAAGGAAACCAGCCTGAAACATGCCCGCAAGCCTCGCCGGGCTGCCCATCACCCTTGCGCCTGGCTCCCCACTCTTTGGGTACCTCTGCTGTGTATTTTTAACTACCCGAGAGGGTGGGCGGATGGGTAGTGGGACAGGGCTGTCACTCACTGACCCTAGCCAACACCGGATGGGATTTTTCATTGACTCAAAGCAGCTTTAAAAAAATCAGCCCTAGACTGAAAAAGCAAATTAAGGTAACTGTTGCAGAGACATACGCCACGTACAGTGTCATGGTGAAGGATGAGTGTTATTAGACCCCCTCCAGCTGGTTCTGCTCTTAGAGCAGAGGGAAGGCATTTTAAAGAGAAGGCTTTAATGTGCAAACAACATCCTCCCTATTTAACTCACTAAGTAAACTAATGTTACCTATGCTTTAGAAAGCCTGACTTTACAGCATCCACAGATCCCATCACCATGGTTTCTAGCCCCATATTTTCCACCCCACCAGCTGATGCTGGAATTAAACACATCTCCCAAGGAATGAATAACCGCCGTCCTCCGAGCCCCTGCGACAGGAGGGGCTGCAGACACACACAGAGCCAAACACGTGCCTTCGCCCCTTACGTGGCTGAGCTTGCCTGAAGTTTCGCAGGGGTTCATTGGCAGAGTTGGTCCATGCTGGCAGGGTTTAGGCCAGTACTAGTTAGGCTCCACTGGGGGAAACCTATGTCCATGTGGGATAGGGCTGTGAAATGGGATCAGCTTGTGTTCATACCTTGCTGATGGGGAGATGCTGGACATCTGCTGCCCTTGGGCCTGTGCAGAGTGCCTGGGCAGCCTGCAAGCACGGCTGGAGCCCATCCTGTGGGACTTGGGGACCTTGGGGTCCCTGGGGATGCAGCGCTGAGGATGCCACAGAGCCTATGCATGCCAGGGAGCAGGTACACGCAGGACCCTGCTCCACAGCCCCCAGCTGGGCACCCGGCACCCCAGAGCATTGAGCACAGCCAAAACCCAAAGCACTCCTTGCCCAGAGCAGCCAAAACCCAGCTGTGCACCTGGAGGGAGCTCAGTCTCCCCAGCACCCTCCGACAGCAGTGCGGCCAACAGCCCTGATGGCGACCGGCACCGCAATTACTGCTGTATTGTCAGGCACTTTTAAAAATACCCCTGGAAGCAATTTGCAGCTGCGAGCTCAGGCTTGCGGGTGCCCATGTCCCTGCAGAGCCCATCAACCCCCTGCCAGCTCCTGCACAGGCTGCAAGGGCGTCCCTTTGCTGGGCACAGAATTTGTTAAGCCAGGCTCTTTAAGGCGGTGGATTTTAGCAGCTCCAGGATTTTTGCAAGTGGTTTCTTTCACTTTTTTATTTTCCGAGAGGTTTGGAAAGCTAAGGGGTCCCAATGCTGGCATTGCTGCTGGAATGCAGAGCCGCCCTGCACTTCCTCCATCGCCTCCAGCCTCATCTCTCCATCAACACCTTCCAGATTGTTTCGTTCAAGTGTGTAACTTCCCAATCAAGGCACTCGCTTAATTGCGATGGGTTTGGCAGCCCAGGGAGCTCCATCAGCAGAAGCGGCAGGTTCGCTTTGCTCCAGGAGATAAACCTCTTTCCCGGAGCAGCGGCTTCGTTTGCAGCTCTGGAGGGTCACCACGATGGACCACCCCACCCTGTGCAATGGGTTTGACCCTCAGCCCAATCCTGGAGGGCCCTGAATCCTGCCCCAAAACCCCAGCTCTGGGGGATAAATTAAGTCTTCCCCATCATCCCCGTCATCCCCATCACTGCTTTGCCCTCACCAGCACAGCCCCATCCTGCCCGGGGAGGGGGCTACAGCCCTGGCCCCCCCCAGCCCCACTGCTCCCAGCGCATCTGGCAGGGGGTTGGGGAAGTGCTTACCCAGCACGGCCAAGCACGCCTGGCAGAGCACAGTGTGAATGACTGATTTTTTCCACTTTACTCAAAAAGCAGAGATCAAAGAAGTGTGAATCTGCCTGAAATGACTATTTTTTTAACCTAGGTGAGCCAAAACCTGACAATAACACAGGTTTTTATTTAACCTGGAATTAAACTTTTCTGAGAGATGCATTCGCAAAAGAGCTTGGAAAATAACACTAAAGAGAACTGAAAAGGGCTTTTCAAGGAAAAGACATTTTTTATGCTGTATTTAAAATAAAAAAAAAAGTTCAGCTCAAATATTTCCACCCTTGGGCAAGGAGCTGCCATTCGCAGATAAGGTGAATGAGAAGAGAACACTGCTGGGGCCGGGAGCTGGTCTGAGCTGCTATTTTCTCCCAGAGAGAAATGTTTTTTGCAGCCTCCATCTCCTGGCTCTACTGACAGTGTGAGCCGGTGGGTCTCTGCCCCCGTTGGCATGCTCTCCTGACCCTGCTGAGATGGAGAAAAGGATAAAGTGAAGGGAACTGATATTACCATCGAGCCCAGGAACCTCTTTTCTACACCAACCTGCTCTCCTGTTCTTCAGCCAGGGTGGCAGAGCAACAACCATCTAAGATGGGAGCTACTCAATCCCCTCACCCCAATTTATTCCATGTACCCCATCACACGAAGGGGTTATTCTATGAACTGTGCCAATACCTTTTCATCTGTCAACCAAGGGGTTGTCTCCCCTGATACACCAGGGCCAAATTCAGCCCCTCTGTCTAGGACCTAACCCCACCTCAAGGATGCTACAGGCAGGTTTAGCCATGCACAGAGATGCTTGTGTTCAAAGTGACACTTTTGTTAATTAATTAGGGTGCATCTAAACAAGCTCGAGGCTGTGGAGGATGCTCTGAGCAACCAGGACTTGTGGGAAGGGAGTGCATGGGGAGGGTTCGAGTTGGTGGTGTAGCCGTGACCTCAGCCTAGTGAACAACCCAGGGGCGGCTGCAGAGCCCCCACCGCAATCCAACCCCAACGTGTTGCCCATTGGTGACCCCCAACAGCAGGGATGAGCATTCGTTTCAAACCAACCATGTCATTCAAAGCATCAGCTTGAGCAACAACTGCAGGGCTGGATGCTCCAAGGACACACACCCATCCCCACCAGCCACGGCGCTTACCAGCCCTGGCACCCACCAAAATGATGCCTCATCTCTTCAGGAAGGGTTTTGGCACTCAAGACCAGGCATTTCTCTTACCGTGATGTAAGAAGGACCAGAGCTGGCGTGCCAGCCACGGGTGGCTGCAGCCCTTGCCAAGTGCCCCGGGGAAAGCGGCACCGTGCCCCTGAGCCACGTGCCGTGGCCAAGGCAGCCAGGCTTCCCCAAAGGCTCTGGAGCTCCAACCTGGCTAATTGGGCTGCTTCCAGATGGCCTGTTTCCGGGGGTAATCGATCCAATTTCTGCAAGTAAACCTAACAGGGAAGCAAGCTAGATAATCACGATTTACTGGGTGGAAAATCAGATAAAGGAGGTTTTGAGAGGTAAAGGACATTGTGCAACTGATTCAGGGAAATGGAGTAAATCAATATGAGAAGTGACTTCTCTGAAAACTTCTTCAGATTTCCTTTGAATAAAGGCAGCCACGTGAATGAGTGTCAGCTCCTTGGTCAGGTAAGGGATAACCGCTTCAGCAGGGTCTAACTCATGTTCTGCAGGTGCTGGATAAGGTCCCACATGTGAGTGCAACCCCATGCTCAGGCACTGGGATTTCAACACACACTAAAACCATGCAGACACAAGTGCTTTCTCAACATGCTCCCTGGTCCATCTGGAAAGGTGCTGAACACATTGGTGCTGCAGAAGGGCACGTCACAAGCACATACTTTTGCCCACCAAGGGTGATGGCACCTTGCAAGCAGCCAGGGAAAGCCAGGCTGTGCCTACTCCTCGTCATGTTGAGTGTGCACACACATTCTTGGGCATGGTAAGCCAGCCCTGACCACCTGTGATGGCTCCATTCTCTGCCACCCACAGGTACACCAAGATGAAGACAGCCACCAACATCTACATCTTCAACCTGGCCCTGGCAGATGCGCTGGCCACCAGCACGCTGCCGTTCCAGAGCGCCAAGTACCTGATGGAGACCTGGCCCTTCGGGGAGCTGCTCTGCAAAGTCGTGCTCTCCATTGACTACTACAACATGTTCACCAGTATCTTCACCCTCACCATGATGAGCGTGGACCGCTACGTTGCCGTGTGCCACCCGGTTAAGGCCCTGGACTTCCGCACGCCAGCCAAGGCCAAGATCATCAATGTCTGCATCTGGGTGCTCTCCTCCCTCATTGGGGTGCCCATCATGGCCATGGCGGTCACCAAGTCAAAAGGCAAGTGGCTTCTGGAGAAAGGTCCCCTCCTGTCCCATTTGTCCATCGTGGGGGTGACCTGGCAAACCCAAGCCACCTGCTCCTGTACCAGGTTTGAGCTCAGTGATGGGCACCCCTCCATAGAACCATAAGCATGCCCTGCCATGGAAAATCATCATGGTGTTATTTTCCATCTTGGCTGCAGAGGTTGAAAACTGTCCCAGAAATTGTCCTCCCCCTTCCCCATCTCCAGTCCAACCAGTGCCTCTTCCCAGCTCCTGGGGTGCAAGTCAGGTGCCTACAAACACTCCCAGTGGTATTGCAAAGTCCCCAGCTGGCCCACACTAAGATCCGCAGCTCCTGTGTGAGGATGCCAGCCCTTGGCTGCTAGGAAAGCTCTGGGCATCGTGGGGAACTGGACAGGTTTCAGTGGAAGGTGGCATGGGGACGTGTCCGCCATGGGGGTTGGGAGGAGACAGCATGGGGATGGCCCAGGAGGCTCTGCAGGGAACAAGTCCCTGGGTCACTGCACCCACTACATCCCCTCGGCACCCCAAGGGCAGAGGGCTGGTGGCACAAAGCCCCTGGTGAATCTCTGCAAAGAGCTGTCAGGTGGGCATGCATCTCCCTTGTGTTTTTAACAAGCATGGACATGCCCAGCCATGACCGAGCAGAAAGCAGACAGTATTCATAGCAGACACTCCACCAGCTCCCTCTTTGATCGTCCTCTCTCCCACAGACGGGATGGTGCTGTGCATGCTCCAGTTTCCTGATCCTCCCATCTACTGGGACACCGTGACCAAGATCTGCGTCTTCATCTTCGCCTTCATGGTCCCCATCTTGGTCATCACCATCTGCTACGGGCTGATGATCCTTCGCCTGAAGAGCGTCCGCCTCCTCTCGGGCTCCAAGGAGAAAGACCGCAATCTGCGGCGCATCACACGCATGGTGCTGGTGGTGGTGGCAGCCTTCATCATCTGCTGGACGCCCATCCACATCTTCGTCATTGTCTGGACGCTGGTGGACATAGATAAGAAGAACCCCTACGTGGTGGCCAGTCTGCATTTCTGCATCGCCCTGGGTTATACCAACAGCAGCCTCAACCCTGTCCTTTACGCTTTCCTGGATGAAAATTTCAAGAGGTGTTTCCGAGAGTTTTGCCTGCCTTTCCGAGCCCGTGTGGACCAAAACGGCTTCTCCCGTGCCAGAAACACCACGCGGGAGCGCATCTCCACCTGCACCCCTTCCGAAGCCCGCAACAAGCCAGCATGACTAGACGTGGGCAGCCTCCAGCGGGGCTGCCGGGGCCACGGAGGGGATGACCTGCGCTCAGAAGTGACCCAGGTCACCACCACAGAGCTCTAGCAGAGCGGTGGCCCGGACGCTGCTCGATAATGCTGCTGGGTTTTGTTCAGACTGAAAGCAACTGATTGCGAAGACTTTTTTCATCCTGGAGAACCCAGGATGGGGGAATCAGGACTCACCAAGCAATGTAGGGAGAGGACCAAAACAAGAAGCAACCTGGGCAGAGCTGCTCTGCTGCTGCTCCCACTGCAGCTGGGGAAAGCTGGCAGCCCCATACATCCAACGAGGGCTGTCACTCTCCAAAACGCGGCTGTTGGCAAAGCCCAAGCATCCTGGGACACCATGATTGCAATGACCACGTGCTTTTCTTCCTGCACGGGCCAAGACGGCATCACAGTCCAAGGCAAAAGGGGAAACATTCCTGCGGCAGAAGGGGGCTGTGCCAGGAGGTGATGCCATGTCATGGGGCCTCACTCCATCCCCCTCTGAGCTGCGTCCAAAAAACAGCCAGAGGTGGGAAGAGAAAGCGATGCTGCTTAGAGACAGTGTTATCAAAGAGCTCCAGATCCATAGTAAAAATTTTACGGGAGTCCTTCAAACAGGGACTGGCCCCAGAGGACAACTTTCTGCTGTTAATGTCATTACTGTATTATTTAGAGACCTCTGACTGCAGCCTAGACATGGATGTGATGCTGGGAATATGGATACGGCCAGGGGATGGGTGGGGGGACGGAGCAGGGCATGTCCGAAGCTCACCCCATGTCCACGTGCTGATGCCAAATTCCCCCAGCATCCATCAGGGTGACGGGGAACTGCTCCTCACCCCTCTGCCTCCAAAGACATTAAGCCCAAGAAAGATCTCATTAAGGGAACAATCTGTGGGGACTTGAGGAGTTTCTCACAGTGCTAAAGCAATTAGGATGGACTAACGGGTGGTGCTGCGAGGGCTCTCCCTCCCCTGCTCCTTGGGTGAAGGATGAGCAATGGCACTGCCCAGATTTCCTTTAGCAAAGCCAAAAAGGATAGGATTATTATTTTAGTAGAAGATGGGAAAAATATCACCATCATTTCATAATTCCCCAAGCAGGGGAAGTGCAAATGCTCTCTGTGCTGAGAAAGGACCTACAGCCCATGAGAGGCAGAGATTTTGGGATTTCATGCTCAACACTTATCTGGATGGAGCAGCCATCCCTCTGAAGAAGCAGCAGAGCTCCAAGACAGCGCATCCTGCAGGATCCACCAGCCAGGGACCTCTGGACTGCATTATCTGCCACTAATCGATGACCGATGGGTCCTCCTGGTCTTCCGCTCCCTGAATCACCCCCACCAGCCCCACGCCGGCTGCAAGCAGCATCTGGGAGCTGTGATTTTTCCTTCCTCTCACCTTTCCACCACCATGGCTGCGGCCAGGAGGTCAAATGGGCCAAGGAGGAGGAGGCTCGGAGGGAGCGGTAATAGCATTTTGTGGACAAATTGATGCAGCTGGAGGAAGCAGGCAAGTGCCTGAGTGCACCTGGGGCTCGTGGGCTGGATGGAGAGCCTGGGTTGTGTCTCTGGTTTTTCCAGTTGCATCAATTTAGCCAAATAAAGATCATTACCTCTCCTGACCAGCCCTACCTTTCTCTGGAGCCTGTGGAAATTGCAGCCTTCCAATTAGGAAGGCAGAGCTGACGAGGCAGCCAACACCAATTTCTCTTTCAAAGCAACCAAATAGGGTGAAATTGCCCATTTAGATCTCAAATCAATTGCTGCCAAAGCATGTGAACAATCCTCCTTGTCTGCCTGCACCGTGTCCCCCTGCCCTGAGCAAAAGCCTCTTGCTCCATGTTGCATCAGCCCAGGTATCTCCAGCTCCCATCCAGGGCTCCTCGGGATCCCTTTGCAGGCACAGATGGGGTCCTGGACCACCGGCAGAGCCACACTTGGTCTGCTCATCCCCTGCTGCTGCAATCCTGCCTGTTCGTGGAGCACTGGATGCGGGAGGGTGAGCAGGATCGGCTCCGGGGCAGGAAATGGGGGAAAACCGCGAGGGTCCCATGAGGCTGAGCTTCAGCTGCATGAGAAGAGGGACTAAAGTGTCTAGAAGGAGTTGGAGACCACCCTTCAGCTCTCCACCTCCACCCAACCTGAGGGCAAAACCCTCAGCGCCATGTGGTGGGAAAGGCTCTTGGTTTGGAACGGGTTCATGGTAAGGTCCTGGCAATGGTGGGATGTCTCGGCAGAGTTGGATGTCCTTGTAGGGGTGGGATGTCCCATGCTGTGGACCACAATATCTTGGGTTTCACTCCAGGCTTCAGCATGAAACTAAATTCCAGCTTGATATCTCAGTCTGAGGGGTAACCCCAAAAATGTGATGACCCAAAATCATTGGTCTTTTTAACCCGCCTTAGCCAGTGCCTCAGTGTCCCCTAGAAATACCAACCCCATGGTCGAGGCTGGTAAAGGCGCGAAGGAGAGCAGTGTTTCCAGTCGCAGCAGTGGTGGCTGCCAAGAGCACAGCGAAGAAACTGGGGGGCACACGGGAGTGAAGCCCATCACCCTTGGACGGGGCATCTCTGCCCCAGTGCAGCCCCTTTGAGGACAGGCCATTGTTTTGGGGGGACCAAGTTGCGAGTGCTGGAGGCTGCAGGTTGGCTCGGGACTCCACGGGCAGCTCGGCCACCCCCCAAAGCTCAACCACCCCATTTCCCATCCCCACGGGATCTTTCTGTCTGGGGGGAGCCCTCCCAAATTCCCAGCCTGCTAGGAGATGTGTCTGCAATGGCCTTGAAGCAGGTTAAAAGGCTTTAAGTCATGATTTTTTTTAAACACAGCCACATTCAGGCAGAGCTGGGAGCCCAGGACACAGCGAGAATCGTGGCTTTTCTTAGCCTAGGTTTTGCTGAATTAAAAAAAAAAAAATATTCCTGGGGAATATTCCAGGGGACACTGATGTAAAACGCCGCACCGGAGCCCTTGCGATGACACGGAGGGGCAGCACCTGCCTGCCTGTTTCAGCAGCGTCCTGGCAGGCGCCCAAGGGCTGATCCAGCTTCTCCCCACAACGGCACCCACCCAAAAACCAGCTCCACCAGCCCCTCACGTGGTCTGTGAAACCAGGGTCAAATCCTGACCCAGGGCAACATTGCTGGGAGCTTATATCTGCCCACGCAGAGCCATGCTGCAGCTGGGGTGCTCGGAGGGCACTCTCTGTATACTTATATATATGTGTATATCTCTGTCTATAGTTGTACGAAATTAAAGTGACCCCAAGACACCCCATCCCTTCCCCTGCTACAGCAGCCCCCTGTTACTCTGTGTGTGATGGAGCTCAGGCTCCTGCCCAACTCTGCCAGGTCCACAGCATTGACCAGCACCTTGCAAAGTGCTTCAGCCAATATTTCCAGCTCCAGACCTCGTGATTTTGGGCTTTTGATGGCATTTCTGTATAGGGACTGTGCTTTCTAAAAAAATTAATAAAATAAAATAAGAGACAGCAAGCAGTTTCCAGCCCTCCTTTTACTCTCAGGCACCGAAAATGAGCAGGGTCCTGCTCAGGGCAGCATTTTGGGGAGTGGTAGGAGAGGAATCACCTCTAAATTCCAGTTTTGAAAACTCCTGTACTGGGAAAAAAACCCACGTTCATAAAACCCCCAAGCCCCTTTAGCTGAGGTTATTTTGCAAGCCCCGGTAACCAAAAGCCTTTGCACTGCACCAACAGCATTCGAGGCATCCCTCTGCTGCAGGTCAAGATATAGTTTTAACAGCCCAGCAGCTCAAACTCAGGCCTAAATTACATTTATAATTTAAATGCAAATGAGGATTTAGTGAAAATGTAATGGAAAGGGGTGTTGGAGCCTGTAACTCTGCTCCTGCTTAATGAGAGTTTGGATTTTAAAGTATTTATCACTTCTGTCATGTTGATTTGTGAAGTGTTTTGCAAGTTCCCAAAGAACAGAAAAACCATAAAGAGCACAGGGTGGATGCGAAAACCAGAGTTCCAGCCTGGAGGTGATTTCTAGCAGGGGCATCGCTGCTCCAGCACCACTCCAAGACCCCTCTCCGTCATCCAGCGCCCTTGGAAAATGAATCCAGGTCCAGACTCCAGCAATTTCACAGCCCAGTTAAACCAGCAGCCAGCCCAACTGAACAATGCAGCAACATGTGCCAGCACACGGGAGCTGCCTCGCACCTACAAGCTATTTCCAGGGACTGCCTTTGCATTCTAATAACACATTTGCTACTGCAGAAAACTTTTTTTTTTTAATTAATCCACCAAATAATGAACCGTAATGTAACACGTGTGATTAATTACAAAGCCGCCTGTTTCTTTGTCTGCACTGCAGGTTTAGGCTGACTTTGTAATTGCATTATTATGCATATGGAAATGAGTAAATCTGGCTTTCCTGGCAAGGACGTGGGTGATATTTCCCACCACCCTTGCTCCGGAGCAGCCTGGGGTGGATTCAGGCTCTCAGCCCTGAAGAGACACTTCTTGACTTGAGATTCATCATTTAAAAAGAAAAAAATACTATGAATAACTACTAGGGCGCTTCCCTCCCACCATGTCCTTTCATAATTACAAATTCTGCTCAACTTGTGCTATTTTATTCCCTGCGCAAGCAGGACTGGGAGGAACATGCAGAGCCCAGGGACCGGCCGTGGCGGATGGTTGGTGTCCCGAGGGAGCACCGAGGTTCCTCCAGGCAGGGAAGGAGCCGAGCTCCTGTTCCCCAGCTCCGGAGGGATGTCCTGAGCCAGGTGAGGAGTTTTCTCTATTTTTGGCCTGTTGTTAAAGGAGATGAACCAGGACTTCAGCAATTTTGGGAGGGGGCAGGGAGATCCACACGTTGCTATTCCAACCCAATTCCCATCCCCAAGAGACACAACACGCTCCTCTACCAGGAGCCACACACAACCCAGTTACTGGGATATACTGGCCATGTTCCTGGCCTTAATGACAGGACTCGGAGAAGTGAGACCACCCAGTGCAATGACCAAGTTCTCTCCTTTGCTCGCAGACCCATCACTGAAGAGCTGTGTGACCCGACATGCTGCAGCAAGGCTGTTTAATTAGCTGGCTCCCAAAGCCCAGGGAAAACCACACGGCCTTGCCAGCAGGCAACTTGGCAATAATTAAAGCTCGTTTCCTTTTTGAGGCAGGAAAAGGAGGACAACAAGTCAACTCAGTATCTCCTAAACCCTCTTGAAGACACAATTCCCTCCCAGCAGATCCTGCAGGAGCCTTGTGCAGGTAGATGCTTTTGCATCCTAAAAAGCAACATGTTAAAAAACAAGAAAAAAAACCCCACCCATTGCTGAAACAACACACGAAGTGCTTTTATTCTGGAGATAAAAGAGCCTCACAACACCAGAGCTCATCCTCCACGGATGCTAAAAGCCCCAAATCCCACGTTCCCATCTTTTGTCTGTAAATTAAAAGCCTTTTATGCACTTTGAATAGCAACAGATGGGGACCGGGAGTGCGGGATCTGAGGCGCCGAAGGGGACCCCCCAGCAATGAGAAAGGGTCTGGCTGTGCTGGTGGTGGAAAACCTCCACTGTGCACCAAGGCCGGACGCTGGCACAGCCAGGGGTCCCCCCAAACCCTACCACGGGACCCAGATTCCTCCTCCTCATCCCTGAAGTGGCACCGCCTCGCTCACCGGGCTGAACTGCCTGCACAAAACCTCATTAATGAGACATTTCCCTTTCCTCAATTAAGCTGTTTTACTTTGCCCACCCTCTCCCCCTGCACTGGGGCTCATCCTTCCCCCAATTTCCAGCAACTTCCCATTGAAGTGTCACTCTGGCTCCCAAGACAACGCAGCCGGCTGATTCATCAGCTCCGAATATTTTAAACCCTATTGTTCTCCCCAGCCCTGTTTTCCCCTCATTCTTGAAAATACAACGGAGCTCCCTGCTTGTGAGGGGATGTTTTCCCCCTCCTAGAAGCAGGACCAGCCCCTCAAGGACAGGTGGATGGGAACGATCCCATCTCATTTGGGAATGGTGGGGGTTTTGCCGCCAGCTGCAGGAGATGGAGGAAGGAATTGCATCAGCTCCTGGCAGGATCTGGCCCTGGGGTGACCACGCAGGACGGTACGACCAGCCTGGTCATGCTCGTGCTACAAAAAATTGCCCAAACCTGGGTGACGGATGCAAAAACCTGCCCATGCTAAGGGGATGGGGAGCAACTGGGAGCACTGGGATGGGGGCTCCTGGCTTGCACTGCAGGGAAATTTGGGGAGGAGGTAGAGGTTGGGCAGGACCAGCACAAGCCAACCCCTCCGTAAGGGTGTCCCTGCCCCAGGGTCGGTGTTACCCTGAAGGGACAAACCAGCCCTTGGCCAAGACAATAACCTCTCAGAGGTTATTGACCATGCTCGAAGAGCAGAGCCCAGCCACCACGAGAGGCTCCCAGCTTGCTGGCAGCTGAGGTGATACGGGATGACCGAGCAGGAGGCATTCCGCAGTGCCGGCAGCAGAGGAAACAAGGAGAAACCCACTCGGCAGAAAGGAGGAGGAATCCTCGCCATCCGCCCGGCCTTCTGCTGTATGCCAGAAGGTGCTGCACCCCAATGAGGACACCCCGGTTCAGAGGGATGGGAGCTTCTTGGTGCAACCAGAGCAACTGGGCCAGGCTCCCCAGGGAACACCCTTCCCCAGGTACCAACTTGGCCCCTTGCACGGGCTCTTCTTGGTTCAGTTTTGCATCATGAAACTCTTCCCTGTCCAACAGTGGGACTGAGAAGGAGGGATCGTGAAGATCTGCCCTGAGCTGATGGTGAGAGAGAATCATAGAATCAGTAAGGTTGGAAAAGACCTCTAAGATCCTCAAGTCCAACCATCAACCCAACCCCCCCAGGCCTCCTAAACCATGTCCCCAAGTGCCACGTCTGCACGTTTTTTGAACCCCCCCAGGGATGGTGACTCCACCACCTCTCTGGGCAGCCTGTTCCAGGGCCTGACCACTCTTGCAGTAAAGACATTTTCCCTAATACCCAATCTAAACCTCCCCTGATGCAGCTTGAGGCCATTCCCTCTCGTCTGTCACTAGTGACTTGGGAGAAGAGACCGACCCCCCCCTCACCACAACCTCCTTTCAGGCAGTTGCAGAGCGATAAGGTCTCCCCTCAGGCTCCTCTTCTCCAGACCAAACCCCCCCAGCTCCCTCAGCCGCTCCCCATCACACTTGTTCTCCAGACCCTTCCCCAGCTCCGTTGCCCTTCTCTGGACACGCTCCAGCACCTCCATGTCCTTCTTGTCCCGAGGGGCCCAAAACTGAACACAGCATTCGAGGTGCGGCCTCACCAGTGCCGAGCACAGGGGCACCATCCCTGCCCTGCTCCTGCTGGCCACACCATTGCTGACACAAGCCAGGATGCCGTTGGCCTCCTTGGCCACCTGGGCACGCTGCTGGCTCGTGTCCAGGGGCTGCCAGCCAGCACCCCCAGGGCCTTCTCCGCCGGGCAGCTCTCCAGCCACTCTGCCCCAAGCCTGGGGCGTTGCCTGGGGTTGTTGTGACCCAAGGGCAGGACCCAGCACTTGGCCTTGTTAAACCTCACAGAACTGACCTCGGCCCATCGATCCCGCCTGCCCAGATCCCTCTGCAGAGCCTTCCTGCCCTCGAGCAGATCGACACTCCCGCCCAGTTTGGTGTCATCTGCAAACTGACTGAGGGCGCACTCGATCCCCTCATCCAGATGTTGATAAAGATATTAAACAAGACCGGCCCCAACACTGAGCCCTGGGGAACACCGCTCATGACCAGCTGCCAACTGGATTTAGCTCCGTTCACCACAACTCCCTGGGCTCGGCCATCCAGCCAATTTTGTACCCAGCAAAAAGTACACCTGTCTAAGCCATGAGCCACCAGCTTCTCTAGGAGGATGCTGTGGGAGACCGTGTCAAAGGCCCTGCTAAAGCCCAGGCAGACAACATCCCCAGCCTTTCCCTCACCCACCAGGGGTCACCTGGCCACAGAAGGAGATCAGGTTGGTCAGGCAGGACCTGCCTTTCATGAAGCCGTGCTAGCTGGGCCTGATCCCCCGGTTGTCCTGCACTTGCCCGGTGAGCTCACTCAGGATGAACCACTCCATAATCTTCCCCGGCACCGAGGTCAGGTTGGCTGGCCTGTAGTTCCCCAGATCCTCCTTCCGGCCCTTCTTGTAGGTGGGTGTCACGTCAGCAAGCCTCCAGTCATCTGGGGCCTCCTCTGTTAACCAGGACTGCTGAGAAATGATGGAGAGTGGCTTAGGGAGCTCCTCCGCCAGCTCCCTCAGTACCCTTGGGTGGATCCCATCCGGCCCCACAGACTTGTGAGTGTCCAGGTGGCTCAGCAGGTCGTAAACTGCTTCCTCCTGGATTATGGGGGGTTTGTTCTGCAATCCGACCCTGCCTTCCAGCTCAGGGGGCTGAATACCCTGGAGATAATGTCTAACTACTAAAGACTGAGGCAAAGAAGGCATTAAGTACCTCAGCCTTTTCCTCATCCTCGGTGGCAATGTTCCCCCCTGCATCCAACAGAGGATGGAGATTCTCCTTGGCTCTCTTTTTGTTGTTAATGCATTTGTAAAAACATTTTTTCTTATCCCTTACAACAGTGGCCAGATTGAGTTCTGGCTGGGCTTTTGCCTTTCTAATTTTCTCTCTGCGTGACCTAACAGGATCTCTGTACTCTTCTGGAGTTGCCTGCCCCTTCTTCCAAAAGTGGTAAACTCTCCTTTTTTTCCCCAAGGGCCAGCAAAAGCTCTCTGTTCAGCAAGGCCGGTTGCTGCACGCCCCTTTCCCTTCCATGATGCAGCAACACCTCATGGGCTCCAGCCCTTACCAGGGCGAGTTTTGTCCTTTCTAAAAACATTCTCATGGGGTTTTGAACAGGACATCACCTCTACAGAGTCCTTACCTTCTTTGGCAAGCACCCACACTACCCAGGAATTGCACCAAAACCCACACCTCAAACTCCCCAACCCCCAAACCTGGCTTAACTGGCAATTTAACCCATCTGGGTCCAACTCCAACACAGCCAGGGCCAGAGCCGCCTCCTTCCGTTTGGGCACCGGGAGCCCTGCAGAGCAAGAAGCCGCCTTTCCAGCCTGAGCAGCCATGTGACTTGTCAGCATCACCTGCTGCAGGAGTCCCACGTCTCCCTTTATTAAGTCTCTCTGCATTTCTTAGCTATAAATAGGTCGGTGAGGTTCAAAGCAAAGGGCGCGAAGATGCATGAAAAGCAGCCACCAAAGCGGGACTTTGCAGAGCCCGGCACAGCTGTCTGTGTCACGGCAGCATCGATGGGCTGGGAAGAAGGGTGGCAGAGCAAGTCGGGGTGGGTTTTTCCCTGGAAGGGACATAAATACCAGTGCTGTTTGTGGAAACAAGACACAAACATTGAGCTTGTCCTGGGAATCGGGCCTGAGGCAACGAGCAATTTCCTCAACAGGTATCCCTCACGTTTGATGGAGGAGCATCAAATAGAAGGCGATGGTCCCCAGGGAGCAGCATCAGCCACAATATTTGTGACCACTTGCCCATGGCTCAGCCCGCGCTGATGGCAGATCATGGGCTCCATCCTTGGCAATAAAACAACTCTCCATAGGCCCACATCCCAACCACATGTTTACGTGGAAAAAAACCTGAGCCCTTTGCAAGCCTGGCCCTGCAATCGCCAAACACAAACACGGTCTTTAGTGGTGGGGGAGGTGGGAGCCTGCAGCACCCCCAGCCTTGTGCTGGACCCCCACCCGCTCTACGCTGAGGCCATCCCTCATTGCAAAGTCAAAGCTCTTCCTTCCCCAGACCAAAAGACACAGGAGCAGTGGAGCCAAGAGGCTGCCGGCAGCCCGAGCCACTCCCCGTACCCACCACCTACCCACCCAAAGCCCATCCCCAGCCGGAGGCCCATTAAGGAACCTGCTCCCTCCCAAAGTAATTAAGAGTGAACAGACACCGGAGACTCCGGTCACACCAGGATGTGGAAGTTTGCTCCGTCGGTGCCAGTCTCTGCGCCGGAGCACGCACACACGTCCCGCCCATCTCCAGCTCCGACAGAGCCGCCATGAGCGCCCAGCCTGAGGCAGGGATGTGCCAAGACATCTTCCAGCCGCACCCGTGGGCTCAGCTGTGGCTCTGGAAGCCCAAATATGCCAGGAATAGAGGTCCTGCAGGGACAGGGAGGGTTGCATGGGGACCATCCCCTCTCCCTGTCCCACTTCTCCCAGTCCAGCCGTCCAGCAGTCCCCAGCGCCTTCTCCTGCTGCCATCCTGTGGCCACATCCCACCACTGCACACAGGCACCCACATATGGCACCGGACACAGTTGTGGCCAGGCTGGGACCACGGCAGCACCCAAGGGTGGCCCTGCACCCCTACAAAGCAGGCACCCATCTCAACCTGTCCCCAAACGCCATGGCCACTGAGGACTGGCCCCGCACTGTGGTGGCCACAACGGCCCCTTGCCCAGGGGTGGCAGCAGGCCAAGGTGTCCTCAGCCCGTCCCCATGTCCCCGCTGAGCTGGGGCTGAAGGATGCTTGAGCCTCTGCTCAGCCCCAGGCTCCCCTCCCCGGGGTCACCTCAGTGCAGATGCCAAAGCTCAGCTGGCAGCACGGCTCCCGTGGCAGCTCAGGGACAGGAAGGTGGCAGGGTTTACGGAGAGAGGTGGCAGGAGGGGACATGAGCAGCCCTTCCTGGCCCTACCATCCCCAGACATCAGCCCAGAGTGGGCCCCTGCCCACAGGAGGGCTGCCTACCCCTCCAAACCATGGGAAAACCCAAGGTTTATCAAAACTCACTTTATTCCAAACATTAAAAGATTACAGGTTTTTTTCCTCTCTTCCTTAATTAATCAACCAAAATACATTTTCTTTTAAAAAAAAATTCAACCTATTCTGAGCCACTGTAGAAGTCCCAGCCCCCCACCCCGCACACATCCCCTGCTTCCCTCTATTGCTATAAGTTAACATAAAAAATTTAACCTTCGCAGACCCCCTTCTCAGTCCAGGTACCTGGAAGGCAGCACGGAAAGAGGATAGGGCAGGCCGGGCGCAGGGAGTGAGACCAGTTGGACCGAGACTGGAGGCGATGGAGAGGAGGGAGTCCCATTGTTTCGAGCGATTTGATGCATAGCTGGGTTTTGGTTCTGTCTTCTCAGCAAGGCCCTAACGGCAAAGCTCCTTCCTCAGCAAAGGGAAGAGAGAAAATTAAACCAACAAAGTCCCCACCCGTGGGATGGATTTTGCTGGGTTTCCAAAGGCAATGGGAAAGAGCAAGAGTGGCCGGGACTGCAAAAAGCAGTGCTGGATGTGGCTGCTCCAGGCAGGAGGGAGCGGGGGGACCTGCTCCCGGCCTCGCTGCCTGGGGGATTTTGGCGCAGACCCGTAAGTGGTGACGGGTGGGAGGCAGGAGCCCCCCTTTTCCAGCAGCCACAGCTCTGTGTGCAGCATGGGCCGGGCATTGTCCAGTGGCGTTCCCCCTCGCAGGCTCCCAGCCGGCTGGCAGCATCCCTCACCACAGCCACAAGCGTTGGGTGCGAGAGGAGAGAGCTCCCTGGGAGCGTTTCTGCTGGACTGAGATCGAGCCCAGAGGGGTTTGGTGGGTGGCAGCAGACAAATCCAAGTCAGAGAGGTAAAAGATGTTTCAGCTAAGGGGATGGAGGAGCACCCAGAGATGGGGAACATGGTGGCCTCAGAAAGCCTGATGCCCAAACCCTTGTGTGTAGTGAAGAACAAGGCCCTCAGCTTTGCCAGGTCAGGAAATACTAAAAACAACAAACGAGAACAAGTGGAAAACCCATCCAGCCACAGTACTGATATCAGTTTAGGACCAAGATGACCCGGGGGAGCTGACAGAGCACCGGGCACCACAGGAAGACAGACACACACTTGCAGGGAGAAATCACGAGCATCCCTGAAGAGCCCTGCTCCAGCCACGCAGACGGCACCGGGGCCCAGCTCCGGGAGCCTCCTGTCCTCCCCACCACTGTCAGCAGGAGACCAGAGCTGGAAACTGGTCGCCCGACTGGGGCGGAAGGTAGGTGTGTGTGTGCAGGTCCTGCTGGGCTCAGCTGCGCGGCATCGCTTCATCAACTCTGCTCCTTGTCCTTGACCAGCAGCACAGTGTGTTGCCCGCCACTGGACACGGCCAGGACTGTGCGGTTTTCCAGCTGCTTGCCCGTCATCTCCACGGGGCTCCAGACGTCGTCCTCCTCCCCTGTGCCCAGCTGGTAGTTGGTGCCCATGCCCCAGGCAAATGCTCGTCCTGCAATGGAGGTGACGCAAGTTTTGACTTCAAAGTGGCTGCACTATGGGGTAACAAGGGGAGCCAGCAGCCAAACCCAAGAGGACTTCACACCCGGGCAGGGGGATGAGCAATGGGTGCCAGAGACACAGGCAGGGGGAGGAGGAGCAGTGCTTGGCCACTGAAAGAGGCGTTTCATCACACAGCCAAGGCAGTGTTTTGCTCCCGGGGAGCAAAGGAAATCTGTCAGTCCACTACAAACCCTCCTTCCGACAGCTGTGGGCTGCAGATGCTGCACACAAGCATGCACAGCACCAGAGCACAGAGGTCTCGCAGCAGCAGGGTGCAGACAAAGGACCGGCAGGCCAATGACACCCTCCTGGTCAACACCCTGTTACAAACCTTGCTGCCAAGGGCCCACAAAAATATTTGAGCAGCTGCTGCCCAGCTGCCCCTGGGCTGGGCGCTCAGCAGGGGCTGCTTCAGCACCAGGACCTGGCTCCAGTCCCGACCCAGCCGGCAGCATGCGACAAAGCTGTGCAGGGCTGGCTGGATCCAGGGGGGCCAGGCTGGGCAGAGCACCGGGATGGATGGATGATGGGTGGGAAGGGTACACAGGGCAGCGTTCCCAAGCCCGTGGAGGCCCCCGGCACTCACCGTCACTGCTGACGGCGTAGCCGACCGATGCGCCGCATGCGACGGAAGAGATGCTGGGGAGCTCAGGGATGACCGTGGGCGTGCTCTTCTCCTCCGCCCCTGCCCCAAGGCCCAGCCGGCCGTATTCTGCCCTGCCCAGGCTGTAGGCTTTACCTGGGGCATGACAGACACACAGAAGAGGTGACTCAAGGAGGGCAGAAGCCCACAGCAAGCCATAGCCAGACCCATTCCCCCAAGTCTGACTCCTGGAGGAGCATCAGCCCTCCCTACCACACCCTGGATCCCAACCAGGAGGGGCAGGGTGGGCTAGAGACCCCTGAGCTGCCGAAAATTAATAGGGCGGGTGCTTGAACAGACTATTGCCTGCAAGAGCAGAGTTCACAAGCGACTCCGGGTTCCTGTCATCCTCCCTGCCCTTTGCTGCAAATTCACGACACCCTTGTTGCCTTGAACACTGAGGACTTGGGAGGGCTCCAGCAGATCACCCTCACCCCAACACCTCCCCAGCCAGGACGAGGGCCGTGGGAATCCCCCCATCCCGCTTTGTGTGACTCTCAGGCTGCCCATCACACCAGCGCTCACCCTCTGAGTCGACGCACACCGTGTGGTGCTGCCCGCCAGAGAACCCAATCCAGGACTTGGTGGAGTTCTTGAAGCACGTCAGGTTCTGCGGGGAGAAGCAGGGCTCGGTGCCCTGGGTCCCTGCGGGGTGGGACGTACAAACCCAGGCAGATCAGGTCCATGGGCACAGACAGCCCAGGCCAGACACCAGCACTGAGCCATTCACCCTGGGGCTCACCCCACCAGAGACGAACACAGTCCCCCAAGCCCAAAAATCAAATTTCTGCTCAAACCCATTGGCTGCAGGGACCAGGATCTTAAACCCAGAGCTTTGCAGGGTGACCCCCCCACCCCAATTTCCAGCTCTGGTGTGTCCAGCGGGTACTTGGCGTTCAGGACCCGGGGCACCCAGCAGCATCTCCCCAACAGGCCAGGCCAGGGCAGCACAGGACATGGAAGTCTGCAGCCAGACCAAAGCAGGCAGGAGATCTGGAGGGACATAAGCAAAGCTCACCCAGCTGGTGGTAGTTGGAGAGGCCGAATCCATAGATGTGTCCTTCCTGCGTGACAGCAAAGGTGAAGTAAGCACCACAAAAGGCATCCTGGAAGCGCATGTTGCCTCTATTGCCTTTGCCTCTGACAGGGACGCGCTGGGGGACCAGCAGGCGCTCTAGGGGCGGGAGACAAGGCGTCATACGAGGTCTAGTGATTGACACCCTTTTCACCCCCACTTAGATCCAGCTCACTGAATGCAAGCAACCCATTTACACACAAGACCTTGAGCAGGAGGGGAAGAGACTGGGTCTCTTTGCTCCTCTGCAAAGCGCAGAGCTGGGGCCAAAGGATGCAGCACTGCATGCCTCCGAGCACCAAAGCAACTCACGGAGCCCCTTCCTTCCTCCTCGGTTGGCAAACAGCGCTGGCACTCTCCCCAGCTGGCCCTGCTCGCCGCAGCCACACGTGAAGAGGTCACCATCCACCGACAGCATCACTAAATGGTCATTCCCTGGGAGGAGATGGCAGAGATAAATGAAGCAGGAGTCACGCTCCAGGAACCCAGCAAGACCCAGGGGCTGACATCCCACATGTAAACCCCAGCTGTCCCAGCTTTCTAGAATTCAGTGGGGATACCTTGATGCCAGCTTCTGGCACAACTTAAAACACCAGGATCTCCCTCTTCCTGATCCCAGTTCTGCATCTGAAACTCCAAAGAAGTTTCTCTGGGAAGGTTTAGGGGAACAGGTGCCCCCCAACCTCACCTGGGCCCTGGACAAGTTCCCCAGCTGCTCTGTTCATTTTCCCCAAGCCTAGAAGAGGGTGAGCACTTTGACCCTGCAGCGATGCGGTTAGGGCACTCTTGTAAGGCATTTTACATCAGATTGGGTCAAATATTAACAATGCTGCTGGGGCCAGAAGAGACACAGGGTCTGTTCTCTCAAGAGCCAGAGGACAGCAAGCACACCCTTGTACCTGGCTCAGAGCAGCCAAGAGGGAGGAAAAGGACACGGACCTTCTGGACCCTCACCTCCTCCCGAAGGGTTGCAACAGCCTCGTGCACCTGCCCGACCCGTGCGCGCCCCAGGACCCTGCTCACCTGAGACAATTTTAACGATGGGTACGCTGAGCTGGAGCAGCACAGGAATGGAGCTCGTCTTCATGGGCTCCAGCAAGCCGATCACCCCGTTGTTATCCTGGGTGGAGAGACAGATGCAGGGATGTGAGTCACAGAAGCAGCAATCATCAGCAGAGCTTCCAGCGTCTGAGAAATCAACGTACCCGGAAAGAGCCCCAGACAAAAACCCTGCCGTCTTCCGTCAGCGCGGCTGTGTGACTGTCCCCCGCAGAGACCTGCACCACCTTTTCCTGCAGCTCCACCAGCCCTGGCGTGGTCTCCGACCCTTCTGCCGAAGTATCGCGCCCAAGGGCACCTTCATCGTTGCAGCCAAAGGTGTAGATCTGCAGATAGAAAGTGAGACAGTCAGGATGGGACCTGCAGGGGCAACAGGTTGAGTGTGAAGCCAGGGGACAGAGACCCACCAGGCTGAATCACCCCGTTGACTCCCTAAAATTTTGTGGTCCATAGCATGGAGGCCACAGTCATCCCCGGAGCTGGAGCGAGCTACACATCTGGGCAGAGCAGGGTCCGATTCAGAACCCCTGCTCCAGGACACATCCCAGAGCTTGCGGGGAAGCCCATCTCAGCCTCTCCACAC
This sequence comes from Morus bassanus, assembly GCA_031468815.1. Taxonomy (NCBI): domain Eukaryota; kingdom Metazoa; phylum Chordata; class Aves; order Suliformes; family Sulidae; genus Morus; species Morus bassanus. The sequence goes on from CM062590.1 coordinate 3,828,955, forward strand.
TCCCTGGGCGCTGCTCCCTCCACCTGCACTCACTTTTCCCGTCTGGCTGAGGCACACCGTGTGCATCCCTCCAGCTTCCACCTGCACCGTCATCTCCGGCAGCGGCACCAGGGCCGGCTTCTTCCTCTCCATCACATCCTCCCCCAGGCCCAGTTGGCCAACATCGCCCTGCCCCAGTGTCAGCACCAGGCCAGGCTGTGTGCGGTGGGACGGGTGGCAGACTGTGGGGCAGAAGGGAGAGAAATACCGTGTATAACAACCTTTCCATTAAAGCTGGTCCCCGGGAATTGGGAGGGAACACTCCCAGGTGTTTTTCTTACCTTTAACCTTCTTCCTTCCAGGAGATTCTTCTTCTGGCACCGGGCTCTTCTTCGCAGTGCGTTTCCCTGGCATAGTGCTTCGGATGTGAACAGCAGACACCCTGTCAGGGGGTCACCTACGGAGACTCACAGCGTGGCTACCGGTTGGCTGAGGTCTTTTTCTCTCCCCTCCCCCCCCCCGCTTTAAAAATCACCGGGAGTCTCCTGAGAGGCCGGTGACTGAATTAGGATTTAGGCACCGATCTCCACTCCCGCTCTGGAGAAATGTAGGGTTTTTCTTGCGTGTTTTACCCACTTTCAGGCAGACATGACACCCCCCCCCCCCCCCCGCCGCCGCCGCCGCCGCCTTTGGGTCAAGGCAGCCCGGGGAAAGACGCCGGGCAAAGCAAGGGAGGGCCCCAGCCCCTCGCCTCCACCAAGGCTGAGGCCCACGTCCTCCGCACCCCACGCAGGAGCACGGCCCCGCGGGGGGCCCGGCGGAAGGCGCCCCTTCCCGCCGTTTGAATTCCCCGCGCCGCCCCCCGCCCCACGTGGGGCCGCGCAGGCCCGCGGCCCGGCCCGGCCCGGCCTTCCCTCCCGCCGGCCTCCTCTGGCCGTGGCGGCCGGAGGCACCGCGGGCGGGCCGGGGCTCGGCGGGACGCCCCCACCACCACGGACTCCCACTCCACGTCCCCGTCCCCCTCCCCTCCCTCCCCCGCCGCCCCCAGGGCCGCGCTCCCACCTCCGCTCCGCCGCCGGCCGGCCGCTGCCGCGCTCCCTCACTGCGCATGCGCGGGGAAGCGCCGGCCGCTCGGCGGGGTACAGCGCCCCCTGCCGGCCGGCGGCCCGCACCCCCACCGGCGGCAGTGCGGGCGGGGCGGGTACTGCGGGCGGGGGAGGCAGGGCGGGCAGGGGAGGTACTGCAGGCAGGGGAGGCAGGGCGGGCAGGGCGGGCAGGGGAGGTACTGCAGGCAGGGGAGGCACTGCAGGCAGGGGAGGTACTGCAGGCAGGGCGGGCAGGGGAGGCACTGCAGGCAGGACGGGCAGGACAGACAGGGGAGGTACTGCAGGCAGGGCGGGCAGGGGAGGCACTGCAGGCAGGGTGGGCAGGACGGGCAGGGGAGGCACTGCAGGCAGGGCGGGCAGAGCAGGCAGGGGAGGCAGGACAGGCAGGGCGGGCAGTGCAGGCAGAGCAGGAAGCGCAGGCAGTGTGGGCAGTGGAGGCAATGCAGGCAGTGAGGGCAGGGCAGGAAGCACAGGCAGTGCAGGCAGGGTGGGCAGTGGAGGCAGCGCGGGGAGGGTGGGCAGTGCAGGCAGCGTGGGGAGGGTGGGCAGTGCAGGCAGCATGGGCAGGGTAGGCAGCATGGGGAGGGTAGGCAGTGCAGGCACGGCGGGTAGTGAGGGCAGTGCAGGAAGCACAGGCAGTGCAGGCAGGGCGGGCAGGGGAGGCAGTGCGGGCCGTGCTGGCAGGGCAGGCAGCTGCCACCCTGAAGGCCCCCATGGCCCTGTGTAAGTCTTCCACGGAGATGCCTGGTCTATTAAGCGCCTTGGTTACCGTGTAAACAACCTGTCTGGGCCTCTAAAAAGCAGCGACTCCTGCAGCCCGCATAGCTATGGGGTTCAGCGGTGAGGGGAGAGATCTGCAGCGGAAGATATTTAACACAAGGAGAGACTAATTGCACGACGATAATGAAGCAACTGCATAACGGTACCAAAGCAAGACAAAGTATATTAACAAAATCCGGCCGGGCCACGCTCCGAGGTCTAGTAGCCAGGACCATAGCAGAGGCACCATATAAGAGACGTTGTTCTTGAGCTATTTGATGGAAAACACAAACTTACTTATTTACGCCCTGTTTGGTCTGTTTGGATTGGTTTGCATAAAAGCAACAAGTTTAGTAACATGCACAGTCCCTGCAATGCTAGGAGGTAGGCTGAGGCCCATCGATTCTGGGGAGTTAACTAGGAAAGCAAGGTGATTTTGGACCGAATTTTTCAAAGCACCTACAGTAGTGTTTTGAACCATTTCAAGTGTAGCAGAGAGGTTCATGCCAGCCTTCTCCAGCTCAGGAATGCCTAATTGTAGACATAAGGAGCAGAGGAGTTGATGAAAAGTAGTTTACCTTTCTACCAGGGGATTAAAAGCTCCTTGTGGACAACCTAAAAGGGCTTTAGTATAGGTTCCTCCTGCCCGCAGGGGTGGAGGACGACTGGGGACACCAGTGCCACAGAGCCAGGCACTGGAACAGCAGGCCACCACCACACGAACCGTCGTGCCTTGAACCATCACAATGCACCAACTGCTGGGTTTTGAGGAGCCCGAGTTGTTTTAAGCACGTTTGACCCAATTGGACTGTTTGCAAGGGTGAGCTGTCAATGGGTTTCCCAGTGGCGGTCAGTACTCAACCGTGACTTTGTCAATTGTAACGGGTGGAATCGGGACCGATCAATTTTAAGTATTTTTAGTAGCTTGTGCCACCAAATATTCCAAGTGAGGATTCTGTTTCTTTGAAAACGGTGTCATTTGTCATCAGATTCATCCTTACAACTGGACTCTACCTAGAGTTGCAGGGACTCAGCAGAGCCCAGTTGTTGGGAGTTTTGGAACGTGGCAGTCCTCATAATTATTAAAATTACCCTCAGATAAAGCCAAAAGCTTTATCTGTTTGGCTTCCCATGGGGGTCTGCCAATTGTTTAGGTCACATAGCGCTGACCACAGGGTTCATCCCCATTGCGGTCCTCCATCCTCATCCTTGCTCTGGACCACCCCACCCTTCCACCATGCCACTGCTTCGAGTGAAGTAGGAAGTCCACTTTTATTCTTTAAGTGGGAACCAGACTGAATTACTTGTGATGGCAAGATAGCAAACCAAGGGTCCACGTCTGTGACAGCGAGCCCTGTCTCTTATTTAACAGCATGAATCCTTCCTCTTCCACTGAGTTTAAGCAGACCCTACCCCTGAGGTGCCCCAGCCACCGACGTAGCCCATTGCCCAGATCAGAAAACCCTTCCAGGAGGGGTATAAACCCACCATGACCCTTTCCCTTTGGATTTCAAGCAGGGCAAGGGCAGGGTAACCAGCCAACTGCTGGAGGGAGGCAGTAGATAACCCATTAACCTGTTAAGGCACCCTTCAGCATTGTTCCCCTTTTGCAGAAGGGTCCAAGAGTGGGCTTGGCCTTCCCCCACAGCAGCAGACCTGCAGTACAGACTCCATCAACTGTTCCGATTTCAGCCCTTAACAACTGATATAAAGGTTAATGTGCCATGAGATGATCCAAATCTACACTAAAGGTAATCACCAGCTCCTAATCCAGCCCCAACAGCTCATTTCATGGGTTTGAAGCAGGTTTCCACACCTTCTAGCATCACTCTGCGGAGGACATACGAAGAGCACCCAGGAACCCCACTTCTGACTCCAAGCACCAACAGGAGCATCTGGGATTTCTTTCATATTCCAGGACTACCCAAGCAGTCACACACAAAAAAAATGCACACCAAGCCAAGAAAGTAACATTTATTTAATTCTCTACCGCAGCTAGATACAGGTTTACAAATCAACACTGTAAGGTCTTATTTCAGGTAAGACATGCACAAATTGCTGCTCTCACCCACATCCCATGAGCCACCCCTCCAGTATCAGCTTCCCTTGGCATGTCCTCACATTGAATCCCATCTTCCCTGGCAGCTGGATCAAGGGTGCCCCAATGATGGGTGGGGATGTCATTCACCTGGCAAGTCCACATCCACACAGAGCACGTGGCTTCTTTTTCTTATTCCCTTCTTACACCCTGGGCTCCCACCCTTTGAGAGCACCCCAAAGGTATTTCCCTCCTGGAGGGCCAGGCCACCCAGAGCCCTGTCCTTGACTTTGCAGCACCTTTGAGGTGCGTGCATGCCAAATTTACCATAGCTCGATGGCTTGCTCTGCTTTCCTCGTGTGTAGCTCACCCACAGAGGCTCAGCCCCAGGCCCTGCTTCATTGTACTACAAAATTTGGCAGCCACACATAACCCACCATGCAACCAGGTAACAGCTCCTGCCTTTTTCCCCAGCATGAAACATGTACTATGCGAAGGCCACCAAATGCAGTTATCTTCCCCTGCTTCCAGCCCATTCTGATCTGTGGCTCTTTTGATTACACATACTGCATGAACTGAAACTTTGCCATCACCTCAATTTATCATTATTTGGGCTGGTACTCTCAATATACTCACCCTCTGTCCCTAGACACACGGATTCCTTTCTGCCATTAGCATCTCATCACAATCAGTCACCAGTGCCTGCAACGATTTAGAAAAATAAGTTTGTTTCTGCTCTTTCCAAGCCCACATAGCACAAGGCCTCAAGCTAATCAAACATCGTTCACCTCCACTTCACCAAGGACTTCCCCCCGCCTCTTTTAAGAAGATTCAGGAATCAGCCTCTTTCCCCCATCCATCCAGAGTCCAACAAAATCTCAGAAGCTAGGGAACATGCCTAAGCTAAGCTTTGCTGTTAAACAATGCCTATAAAGTCTGCATTGGTATTCAATTACTTTAAGCCGATCCAATTCAGCTTCCATAAGCCACTTAGAAAGAGCTCAAGCTTATGTGAAGTATAAACGATTAAGAGAAACCTGTAACTACGCACAGCCAACAATGTTACATTACTAGCGCAATATTACCTTCCAAATCAGTGCTCCACTCCAAACTTCTCGAGTTTAGAACTAGGGATAGGCAAGAAAAGGCACTGTAAGCGATTGCTCAGGCGTTTCTCCTTTTCCCTTTGCCCCCCCACCAGCCATGCACACCAGCACACGCCTCCCCCCCGGAGCCATTTTGCGTGGCAGAGTTGTTTCCTGCATGGTTTATCTCCTCCGTCACCGCCCGAGGGCTCGGAGAAGCAGTAGGAATATGCAGGCTGCAGACTCGAGGCCCGGCTTGTTCTCCAACGTCGTGGAACGGGACTGTACGTCACAGGCCCGAAGGCCTACGCTCCCATGCGCCACACGGACAGAGCCGAGAGAGAGCGACTTCTCCGGGTATCCACGTTGGGTTTGGGGCGCAAAGGCCCCGCGGCCACCCTCGCCCACAGACCCACCCGCGTTACACACAGCTCACAGCCGTGACCCCGCGGGCGATACTCACGGCGGGAGCGAGCTGGGCGAGGCCGGGCCGGCGTCCGCAAACCCTTAGGGGAAAGAAGGAGAAGGCGATGAGGAGCGGCTGAGGAGAGCGCGGCCCCAGGGCGGCCCCTCAGCAGCGCCAAGCGCCCAGCGAAGGCCACTCGCGGCCTCCCGTTCGCATGGGAAGGAGGACGCGGTGCCCCTACAGCTGCCCGCTGGCAGCGTGGCCCCGCGTGGCTGTGGGGACCCCACGCCACAGCGCGAGGAAGGGGGGAAAGGGAAGGCCGCGGCCCCAGAGCCAAGGAAGGACCGACCTACCTCCACTCGCCGCCTCGAAGAAAGAGAGCGAAGTGTGGCGCGGCGCGGTATTTATAGGGCGGGAGGGGGCGGGGCTAGGGGGCGCATGCGCGCCGAGCGACGGGCGGGGAAAGCGGCGCCTGCGCAGTGGGAGCGGGCACGGAGGTGCGCGGTGGGGGGGCGAATGGCGCATGCGCCCTGGGAAGGCGGGAAAGGCGGGCGCCGCCATGGCCGGGCTGATCGCTGAGGTGCTGAGTTTCCCCCCCCCCCAACCCTCCTTTCCCCTCACCCAGGTATTTGAAAACCACAAAAGCAGTTTAAAAAAAATCCTAAAATACTTTTATTCAATAATTAAAATCTGTTGATGAGGAGACTGATATACAACGCAATGATTTAGTCTACAGGCATATTGTACAGGGGGAAGCTGTGAGGGAAGGCCCCCCACCCGCCATCTCCCGCAGGCTGTGGGGCAATGGCGGCCCAGGTGTTGGCACAGTGCGGAGGCAGAGACAGCACAGCCAGGCCCACCCCAAGCAACAAGGGAGACAGGGTTGTGCACAAGGCAAGTCTTTCTCCATTCCCACACCCTCTTCATCCTGCGACACTCCCTTCTTCACATTAAGTGGTATCTCATATGTGGGTTAGGTGTTGTGCATGATACAGCAGTGGCCAAGACCAGATTTAAAAAAAAAAACAAACCAAAAAACCCACATTCAGGAAGAACCAATGAGATCATTCTCAGAAGAGAAAGAACATCTTTAAGGTCACTTTTTACACCTCTTCTTCCCCTCCCTTCTACCCACGCAGTGAAATTATCAAGTTTCCAGTAGGTTTAGCTGTAAAAATGAGAAAAGGCAAGTTTCACCCTGATTTGGGAGAGTAAAAAACATCTGAGAGGAAGCCACAATAAAGAGAATTGACTACTCTCACAGCTTCCCCAAATTAAAAAGTTTTAAAAAGGCAACAGTCATTTCCTCATTCTGTAATTTGTTAAACAAGCCTAGATATCTCAAGACAAGATCTGTTAACATCACAAGAAGTGTAAGAGAGTGGGGAGGGAATGTTTCATACATTTGTGGTTTTTTTTTTCTTATCGCTCTCTCTTTTTTTTTTTTTTTTTACAAAAAGATGCAGCATATGTTAATATCTACACAATTCCCTTCCAGGACAACAAACCATTGGTCAGTAGTGATTCAGGACATTAACGACATGACAGAGACGCAAGCAAAACCAAAAAGCTATGTCAGTTGTCTGCCAGGTCAGCATCTGCGCAGGGTTCTCTGTACACAGCTAATATACACACATGCTTCCTAGCACATCCACTCTCAGCTTTCCAACACTAGAGCTGCCTTTCCTCCCACCCCTTCCTAGTAAGGAGGAGGAAATGAAGGAGTTGCACCCCCAAAAGGAGTGTGTACAGCTGAGAACAGGGCCTGTCCAGGCTGAGAAAGGGAGCTGGGGAACGAACTGTTCATTCATATGTGCATGGTCTCCTGGCAGGGATGCTGGCGCCGGAGCAGAGGCGTATTGCTGAGCCGCGCGAGGTATAGTGTTCAGTTCCAGCCTGATGGCACTCAAGAGGTGTTTGTTCCAGTGAAATGCTACATTCAGACAGGATTCCCCTTCCCTGGCCGAAAGCCCTTTTCTGGATATGTTTTGAAGGCAAATCTTGGAAGATCCGAGGTTCCACCCTCGCTGTATTGCCTAGGAGAGGGACACAGAGAACTTCCAAGTCCTCTTGGGTCTCTTACTCCCTTCTTGGAAGATTATGGTCGATGGTACCTAAAAGCCAAGTGAAAAATCCAAATGTCATCCTTGGAACTCAGGTTAAATGGTTATCGAGGCACTACAGATGCCCAAAAAGAGTAAACAGTTATCTCCGAACTCTTGGCCCTCAAAAAAGCTGTTAGCAAATGATTTCACCTCTGCCTTAGAAAGCTCTTGTGCTCTGCAAACACTCATCATAGCCACACAGAGCAACTGTTGAGGGGGGAAAGAATCCCTTGGGCCATGATCCACAGGTTCCTTCATGGATAATATCCGAGCTAACTACAAAGGTGTTCTGTGGCCGTGGTGTCTGCTGCACGTGTCTCTAGCCCCAGAAAAGCACATTTCAGGTGCAAGGCCACACTGGTTTCCAATACACCTCAAATCAGCCACTGGTCACTTTGAGTTTCCAGGATCGAAGCACCAGTTTAAGGAAGAACAACCCACTTCATGTCTGCTACTCCTCCAGTCACCCAACACCTCGAAGGCAGAAAGGGACGTTAAATCTCCAACTGCTGTACAGGTCATTTTTGCTCAGGTTTTAACGTTTTGCCTCTCAGCAGAGGCAAAACTGTCCCTGCAGCACAGCTGTCCCAACAAGACTGAAACTCTAAGCAAGTAAAGTTCTCACTCACCTCGTGAACTGCTTGCTGTCCTCATGGACTTCCATTTCACAGCTCTTAAACTCATTCAGCTCCTTCCGGATGGCAGCCTACACAAAGAGGGAGAGATCTTTTTTTATGTCCTGCTAAGGCATACATTATTACACCCTCTCTCCCATGTCAAGTGAGCTCAGGCACGGCAAGAAGGTGCTGTACCTCCAACGCCCCTGCTCAGGCTGATCACCTTTCAGTGGTGAAGAGTTAAGAGCAGTTTTGATAAGCAGGGCTGAGTCCCACAGCTCCTTTGGTAAAGGAAGGAGCTCAGATTGCAGCAGCCAGCCCAGCTTTCCCAGTCCATTCACATTAGGCTGAGTTTAATCTGCCCCACCTCCTCCACACCGAGGGCTGGGCAGTCCCCACATGTGCCCAGATCACTTCTCTCCCAGCTTCTTGCCTAGGCCTGCCTCAGCCTGCAAGGAACTGCACTCCTCTGACCAACGCCCTGCACCTTGCATCTTCTTATATCACTCAAAGCTGAGGCAGAGGCCACACTGGCACGCAGACTGTACCCACTTGGGCTCCACGTCACCGCAGAAGGGGCAGGAAGCAGGGCTGGGTACAGCAGACGTGGGTGAAGGGACACTGGTGGTGCTTGATGGGGTGGCAGAAGGAAAGATGCAGAGGTGAAGCAAAAGAACAGAGCAATTCTCCTTGGCTCACGCCCTTTTGCATGGGACACCCCGATCTATCTCCCCTCCCCACACCTGGGGACAGGGCACTCCCTGTTACCTTGTCAGCTGGTGTTAGCTTTGTCCATGGCTTATCTGCTCGCCGGTCATAGTCTTGAGCATCCGTTACTTCCACATACTCATTAAACCTCAGGATCTTCCTGGCCTGCAGCTCTGCCACTGTAGGCCTTTGGCTAAGCTGAACACCAGCAAGAACAAAGAGAGTTAGTTTGTGCCTTGTCCACAAAAGCAGTTCAGGACTAAGCATCCCAAGCAAAACTAAAACCAATTCTCTCACTGGGCCTGAACCACAGATGCTACTAGATCCTACTCACACCCTGCAAGGGAACAGGCAAACCCTCTTACAGAGAGTGTAATCTCGTTTGGATCACGAGGCCAGGCTAGGGCAGAACCACGGCCACATTGCCAAGGAAAAGGAAGACACTGAGGGGTTTGGGAACAGCCGTTACAAGAATGAGCCCTGCATGACACCCCTAAACCAAGCAAGCCCGTTCCCCGCTTCAGCAATGCCACCACTTATATTTCACACCCACAGGCCCTTGGGAAGTTTTTCCCAGCCATGAGTTAACAACCACGAGTAACTTGGACGTAACAGCTAAAAGCAGCTGTTGCTCTGCTCAGCTTCTCCCACGCTGCTGTTACTTTAGAAATGGATTTTGGGGAGCCTGGTGTGGAAGTCGTGGCCACTGAAGTACTATGTTAAAAGAGCCAGGCCAGCACCAGCAAACCTTTCAAGTGCCAGATGCCAAATTTAGTTCTCATCTAGCTTGTTACACTTGATGCCAGCTCAGATCTGTCACTGACACACATGGCTACGGTGCCAACGGCTCACCGTTGGTGACAGTCCACGTTCCAAAGTCACTGCAGTCAGAGGGCACTGGGGACACTTACACAATAGCCCCGTGACTGCACCCACAGCAAGGTAGCTACGCTGTGCTCATAGCCACCACCATCCCTGACAGCTCTGCCAGATGGCGATCACAGCACGGAGGCCAGCAGTACCTTTCTGGTGAGCCTGCGTTTGATCTCTCGCTTCTCAGCTTGACGGTCAGCTTCATTTTTCGCTGCCAAGGGAAAAAAAAGAAAAAAATTTCCTGTAGGCATCACAGGCTTTGAAAAGTACTTTCTGGACTTGAACAAAGGAGAGTATGAAGCTATATCAGATTATCTACGGATCTGAAAGCTCACTGTGGCCTGTCTGCACTTGTTACAGGCAGAGAGCGCAGTCCAACTCGATACACTTACGCTCACCAAGCACCCCCCAGCTGACAGTGGCAATATGGGCCTTTACACAGCACGGATGAGTCATTCTCTCCAGCCCTCTGTATGTTAAAGATTAATGGCCATATTGTCAAAATACATCCAAGCCGCTTTGCAGATTGCTTCTCCCCAAAGCTATTGTACTAATAGCTTAAAGAGAATAACAGCACAGATAAATATTTTAAATAGAAGCTTCCTGAACTGACATTTCCCTTTCCTCAAGATGTTTATTTAAAACTTTTGCAGAGCAAGGTATGGCCAAGAGAAACACCACTGACTGAGAGCACTGAACTGCTGCTTTTTGGATCATGCAATACAATGCTGTAATGTCTGGACCACAAATAAAAGCCCAGCCCAAACAAAGACACCTTTAACAGTCCTTGCTGTGTAACACCAGAGTCTTAACCAGTTTATATACATTCCCCTGAGATGTCAGGCAGGGGACAGGCAGCCTTTCTATAATATGATGCTTTGAACTGTGTCGCTTGGTACCACTGCTAAGGTCTGATTCTGTCCAGAGCTGGTTTCTGACAGTAACAAAGTACTGGGAAAAATTAGTGGAACTGCTTTACTACAGCGATATAAACCAAAGCACAGTCCTCCGTCACTACATTTCAAGCAGATTCCAGGTCCACCTGGACTACAACATTAAAGGCAAACTTATTTTATTACTTAGGACCACTAGAGAAGCATTACTCACGTTGAAGTATGTTCCTCTGCTCCAGTTCTTCCGCTGTCGGTCTCTGACTCAGTCGCCTAAAGTATGAAAAGTGCATAATGTTTTATCTGGTCACTCATCAGCAGGGGATGAAGGATACAACTGCTTGGTTTCAGCACACTGGAAAGCCTCCTCAACACCCCTCATTCACCAGTGGAGATCACTGCTGCCCTGTTTTGCACTCTCCTGCACTCAAACAGCCGTTCACCCACAGGCACAGGTTTGGAAAGTGCTATGGCCTCTCAAAAGCTCAGAGGCAACTTTGCAGGGAACTCGAGGAGATGGCAAGAGCCTGGACTATCAGCAGCCCCAGCTTAATCCACCACCTAATGCATCAGCACTCAGCCTGCGTCTGTCCACATCTTTATTTTACGTATTTTACGGCAGTAACATTTCTGTAGTCCTTGAGATATTCCCCTCACAGTCCATTCAACATCTGGAAACAGGGGCCTGTCAGGGGATATTGCTCAACTCCAGGAAGAACTTCCAACTGTTACAATTGAGGGGGGAAAAGCAACACTTAGCCTCCCGGCTGTGATCCAGCAGCAGTGTGCAAGAACCCATCATATTCCAGCACAGGCTGCTTAGACGAGGCAACAGCTTTGTCCAATCCCACCCCTTGCACGCTGTGCCAGCGGCTCAATCCCAACGCCCTCCTCCATTCTTTGTACCTGATCAGCGTCGTCCCAATCTGGTGCCGAATTTCGTTCCACTCCTCCTTGCTCTTCCGAGGGAAGACAATCTTCTCCTCCTGCGGCGCGGTTGTGTTCCCCAGCTTTATAGCTAGCGTGTCTTTCCTCTTCACTTTGTTAGCCAGCGTGCCTGTGGGGAGGAAGAGCGACGGGATACGACTGAAGACTGCAGTGCCTGAGCACAGTGATATGAGCCACGTGCCCCTGACAGTTGTGCTCTCCCCCAGAGCTTGCTTTCTAAGCTCTGCACTACAGCTCCAGAGCTAGCCAGAGCTAGGCGCTACAGCAACAGCCAGCATTTCTGCGTGATGCCCACATGCTCACCTAATGCTATCCCACCTGAAGGGGTGGGACAGCACAAGCTGTTGCAGGAGCCATCTGCAACTGGAGGGGGTGCATCACAGCAGATGAGCATACAGGTTTGGCTGTAGAGCCTTTGAAAAATTGAGGAAGAGGACATGTGGTACATCATGAAACCAAGAACCAGCTGCTTTGAAGCACTGTGTGAGCTAGCAATTCGATCCAGATCTCAATACAGCCAGGTATGAGTTCAGCAGAGAAAAAGCCATCTGCAATGTCAAAGCCTTACTGTTATGGCTTTCGTCTTCTTCCTCATCCTCGTCATCTTTGTACAGGATGGGCCCCTCCGAGTCAGAGTCGCTCATCCCTTCATCTCCCTCCTGCTCCTCCGGCAGGACCTGGGGTACCAGTTTTGGGATGACTGTGACAGATGGCACATCTCCAATATACACACGGGGGCCCGCATTCTGCTCCTCTTCCTGGTCATCATCTTCCTCTTCCTCATCGTCTGGACTAACGATAACCACACTATTACATCTTTTAACAGACACCACAGAGGCTGGGGAACACCCCTGAGATCAACACCTTGTTAGCTCTCCTCAGCCTGTAGAAGGCAGGTCTGTGGGTAGCCCAGGAACGAGAGATCAAGAGCCGCCCCACGACCCTGCACCGCTCCCTCTCGCCAAAGTGCAGGGAGCTCTGGCAGAAGAAATGCCAGAGGTAGGTTCTTTGCAGAACCAAACAGCCCTCTCACCCCCCTCCTTTGGGACTTGCAAGTTCAACTCTGTTATAATACAAGACAGTCCTTTTCCCACTTCTGTTTTGCAAAATGAAAGGCTAAAGGAAGGCCACAAATGGATGAAATCCAGGACCTTGTTTTGTCTTGGTGCAATTAAAGACAGGCCAGGCCTGGATTCCTGGCATCAGCCTGTGTTTGTAGTCTGGAACCCATTTCCCTTTGTGAGCAATAAAATCCCAGAACCAGGGTTAATTTCATGGGGAAGAGGCACTGCCCCCCCAGGAGGCTGAAACACAGATTCAGCCACCAGGCAAAATGGTTTATAGGCTGTTGCAAAAAAACAGCAAAGAAACCAGCCCTGCCCACAGCCCTCCTCGCCCTCACAGCCTCGCAGAAGCAGGGAGTACGACAGCAATGTGTCAGAGCCCAGCATGACCCACACCACTGCTGGGTGTTCACCACACATACGTACAGGAGGTACTCACACTTTCAGCATCTCGATGGTGACTGGCAAGGACCTCGTTCTGCCCAGGGTGCCATTGTCTTCTCCAAAGCCATCATTCTCGAAGAGCAGCGAGTGAGCCCTGTGCGACCCCTCAGCAGGTGGGGTGACAGGCAGAGGACTGGCCAGAGCCTGCTGGATACGGATGTGCAATGGGATTTGGGGCAGGCGAGGCAACACGTGAGGTTCGCCAAACCCTTGCTCCGCTGTCCTCTTCGATACTTCCAAGGACCTGAAGTCTTCAGGAGGAGGAAGAGGAGGAGGAGGAGGAGGAGGAGAAGAAGTCTCTTTGGGTAGGTCCAGGGAGCGCGGAGGGTCCAAGACAGGGGTGGAGGCAGGCAAGGGCATGCGCGGAGGTTCAGGGGGTATGTGCGTGGGCAGTGGCGGTGAAGGCGAGGGTGGCGGGTAAGCAGAGGTCATGTGCATCGGTATCAGTGTGGGGCGGTTAGCTGTCACTGTCCTGTCGTTTGGGGGCTTGGAAGCAATGGCTGCCTCTGACGTGTTGTTAGGCAGGAGGCCTCTCTTTGGTGGGAGAGGAGGGGAAGGCTTGGACAAGCCTGTACCACTGTTCATTGCTTGAGAAAGTTCAGCTGAAAATAAAAACCACAAAAGCCACTATATTTAACAGGGCATTTTCCAGATATCCTTCATCAGGCTGGAATAAGCAGGGCAAAGCACTCAGAGCCTTGGACCAAGCAACCTCTGCTGCTTTTCTGCTAGAACATGGTGCCAGAAATAACCGGGTTGCAAGCCTCTAGTTCGCCCTTCCTACAGCACGGTAAGACTTGGGAGAGCAGCCAGAAACAAGGAGGCTGGGAGAGGTCTGTGCATCCTGCTGCTTTGGAGAGAGAGAGAAACAGCACCAGCCCCCAAGTGACAGCAGATGGAGCTCACCCAGATCAGCACACTGCCTCAGCCAAGGAATGCAGGTATGTAGGGCACTTTATGGCTATATTTACAGCATCAGTTTGCAAAGGAATCCGAGACATTCAGGACACCTCAGACTCCAGTTGTGTTAACAGCTCCCTCGCACGTTAAAAAAAAAAACTTTTTGGGAAGTCTTACTCAAAGGCAAAAGTCAGCAGAACTGCAAGCAGCAATGCACTCTCCCCATTTCTATTTACCTGCCAGACCCAGCCCAAGAACACCTTGCTGCCAACAGCTCTGGCCTGTTTCAGGATGAGGTTCTGCTCTATTCCCTCTGCACTTTCTTCCTTAAGCCCCATGTAAGCTTCTCCACAACTACAAAATAACTAGCAAAACTTCAAAAAATATTTAAAGAGCCTTAAGTCTACACAGAGTTTGTCTGCTGGGTGGGAGAGAGGGAGAAATGAAGATGGTGTCACATCATGGAAAATTCCTGCAGCGTGCAATCTCAGGTTCCTAGAACACCCTTTGGTTCCTAGAGAAGAAGTTGCACCAGCGAAGGCTGCTCTTGCTTTAAAAGTTTGTAGCCTTTAACATTCGTACGTCGGTGGCTTCTTGGGCTCGGAAAGGTTTTGGCCACCTGCTTGAAGAGGATCGGATTTACTGCACGTTTCACCTGGAGTGGCTGACGGTCACACAGCGGTGGCCCCAGCACGTTGCTGGGAGGAATCTGCAGTACCAGACACCACAAGAGGGTGCTGCAAGCGGGGAGTGTTGCACTGAGATAAGGCTGCATAACTGGAGAGGTGGGAGCATTTTTGGGATGTTTAGCATTTTCAGACTTTCCCCTTGTAGATTAAGGGCCAGATTGTACAAAACACCGAGTGCCCTCAGCTCCCATCAACTTCAGCCGAGGGGGAATCCAGTATCTCCTCAGCACTGCTTGAAGCCTGGCAGGACCAGGCTCGAGTCACCTTTGGGCAATCGTAGACAGATTTTGAAAGGGACCAAGTAGCTGGCAGAAGGGAGAGGAGACAGAAAAGGACTGGACGCCGCTCAAAGCATCCTCCCACGCCAGCCCGTCTCCCCTCAGTGTGATAAACCCAGTGCAACGACTGTCACCACCTCTTGTGACGTGCCATCACGGCCAGACCTGGTGCTCTAGCACAGGCAACAGTAACTGTGGCTCCTGAAACCTGTCAGTGGCACCAAGCACCAGGGCTGCTGCCAAGCTCCCGGCCAGCAGGACAGCACTGTTTGCCCCGCTTGCTTTTTCAAGCTGATGCTGATTAAGTTCTCACTCCCCAAAAGCAAGCGTTTCCCGAGTCTTATTTTCAGCTACTGCATCAGACACACCAGAACCGCCCAGAGAATGAACATAAGGGAACATCTTCATGAGGGAACAAAGGGGCAATCTGCACATTAACAGTCCTTCCCTGCCTTAGGTTATAATAGCAGCACAAAAGCACACACATGCCCGAATCAGAGCATACATCAAAGACCTGTGGAGAGCTCGTGAGGGCAATTCCACTGCTGCTGTTTATCCACAGCAACAAAACAAGGCTCTCACAGCAATGACTACACGCATGCCGCAGTTACAGCTCCATCGTGCCGGATGCACGTTCCTGCAGAGAGCTGCAAAGCCTCTCTCTGCATCTGCATTCTCATCCAGGAGACAAACGAAGGGCTGGCTGCTCTCCTCTCCTCACAGCCCTGCAGCTGCAGGTGCACCGAGCCCAGCCCTGTATTGTTGGGGAGAGAGGCAGGCGGGGTCTGAACATATGTTTGATAGACTGCTGTCTCCAGCCACATTTTTTGTTCCACAAGTACCTCCTGCAACTAGCACTGGGGCATTTCAAATACCATCTGTGATGTGTGCAAGCAGCTTAAAGAAAACAAGAAAGTATTTCATTGAGTGCTCAGGCATGGTCAGACTAATCAAGCTGGTCTGGCATACAGGAGTGTTTAATATCATATCAAGGTCGCTTGCAAAACCTGCTTGAGCAAGGAGAAGCCCCGAGCAGAACAGACTGATGCAGTTTGTACTGAAAGTAGTGGCCCAGGCTGCTTCAGATGGTAACTTGCACACAATCTAAGCTTCCACCACTGCCTCCCAAACCACACCTGGGTAACACCCTCCAGTTTCTGCGATAACAGTGCAGACCTATTTAATTGATCTTCCCAGGAATCTCCCTCCTGATCTGTACTAGCCTCTGCTAATCCAATCCAATCCAAATATTAGCAGGTGGGCTGGGAAATATGAACAGGTCGTCGACTGGATGGAAGTTGTCTCATTTACTTCAGCAATGTTGCATCTTTAAGACTTCTAAAATTCCCCAAAGAGAGCGGGGACTCATTCAGCTTTAAGAAACTCTCCACAGATCTTCTGCTTAGAAAAGTTACAGAGATAAAGACATTTAATTCTTTAAGTGGGAAGACTCAGCTCAAATTACAGTTGAGCTGATTTATCCATGGGACAAGACTTAAGGACAAGACTAATATGGCAATACTCCAGCCAGAGACCCTAGAGAAGGTGCCTGAGTATAACCAGGGAACTCTGAATTATCCCTGCCAGCTCCTGGCCTCTCTGCACTATGTGGAAACCACATGGCCCAGCAGTGACAACCATAACAGAAATCATTTGGTGTGATGCAGATTTTTTGTTTGGGTTTGTTTTCCTTTGGTTTTGGTTGTGGTTTTTTTTTTTTTGTTTGTTTTTTGTTTTGTTTTTTTTTCCCCTCCAAAGACCAGCTGAAAGCATCAATTCTCACTGACCATAGTCTCAAAGCAAAAACCTCATATACCATCCACCAATCCCAGCTGTCCACAGCTGAATCCCAGCTCTCAGTGAAGCATCAACATTCAAAGACACCATCTTAGCACTGACAGAGAAATGCCTTCCCCTCTCCTTGCACCACCCACACTCCTGCCAAAAGCAGGCAGGGATTCCTTCCTGCAGGTAGCTGCTGGAAACACGCATGTCTGACAGATTGGATGGCTCACGGCAGAAGACGCCAGTAATTACATTGTTCTCAGCACACGTGTGTCCTGGCTAAACACTGGCAGATCTTCTGAGTCCAAACTGGACTGTACTCAGGAAAGATGGTCAGACATTCATGATACAACATTTGCTGCATCATGCTAAAAATCTTCCCTTATGAAGGGAAGAGACTCTCAGAGCAAGGGCTCCCGAACATCCCAGGGTACAAAAAAACCACCTCTCGGAGGGCACTTACCTATTACCGAGTTGCTATTTCTGTTGACAGGTTTGGGAGGAGGGATGGGAGGCTGTTTGGCAGGAGCTGTGCTGGTTGTACTCGTGGGAGCAGTAGTGTTGGCACTGACAAGAGCAGGGGGCAGAGTCCTGGGGGCTGGGGAAGGGGCAACTGTGGAATTGACTGTCTTTGCCACAACTGGGGCTGTGGTGGAGGGTGCAGTTTTTGCAGTGCTGTTGGCAGGCGTTGGATCCTTCGCCTGCGCTTCATTTGCCTCCTGGGAAGTGGAGGGAGGTCTTTTTGGAGGAAGCACAGGCTGTCTGGAAACATACGGCTCCTGAGGTGGTTCCAGTTCGGGCCCCAAGTGGCTGTTGGATGAGCCTGCGAAGTGAGACACCTCGGTTTAAGAGACTGGAGGGCCCAGAGTGCGGTGGGAAGGATCAGATGAGAATTCAAAACTGGTCTGGAGAGAATCTGAAGCAACCGATTTTGTACACATCTGGTTTCTTACCCTGCTTTTTCTTTGGTTCCTCAGCTGGAACAGGCTTCCTAAGGCTGGATGGCTTTATGGCCTCCTCCTCCTGGCTGGCCAGGTTACAAACCCCAGGACCACCGATTGGGACTGTGTGGCCATTCTTTAGTGCAGGTGGGTTCAGCTTCTCTGGTTCTTCACCATCTGCAAGGGGATGGGAGGGGAGAGAAGCAAAACAGAAAACACTCAGAAAGCATGAGACAGAGGAGACATGGCTGAGCTGACTGAACTGCCAAGGATCTGCATCAACTTCTCTCTGGCTTCTGAAACAGCTGGTCTTCAGTCTACCTGCTGCAGGGGAGAGCACAGCAACATGGACTAGCTGAAGCTGAGCGCCCTTGATTTCATTATCAACAAGCAAAACAGTACAGCACTGTATCCCATCAAGCACTTTGCTTCAGCAGCCTCTTAGTCTACCACCTTGTTTAGAAAGAATGCTACTGCATTTAAGACTAGTATGCCTAATGCTGTCTTACAACCCAAGGAAGTTGCAATCGTAGTTAAAAACCTCCAGCAGCTTCTGCGTCTACCCACCATTACAGAGCATTCACAAATTCTCTGTTGCAATACAAAATCGAACGCTAGCCAAGTAATCTACTGGACATGCAACAATAGATTTTGATAAAGTCTTAAAATGAGTTGAAGCACCTCTATTTTCCTCTGTTTCTACCCTGGATTTGGCACAAAAATCACTGCTCTACCCAGAACATCCCACAGCAAGGCATATTTCCTCACTTTTTTACCTTTGTTTTCATCAGGTGTAATGATACATCTCCAGAATCTGATGTAGATCATCTTGGCTATGTCTGCTTCTACAGATAGAGTTTCCCAAATGTTAGAAGACCTCTTTTGGAAAAACAACCCTATCCTCTTTTCAGCCCACACTTTTGAGAGCACTTTAAAGCCCTAGTCACAATGAGGAAACACTCAACCATCCTCTGCCTCTGTAATTGCCCTGACAGGACAAACTCTTCATAATATTATTCCCAAAGATCATACTTAGCATCCACTCTACTGGGGCACTGCCTATTTTGACTGCTTTCCAGATCAAGAAAACTTGAATAGATACATCACTAATTTGATTAAAAATCTGTAGCATTTTCAGGCTACCATCTCTCAAGCAGCTACAGTGTGTGGCATCATGCCTCCCCCAGGATGTCAGACCCCAGCATGCTCTGTTGCTCTGATTTTTGATGATTTATGCCACTGCCCTCTTCACCTCTCCTCTCCCTGCCAAGGTATTACCTCCCCTTCCCTTACCTGGTGTTATTCAGAAGCTGAAAGCAAAGATGCCAAGAGGCCAAAAGCTCCCAAGGCTCTCTTTTCTGCAAAAATATAGCCTTGTTTCCTGACAGGAGATGGAAGACAGCTCTGCCTCACTTGCTTAGCTGCCTTTCCCTGAAATGCAGGAAATACAGACAGCAACAAGAGGGAGTTTCCTCCCCAGCCAGGGCTGAAACTCAAGAGATGAGCTGGAGCTTTTTATAGCAGCAATTGCCTCTGGCCAGCTGAAGTTTTCAGCAAGGGAGACAGGAACAGTATGATCTAGGTTCCCTTACCATTCAAACCCTGCATGCCTTTCTCTGGCAGGGAGCTGCAGCACATGCAGAACACTCCTGATGGCCTTCTGACACCACCTTACTCTCAACTTCAGTTCCAGTGACCTTCTTCAAGGCCAAGACAGTCCAATGCTATCTTCTTTCCTTACTGTGAGCCCAGCAGAACCTGCTAACCGCCAGCCCAGAGAGCAGCAGGGTCTCGCCTCCCAGCAGCACCAGGTTTGAAAACCTCCACTATACCTCTTCCCTACCTCCTCACTCATTTGTCTCAAAGGATTTCCAGCATTTTTTTTCTCTTAAGAACTTGCCTAAGAAAATTAACTGACCTTGTAAGAGCAGGTGTTAAAATTGCAAGCAAATATGATAAACTATCACCACCATCTTATGACTGCCCAAGTGTCTTAAACTCACAGAAGGGATTAAGATAATGCGCTTTCTAATCTAACCCTCCTGACAATGCTGACTGCTCCCTCATACCTTGGATTTGCGCTTTGTCCAGACTATAGCCATCTTCTGTTTAAGCCAGATCAGATGACTCAAAGCACAGAATAATTCCATCTCTTAGCCACGCTTCTGTTACACCCTTATAGTTTGGAAGAGCTCTCCTCTGTCATCTCTAGTTGGAAGTTTGTTACGCAAAGCCTTTGATCTCTCTTCCACAGTTTCATCCCGTGACCTCATACACTTCTGTACCCCAGTGAACTCTTCCTCCAGCCCAGCATTTACACCCTCGAGTAGTTGTAGATGGCTTTCATTACAGTGTAGCTGCAAACAACCATGTTAAGGCTTTTCCTCTCGGTTTTGCTTTCAGTGGTTTGGTCTGAAAACCACTTTTTCACCTCCACTTTTCCACTTTGCATCTTTCTTAGAAGAACCCTGAAATTTGCATTAGGTTAAGGCTGCCTCTGCAGTACATCTTTTGAGGTGCAATTATACATTGCTCAAGCCAAAGACCAGGCTGCCACCCTGACAGGTGGCATAAGTTCCTGCCCCCTCCCTTGTACCCACATCACCCAACACACAGCCAGGTGACTAGAAGGTGACCTGATCTGCCTGAAGAGTTATTTTAGTAGGATGGCCCCAACTCAGAGACAGAGATGACAGAAAAGGGGTTGAGGCTTCTTCGACAGCAGGGCAAGCTTCAGTAAGCTTAGCCGTGACTAACTATGACATCATACCATGAAGCATCTCAGCTATAATGTTTTGAAGAAATGCCCCTACCCAGGTAGCTAAAAGTCATCAGCTGGTTTCTTTTTCCAAGCCTAAAGCCTTTGAACCTGAGCTCCGAGCGGTTCCAGTGCAGTCTGGAGCGTGATCAGAAAAAGCCGGAGATGGTGAGCGCAAGTGGGATGGAGGAGCTTAGCAGGACAAGACAAGGCAGCTAGAGCGGGACACGTACGAGAGGCACAGGATAGGAAGTGACACAGAGAACACCCCTTCCCTACTCGCTGGCAGCAGACAGGAAGATGTCCAAGATGGGCATTGCACTTTCTTAGCAACATCTTCCTAACTGAACAGCCTGCCTTCCTTGCCAGGTGCAAAAGTCAGATGAGAGAGCGAATTGAAAAGAGCAAGACAGACAGGAACCACATTAGCAAAAAGCCATCAAATTTGTCTCCCGAAAAAGAATGGCTGCAAGGGCAAGGTTTTGCTAGAGGAAGATCAGCTACACAGAACACAGACAGGAAGAGAAGTTCATTTGCAGACTCACCCTGCTCAGGGTCTTCCAACAGAACCCCTCTTTTTACCAGCTCCTCTCTTGGCTTTCGCATAGAAATCTTTCGTTCTAAAACTGATATTAAATTGAAAAAAAGCACTCAGAAAACAGGGTAAGCTAGAAATTAAAGAAGATACTTTTTTTTAAAGGGATCCTCTGGAGGAAATAAAAGGGCTTCAAATGTCACTGTTTTTGCATGGATTAAGAGGAGGGAGGAGGTACTGCATGTTCAGGCCTGCACTTCATACTTGATTGGTGATCATGGACCCTCCCTCCCCACAGCTGCTTGGGGAGGTTCTTTGCAAGAAACGAATTTGTCTGAAACTACTCCTCCATGGCAAGGTGTTTCTGGAGAGGTTGCAGGTGCCAGCCCATCACCAAAGTCACATTTAAGTTCTTGCGCGTGCCAGCACTCAGGCTTGTGACAGCAAGCCCTCATCACTAGCCAGATGGCTAACAGCAGGTTTCCCAAGAGGAAGAAGGGACTCCCACCCACCCTGATTACCTTCCGAAGTCTCCTTAAATTTGTCACTGCTTTTCTTTTTCCTCCACTTCCAGGGTTTGAAGATCTTGCCAAAGCTTGAGAACTTGCTTTTCCGCTTTGTAGGAGGTGTGGTGTCACCCGATTCCAAAACGTCTACCCCCATGCCGGCATCAGTTGGGGGGTGATCCACCTCTTCAGCTGCATGGAAAAGAATAAGAAGTTACCTTTGTGCTGCAGATAAAAGCTGCCATCTCCCACCGGCCTGCCCTTTGCACACTGGGGAACAGTGATGCACGCTCATGCAAAGAAGGTAGCAAGACTCCATGCCTTCAGGTAACCCGTCAGCATTTCACATTAGCTTGGGGAGACAAGAGTGGGGTTTCCAATGTTAACAGTGCAAAGGGTAACCGATAGGCTTTCTAATGAAACAAGGATTAGTTTAAATTTGCAGCATCACAGCTTCGCCCAAGGAACACAAATCTCTTTGCTGCAGTTTCTCATCTTCAGTTGGAAGCAACTGGTGCTAGACACAAGTAACTACATGAATACAAACACCTTCCAGACTGCAGAGCTGACTTTCATGACTATCTACACACATTGAAATTACCAGACCCATTACAACTGCTGTATGTGCTAGAACTTAGCCTCTCTGATTTCTCCCTCTATAAATAAGGCCAGCAACACTGGCCAAGAGCAACAACTACACAGGAAAGCAACACAATACAGGCCTGTGCTCCACCTACTGTACTCGAAGTCTCTGGAGAGCAACACAAGAAGGACATGGAGGCGGGAAGGGACACACAAAAAAACCCCCAACTCGCTGCAACAGAAAAGCTCAAGAAGAAACAACGTGCAAAGCAGAACCAGAGCACGAAACACTAAGCTGGTGACTGTCAATTCTGGCTTGCCTGCTGTTGCTGTTTTCTGGGTATTTGATGAAGCATAAGGGAACACTAATGATCAGCAGAATCTAGCAATGCCTGCAAAAAAAAAATAAAAATCAGAGTGCACACAACCTAAGTGAAGCCAGCTGGTGGCCTGCTTCATGGTCTTGATTTACAGGCAGAGAATCCCTTGGCTTCAGCACTGCCAGAGACAGGAGCACCCAAGCTGCGTTGCAGAAATCCGTGAAAACACGCAATATCAAGAACAGAGCCTCTAGACTTCCTAGAGTCCTACGATGCAGTCCTGCCAAACACCGCATACCGCAGGCTGAGGTGCCGTGTTACAAATTACACTTGCGTGTCTTATTTTGGAGCCTCTAAGTCAAATGTTCTGGAGTTTGCGAGCCTTCTGGGATCACAAAAGACCTTTTAGTCAACTTCAGACAAGCCTGTATGACGTGCCTGCAGAAAAGACAATACCCCCTAGGCCGTGCAGAAAGTTCAGCCAAGAATCCCATCTCCTGAGGCTAAGAGATTGGGAAAGGAATTTTAGGGGAAAGCCATTTTGCACACAGGACAAAGAGCTAACAACTTTATCTGCTATATCCTACAAATATCCACCAAGGATACAGACCCAGATGTGAAAAAGCAGATTCCTGTCAACATGGGGAAGAGCAGATTCAGGACAGGGAGAGGAAAAAAAACCAAACCCAGGGGAAAAAAAAATGAACACAACAAAAAACCCAAAACCGAGTTGTTTAATGGAGCTCTACCTGCAGCCCCTGTAGTGCTTCCTAGCATGAGATTTCAGACCCCAGGAAGCATCAAGCACGGGGAGCCCCAGCCACAGGCTCCCAAGCAGCGTCAGGCTGGCTGCGCTGGGGACAGGCTGTCACTGTGCAACACTGCAGGACAGACGGACCCCAATTTTTCAGTCTGAGCACAAATGAAATGTAAGATCACTGAATAATAGGGAGGAGAAGAGCAACAGAGACCATGCCAGCAGCACGAGGGAAACCAGAGAGTATTTCAGTAGGAGGATCTAGATCACATGTGAGAACCACAGTCTTTAACCAAATGATGGAGGAAGAAGAAAACCAGCCCAGGACTCCAGTTTACAGAGAGGCTGGAGTGGCAAGAAGTGCCACTGTGCTAACCAGCAGCTAAAAAAAGCTTTTCAAAGCTAATTGCGGCCATTTCAGACTTTACCTAAAATGCATGACCCTTCCAGATCTGTACAGGTTTCTCTCCTCTCACCCACAGAACTCCAGATTTCACACAGAGATGGTTGATGGGGTTTTTTTTCTATTTGGCTGTTGGTTGTATTTTTTTTTTTAAATCAGCTCCCTAACAGAATGCTCACTCAGAACCAGTGAAAAGCTGATGCCAGCCAACATTTATTTGAAAAAGCAAGATCAATTCAGGATCTGAGCTGCTTCTTAAAAAAAATATCTGGCTTCATAACAGGAGAGAAATTGGGTGGAAAGTAACATACAAAATGTCAGCACTGATCTGTGATTTTCTGTGGCTCTATTCTGTGATTTTTCTGCCGGGAGGGAGGGAGGGAGGGTAGAAGTGGGGACAAAAAAAAAGGCATTTCAAGCTCCCAGAAACCCAAGAGGAATTGTCTGGATGTTTAGAGGCACTTCTTCAGAGACTAGAACATTAGCCCTGGAGTTGTACATGTAATTTTAAAAAGCAGTATTCACTTTGTTCAATAGAGTGTTCCCAAAGTTTACCAGGCAGGCAAGACCGCTTGCCAGGCACAAGCTGTGGGCTGAATGTGGATCCCAAGTGCCACACAATGGCAATTCCCTCACCTTTCCAAGGAGCAGTAGCAGTGCTGAAGGCAGTCGTACCAAGCTCACTTTGTATATATCCTCCCCTGAATTGCTCTTAGGAATGTAACTTATGTGCTGTCTGCCACCCAAGGCGTCAGAGTGCTGCACTAAGCAAAATAAGTTATTAAAAGAAAACTCAACCATCAGGTCCACGGATTAATGACCGGAGACCTCAGCAAGCTGCGATGTCTCCATTTCCAATTAGAGGGAGAACGACAAGCATTCCCCCGCCACAGTCACCTCCGAGCAGCTAGGGAGGAACAGTGGGCATGAAAGGATGAGCCGAAACTGCAGGAGACACATGATATCCCCAGAGCAGGAGCAGCTAAAAGCAGGGAGGGTGGGGGAGAGCCCACATGCAGGTTTTACTCCAGGCGGAAGAACCTCTTTCAGCAACTTCTGCAGTCCAGGTCTGGCTGTCAAGTCAAATACCATCTCAGGGTGGAGTTTCACACCAGGTGCCTGACTGCCATTAATTGCAAACACACAGGTTAATACAAAAGATAGGTTTCACAATGACATTCAGCATCAATAGCTAATAACTCAGCTCTTGCCTCTCTGCCATGCCACTCCATCAGCCATGCTGTCAACTGCTTGTAGGCTTGTGCCGTGCATCAGGTCTTGTCCAACACGAAAACACTCGCTTTCACTGTTTTATAATCAGTTCCGTGTCTAAAAACAGCCACACAAGAGGGGTAGACAGGCATACCATGTACCCCTTCATAGTCTACAACCACAGTCCAAATCATTTTCACCAGCCCTTTTGCTCTGTGTAGAATAAAACTCGATACACGTTACTAAACAGTGTGAACATCCCGAGACCACTACAGCCCACCGGGCAATTCCAATGCCATGAAAGCAATTTCCCTGCCCGATACAAAATGATTCATTCTGTCCAGTTCTGCAGCACAGGCTGCCCAGGAGAGCTTGTAATGCCCTTCCGCAGCACTCTTCCTTTTACCATCCATAATTACCACACAGACATAGACATTTAAAACAGTCTGTTGTGATGCAATTATGAATTACATTTACTGCTAATTAGCGGGTGGATCAGCAGCTGTAGGTGTGCTTTACTGATCTGTATTTTAAATAACCTCATTGTTCAGTGATTGTTCACATTAGATAGTGCTCATACTCCCTCAGAAAGGGACCTTCCCTTCCATTCAGAGCCCATTTCCAGCTCAAACTTCCACAAAATGGTGCAGAGAGGACATTTCTTGCCCAAGCTGCCTTCATTGTGAAGGGAGCCTCAGGGTGGATTCTCTGTGCCTCCCCTTGCTCTGCTCTACAAGGTAAAGGAAGGAGGGTCCCTAAACTGCTTTGCAATGCAAGGCAGAAACCCCTCCCTATCTGAGTCATGCACTGGGAAACTGCTAAGGAACAGCTTGGTGCTTGGGGAAAGAAGCGGGGCAAAGAAAAAGACAAACTGCACTTTAAGCGAAGGGTGAGAAGCATCAGGAAGCTGATGCCCTCACCCAACCCAGCCCTCGCTCAGCACCACAGCTGTGCACCTGCACGGCAAGTCTGGGTCCAAGAGACCAGCCTCAGCTTCTGCGCTGCAGTCCCAGGCTGGAAAACCCATTTAAAATTTATGAAAAAGGTTAAATGAGGTCATGCAGGTGAACCCAGGGGAGTCCTCATTAGAAGCTTTCCAATAAGCAGGTCCCTAAACGCCCCATGCCAAAGCACAACCTTTTTTAACCTTTTTATAAGAACTACACAAAGTACCCACTTCAGAAAAGTGAGTCTGAAGCAGGGAGAGCCCCACAGAGCCCGCCCTGACACCAGCACGCCATGCCTAACGCACTGCCCCGCAACACGGCCCCGGCTGAGAAAAATCTCCAGAATAAAACATCTACTGCAAGTTCTGCACATTGTCCCAGGCAAGCATGGGTGCTTCTCCTCGAGACGTCCTGGAGCACCCAACCTGCCATGCCACGGAGAGACCCCCAGGACCCAGCTGGGAGCGGTGCCCTGGCTGCTATCTCCCACCTTCCCTACCAGAGCCTGCTGCCATTTCAGACGTCCTCTCTAAAACACTTACCATGCCCAAATCCTGTTCCATCAAAACAAGCAGGTGAATTTGAGCTGTTTAAACAGCAGATTTGTGTTAACCCAAAATGTTTAGACTGAAATAGTCTAGGGAAACATCACAAAACTGGCACAGCCTAGAGACACAAGAAGGCAGAAAGCTCCAGCAGTGCCAAGCAGCTAGGGATGCTAGGGATGCAATTCTCCATCAGTACGCCTGACCAGCTGGTCTATCAAACCCTCCCCCTGCAGACTGCTACACATATTTACACCCAAGTCTTTGCCATTAAAATGCAGGCGGAAAAAAGCTCTTCTCCCGCTGCACCTCATGTTAGGTGCAAACTGTTGTGCAAGAACATGGGTGGTGTGGAGCTACTGCTGTAATGTTTCTTTCCAGAGAAGAGAAACCATTTCAGTGGAAGAAGCTGCAGACTCGCAGTCGGTCTCCAAGCTCATCACGCAGTCAGCAAATGGCTGCAGTGCTGCACATGTCATCTGGTCCCAAAGCTTTTGTCAGGCTTGGGGCAGCCATTCCCTTTAAAGACGGTAAAGCTTTCCCTTCTATCACTACTCTCAATGGGTCAAACCAGCAGAGCCAGGATTCATGGGGTCAATTAAAAATACCACACGTGTTCATCCCATTGCCATGCACACGGGACATTCACAACAGCAAGCGGCTATCTAGCTGACCTTTAGGAAATACCAACATATAAATGTAATGGTTTAATGGTCACACCGTGGTCTAAGGGAGGAAAAGCCATTACGTGAGCAAATATAGTTAACCCCCATCTTCAGAGATGAAGTCCCAGAATACCCTTTCATGCAGCAAAGCACTACCAGCCTAGCAAAAGGCACAGTAGAGACTTCAGGTACCAACATGAATAAACAAAAAGCCTTTCCTTCATTAAGGACCATCTCTCATAGGGAAGATACCTGCAACAGTACACAAGATAGGGGCACCTCTGATGCACATTATTAAAGAAAAATTAAACCCAAGCTGCATCGAGCGTAAGTCATTGCAGAATTAGTCCTGGCGTATTTTTTAAACCATTTTAACTCAGGCCACACACCATCAAAAGCCAGCATGGCTATGGAGAAGTTTATTTTGTTTAACTGGCACACCATTACATAAGCCAAAAAATCACTTCAAGATCCAAGTTACAGACCCTGACAAAGCAAGGCTGAAGGCTATGAAGAAATCAAAGAATTGCATCCCAGATGCTGACAATTCGTATTATATTGCTATATGCCTGGGAGGGAAACTACCAATTTCCAGTGTTCATGAAGAAAATGGCACAATCCTTTAAGGAGGAAGGGTCAGTGAGCCCCAGGACAGGACTGCAGACTGAAGCTGTTAGGAAAAGACTGAGAACATGCTGCTTTTCTCCCTGAATACCTTTGCAGACATCCAAGAGTTGGTGGAGCAGACTTTAGCTCCAAAAGAGGATGCATCTTGCCACTGCCTACACTACAGCAGTCTCTTTACTCCAGTCCTTCTCAGAGATGTTAAGATCTGTTAAATTCTATATTCATTAAGAGACATCCTTGCAAAGGAAACAAGAAAGCATCAGTATTTTGCATTGTAACAGGACTTGCATAGTGTGTAAATCATGAGCTTGAGCCACACACTTTCCATCTGCAAACCATAGTTCACCCAGAACCTGATCCACCTCTTATCATAGTAGTTACTACAGGATTTCCACAGATCCCAGGAGTTTCTGTTCACAAGGAGCTCACCAGGCATTTCTGTCTCACAGTCATAGCCTCAAGGCTCACAGACAGACAGAACTGCAGCAGCGAGACTATGCTACAGCAAAAGACAGTATAAACGCTTAGCTGAGAGCTAAAAAGCACTCAGACAAATCAGGCACTTCAATGTCACGAAGCAACTCTGAACACTTTAGCTTAATCGCCTCTATTTTCCTAAGTTACATGTGCACCTGAAATTCTGCTACCACAAGCCCAAAAGATGCATCAGGAACTTCTGCTGAGAATGTGACAGCTCATTAATACACCTAGCATCACCATCCCTTCAGGAGCAGGTTTTGCAGTACAGCCTGGACCTAAGGCTACAGCGGGACCGATTGCCTCGCAACATCGAGCCTGCGCGGGATCCTCACTGGCACACACCGTGGGACCGCAACAAACCCTCCTGTTGCCAAAACAGTGTTGATGCACAGGCTGGAGAATAATTCAGCTCCCTCGTCTCAGCTTTGTTGTGCCGGACAGAGCAGTTAAGAATTCAAAAAGCTTTCAAGCAAACAGCTACAACCCAAAAAACAAACAGACTCTTTTGCGGGAAATGCTGTTAAGGTTAAAGTATCAAAAAAGCACTTTAGGTAAATGTTTCCAGCTTCCTATAACAGCTTTAAAAACTTCATGTGTGTTTCCTGAATGGTCCAGGGAAGATGTGAATCCTGACATTAAAGCAATAAAAGGCTGTGGTCACAAAACAGCTTCAAACAGTCCTAGCCCTTGGCTTCCCTGTCTTTTGTACGTTTCTAATAACCATAACCTTCACAAGACTTTTCAGCAGCATCCTGTCAAAGTTAATGCAAGAACCATCTCTTCAAGTTCACAATTTATTCAGTAGGCACTACGCAAGCTGTGCCATGAAAAAAGATTCCAGATAGCAAATGACCATTTGTGGAAACACCAGGTCTGCTGGCCTCCAGCCTCCGGCAAAGGACAGTGTCATTACACCAAGTGAGCCCACTCCCCTGAAAATCACAACCGTCTCTGGAGCTTGATGAGAGAAAGAGCCCAAGACTGAACCGGTCAGCTTCTAACGGTGCGTAAATCCAAGGAGAAGATGCTGTTATCTCCATCGACAGCACGAAGACAACTGAAGTTTTGCTTCTCCCTTTCACTCTCTCAATACCACTTATATTTAGCAGCTCTTGAACAAGACTAGCTGGATTGAACTGGGGGTGGGGAAGAGAGAATCACTGGTTTTATGTGAGCCCTAAAAATACTTGGTAGGTTCAAAGTTGTAAAAGTGAAAAAGAATGAAAAAATCTGTATCTCAGGGAGCTCTTCATGTGCAAACGTCAAGTGTTTCTCTAAAAATCAGGTAATTCCACTTTACAGATGAGAATAAGCAACTCAGCTGACAGTGAGTTGGTACGAGATAAAAGGGAACGGCATGATGCATAAAGTCTCCTCTTATAGTCAGTGCGTGGCAGTCCCAGAGCTGGGAACAGCACCTAAGACAGAGACCTGGAAATAACACTGACCTACACACAGCGTTCTGGAAGCAGGGCTACTTCCAGGACTTAAAGCAAGGTTGTGCCTGCTACAGCCTGCCAGTTATTCAGACACCTTGCAGAGTGGAGAGAGAAAACAAGCAGGAAGATGACTGCCAAGCTCCTTCTCCCCCCAAAACTACTACAGCTGCCCCAAAAAGCTCAGTGTCATCACACACAAGGAGGCAATTCTGGACAGCTTTGATCCGGGCAGACTATCAGGGCTGGCTCCTACCCTGCTCAGGTGAATTTTGCTGCTGTCCAAGCTCTTTGCAAAGCTAGTGTCCCTGAACCTGGCCATGCAAGACAGAGGCTACCCCTAAAAACTGCAGCTCAGAGCCTGTCCGAAGATCGGCAGAACATGTTGCACAGCAATTGCATGTGACATGAGTAAGAGAAAGGAAGGAAATGGAGTTATTTCTCTGGCTTCTCCTCCCAGCTCCCGAGCTGGGCACAGGTTACACAAGCCCCGCATTCCACTTCTCCCGACTCCTCCGTTTCACCTGCAATCCTGCCCTGCCACAGCCCCAAAGTTTCTCCCTTGCCCTCCATTACTCACCAAAAGCAGCTGGATTTACCGGTCTCGAGAAGTGTGGCTGCCCCATTAGATTCTTTTCTAAGCAGCTCTCGGGAGGAGGCGGGAGAGGGAGAGAGGAAAAAAAGTCTACCCTGAGAGAGCACTTTAGTCCTTTAAAATTATAAATCCACGCTTCGGACTGGGAAAGAGCCTGGCGAGCGAGGTGGCTGCCAACTCTCAGGCAACGGCACGGGTGTCCGCCGGTCCAGCGCAGGTCCAGTTCTCCCCGTACCCCATGGCCAGGCACTTGATTCTCATAAATAGGCGTCCGTGCCAGCTCCCTTCACACAGGAATGCCTGTCATTCCAGAGCCGAGCTGGCTAGGGCCAAAGCTCAGGAAGGGGAGGAGACAGCCAGGCACGCTCCAGCCACTTAGCTGCTAATCCAAATCATCAACACCCCTCGCTCCTTCCTCACATCAAGTTTAGCAAGAAGAGAGAAAAGCTGGGAGCGAGAAGAGAGGGAGACCACGGAGTTTTAGCTCATGGAAAGGCTTGGAGAAACCACGCATGCCAATACACAGAGGGGTTTCACCTCCCAAAATGGATCAAAGAGGTAATAGCGTACCTGAGCCTGCAAAATACAAACCAAGGCAGTGATGAATGAGAAAGCGCGGTATTCTAACTGTTGTAGGAGCTGCACTATCCTGAGAGTAAAGGAATTTCAAAGAGTGCCTGAGCTGATATGCTTCTGGCCAGACATATAAAAATACAATTTCGTAGCAATTCCTCTCTACGCTGAAGTTACTAGAGGAGCAGGGAGCATGTCTTCTTGTCTAATTTAAATTTAACAAAGGAAAATTTAAATTTATCAAGGGAAGTAAAAGTTTACTTTTTATTTCGTGTGTCACATCTTGGTGGTTAAGGTAACAAACATCCCCCTTAACATTTGCATCACAATAAGAAAGCTCTCCAGAGTTTAAATATGTCCACTTGGATTCTTTAATTTTTTACCAAAATTTGAGTTAGGACTTAAGTGAACCTACAGATCATTTCCAGCCCCCATGCATCACACCACAGAGGAGTGGGAAAACCTTTAAACATCCTGAAGCTTAATCTTAACTCAGGGGAAATGGAAAAACAATTTTCAAAAACATACAGGAATTCACTGCAGCATCACACCAGTGACTCATCAGGAACTTGAACCCATCTGACACATCCAGGTTTGTTCACTGTAGGAAGGGCTGTAGGAAAAAGCCATTTTAAACACACCAAGATTTGCAACAGCCCTCAAGGTCCCCGTCCTTGTCAGGCCAGCAGCCACAGTACCTCGGTATCACCGAACATTACTCAGGCAGCCAGGAAGAGTTCAGGACAAGCTCACTACTGCAGCAGTCCCAACAGTAAAAAAAAAATCTTGTATTCTTGGAAACAACAAAATCCAAGATTGTCAATTTGGGCTGGTGCAGCTGGGAACGATCAATGCTGCACATCAGAACGGACACCCAAAGCGAAGGCCTGCTTCATGGCAGCAGATATCGCCATTCACAACCGCATGTTGCAGTGGGAGGCAGCTTTGCAGCCAACGCACCCCAGAAAAGGGAAAGGGGATAGTTCTGAAATCTAATAAAACTCCACCTAAGCCACAAACACACCTGGAAGATGTTGATGCTCTTTGGTTCCTCCACAAACATACTAGACATGCCATCGGACAACTTGCAAATCAATTCCTCTCTCCCGAGGCACAGCCATAAAAACATGGGAGGAAGCAGGACACCTCTACACCTTCACCTGCACCAGCACCCCGCTTGCCTTAACCCCTGCCTGCTGAGCAGATGACCACCATCCCCATGGACAGCAGGAGCACGGTGGCAGGAGCAGGTGGAGGAGCAAGGGATCAATAGACACATGGAGGCGGAGGAGCAAATAGCACTCTCCTCCATCGTGCAGAACACATGGACGTTCCTGAAAGCGTCTCTCTTCTCAGCCTCCCACCACCAGACATCTCTGTGCTCGGAAGAGGAGCATGCGTTTCTTTCTGGTCAGCCACAGCAGTCGCTCTTCCAAGTACTTTTGATTTTCATTGTGGGCAATTAACCTACTGATTCACAGGCATGCTCCACCTCATTTAAGACTCTCTGCTTTGAAACAAAGAAAAAGCCATTTTAAAGCCATTTAAATATGCTGCCATCTGGCAGGGACCCACAAAGTTCAGAGATAGAGGCTGGAAGACTTCTCCAAGTCTGTAAATCAGCTGTCCAGCTTGGAAAGAGGTCTGGAAAAAATCTCCCTGCATCTGAGAATGCTACAGAACCCTAAACACTGCATCTACACTTGCCTGACTTACAAGGAGATTAAAGCCATTGCATTTTATATTGCATTTGCTGTGAATTAAGCGTGCACAAAGCTCTGCTGCAGAACAGATGACGCATGGTGGGCTGTTAAAGCACAGCAGCACAATCATATGCCTGACCCCTTATTTCTGTGTTAGTAAAACATGAAACATTAGCTTAAATTTCCATGAAAGAGATTTAAACTAATGCATTTAAATTCACAGCGGCTGCAGTCCAAGGGCACGCACAACAGTTACTCAGGCTCTGGTGCCGCACATAACTCACTAGGCTGTGAAAAGACAATCATGCAGTAAAGCCCTTTCACATTTCTGTATCGTTGATCAGGCCTTAGGAACCATCACAAAGAGAACAACAAGACTATTTGGCAAAGGCATTTGTAATAAAGTTTGTACCAGAAGTGTTAATATTTGCCTCCGAAACACAGGTCTGCGGTGCTGAAGGAGCAAAGAGATACAAATCTGCACTTTTAATTGCTACTGGGTTTGGACTTCAAACATCCTTTACAAGCATCAGCCACAACTCTCCCCTCTTTGGGGTAGAAAGAACAAAAACCCCACCAGAAGAGGGATAACAAAACACAGAGGACAGCAGAAATCCACACCAAAAGTAACACCAACAACATTATTTTTAAGGTGGACTCCTGGCCAGACAAACCTGCCAGTCCATCCTTCACTTCCAGCTCTGGAAGGAAAGGTGCAAATTCTGCACCAGCAGACACAGCGCAAAAAAACATTCTTGCCTCAACTCTAACCCAAGGACAGAGCATAAGAGCAGTCATACTTACCGTGCTCTTAAGAAACCCTTTGCATCCATAGTGCTTTGTTTCACAGCTGGCGAAAAATACAGGACAAAGCAACCTGCCCAAGTTCCCTGCCAGCAGCACATGAAGAGCACAGAGCACCTACGACGGGGTGCTAAACCCCACGCTAGTAAGGTTGCTTCAGCTCTGCCAACAGCAGTAAGGAGACAAAACCTCAGCCCCCATCCAACTGCACATCTAGGCTAAAGGAAAATCCACATTTCCAGCAAGGACAAGTAATAAATGTCTAAAATTTCTGTAATAATGCAGAAGGGCCACCTGACATAGCAGCAACCAGAAGAAACCAGGGTAAAGCCTTTTACTCCTCAAGGACAAATGAACTTTATGAGAAGGAAGAACTCGGAATAGCAAAGAACTTCCTACAGGAAAGCAGAAAGGGATACACAGCTGATAGTCCCTTCAATATTTTCTTCTAAAAGTGTAGTAACCAAGAAATCCCAGTTACAGGAAAATTTTACTGGCTTTCAGGAGAGTCAGATGGCTAAAACAAACCAACAAGACGACGGGGTTACGGGCAGTAAACGCCCAAGAAGTGGGGTACGTCGCTTTCCTCTGAAGTTTCACTTCCTCTCCATCCAGACCAGCATCCCATTAAAAATCCGGCATTCAAATGTTAATAGCCTGTTTATATACATGGTAAAAGGAACTCTTCTGGATTGTTTCACTTTAAAAATCTAATGAAACCCATAATGAGCACAAATATTAGCTCCTCTAATAAAGACACTGTTGTTCACATTTCAGTTCACACCAACGTGAAACACTGCATTCATCTGCAGTGACTCAGACATTTATGTTCCATGATTCAGCCACAGGAACATTAAAAAACACTCTTGCACTATCCCATCCATGCAGACGGAGCTGTCTATTTAAAACCAGTGATACTGGGCGTTTTCCTCTAGAGCCCATCGGCAAAAGAGTCAACACAGGATGTTTAAGGCTCACTCGCTCCTTGCTGGAGATGCACCCACCTGAAATACTAACACAGGCCTATGGTACCATCTCACCAGGAGGGTTGGCAGGGAGAAGAAAAAGTGGCAGCACCGCAACTCTGGATGCGTTTCACCACAATCTGTTTGCTGGCAATCCTCGGCAGCTTTGGCAGAACAAGGAGAATATGAAAAAATATATTATATATACGTAACAGTTCTGGCTAAGTACAGAGATGACCATTTCTGGGCTGTGCTCCGAAAAAGAGCATGTAAAAGAGTTATTAACAACGACAGCAGACCAAGGGGAAGCAAGCAGGTAGGAAGCCAGGTAGTCAATCTGAAAGGTCACAAGCCAACACAACGTAATGCTCTTCCTTTCTCCTCACATGGTATTAAAAGTCAGCCCGTTACCTGGTGTGGAAATGGAAAATGGTTTATTTATAAGCCAGCTGGCATCACATTGTTTAGGTTCTGTATACTTTGATGAAAGGGCGCGGGTTCGGATGAGACAGAAAAGTGAGGTAACCGCTCCTAAACCACATGATTTCCTCCATGCTTCCTGTGACATTTCCAAGAGGGAAACTCCTATTTCCCAGAGCATTCCAGTCCCCTTGCCCCCTCCAATTAGTCAGCACAGCGATAGCAGCTGCTTGATCTCAGAGAGCAAGGGGCAGCAGATCTAGCACACCAGGGACTGCCTTGGTGCCACCATGTACGTGCTGGCAGTGGGGAAGGTGAGCAACCCATGTCCTACAGCAGCCCAGATGTTGACCGGGATGGAGCACAGCTGGAGGAAGAACACTGCTCCAGGCTCAGCAGCAGCCTCTGCCAATGAGCTGACTGACAGCACGTTCAGCCTCACGTTTAGGAAGGGAAAATAAAGCTGAGGACCCGCTGCTGGAAAGCCTCGTGATCGCAGCGGGTGGCTGGAACACAAGGAATCACTTAATTGTCATTAAGGACCAGGCTAAAGAAAATTGCGTAGTAGGTCTTGGGGCCAAGAGGAGCTTAAGGCCAAAATATCCCCCAGAATTGTCTTCCAACAGAGGAACTGCAAGTTTTAATGAGAGCACATTTTAGCCAGTACTGAAAACATATCATCTTCAATGCCTCCTCACCATTCACTGTAATTACAACATATGCTAAATATTTTCTTGTTTACTAGCGAGGGAATGCTAAGGAATGTAATCCTGACAAAATTAAAGATTCAGTCACATCTTGGCTAACTTGATCACTGCGGTGATTCATGGCTATGCCATCTTGAGGCAAGGGAACCTCCAAAGCTGACAAACTACTTTTTGGAGCACCTTGAAGCAGCGTTAAATGAAACCCTGGTCAGGAGCCAAAGGAAGCACAGATATAGGACACATTCCAGCAAAGCATCAGGCATCAGCAAAGTATCAGCGTATTCCCAACAGTGAAGCACTTGGAGGCAGGATACCCATCTGCCACTTCCAGCTATATTATTAGGAACACATTAAGCAAAAACACGGAGAAGAAAATTACATTAATTATTCCATTGTTTAGGGAAGAAACAGGCATGGTATTTAGCTTAACACTTATTTAACCCTCTCCCTCAGCAAAAACTAAGATACTCTGAGAAGAACCTATAAACTAACATCACCTAAGGCTTCCCGGTGCAAAACACTGGAGATAAAGA
Organism: Morus bassanus; assembly: GCA_031468815.1. Classification (NCBI taxonomy): domain Eukaryota; kingdom Metazoa; phylum Chordata; class Aves; order Suliformes; family Sulidae; genus Morus; species Morus bassanus. The sequence goes on from CM062590.1 coordinate 3,864,643, forward strand.
ATGACAAAACTAACAAAGCTTCAGCACAAACCAAAAATATAGCCCTCTCCTTTCAAACCACCACCCAGCACGTGCTTTTAGGACTGGCACAGCACAAGTATACAGTGCTCTTCCTAAGCGAGCGGCTGCAGTACAGACATGCTAGACAGTCACATCCTCTGCATTAACCACCTTACTGGACAAACCTAAGACTTTAGAGCTTTATACAGATATTACTCAAAATAACTGAGTCCTTTGGCAAAGAGCGAAGTCCATCTATGCCACCTATAAAACTGATGGGACAAGCTCTGTTAAGCACTACACTGGAGACTGCAAATTAACAGCAAGAATAGCAGTAAATATTAAACCTCTAAAGTAAGATAAATTGGAATTAACCCTCAGAGGTAGCACTATATTTAACTCTAGAAGCTAGTCTGCAATGTATAGGTCAAGGTCCACAGACTAGTATCCCTGCTCTCATTCATTAAAAGACTGACAATCCCAAGTTTCTCTTCCTACCTCTAATCCTTCAAGATGACAAACTATGTCTTGAGCTGAAAGCCTCTCTGCCCACATGCTAGCTGAAAAGAAAGGCAGCAAGATTTCTCTTTAAGTCTTGTTTCCTCTTTTTAACATTTCAGAAAAATCTCAGCAAGCACACTGGCTCTTCCTATCCGAAGATGAAACCGCAACAAAACATTTCAGTATTTCCTCTGCTACCCCAAAGCGCTCATTGCAGGCACGCCACACCAATAAGCAACATAATCCTTCAACACCTAGAGCTCCTCAGTCTGAAGTTACATTTTTTCCAAATTACTGCACAAAGCCAGCCAGTGCCAGGGCTTCCTACCATCCTTCATTCACTTGGCTCTGCCCAGGGAGACTTACAAAAGCGCCTTGGTTTAGCTTTTGGGGAACACCCAGCTTCCCCACCGCACCTGCTCTGCTTTAATTATTGACTAGGCTAGAAACTCCTTATTAAAATGCAAGGCAAGTTTGGCACACAATCTCAGCTTCTGATCATCTCGAGTAGATACATTTGGAAGAGAAACCCAAATTCTCTGACGCAGTTTAGAAATTAAAAGGAACAGCAGACAGATTTGGCTTAAAGCACTTAAATTTGGCGAAAAAAAACCAAACCTTTTGCACCCATGCAACTGAAAACTCATAAAATTTGAAATTTTTAACCACGACTTCAGATTTACACACAAACATCAGGTTTAAAAGCTTCCTTTCAAGCGTACTGTGTTTTTACAAGGCATTTCTACCAGAGTGAATCTAACAGGTAATTACAGGTTTGACCTCCATCTATTGCACAAATATGCCTTTTGAAACAACGTGGATAAATATTTGCCCAATACAAGAAGACAGCTCCAAGAGGAACCATTCCAGTTTATCAACTTTGTGATTCATGTTGATACAAGCTTTATTCTCTATTTAAGGAACAAGATAACACTTAGGAAGTTCATCTAGCCAAATACGTTTCATAGATCTACTGTGGACCACCCTAAACAGTGGCACATCCAGACCATGGGTCACACCCAGACAAGAGCCATCAGCATGACAGTGAGTGAACCTCAACCTCAACTCTCCAAATATTTACTATTGCTCAACCACCAAGGTGTCTCCAAGCAGCAGCGAGGCTTCAGATTGAAACAGGACTAGTAAAAGATTGCTGCTAGCACGATTAAAGCAACGCTTGCTTGTACTGTGAATCATCCATCCCCCTTCCTCACCCCTTTTGAACTGCCTCACTGGGGAGAGAATTCTGGAGGCCCAAAAGGAGCTGGAAGCAAAACGTGAGCTCCCTGTCTAATCCCCTTAGGCTCCTCTTGAAGTCTCGGTCCCTGCCCTGACACTCCTGTGTCTTCTGCCAGCACCAAGAGCTCTTGTGAAAAAAAGAGGGTGACAGACACCAGCGCTAAGCGCCATCCCAGAATACGGCACAAAAAGCAGACGTGACAACTGCAAACAGGTAGCTTACGTCCCAAGACATATACAAATAGGGTCCCCAAAACCAAACGCTGTTTATGCATGACATTGACTCACACAAGCTGCAGGGACAATGCCATGGATATTGTTTACAGTGTCAAGGCCATTTCATATAATTAAAGGAAATGTCAAGAGATGAGATAACACCAACAGTTCAAGATGTACAGCTAAGCATAACCTTGTAAGCACAGGTTATGCTTTTCTCCCACAGTTGTTCCCCCTCTTGTAGACACGATCATTCAGACATTCCGAGAATCCTCATTTCGCATAATTTCACCTTATTCTCTTGCTCCTGCATTTGCAGAGCACCAGCAGTGACCTTGTTTAGGAGCAAGTAGCATCATACTCGGTAGAATTCTATTCTATACCAAAACAGTGGCCAAAACCCCTTTCTGAGACTATCAAATAATGCTCCTGCCTACTCACGCTTGGCACAGTTGAACATGGGGCTGCAGACAGGCTCTGAGCATCGTGCAGGCATCGGTGCTGAGAGGAAATATGGTTAAATTGAAACAGAACTGTTTCTGCCAGTAAGAGGTTTGACTGTAGCCCAGCATGACCACTGCAGTCCATCAGGACTGGCTTTGAAGCAGCCAGGTGAAATGCCAACAGCCACCTGCTTGTAACAGCCGTGAGCTCTGCAAGGGTGAGCTACTCAAATATTTACTTACCTTCTCAGACAAATTTTGCACCACAAGAGTTATAGCACACTACTATTTCAAGTATGTAAGCTAACAAACTTACAGCCAACCCAGGAAGGCTTATATGAGCTGTAGTCCTACCCTCACTTGCAATGCAGATAACCCCCCAAAAGTCAGTGGGCTAGACAGAGCAGCGTGATTCACCTTGCCCCTGCCCATGGCAGCCTTTGTAAGCCTCACACCTATGCTAAACACCCTGAGACAGGGGCTCGGATCAAAGAATCACGTGGCAGAGATCAGGCAGCCACGGAGCTCCATGCTACATCCCAAGGCTCCATGAGGTTACAACGCACTTGCCAATGCTCAAAGAGGTCAACGCTGCTGATTAGGAAGAAAGATCTTACAAATATCAGTACAAACCCCCTAGCATGGCATCCACCAAACAGCTCCCACCTCAAATCCACAGCACGCAGGACCGAGCAGCACCAAAACTCAAGTTCAGGGGTTTTCAGTTTGCAGGAAGAATGAGCAAGAACTCTCTTTAAGGGGTCCAAAGAGAAGCCACTGGGAAAAGCAGGCACATTTGGATTAACTTCACAGGCAAGGGTTTGTGCCTCCTATCAGATACTGTCGAAAGGCACACAAATGAAAAGTTGAAAACCACAACTCCAGTAAGCATATTCTCCAAGCAGTAGTTATAGCAAAGATACATCAGAGCAAACATTTGAATTGGCGCACAAAATTTAGGGTGTGTAGCCATCAACATTAAACCATTCCTCCACGCACTTTAGGTTGGAAATAGGGAGTTCATTCTCGTGCTGGATTCCCACCTGAACAAGCTTGCAGAAGGTGCCAGCTCCCTTGCTGTAGGAATGCCATCCCGGGGCTTTCCCAGAGGTCCCTGAAGTTACAGGCTACAACGATGCCATTTAAATCCATTAGCTTATCAACAGCAGGGCTAGCTGGCCCCTGGGCACTTAAACTGAAAGCCCAGCTGGTCCGAAATCCTAGGTGGCCCCTTGGCTACACCAGCCCACATCCTCCGCAGCCTGGACACAGGAGTCATTAGCAACGCTGAAGCCCAATTCTGCTGTAAGGGAGCTCCTCGGAGCTTCCAGAGCAATTCACACCTTCGTCAAGGGAGTAGAAAAGAATAAAACTTCACAAAAAGAAGTCTGCTCTTACCAAGATTCAGATCAGCCTTTAAAAAAAAATCAAAGCTTGGAAACTAAAAGCTGACTGACCCTTTAATGGAACTTTCCCATATTTATGGAAATTTCTGGTTTGGCACAAGAACATCTGCTCATTTAGTGGGTGTTGTAGAAATCACTTCTTTAGTGATGCTGAAAGAGGCCTGGTTCATTGTTAATTGAGCCTCTAGCTACAGAGTAGAGAAAAATTGTTCTCCCTGACTTTGAAACTCAAATTCTAATTCTCACCAGGGTGTAGGTCTTTACCTCTTGCATGATATGCAGTAGTCTGATTTCTGTCCACAACCGCAGAACCATAAGTCACTACGTTTTGCCCTGCTGCAACCAAAGACATAACTTGACCTGGCAGCAACAATGCTGTTGATCCAGCTCATGACAAACCCTGCGTAAAAGTCAGGCCACTAAAACTTGGGAGGTCTGTGGGCCCAACGGGAAAGCAATCACGTCTATAATGAACATCAGCAAGTGACTGAATACGCATTAGGGCTTTTGTCTCTCCTCCCTACAGGATCATTTTGATTCTTGTGTTTTCCTGACATTGATTACCTTGCAATTTACCAGACTGCTTAAAAATAAACTCAAGACAATCCTTTTAAAAACCTCACCAGTTACTTTTGTTTAGAACAATTGCTACAGACTATCACGGATGCAAAATTAGGCTTTCAAACCAGAACTGATTATACTCTGCAAATATGATGGCCCGGGAATGGTATCCAGCACAGGAACTCACTCAAACTGCAGATTCTTGATGCCAGGAAGGCATGACGAAGGGAAGTCTCCTTTTATACTTGTCCTTGTTCTTCAGTTCTTTTCCTAAACATTAATTTAGGGATGGGCTCAAGGGATCTTTGCTGTGGAGTGAATGGCTTCATAAGGCAACAGGGTGCTCATTATGAAACTCATTTTTCAAAAAAATCCAGCACCACAGGAAAACAGTGTCCCAGACACCACCTCCCAAAATTAACTCTAGGAAGACTGATCAATATTTTATCCTGAACAGGAAAATAAGAAAAAGCCCTGAGATAGGGAGTGTCAAGGGTGCCAGGCCAACTAGTATAATCCCATTATAGAGTCATCCAGAGCAAGCAGTTTGCTCAGTATTTGCAAGATAACAGGATTAACTTCATGTTCAACATCATTTCAGCCTAATAATTGCAGAATCACTCCTAAGGCCCTAATGTCATTGATTCAACAGGGGATTCCCATCAACCCCCCCCCACCAGCTCCAGCTTTGAACGCCCATTCATTAGCATCAGCATCTTAAGTTAATTACTTTGAGATATTTTCCTTTCCTCCCCAAAGCAAAATGTAACTTAACCCCTGCAATGCACAATGCTTGAGCAGAACAAACTTCTGCCTTCCCTCCAGGAAGGGACAATGTTTACTTTCCTAATCACCACTAACATCTCCAAGATTTAATGTTAAGATCAAAGGGCTGGGGGGGGGGGGGCAGGGAGGCAGCTTTTTCAACATTTTGGTTGAATTTCAATGAAAATCATGGCAGAGGCTAGTTATAGTTCTCTCAACAATCAAGGGTCAGCCTCGGATGTCTGCCTCGTTCTACCTTCTCCTGAGATGCAGAAGGGTGTTGATCTACCCTTTGAGAACAGAGCTACCAGCAGATCCATCCAGCAAGGATCACCACTGAGTCTTTGGGACTGATTTTCCTTGCCAAGCGATGACTCACTGTTCGCCTAGCCTTGGAAATGAGTCCCTTACTGCAGCCGTGCCGGGGAAGTAAAGGGAAAACAATACAAAGCAAACAGTACACAGAGCCGTTTCCTAGCCCGTGGGAGAGAGGTGGGGAGAACCACAGGAACCAGGCCATGTTTTTCTAGAGGATTCTTATATGGAGCATGGAAAGTTATTAAATTCCACCTTTTCAAGCACAGAGGGAGGCTTTTGTTTGGACACACTACAGCAATTAGGCCACCCTTATTATTTTGCCCCTAACCCAATGCAATTGCAGCGTGCTGCCGAGTCACCCCGCACTTCATGGTGTCCTGCTGGCTCACCGCCTGTGAAAGTCGACATCCATGGCCACTGCTTGGCTCCACCTTTGCGGTTCGTTCCCTCCCCCCTCCCCCCCACAAAAAAAAAGAGGGGCAACCCCAGGCCCTGCTCTCACAGGGTGAGGTGCTCTACAGGAACACAGCTTTTACAGGAAAGCACCCTGGCAGGGGTTGCGAGCATGCAATTCTCCGTCTCTTGGGGGTGAAGCCAGGGCAGGCAGCACCCCGCTGTGGGAGCAGGGTCCCCGCCATACCCTCGCCCCCACTCTGGTCCCCCTGCTCCCCGGCCTGGTGCCGCCTGCCCCCAGCAGCCACACTGCAGGGCCCCAGCTGGGCCCCCCCCGCCATCCCAAGGGTTTGCGGGGGCTCAGGGCCGGTGTTGGGGGTACACCACCTGAGACAAAACCCCCTCCTGCCACAGCACCAGGCCACCGCGGGAGGAAAGCGATGGGGCACATTGCTGTGGTGGATGGAGGGGGGCAAGGGTCTGCCGGGTCCCTCGCAAGGGATGACACTGGGTCCCGTCCATCACCACGACAGGCAGGGAGAGGAATATGCCTGCCTTGCAGCAAGCATCCATGTTCATCCATTGAGAGAAGTCTCACAGGCAAGGTGCTGTCTCAGACACAGATCTCTGCACCGGTTCTGGCCTCTTTACATGACTTTAGCACAATTTGTTTCTATTTCCATTTCTGGATTTCTCCAGCGACCACTTGGTGACCTCCCAGGGTAGCAGCAGTGACGCCCTGTACACACAAGATGAAAGCAGGTTTCCAGGCTGAAATGGAAGATGCTGACAAAAGGACTGAGGCGCTGCAAGGAAATCATACAGCTGAGTTACACCAATGTACAAAGCTTTATCTTACACAGCCTTAAGACAAGCTCTAACAGGCACCAGGATCCACTGCAGATCCTGAAACTGCAAAGCTCAGCTCAGAAGCAGAACAGCCTGCGTACTAACAGGCTACACAGATCTTTAAGTGGAATTTAGTAACTCCTAGAAATATTATTTTTAATGTACAAGGGAAAACAAATTTATCATAAACCTGCTGGTAAGTCCTTCAGAAATCTTAAAATCTGTGCTGCACAACGCAAGACAAAACCAGGCTGGATTCAAGAGCAATATCCTTCCTAACCAAGTTGTGGTTATCACTTATCGCATCACAGCTGGATTGGTCCAACCTGTAAAAGAGCCACAGTAGACCTCTGGTTTCTTGTTACACTCAAGTGTTTTAGGAGACAAAAGGCACCTTCAGAAATCAGAGCCAGGGTCCTTTTCAAGACAAATGAGAAAGAAACAGATAAAGCTGTGACGTCAGCAGTGACAACATGCAACTGTTAGCAACCAGACTGCAGAGCAGCACCAGCCCTGCAGCCCAGCAGGGCCAGAGGAGGCTTTGTTCAGCCAATGGCTCAGCTAACACTATTTACAACTCACAAGGGCAGCAACATTTATGAGAACATTCAGTATTTTGTTTTTAAAAAAACAGGTTTGCCATTCGGCCTGGACACATTGCTGCCGTATGAACTAAGAAAAACAGTAACAACAAAAATCACTTCATTTATACCAAACCCGCTTACCTCTGGTTCCAGGCAGGCTCCTCTTCTACCCCTAACCCCAATAAAATCAGCTAATAAAATCCCTTGACAGAATTTACAGGCAGCAATGTTCCAGAGAGCAAGGTGAATTTAAGGTCCAACAAGTTGAAAATGAAAACTAGAAACTCTCGAAATCCGACCCTCCCGCTCCATGCCCTACTTACTGAACCACAGTAACTTCGCACTCCCTATTTTACAGTGAGTCAGCCTGAATTATCCGGAGGATTGATTTACATGTCCTACAAGGTCTTACCTCTTAATACAAGGAACAAGATCGTTCAATTCAATCACGAAGCACTTCAGCGGATACAACATTTCTCACTCAACATCACCCTCTGCTATCATCTTGCTCCAGTCAGCCCGGAGGCCAAAGCATCTCATTCCCAGCACATCCACAGCTTAGCCACTAAACCACAAAAACCAGCAAAATTAACCTCCGCTTTCTTCCAGGCAGAGCTATCTGTAGAAACTGCACGGCCATTCACTGCAACAGCTTTAAAAGTCACTTGAAATGGGGTGCCACAGAATTACAAGGTCTCTGGCAGGTCAGCAAATAATCTCTGTAAAACACTTGGCTTGTAGATCAGGAGGGAAAGGCAGCAAGAGTTCAGACACCTACTCAAATCACAAGGGGCTTGTTCATGGGGGATTTATTGGGTATCTATTTTCCTAAACACCACACCAACTAGTAGATGGAGAGCTGACCTGAGTCACTTGCAAATACAGCAGGCAGAACAGCAGCACCGGCATCCCATTAACTGCCCCAAGCACCCTGACAGCACCAGCACATTAATTATGCTAAAAACTTGAATGTCCATCACAAATTTAAGAACAAAAGCTGTCAGGATAATGTCCCGAAGTACTTTGCTAACTTGTCAAGTGCACTCAACTTATTTACAATAATGCTTTCACGTAGGTAAGCAAGTGTTCTGTACTGCACCTTGTTTAAAAGTCAAACAGTCTCCACTGTGATCAGTTCAACCCTCTGGTAAATCTGACTAAGGAACAGTAGGATTTTGCCTTTCTGCGTGCTTCCAAATTAGCATACGTCAACTGTAATTAAATGTTTAATCTCAGGCACTTTGACCACTTTGACTCTTCTATTGTATTGCACAAAGCAGTTATATTGCTGTATACAGAATATACAGGATCTCATAAAGGAATCGCAGCTTCTGTGTCTTTCTGGAAGAAAAACCCGTTCCTTTGTTCTGGAACAGACATTTTTAAAGAGATTTCCACTGGCTAGTTAGCACTAACTACTCTTCTCTGGCAAACTTCAGAGCTGCATGACAGTGAAGCACTCTTAACACTGCAATGCTCTATGATTGACTCTGCAGATCAAAACTAGAAAACAACAAATGCCACCTCCAACAGCCTAGTTTAAACTAAGAACCACATCGTCAAAACACTTTAGTTCAACACAGAAGTGCACATTTGACAAGTTTTCCCTAAATGCTGCTGAACGGTTAGTTAAATGCCTGTCCTGGCAGCAGCCTCAAAGCAGCTGATTTCCAGTTGAAACTTAAGTCATCAAATGGGGATTCCCACCCGGCCAGTCCCGAGCAGCAGCAGCAAGCTGAAGCACCCCTGAATCAGAGGCTGGCCCTTCATCCGAGTTCTTCAGCAAATGCAAAGAACAAAACCAAGTGTCCTCCACCTCACCCTCTCCCTTCCTGCCCCAACCGGGACCCTGTCCTTTTTGAAGCGCGTTACCAAAAGTACCAGAATGACTGTCCTAGATATTTAAAGCCTTGTTAGGTTTCTGAGGAACAGAAGACATCGAGAGCAGCACGTTATTTCCTCCTCAACCCTGACACCCTGTGGCAGCCACCATCAGATCAGAGGGAGGTGCAGGTGGAGACCTTCTTCACAAGCAGGCAGCTCCACCTGGCAGCTGCGGTCCGTGCAAAGTCCTTGTCTCTGCCACCAGTCTCCGATCCACTCCAGAGGCACAAGGTGGGAACTCATACTCATGATCTCTCTCCTTCGGTTCAAACTAACAACTTACAAGCAACACATTTTACATCCTAGCAGCTACTCCCTCAGCTTTCACTGCTGCTAAACACAAAAGGCTTCATAAATACAAAGGAATAGCGAGAAGAAAGTCACTTGGCAGACACCTTTGAAGCAGAAAACTGGTTTTCCTGAGCAGGTTTTGTTTTCTCATAACAGACTTTGTACATCTGTAGTTTTCTGCTCTCTTCTACTTGTACATGGTGCCTACCCAGAGGAGATGCTGAGCTTGGTGGGCTCTGGTAAAGAGCAGCAGCGAGGGGTCCTGGCAGAGTGCAAGAGGGATCCCACACACGTTCCACGCATCAGCCAGCAGCCATATGAAAACAGTGTTATTTTCAGATCCCAAGGCAGCAGGCCGATGGAAGCCAGTGATTAAAGCATCTCTGGGACAGGTCATGGTCACTGCACCTTTACCATTACATCCATCTCCATTAGTCTTTTAAAAGGCAGCAATGCCAGAACCTGCTCAGACAACAGCTTGATATGTCTTTTTGATCTCAGACTTCCTTTGAGACAGCGGGGCTGCTGGGAAGTTGGCAGCAGTGGGTGTATACTAAAAGGTATTGCTTCTACAGACACGCTTTGAATGACAAGCAATCTAAAAATCCTGTTACCTACACACATGCGATGATCATGCACTCATTTCCATCATGGTTTTGAAACTCTGAGCCTCTGAAGGTATTGCTCTCATTTTTACGGATAAAAATGGGAATCGGATAGCCAGCCACGCATCCTGCCAGGAACAAGTAGCAGAGCTGGTGGCATAAGAAGCAAGTACTCACATTTCTAGCCGTTTCCTCTACTCAGCCTATATTTGGAGTCTAAGTCTCCAAAAGGAGCAGATTCATATCACACTGGTTTCCTTATGAGGCATGTAGCCCAGAAGTCAGCATAGATGCTAAAACAAATTACTTCCTTGTTTGCACAAAGGTTAAGGACTCGAAGAGTATTTCCTATTTTTAGTAGGAAAAGAATTGGAAAAAAGTAGCACAGAAGGAGATAAAGGGGATGAAAGTCAAAGGGGATGAAAGTCAGCCTTGAATAGAGAAATAACCGCAGAAGATTCTTAAAGCATCCATAAACTTAGTATTTCAAGTGCTATTCTAAAAAAGGAGCTTTGGGTAAGAACCCGTGTGCGCAAAGGCTACTTCACTAATTTTCCTAAAATGCTTCACAGTTGTCCCACAGAGATTTAAACCTTTTAGTGTAGCCGCTAAAAGGTTCATATCCCAATACCTGCAGAGGAAGTGTGTAGCCACAAGCAGAAACTGTGAACAGAGCACCAAAGTACAGGAGGTCAAAGGACCCAGGAGCAAACATCTCCCATGAAGAAAGGCATTGCCATGCTCCCTCCACAGGTATTCATGAATGATTAGCTCAAACGTTACTGGGCAAGTGAACTGCAGGCCTGCTGCCACGTTAGGTCAATCCAACACTGAGCAGAGCTTTTTAAGGAACCACAGGCACAAGGTGAGACTTGCCCTGCCAAGCACAAAGCTCCCACTTCTTCAGTATTTTGCTTTTTAAGATCTCATGGACTTACAGGCAGATGAAATGCTAGATAAGACAACAATCCCTTGACAAAGAAAAAGGGCCAAACCTAGCTCATATGATGCTAAGATAAGTGACTGGTCTTCAGGAGGGGGTCTGGGCAGCAACAGCGTGGGCAGTAGATGGAACAGTAGAAATAGGCTCCAAAAATAGAGCGTGATCCTTCACCCGCACCACAGGAAGGATCTGAAGAGGGGAAAGGTATTCCAGTGACATTTCCCTTCAACAGATCACTTGTGTAGGTGGGACCTTGGAGAGCAGGAAAACTTGGCCTGGCAACGCGTGTATATTTAGATTTCATTTATTCCTCTCACTAACCTCCGTTCTCCCACCTGCCTCACAGCCCCGCTGACAACTCAGGGCAGCACTCCCCCTCCAGCACAGACTACGCGGGGCTGTGCCCCGGCCTCACACCGAGGCACAATCCATCACCACCACCTCTCAGCTCCTACACAGAACCTTGCAGGTTCCCACCATCTCAAAACTTCTTCCATCTCCAGTAGGTTTCACAGCACAAGTTGGTAGCTGAGGGCTCAGGCTGACAAGCTACACAAGTTACTGCAACTTGAGTAGTTTACGCATTCTTTAAGCCAATGCCGGTCACAAAGGCACAGCCTACAGCAAAGTAATTCGGTTTTGCATTAGACTGAAAAACTAATGCATCTGATGCTGCCCTAGCTACAACATACACGTCTGAATTACTGCAGGTAGCTGACATGTGGCAACTTCAACTATAGTCACCTGCTCAGGGCCACGGCCCAAGGATTGCAAGAAGTTTCTGTATATTCTTCTCTATACTTTAAAAACAACTCAGGGTAGGGTTGAGAGCAAATTTTAAGTTGCATACCTGTTCTAAAAGAACTGTGTATAGACAAGCTCTGAAACTTCACTGCAGGTGCCTGGAGACCATGCTTCCAGTAGTCTTCAGGGATGAGCATGAATTAAAATCTGAAGACAACAGCAAATTTCATTTTTAATTAGCCAGGGCAGCCAGCCAAGGAGGGCTCCCCCACCCACCCATGGCTAGTGAAGCCTGACAGCTAAAAAGGATTTATGTTTCACCGTGCAGTCCCAGCGGCCATCCGAAGCACACCAACTCTGAACACGCGCCAATGCAGTTAAAACAAAAGCCAGCCATGCAGCATTGTGAATGCAGTTAATATACAACCAGTTAAGGACAGCAATACATCAAAAAGCACCAGGCTTTGAGGGAACAAAGGGCATCGACTTCAGCTCAGCTCCTGCACGCAGCTCCGCCTTACCTCATCTCCAGTCTCAGTGCCGGGAACAACCCAGGAGTCCTGAGCTTAGCAGCACTTGGAGAATGAGCATCCTTAAAAGCAAAGTAATTTTAAGGAAATAATAATAAAAGACCCATCTGCTTACTCTGCCTTTAATATGGGGCTCTTAGCTCCCAGCACTAAGGCGGCAACACATAAAGCTTCATAACCAGCTGTGTGGGGTGCCTGTGCATGCAAAGATTAGGTACAGATACTCCATCCTAAACTTGCACAGCTGAATTTGTTCAGAGGGAAAGGGGAGGTAATTTTACTTAAGTTGGCAAAATGCAAACAGAGCATAAGGTCTTTCACATCCCAGGCCACCAGCACTGCTCAAATCAGGAGTCAAAGCTCTCAGTAACCTCAACAGGCTCCAACGCCATGGCTTACTGACCTACCCCAAAAATGGAGTTCAACTGCATGTAAAAAGGGACAAAAAGCTTTGCGATATGAACACAGCTGACTGCTCGCAGTCCCAGCAGAGGCCAAGTCCTGGTGAATAAGCAGAGCTCACAGTGTTGCTCAAAGCCATCCCATTAATGCAGGCTGGAGAGATGGAAAAACTCGCCCTGCTGCTGTCTGTGCTTTGTCCTGGGGTTGAGCAGGGAGCTGTCATTTCCACAGCCACTGCTTCAACATCAGCTGCCAGTGCCACACTCACTTTACCCATCCTCCCCCTTCGAAAGTCATCATTTGGGATTAGTTTGCCACAAGCAAATCATAAGGGAAAGCAATCACCACAAATTAAATGTGCACCTTACAGGCTAACAATTAGAGGGCACAGCAGCAATTCTTGCCACCAGGATTAGAAGCATGACATGTTTTTATGCATGTACGCTTGGCTCGCAGCTGTTCCAACCAGGCCATTGGGTTCCAACAGACCAGCTTAGCATGAAGTCAAAAAACTGGCCTTCAGCAGGCAGGCCCAGTACATCTGCCACGCCAAACCCACCACACTGCTGACAGTACATTGATTCTCAAGTTTTAAGGATGGCATCACCTAGCTACATAGTAATAAACTAGATATAATCTTTACGGTCACAGAGTTGCGCTTCACTACCAGTTACAAGTCACCAACTGCAACATCATGGTCCACAAGATGTGAGGTCTATATGCCTCATGGAGACTAGCTTCCCATGGTGCAGGCAAGAGCTTCCATGCAAATCTCATTTCAGTGGGAGGGGAAAAAAAGTGGCCATTTAGCTAGTGTCTTCCACAGTCATTTTAGGCAAACAGATGGAAAACACATTCAAGGCAATCTCTAAGTCAAAAATCTACCAGTTTTAGTTGCAACCGTATCCTTGCATCAGTTAAACCTAACAGCAATGAGTTTGCTTGCCTCAGGGCAAGCAGTACACAGTGCCTAAAGCAAGAGCTGTAAAGCCAAATTTTGTTTAATAAAAAAATCCTACATATTCTGCAAGACAGAGCAGCCAAGAGAAATAAATACAGAAAGAGAAGTCAGGAGCTACCATGAGCTGATCCTTCTTTATGGCTTGCCATGTGCCTTGTTCAAATCGCATACCAGCTCAATGCTTCATGCCTCCTACCTATTAAGAAAGAGGATATTATTTGTTTTCAAGAGCTTGGGATATCCCATAGGCTTGTATTCCAGGTTTCACAGATGGGAGATTTCAAAAAAGATCTTCCAGAGGTACAACACCGCTTTAATCGGATCTGGTCCACACCATTAGTGCAGTCCAGTTGCAAGTGATGCATCTGCCAAACTAGCTTATTTTCTAATCACCTTCTACATTTGAATTGAAGACACAAAGTCTAAAGTAATAAGGTTCTTTATGATGCTTAACCAAGGAGGAAAGACAGGTCCACGACCCATGGTAAGATGTCTAAGAGTGTACTCACCAGTGCTCTCTTCCATTCCTCTTGAACACTAGCTTTCTGAGCAATTCCTACAAAAACAGGAAACAAAATTGACACACAAATTAAAATTCCAAGTGTGACCAAAACTGACGTTTAGTTTCGCTTCTCTATCAGCTCTGCTTAGGCTAAACAGAACCAGCAAGGAGGGAACCTAGAGCAGAGACCCTGCCCCAGCAAACTAGGAACGAGAGTGTGTGGCATCTTCACCCCTCTTTGAAGATATCACTAGCCTCTAATCACAAACATGCTGTGTTGGAAAGAAAAGGGAAACAAAATTAAGGTGTAATAATTACAAAGCATCAAATGTTTGTTCCCAGGGAAAAAATCCCATGTCTGCCTCTTTCAAGAAGGCTTGTGTCAGCTGTAAAAGGGGAACAGCTATTGCTTATCTAGCAAAGGCAGAATAACACGTGCACAGGAAGTATTTCAGATGTCACACAACATCAAGGCAGTTCTGAACATACTGGGGGAAAAAGACAAGAAGGAGGAACTAGGATTTTGGTGGCAAACCCAGTTTTTCTCTGGAGAGAGTTCTGAAATGAGGTGCAAGAAGAACTAAGTTTGGGGAAATCAGGAGACATCTTGATTCTGATATATCATGTAGCACAGTAAAAACATACTCGGCATTTTAGAAAAAAAAAAGCTTCTGTCCTAAAGAGATTGCAGTTCAAACTAAGACAACCACAATAGGAAATGTCAACAGGCACAGCATGGGGTGATCGTGAAAGAGCTACAGAATAAGCTTGTTTCCAGTGCTGAGAAGTCAAAGCTAGCTTTTATGCATAGCCCATTTCAGCCTAACCCTTCACCACTAAGCCTAGGACAGCTCATCACCTTAACTCCCAGCAGCAAAGTGCAGCTTGTTGGCTGTAATGAAACATCAGATCAGATGGATCACCTCCATCTGATGATTTGCTGACTTCACAGCACATGCTCAGCTTGCACAACAGCACTGGAGCATCACAGGCCTGCGGTGTCCGAGGAGATAACCCTACAACACCATCTTTGGAAGTGCGCCTGAATAAGCTATTGCCAGCAGGGCTTTTAAGCTTTGCTTTGCTGAACTGCGTGGGCGAAACACTTCTTTTGATCAGACAACCATGCTCCAGGCTACTTCTCTGTGTTGCAGCTAGAATACCACTGCAGCAATATTCTCAGATGGGCAGAACACCTCGACAAAGCCATTAAACTCACAAAACATTGTTGGCAATTGCAGCATTTAAACAGCTTAGCAAAGAGAAGCACTATCTGTGCAGACTTCTGGGCAGCAAGTCAGTTGCCCAAGAACAACAGATGTCCATTTTAGAGGCAGATTACCATGAGTTTACTTGGGAAACACCCTCAGAATCTCCCCAGCTTAATTCATTAACACTTAAAATGCAGCTAAATTTCACGTGCATTTTGAATGCGCAGTTTGGGATGTCCATGTGGTATGTCTATTCTAAAGGCTGCGTCAAGGACACCATTTGCAAAAACTAGAACAAATGCTTCCCCACTGAAGGCAGAAGAGCCATAATGTTTTTTACAAATATCATTATCAAGTCAGCATCTTCACACAAACCTAAACCCCCAGTTAGCAGCAACTCTACTGTACAGGGCCTTTGCAGGTAAGGTCTCCCTGCCGGCCCTTTCAGTAAGCCCTTCTAGGAAGGGAAAGCAGAAGAGAAACACAAGCAGACACCTCAAAACCTACTTGAACCTCAGCATAGATGACAGCAACCCTCCTACTCCGCCAGAACCACCAGGGAGTTCCGTTTAATTTGCCTTTCAAGGGCATTCCTGCACAGGCTGTGCTGAGCTTTGCATATTACAAGGGGCACATTTGTGCCTGGAATACTAATCCTGGGAGCCCCGTCGCTGCTGGACACTCACTGTACCCACCAAGGACATCTGTCATCGCCTGACAGCATGGCTGGAAGTACCTCAGCCTGGATGGGGAGGGATCCTTCTGAGCAAAACACTAAATCTACAATTATGTGGTTATTAACAGAACAAGCATAAAAAGGCACATCGGAGAAAAAAATGTGATGCCAGGTTAGAGCAAGAGGGAGCAAAGTCAGGACTCCCAGCGTTTCCATGAGGCTGCCAAAGCGGGAGTGCACGTCTCTGCCGGCGCTACGAAACAGGCACTTTCTCACCAAAGCAATGGATTAAGTAGTGCAGATCCTGCTGCCAGCATTAACTAGGACTGGCTAATTGGGAAGCTGTATTCTGCAACAGCCAGTTTGAGATAACCTGCCCCGCAGAACAGAAAATTACTTTTATCCTCTACTGTCAGGCATTTCCCAGGTACGTAAGCTTGAGAAAACTTGGAGTTTGCATTTCCTTTAGTATGACACATGCTACAGCTCCTCTGAATATTCATGTCCTCAAAGAGCTCAGACATTCCCTGGGCCTGACAGCTGTGTGAAATTCCTCTGCCACCAGAGAGCCGCCTGTTACTGGCACAGCGCAACTCCTTTCACCGCTCCGGGATACACTGCTTTGCAGCCCTGCTGCCTGCCCCTTGCTGCTGCTCAGCATCGCAGCAAGCAGAAGCGTGGCCTTTGTCTGGCTTGTTAGCTCAAACACTTTGCTTTTTTTCCGCCCCCACCCCAGCTCTTCATACCAATCTAAGAATATATTCTTGTTCCATTGACCTGTCTCTGAACTCTCAGCAGCAAGGTGATGGCTTTTTTCCAGCGAGGCAGCTAATCCACACACAATAGAAAATGACTGCTCTGCGGCCATGCTGTTTTCTACCCTGTTTCTTCAGTCTTCACATGCTCTCTGCTGAAGCAGGGAATTTCATCTCTCCCATCTCTGCCCATGTGCTCAGCTCTATTGCATCCTCCTGAGGGTACGGTCCCAGAGCGACATACAGCGACCGAAGCCCTGATTCTGGACCTCCTCCCATGCCTTCCCACCCCTTCCTTGTGCCAGCACTGATCCACCCCCCAGGGAACAGTCAAAGCTGACCCAGATGCAAACTAAGCACTTTCAGAGGAGCACACGGTGGGTTGGGAAGGACAAGACCTTGACAGCCCCAGCTCCAAACACTAAGTCACCACGAAGCTGCACACTAAGGTGCCACTGTTTTTTCCAGCCTCGGGCAATCCACATAGTTCAGCTACAAGCTTTACTGATTACCCGCTTACCCACTTTCTCATGGTCTCGTTTTCAGCAACCCTCACCCAGACCTCCTGAACATTATGCTTTCCGCTTCCTCCACAGCGAAGCTCGTTAGCTGTACCGCTCTGTCCTCACAGGCGCTTCTGATTGGGGACTGCTCATCTCCTCCAGGAACACTGAGCAGCTTCCTTCAAAAGGCTAAGGGATGTTTCCAAAAGTCCAACTTAAACCAAGCCAATGTTGGTTGTTTTTCCTAACTAAACTAGAAAACTGACAACTCTTCCAAACAGAAGTGGCACATTACTTCTCTGCAGCGTCTGCTAACGGGCTTGCCTTAAGCGTGGAAAGCCGGTTTCCATGCTGGCTCAACATTAAATCACCATTCCAGAGAGGGACGTGACAGCAGCTGGGCAGCTACTACAGCGCTCTTACTGTAATGAGAGACAAAACCGGAGGCTGTCTTGGGGAAAACAGCATGTGGGGGAGAGAAACGATGTTCTTGTAACAGTCTTGAACTGTGCCCGTCAGTTGGAGGGAGAGGGATGGGGAAGTGTTAACAAACACCCGATAGCCTGAGGAACAAGGTCCCGCGTTAATACAGACCATTACCGAGCGCTCAAGTGACATACCCATGAAATGAAACCAAAATCACTTGACAACCTCCTAGAATATATTTTGGTTTGACCTAATACGGTGCTAGTAACAGTCAATAAACAATATTATAATTCATTATGCTAGTTCAGCCCTTCGCTTTACACCATTTTAAAAATGGTATTACTACAGCAGCACCCAGAAGCCCAAATCCAGAGCCGGTCCCGCTGGACCAGATGACAGATGGGCCTAGTGAGGGACTGCTCCAGCCTGCAAGAGCTCACAATTATAACAAGAAAAAGTGGACAACAAGAATAAGGCTAGCTGGGAGACTGAGGCCAGGTGCCAAGCAGCCTGCTCTGCATCACACAGGTTATCTGGGGAGGTTCTGAGTTTTCATCCCTGGCTTGCCAAGTTTTACTCGAGTGGCTGAACGAAGCCATCAGAAGGACACTTCGCAGTGCATCAAACCCGGCTGCAGATGTTTCTGAAAGGCTGGACTCACAGCAAAAACTTCAACTGCCCCACCAGATCTGGCTGTCCATCCCTTTTCAAAAAAGCAATTAAAGAAAAAAATCAACTTTTTATTCTCTCACCAATCAATTACTCATTCCAGGAAGACAGATGAGTGGATTTTTGGAAAGCTGAGATAACTCCACCTAATGCTATGGGTATGCTGTCCATGAAGCCCCATGAAGTCCCCAGGGGAAGGGCTAAAGTAACTCAATTTATCTGCCAGCCGTAAGATTAAGAGTGTGGTAAACAGTATTAAAATTCTGTTCTACAAAGCATAATAACTCAACAGCACAGAACAGTTCTCCCAAGGGGCAGCTTATAGCACGGGTGCATAGACAAGAGTTTAAATATCACAAGGGAAATTCTTAAAAAACAGAACAGATCAACCATGCCAAATGCAGAAATTACAAGACAAGGTGTGAAAGTAAAGTTAACCTCTTGTTGGACCGAGCAATACAGAGGGGAAGAGAGATGCACAAGCCCTCCTTCAGGTCGGCGGAGGCCAAAAAGCTTGTCTGGTTTTCTGACTTCATCTAAAAACAAATTGACTCCACCTAAAAATCTTGGTTTGCTCATGTCCCTCAGTTATCATGGTTTAAACATCATTTGCTACGAATGGGTATGCTGGTTTCAAAATCCTCCAAGCAGCCTCTGCTGACCCAGTTTGTTCTGCATTAATCACGCACAGAGCAATGCAACTCCTGTGCATCCTGGAGTTAAATGTGGAGGGAAATCAGAATGTTCCCCCTCAATAAAATGACACAGATTAAACCAAGTTGTTCTCACAGCCTAATCTGGCAACACATCAGTGAATGAGGTGCACCAATAATTAACAGCCCTGCAGTTTCTCTCTCTTCACAAGCATCCCAACACTTCAGACCGGAACACGGCTTGCATTTCTTCACTTGTTGGAAAGCAATTGCTGTTGAGCAGGAATACAGCAGCTGTTTAGCACAAAGAAAGGGTGTTGTGGAAGCAGCAAGAAACATCCCACGGAAATAGTGGGGAAAAAAATCAGCAAATAGAGTAACAACTATAAATGCAATTTAAACAGAATACTAGAATACCAGGTTTGCAAAATCTAAATACAGCAGATACTACAGCAAATGAAACCAGCGGCTTTTCATCACAGATTTAACATTTGGTAACTGGCTCCCCATGCAAACGGCAAATATTTTTCAGCAGCATGGTAGCTGCCTGTGGGTGGCACAGTAATATAACATTACCAGAGAGGAATGGGAAAGGGAAGGGAGCTGCATCCTCCGTGGCCGCGAGATGTGGTAGGCGAGTGAGTTTCTTTATCACTTGCAAAGTAAACCTTAAAAATACTCATCAACACGCTGCGCAGAACATTGAAATAAGACTCCAGACCCACCTTCACTCACAGCTCTGCTACTGACCAGCACATTTGACTCTGGGCAAGGCTCTTTGTCTAGCCATGCCTCAGTTCCCCCTCTTCAAGAGGGGATTAACTTACTTTATAAAGCAATTCAAAACCAAATGAAAACTTGCAATAATCTATTTCCTAGAAACTGCTACCTCATATAGGACTCCCACAGTAGCACCCAGACACCTTACTCAGCTAACAAATCAAACACAGCAAGCTTTTTTTCCATAGTTCTACTTGAAACAGACCATACAAAGTCTCAAAAAGCCACTTACAGCCTCTCCCAGGTGTTTCAGTTCACTGAATGAGCCATATTTACCAAACCTTAAACAAAAAGCCAGCAGCCTACAGGGAGGTATGGCATGGAGATGAAGACAGCATGACTTCTAAACCAGCTCCCAGTGACGAATACTATTTCTATTTAGCTATCAGTAAACACTTATAATTTGCCTCCAGACCTTTTGGCAGCTGATCAACCACTCTGGAGGTGTGGATGCACACAGGGGAAAAAAACCTGCAGTATGAATATAGCAAACCAGCTTCTCTACTCACTGTCCTTGAAGCAGCTGAAGGGCTTGCCTGTACTGAAATTATCTTCCTCATAAAAAGCAGAGGGTAAAATTAAAGCAGAATGGCCAATTTGTGCAGAGGTAATGCACCTGCAACAACACTCTTGTTCTTATTAGCATGGAAGCTAACACAGGAGTAAAAGCACCCAAAGGGAGGTAGCAAGGCATGGCTATTACTTGATCAACCTCCCAAAAGATGGAAGCACAAGAGGCGATTTACCCTCTGGATTCCTGACTGACAGCTAGACTGTAAAACTTTAGATTTACCTCTACTGTTGAGTAGATGTGGAAGTTTTTCCCTAGAAGGCTTGACAGATGTACTCATCACCTGCAGGTTACCACATGTCTGTGTGCAGCTGGTATTTAGTACCCCATCCTCTCAAAACTCCATTTCATCAGCTGTCTGCCCAACATTTAGCAGTACAGGTTTCAGCTTGGAAAAGTTTCATAAAAGACAAGATCTTAGCTTGGCTCAGCAAGAAGGCTCAACACCTAACACTTGAGCCACAACACTCAAAACTCCCCACCACAAATAAAGCTGAAAAGCAGTTCTACTGCAGAAATCTTTTCAGAGGAAGACGAAGAATTATAACACAGGGTGAACACAATACGCTGTTTGTGGAGATCAGAGATGAGAACTAAAAGAAACCCACAGCCAAAATTTTTAAAAAGCCAGAGGATCAAGCTTGATATAATTAAAGCCAGAATATTAAAGATATTCTAGGCATCCGCAAGACCAAAACACACTACTTAATCTATCAACATGTACAAACCCTCAAGATGTGAGGGTTAATAAATTCTTGTACTGAAGAACGCAATTCACACATTTTGCTATTACCCAGAAAAGTCTGGGCACACCAAAAGGAGAGAAGGAAAAGAACTGATGTATTTGTAGAGTAATTTCCACAGAGGATCCCAGTTATTCGAGTACCCAACTCATTTTTGCACACTTCAGAAAATGAACCAGCTCCACCAGCACCTGCTTCAGCATACTGCAACCAATATCTGAAGCGCAGAGCTCATTCGCCCAAAATCTAAGCTGTACTTTCTATTCCTCCCTCTTTCCAAAAAGCACGAGATGACAGACTGAATTCTTGACTACATAAATCCGATATTAGGAATAATGTTATTGCTGCTTGAGCCACATTAGCACCAGAGCATCCCCAGCTACCTACAAAAATACCAGCTGAGCCTCTGCAAACCCAGACCACAGTCCAATCTCTGCACCAGTGCAAGGTCTGTATAAATTAATTAGTGCAGTAATAGGAAGCACATAGGAGATCAGGAAATCCCTACAGTCCAAGTCACCTCTCAGAGAGGGTTATACTAGTGTAAAGGGAAAGCATTCAGGAGTGTAGTTCCTATTCCTCAGACCTGTGAATATTAAGAACAGAAAGTCCTGAGATGCCTTTTTTTCCTGACAGCTATAAAACAAAAACATATTGAACATTGAGTGTCTCGGATTCAAACTCAAAAGTCAGCCTGACTGCCTTAAACCACCCTAAATGCAGGCCACCGACAAAAGGATTCATTTTCACACAGATCTTTTCCAGCTTGTTGCAGTCACAAAAACACTAACCCCAGCTTTTTTGAAGGGAGAAAACATAGTAGACACAAGGCTGCAGAAGGTCTCCCTTCCAAAAGCAACTAAAGGTCAGCTTGCAGCTCCTGTGAAATCCCAGCCCCAGCAGCACCACACTTGTTTCAGCTCTGGAACTGGCATGTTTCCACCGTGTCTTTCTGCACAACCGATTTCAGTACAATAGGGCCTGTCAGAAAAGAAAATTCCTTTGTGATCAGTACGTACCTGCTCATACAGCAGTTTATTCTTGTACCACACCTCGCAGGGCATTTCAATTTACTCAGAAAACCTCTAACCAACTCTATCCGTACAGAGCCATGGACGCCATTAGAAAGGAGAGGATTACTGACTCCAGGGTGAAGAAACTGCAGCAGCCTGAAAGCATGGGACAGCTTGTCTGAGGCTAAGATCCCATACTGGAAAGCAAAGCAAGCAGACTCACGATAGCAACTTCATGACAGAAATAAATGCACCTGCCAACTTGCACTCGACTGCGCATAGGCAGTTACATTTTTTCCCCTCAATATTAACAATTATTTTCCAGCCTTTTTGCATTTGTATGAAGACCACTGACAAATCTCACACCTCTGCCACAAAAGACTGATCAGAGATCATCATCACGTTCATTAGGTCTCAGCACTGCACACAGCACTGATTCAGCGAAAAGGCTTTACTGTTTCCAAGGAAGCCTACCGCTTTTGTAGTAGCAAAAGCGCCTTTTACAACCTAACAGGACCTCCCAAGAAAAACTGCATCTAATGAACAAAATCCATTTTAACCTGACAAATGCTACTGAAAACACGAACTCAGTCCTCTGCTTATAGCTGTCTGCCGTGAAGCATAAGAGTGGGCTTGTTCGGATTTATCGGAAACAAAACCCTTCATCCTCAGCCTACCATTAAGGCATGCTGCAGAGGACTGTGGGTTGCACATATCATCTGGGCTATATATAATCTGCGTCTGCATTGCACTATAACATGCACCCAAAAGGTGCATAATAATAAGGTTACTTATTTACCTCTGGCTTCTGGGGTAAAATACAAACCACCTTTGCCTTAGTTTTGTGGTTTCCATTTTCATCAAACTTTCAATGAAAACAAAGTAGCAAGGCACACATTGCAATGCTGTGGTAATGCCCCTGCGATTATGCCTCGATAGACGATTTCATTTGCAACCACCATTTCCTCACCGAAATTAGGCCACTCTTCGTCTCAGCCACTGCGAAGCGTTTCTTTTTGCCTCTTTTCCAGAAGCAACAGAAATGAGTTTAGCCATTGTCAAAGCGTTAAAACGAAATTTGTCAGAAAGCTCACCTGAACTCTGAAAAAGC
Organism: Morus bassanus; assembly: GCA_031468815.1. Classification (NCBI taxonomy): domain Eukaryota; kingdom Metazoa; phylum Chordata; class Aves; order Suliformes; family Sulidae; genus Morus; species Morus bassanus. Next base: position 3,887,891 of record CM062590.1, read on the forward strand.
CAGCAGCAGTTGAGGCAGTAGCTGAATTTGCAGTCCTGCCATATGGGTCTTTCCCAAGGCACCTCGTGTGTTCATTCCCTGCCACATGCCCGACTGCTTCCGGGGATACACCGACCACAGGCTACATGCAACCTGATTAAACCCCACGCTTTCACTGGTGCACGTTCGAGTACATAAAACAGGCACCTCTAATCAAATTCCATACTGAAAGGCAACACAATGTTCTCACTTGAAAAAATGCAAGATCCAGGAAACCTGTGCTGTGTAGGTGTCTTTATCAACTTAGAGAGTAGAGTCAACACTCTAACTGGACATGGCTCGGCTATTTAAAATTAAGTCTCTTTCTGAATGGACACTCTGGAATCACGTCACTGCGTCTGCAGGAGCCCTAAATTTCATCTTTTGATTCAGATTTTGCCAAACAGTAAGCAGTTCAGGTAGAGTTTGTAATTCAGTTGTAGCCTTATTTTTTTCCTTCACAGTCTCACTACAGTAATTTCTAATTACTCTGATTAAGATATCAAATTTCCTTAAAGAAACCCTCCCCAGGCAATTTATTCTTCTTGTGTTCCACAGCTGCAGCTTTAAAAGGTGCCCCAGCCATAAGCAGGAAAACAGAGAAATTAATTCCCACAACTGATCTGGCAAACTCTTTATAACATAAATACAGGCAGCGAGGCATCCCACCGTGAAAATAAGCCCATAAAGTTTCAGAACAAGAACATTTCCTTTAAAAAAAAAAATCATTTGTAGTTCTCATTGCTGTGCACAAAGTTCATGAAGCAGCAACACTGCTTACTACAGCAATCTGACCTAACATACCCCAAGTTGATTCTAATCTCAGGGGAAAGTTGTGCCTTTTCTAACGCTCTTCCAAATGCTTCCAGACAGGGATCGATACCATCGCTAATTCACAGATCATCATTCATCTTTCAGACCTGTTGGAGGTTTTGGACTGATACACTCCCCCAAACCTCAGGGAGGATAATCTTAAAGGCGGTGGTGATCCCCTGAAACTCCACCATGAACAGGAACGTTTCTTTCAGCCTGCTCTCATCCTCTCATTGCCACTCTACTCACTCTCAGTTTAGAGATGACAATTTCCAGCCACCACCTTTAGCTGCATTAAGAGCCCAACAAACTATCACCACTTCTTTTCAGCCACAAAAGGACCGTCCACCATAACAATGGCTAGAAAAACACCCAACTGAACAAGCAAATCTCATGTCACGTCAGGAACTTGCAGGCAGGCAAGTTCATCTGGTCCAAGAAAGTCAACCCAGTGAAAACTGCTCTTCTACCAACTGTGCAAAATTGAACAAGAGGAACCAATTTCAACAGCAACAAGCAGATCAGTGAACAGGCAGGATGTGGAAGGAGAAAGCATCAAGTGTCTCAAACACATTTCCAAGGCACAGAAGCTGAGGAAATGCCTTCAGATGGGGTGTATTAACCATAAGCTCACTGCAGCTGGCTCTCTGATCCGCATACCTGGCATGGTGAGCTCCCAGGTCACAAGCGGAGGAGTCCCCACACGAGACATGCCTTGGACAGGAGCGCTCGGGATACACCCAGCAGCTCACAGCCCTGCCTCAGGAACCAGCACACCTGGGTGGTTTGTCAGATATCTCGACTCTGGATCACCTTGAATAAATCCATCTAAGAGCTAAGCGAGAATTATATACGTCTCACAAGGTGATATAATACAAGTCCAATATGAGAAAGAGTCTGTTAGGAGCTTCAGAAGAGAATTAAAATCCAATAAGGAAAAAAATCTTTAAAAAATAAGCAACTTAAACTGTAAGCTATGACTTTCTGGTGACCTCTCTCGTACGCCAGATTCAGCCTTTCCCTTCTGTTCAACCGCTGTGTCCTTGGATGTCAGAGCAGGTTCATTAGCACATTCTGTGACCCCCCCCACACTCCCAAGCACAGCTATCTACAAGCCAGAAACTGCTGGTTTGCTCAGCAAACAAGACCTTCTGATAGGTGCCAGCATGAGGAATGGTTACAAAAGTACCCCCCATCCCCTCCACCTACACTAGCACTCCTGGCAAATTTTAAACAAGAAGGTTTCTGGTAACGGACTTAACTGTATCAGAGCAACAAAACAGATGAAAAGGAGTGAAATTGAAGGAGAATGTGATCACTTACAAAATGTAATATGGAAAAGACATATTAAGAAAAAATGTTAACACCAGCAGGACCTAAATCCATACTGAGCCATATAAACTAGAAACAAACAAAAAGTGCTTTGCTATGCTTTTAAGACTTCAAAGGTAGCTCTTAGTAAGCCCCAGGAGTTAGAAACCTTCATGCTTATCAGGCAGCCACAAGTATAAGCTGACAGCATTTCTGGAAATGCAGAAAACATGCTGAAATCATGTTAGGATTGTATCCTTACCTACAGCTGGAAAACGTACGCATTTTGAATGAAAGCTGACATCAGTCACGTGAAACACACCTTGGTTCAGTTCTTATAGAAGGTCGCAGGTGGTGAAATATTCCATTTTAAGGAGAAGAAAGATTTTTCAGCATGGCCCATGCTTCCAAGGCAATGTTGTTGGCCACAGAGAGACTGCACAACACATACCCACTCATGCTCAACGCTTAACCCTGTTAGATGTGTCCACAGAAAGTCACACAGTCGAACGCCCTCTCCATCCCTACCCCAGCACAGCATGCCCTTCTAAGGAACAAAACCCACCACTTTGCCCCTGCTGACAGTCATCTCCAGTGCGTACACCGCGACTCAGCACGCACGCAAGGGCACGCGTTCAACAGACTTGCTGCATACCTCTGCCGGGAGAGATAAGGAGCTCGGTCCCTGCATGTAGGGATTGCATTGCTGCATGTAAACACCCAGCACACCGGTAGCTCTTTCTTCCAAGTGTCAAGCCAAGCTGTTCTAAAAGGACACCTCATAGCATGATGGCCAAAGGAAGTGTTTGTGCCGATTACACTGACCTACACCGACACATTTATTAAAGGGAAACTCTGTTCTGCAATAAAAAGGGTACTGAGGAATAGCTATTTTGATGTAAGAAGGAATTGAAGCTTGATCCAATCTGAGCCAGCTTCACTCTGTAAATTAACAATGCTTACAGCAATCTTCAGAATTGACAGAACCCTTTCCCCTCTGACATAAGTCAAAGTTGGACAGATGATGTAATCCATCTGAAGGCCACAGAGGGTATTTGTCAGCCAGCTTTGGGGTTTGCCTATAAACGAAGATTTCCTGAACGACTTCATCTGAGGAACACTTCAATTCACAAAGAGGCATCCACAAAAAACAGTGTTTAGATACACAACAGCTGCGTAACAGCAAACAGCTACCCCAGAACACAGTGAGCTGTAAAACGCCCACACACGATCGAACACAAACCTACAGCAGCTTTCACTGGGACTTAAACTAACAGGTTTGCACTCCCGCATCCTGACAGCGAGGAACGAGCATGCAAAAAGCTGCAGGAGCTCTGCCAGCTATCAGTAATTTGCTTCACTGTAAATTTATTTGCTGGAACCTGTAACTGCACCTCTCTGCAGCCTCTCCTGTCCCTCCAGATGGGTCAGGGAGCTCCAGGGAAAGGCAGCCCATGAACCGAGCTGTAACTGCTCCGCAGCAGGAACTAGCTCAGACCGCTCAACCATAACACCTTCCTACCTCCATCCCGGTTTCAGCAGCCAAAAGGAATGTAGTGACCGATTTCTTCAACTGCCCTCGCCGTCACTAAGACAACCTTTCAGTCTTGGGTTAGGTTTGGGTATTAACTATCTTGCTGCAGAGTCAAGCTTTGAGTAGCTTTTACCATAACACAAACTAATGTGGTCTTTATGTCACATACCTGTACTTGCAGCAAAGAGAGCACATCACAAAGAGCCAAAACACCCCAACTTCCCTGACGCCTTGCAAAAATATAACATAGTAGTACATTTGGGATAAAATAAGCTTTTTGTCAGGAGAAAGCATTCATCTGTGTGAGCCAAAGAACAGGCTTCCCACAAAAATTAACAGGCCTGAGTAAAAAACCCCCAGTAACAAACCATCCTAACCCTGTAGGGCTCAGCATAGCTCTTCCATGCCTATAGCATCACAGCTTTTTCAGGTTAGTTTGAACTGAAAACCAAGCTGGAGAAACAACTAAACCTGAAAGCTTCCTCGAGGGAGCGATTCAGTGGCAAGCACCAGGAGAGGGCACGCAGGCACAACCACCGAACACAGACCAGAGCAACTGCACTTGAACCCCAAAATAGCTCCGTACAGGAGGCAACAAAAGCCGTAGTTTCACAGGCGCTTGGCAGCACACAGAGCAGCTCTGCCTGCCCTCCTGTCTGCTGGCATCAGGAATCTCATCAAGCAGCTGACCCCAGTCAAAACCAGCCTGGTGCAGAAACAGCTGGTTTTAATCCAGTTCAGTTCCTCAATTTGTGGGCCATGTGACAAGCAAACAGTTGTTTGCATAGAAGGGAACAGAGCGAACATGCAGGACCTCTTCTTCAGCAGCTAGAGCAGTTTTGGGTGTTTACACAGCTGCGACCCAAAAGAGGGGTCTCACACTGGAGAGCACAGTCTGCTGTCAGGGAGAAGGGATAAGACTGGGTTAGGAAGGCATCAAGCCAGGCTTCCCAGCACCACGAACAGGCTTGAAAGATCTGACATGAATCATCAGATCCTACCCACTCCTCTATTGCTTCTTCCAGAGCAAACACCAAAGGAAAGGTGCCACCCTTATCTTCCATGCTGTTTGAGCCAGTTAGATCACCAAGCCATGAGTATCTATGCTAGATACTCTCAGAATATCTAATATGGTGACAAAACAGGACTTGTTTACTCATATTTATAAGATCATCTGAGATCTCTGCTACTAAACTATTATTAAATACTCCTCCGATACACTTAAGAGCAAAAACCTGAAACGCCAACAGATCCCAGTGCACCAGGATTTGCCAGCCACGGGTTTTGAAATAAGCAGGACCTTGCTGTTCATAACCCGAGGCCAGGCACAACCCAGGAATTCCAGTTCAACCAGTTCCACCCTTTCTGCCCCTCATTTCTCCCATTTTCTTGGAACAACAAACAGACAGCAACAAAACCCTACCCCAATCTGCACCGGAATAAACAACTCATTGTAAACCCATGCAATGGAAAGCCACCTGCTCCCTCACACAATTACAAGCATTTCCAAATTCCAGTTCTCCCTCAGCCAGTGCAGACAGATGGACACAGAGGCACGCACGGCACAGAAAGTCCACTCCACTTCCAGCAAAGCCCTTGTACTGCTGCAGCCCAAAACACAAAGCCTAATGGCAGAGTCTGCCTCCACAAGAACTGTTTTGTTAAGGGATCACAACATAAATCAGCAATCCTCCAGCCACAAAAACAGCTCAAACTCACATATAGGCCAATTAAACTTGCAATTCACTAAAACACACACACACTCTCTCTGACTTCTGGGGACTCTCTCTCTCAACTGGCAGATCAGGTCGTGCATTCTAGCTGACATATTACCTGCCCCAGATGTCCCCAGACAGCAACAGTAAATGTGACTAAATTTAAAATGCAATGGCTGAGTCATCACCACAGACAACTACAGATTTTCACTTTCTTGCACACCCTCCTCCCATTCAATACCATGTTACAGGAAGGAAATAACCCCTTTGCAAAGGAAGCGATAGCCCTGAGAGCAGGCAATAAAACACTGAAAAGGGAGCCGATCTTCCGCCTTGCTCACTCCTGCAGGACCTGCCCCCATCATCATAATCCCCCAAGTCTGCAGGTATTTAGGCTAGACCTGGATTCTCAGCAGGAACAGGGCTGCACTATGCAAACGGAGCACCCGGCCACCAGAGACTGCCGATTATTCAGATACTTGCTGCTGCCTTTGCCAAGACAGATCAGTGCAAGAGGCCATTCCTGCAGCGCTCTGCAATGCACACCAAGTACAGCAAGCACCAGAGACGGAAATCTCTGCTGTTCAGCAAATCTGGCCATCTGCAGTACACTGCCATTTGAAACGCTGGCTATTGGCAGGACTGGATTCCCAGCACGGTTAATCATTTTCCAGCAGACCTGCAGCAGATCTGCTACGCCACAGCTCCCAGGGCCCTCGAGAAGCTGCGGCCAGCACAGCAGCGACTCGCACCCAGGCAGAGCCCTCACTTACCCACGCAGCACTACCCTCCGTGCCACCCACCCCAAGCACAAGGGGAAGAATTTGTGAGCACAGTGCTGCGTGGCTCACATTGCCTAAGCACCAATTATCCCAGTCCCCTCAAGCGTACTGGGAGCTCTATCCACAGGACACATCCTATCAGCACTGCTCAGGAACTGTTTCTGTTAACTTTTGGCTTTCAACTCTGATTTCTTTGAAGACAAATGCTAACAGCCTTTAAAAAAAAAAAGCAGTTCACCGATCCAAAACCAAAGACTCACTCTTATGAATCACACAACATTATTATTTCTCCTGCCCGTCAAAACAGAACTGTCTCACCTTGCAAAACAATTGCTGTGGTTGCCCAGGCTCACAAAAATCTATCCCATCTGTTAAAAAGCCAAGTGCACTGATTGAAACTATTTGACAAGCACTCTGCTAAAAGACAGCAAACATTTCACCCCACAATGGCTACTTCAAACACTGTCAAAGAGCAACTGCAAGGCAGCTCAGCTCAGTTAGTATCAGCCATCAGAAATACAGCTTTTTAGCAACTAATTCTTTCTGAAGACAGAGCCCGTGGGGACACCGAATTTAAGACTCATGCCTGCAACTGCAAGAAAGCTCCACAAATGCAGGTTTAGAAGATCTCATGTCCCAACTACTACAGTCAGAAAGTAAGGACCAAACTGTTTCTGCCTTCAATGCTGTAACAGAAAAGGCAAACAATCCAGGACCTCCACTTCACCTGCAAAGTCTCTCTGTAACAAGAAAAGCTTCTCGGACCTTTGACTGCAAGGGACAGGCGTGGGAAAGACACCTACCACAATACAGGAGCTCATCACCGTGGAGGGCGAGACGCTAACATCACCGATGGAGCCGAGCCACATGCTGACATGCACCACCCCAGCTCCTCGTGCGCCACGTTCCCAGCTGCTTTACTGGTTGTTTTTGAGCAGCAGTTTAACCCCAAACATGATTCATCTTGGGGACATGGGCAAAAGTCAGTCAGCTGCTGCTGAGCCCAGCACACAGTAAGTTAAGCACAATGATTTTTAACCAGCATCTCTCTGACAGACTGTTGGCGATGGACACATTCTCCTTCTGTTTAACACAGATACAAATCAATTCCCAACAGACTCCTACTTCGACCGCCCTCATTGTCAGTGGCAAGTCACATGCCAGATCAGGAGCAGAATTTTGGACGGGAAAGCTTTATTTGCTTTTAAAGCATTCACGCTCAAAAGGCGTGCGAGGATGAACAGAGTGGACGATCGATGCAAGCAAACAACAGCACAAGCCATCGTGCTTTCCCAAGAGCAACCACTAACACCAACTTCAGGTGAGGCTTTGTTGAAGCCCAACTCATTAGCAACATGGCCAGCCATCCCAGAAGTGCTGCCCACTGAGGACCCATTCAGCTAATGCACTTCTCCAGGATCAATGTTGTGCTCAAAGTTCAAGAATGCACCGTATTTTTATAGGACACGAGAGCAAGACAACATGTGGCTTTAAATACACAAAGAAACACTATCCACCACATTATCTTGATGATGCAAATCAAAACCCTTGCTAGTGGCATTAAGAATGAAGCGTCAAATAGCTTCCTGCAGCAAAGTCACCTTGGAAATAGCTAAGAATTTGAGCTTTCAGTAAGACAGGACTAAACTGCCATTGTAAACAGTGTCCCAGTAACTTAAGAGCTAATAGATAACGTAAATCCCTGAGGGAACAATTTGTAGAGAGCACAGGAGGACTTGTGGTCATCCACAGGTATATCACCAGGTAGTTCTACTATCTTAACCAATAATCAAATGTAGTAAGCTAAACATCTCGCACCAACACAAGGAATCCTACTCTTTGCATTTACTTAGCAATGCAACCACACAGCACGGTACAAACCAACCTACAAAAATGCTTGTGCCAGTTATTAAAAAAAACCTAGAGTTCTTTCAGCACTCATTACATGCACCACAAATGCAGAATATCCTTCAACATTAGTCCCCTATAAAAATGACTCTGATCAGCAGAACACATTAATGAATCGGCCATAATATTCACAAAAAACCCGCAATGAACTGAGAGTGAACTCCACCCTCTCATTAAAGATTTAACTGCTGTAGAAACTATGATTAAATATACAGGGCCATGAATCAGCTACCTGAAATGAAGGTACGCCTCGGCAATCATGGAAGTGCCCAGCACTAGCAGGCACACCGACATTTCGGTCACCGAAGACAGCCTCCCCCCAGCACCCCAGAACTGCAGCACCGTGCGGGCAAGCAGCTTTGAGCACAGGTCCCATGAACATTTAATCTTTCTTACTTTTGGGTTGTTTGGTTTAGGGGCTTTCTGGTTTTTTGGGGTTTTTTTTGGCGGTGCTCAAAGCTGCCACACACTCATTACAGGAACAGAGCGAACAGTTTCCAAATCCATTTTGACACAACTGGATAAAGCACTTAAAACCAAGCCCCAGATGCCTCTGGACTAGCTGTGTCTCTCTCCACAGCAATTCCAATCAAGCCTGCAGAAAAGCTGGAGGAAGATGGCAGGGCTTACCAGGAGTTCCCCAGTCTAGAGTCTGAACAAAGTGGATTTAAAAGAGGTTTAATTTTCCCAGAGACTAATGCTCTCAAATCAGAATAAATCCTCCAAAAGAAGAGATTATCCATAAATTTACTAGTTAGAAATGTTAATATATCCACTGTTTATGCAAGGACTGCTGTTCTCTCTAAGCAAGAGCATCACATATGCAATTTCATATTAAAGGAGAAAGATTTCTGCTCACTTCTCCCCCCACCTCCCTTTCCACACTGAAATATAGCACAGCAGCTTTATAAACACCACTTTCCAAGAGCAGCAGTAATTTACTGAAGAATCAAGGCAAACTTGTTCCTATTACACTAGGAAAGCTCTGAAAAATCCTCCCCTGCAAAGGAATTCACACAGAAAACAAGATCCACAGGCAGGGAAGTCCAGTGTGAAACCTGGAAAAACATCCAAACTTAAAAAAATGCAGGGCTAAAACTTCAAATACACGTTCACAAAATATAGGACATGGTGCAAATTAAGCAACAACTACTACTATTCAAGTAGTTGTTGAATCTGCTGATTCAACCAGAGCACAGCAGCAATACCCGTCTGCATTGCCGGACTTACCCAACACATACCTGCTACTCAGACCAAATGCTTCCTCCTGTTATTCATATTTTATTTACTAAAGGCCCCATTACACACCATATGACACGTAGTATGATGGGACCCAGACCAGTATAACCTGGCTGCTAATTATGGCCCTTAAGGCTGAGATGCATTAATACGTCCCTCTAGCTATGAACATGAGTATGACTACACCCTCACTAAGCACATGTAATCTTAGAGAGGATAGACAGGAGGATGAAACAGGTACAAGAACAAGTGACTTGCCTGACATCAAACAGCACGGCAGCAACAGAGCTGGGAGCTAAATTAGGCCTCCTGTCCACGCAAGCACCCTTATTTTCCCTGTACTCAGTCTAGTTGATAGGTAGACAGAACCCGGTCATTAGATTCACAGATTGAAGGCTTCGTTTTGAAGCTAAAAGCAGATGAGAAATAGTACTGATTAATGTAATCACTAGTGTCAAATTGATTTCGGAGATCCAGCAGGCTCACAGCGCTCCCTCGTTCTACGTTCCTAGCCTGATGTGTTCACACAGGTTTCTGCACGCCTAATGCTGGTGGCCAGACTGCATGCACTGCAATGTGTTCGAGACACCTCAGAAAGCCTACTTAGTAAATTAATCTTGAAAAGTCCCTGATTTCTTTCCACCAGATGGATTCTGTGTAAGCCCACCAACACCCCCCCCAGAGAAGCTGGATCCTTTCTTAATGCTCCCAAATAACAGCCTCACTGGGTGCGGTACAGCAGGAGCCAGCCTGAACTGAGATGTCAGCAACAGCAACTGAGCAGCTCATGCATAAGCAAAGTTTTCCAGCTCACGAACTTCCCTCCCTGCAAACCCCATTTATCTTCATATTCAGGAAAAAAATCCATTATTTGTAAGACAAGTGAAACAGAACAACTACAACAGCAAAACACACTTCTTGGGATGTTCGGTGTCAGGTTGAGTTAGCAGGTATGAATTTTCCTCAAGTTTCCCCACTCCGCCAGTGCTGGCCCTTTATTAACTGCCTTCACTTTGTTCTGAACAGGTAACAGAAAAGCCAGATGGCCTAAAGCCATAGCTAATTTCAAAACTGCTGTAAAATAGCACAAGCCAAGAGAGCCTGACTGCACTCATTTGACAATTCCACCCAAAGGTTGATATTACTCTAAAAAGGCACAGCTGAGCCAGAGAAATCATGTTTAAACATGCCTGCAATCTCAGTTTTGTCTGTCGATAATTGTTGGGCTGTATGTTAAAAATTGATTTGGAAATACAAGATGAAAAATTCTACGACCTTGCTCACCTCTGGCCCTGATCCACCGCCAGGAGGAACAGGATACAGACCAAGTTAGGAGCAGGATATAAGCACTTGTTTAACTCTCAGCACAAGGTAAACGAAGTTTCAGTGACCCTGCAGGTAACATGCTTCTTCTCACCTGCTACTAATCAAAAAATATAAGTGAAAAAGACTTTGCTTCTAATTATTTGTTCTCTCTTTTGGCATCACACAAACACCCTTTACAGGGGAACAAACCCAAATGGCCTTAGCCTTTTTCCTACTTCTGCCATTCCCCACCTAGCAGTAAATTACACCTGGTTTGCAACAGACAGACTAGACTTAATACCCTCAACAACAGAAGACCAACCTTGCCAGCACAAATCAGACGGCCTATCACTTTTTTCAGTAATTATTATCCTCCTCCTCCTAGGTCCCAGCAGATAAAGATAACCTGGGCAGCACAAGGTCACTCCACACAGGAGCACAGATCAGTAACTGCAATTCTGCAGGTATATCCAGATTTCCACTGTCAACATCGTAGCAGAGCAGCTTTAAAAAAATGCATTCCCAGAGAACCTGAGGCAGCTTGCTCAGGCAGCAAAGACCAGTTCAAACCCTCTTGACCCCGCCTCTATCCCCACGTAAACCTGCTGAAGTCTCTTCTGCACTAGGACACGAAGGCTTGCTGGTGGGAGCTGTACCTGCAAAGCCACTTCCTGCAGATCTTGACAGTACACCAAACCTGCCAAAACCTTTAGACAGCTCTGGAGATAAGAGTAATCAATAACATACCAAGACCAGCGCTCCTATGCATCTGCAGGGGAGCTCTTGCCAAGGCAGAAATAATATGGTAGAAATCACACTTCCAGGAGGCACTGCTGGAACAGCCGATTACCCCAGACTGATACCAGCGAATTCAGTCGGTGACATAAACATTGCTGATTTGACTTTAAGTAGGAGAGAAGAATTAGACAAGAGAACACAACCTTCACAAAGGCATGCGAGTACAGCAAATGCCAAAGTCCCCTTAAAATTGGCTTAGACGGTTACATGCTTTGTTCAAAGCTCAAATTCTCTGAAGGTGACGACATCCGGCTTTTCCCCCGTCCATAAGCACCTCTGAAAACTTCACCTCCATGAGCACGGCCTCTGCAAACCCGCTGAGACATGGCCTGCAATCCTAACCTCCTACCTGAAGGCCACATCTAGCAATAACCTCTTTTTTTTGCTAAGACACCCTCTGCAACACAGGGTTTGTAACGCCAAGAGCCCTGAGCATGCCCTGGTGCTCACACTGTGCAGACACCAAACAAGACAGTGCCTCTCGGACTTTGAGCCAAGTTTACAAATCGAGGCTTCTCAGTAGGACTTGGGCCAAATTTTTCTTGCTTGCACCCGTAAAAGCTAACTGTCCTTAGGGGAGAAAAGTAGAAACATTTAGAGAGATTCACCCCTCCCGCAGACAAGTGTGAGGCAATGAAGGAAGCCTCTAAGGGGCTGCCTCTGGTTTAAAATCAATGGTGGGGATTAATCTTGGTGGATTTTAGAAAACTAAGACTATGGCAACAGAGCTCTAATTAAGGGGTTCACTTTTCTAGATTGGTTAACCAAAGGAAAACCTAGCTGCCAGTATCTCACTCGTCTGCAAAGAGATTCATACTTTTAGCAGAAGCTTTCTGGAGCTGGCAAAGTGAAAAGATTCAAACCTTCTTGTTTAAGTGCCGTTAAACTTTACCAAAGTCCAATGATCTTTACCAAATCTGTTTCAAAAGGCACACAGCTGGAGTAGACTAGGAACTTAGTGCAGGAGCTAAAGAAGTGCCAGACTTGGAGAAACCAACCCCATCAGTATGCACCTTATTTTGTCCCGTGACATTCAGCAGACGTGGTTAATTAGGTCACGATAATGCACTGCCCATCATGACTTGTGAACTTAGCTGTGCAGCTGGTAGGTAAGCTGTGTTTTCTAATCAGCATGCCAAAAAGCACAAACACAAAAGAATAAAGTTAACAATCTGTATACCCATTCGCCCTCCCCTCTGATTGCTGCTGCTAGGCAACGGCTTGGGGGGGGGGGGGAATAATCTATTTCCAGGATTCAGCAGAGTGAAATCATTTGGACCGCTCTCAATTTTCATATATTTGCCACTGGTGCTTCACGTTATTTCACACAATTCATTCAGTTAGGAGATGAAGCCTGTTCCTTTGACTAATAGCATTAAAAGCCTCTCTTTGGAAATAATTAGTCCTCCCTCCCCCATCCCTTCCCCCATGCAACGTGGAAAGAGCATACAGTCATCAGTAAACAAAGAAATTCAAACAGTGTGACAACCAGGCTGTAAGCTGGGGATGAGAGCTGCCTCTCTCCTCCGTATCTCAGCACAGCTGATAATCAAAAACAAGTCGACACCACAAGCAATAGAACCAGCAACGCAAAAAAGAGTAGCTGTAGATTAACGGCTTCATCATTTAGAAACCAGGAAAACAGCAATTCCTCATTTGCAAGGAGCATAAATACCTATGCATAATTAGTCATCACTAGAGGTTTTGCTTGGTCACCTTCCAACCCTGAAAGATTGACCCGAGTCATTCAAAACCAGCAGATAAGAGCGAGAATCAGGAAATCTGCAGTCTTTTACCTATGATCCCAAGCCCGTCACCCAGCCATCAGCAAATCACACCAACCTCCACACCTCAGTTCCTTATGAGACACAAAAAGTCCTCCGGGGCAGAGAAAAATCAAGGACAGTCACCATTTGGAAAGCACTTGGAGACCCTCAGCTGAAGACTGACAAAATTCTGTATATCTATGCGCTGACTCCCCACCTGGAATCAGCCCTTGGATTTGGGGGCACAGTTTGGAAGGAGTTAAAACCCCCCAGCCAGAGCCAGCCAAGGGTACGACTGCTGGCTGGTGCATCCACTGCCTGACTAATGCGTGACCCCGCTGCGCAGAAAAGAACTGGAAATAGTTATCACCGCAGCACTGACAAGTCAGCAAGAGCTACTAATTAAATGATAAAAATAGATCTCTGAAAGGGCTTTTTTCCCCTCGACACAAAGCTGAGGCCTAACGCTGCCACAGTCACGCATCCATTAGTTTTCTACGGGCTCCAAACCCGCCAGCAAAAAAAGCATTCTCACACTCAAAAACCCCACACAGCACTTGTACGCAGAAATTCCCAACTAAACAAAATTAGGGAACCGATTCCGAAGGACATGAAGCATCTCTTCACTACGCACGCTCCCCTCCCACCTTTAATGGAAGCAGGAACAAGACGACATCTTTGACCCCGACAGCCGTACCAGCTTCCTTGCACTCCCTGTAGCCCAAAGTTCTGGTTTTGCCTGAAAAATGAACATGTTTTGAGGTGACCCAGATGACCCCAAGGATATCTGCAACTTGCTTCGTGCATGGCGTCGCTTAGACCAGTGACAAAAAAACTAGTATCAGTGCAACTTCCACCACTGCATGGGTTTTGCTTTAAGCCCCCCCGCCACACTCCCTGCCAGACATAGGTTTTGTATAGCTCATAACTGAATATTCATCACCAACTAATAGACCTGCAGGAACTGCAGTGTCAGTGATTTTTAATACATATAATGCCCCAACACATGCCAAACACAATGAAATTCCATCAAAATAGAAGCCATTTGTTTAAATACAAGTGATTTGGCTCTCAAAACTGTCATCAAATTAAACTGGAAATCAAATTAACCAGTGATTGAATGAAGTAGAAGGCTGTGTAATCACAGATTACCGATCCAGCAGCATGAAACAAGGATGCAATCACATTCCCCTTGTTTGTGGCAGCCTCTCTGCACTGCCCCGTACTCCCAACAGGACTTCCCCTCCCCATCTTCCCAGACTTGAGGATGCTCTGTGCCTCACATCCAGCTCATCCAGCCACTTCTTGGGAGTCCAGAAAAGAAACCTTCCTTACAAAAATACCCTTTGAGATATTATCTGATAACAAAGCCAGCCCTGTGAAAGTACAAGCTGACACACTTGAAACCACGCTAATTTAGGACAGACCAGCACAGTCATTTCCAGCACTGCTGGGAAGAACAAGTTCAAACCTACTCTGAATGGGAAAAGGGGTTTGCAACCGTCATCATTTGAGGTATTCACTTCAGTTGGCATAACTGCGTGCCAACAAGGTTCCCTCATAAGTGGCCTCATTTTGGCTTTATTTCCCCTTTTTTTGCACTCTTGTTTGTGAAGGAATTTAAACTATGTGAAATTATAATTTGAGGTCTTGTCTACTCTTAAAAGTAATTTGGATTAATTTAAATGGTATGTTTGAAGAGCAACAGGCATTTATACTGAAATCATAGCAGGCAGCAGAATTTACACTCCTGTGCAACTTCTACAGCACTGGCACATCAAGCTAATTCAGCTGAACGCATCCTTTACCCACCGAGGATGGACCCCAGAAAACTTCACTCTTCCCCTTCCTTTGCGAGCAAACCAGATTCTGCCCAGGACTTGCTGATGTTCGTATTTTTCAAAGGCAAGCTTCAAGTTTAAAACTCACTCCTATACAATTCAAGGTTTCTTCACACACGAGAGAAGCAATCACGAGCATTCCCGCTTCTCTTTCTAGCCTTGTGGAAGCAACATTTAAACATCCTAACGTTTGAGAAGAGGAGCTTTTCACTTCATTTCAGCCTCACTTAAGCACATTCTCCCATCACTCACTTTTTTCCGTACCTTCAGCCCCAGAGAGGGGCACCGAGCCCTCACCTACCTTCACCTGGACAAACACAACCCAATGCAAAGCAGAGAGGTAAATAATTCATCTGCACGCAAACAGAGGGAAAGAACAATTAAAGGAGAACGCACAGCGGGGACGTTTCAAATTTCAGCCAACATTAAGACAGAACAGATCAAACAAAGAAATACCAAAGGGGCTGCCTCAGAAAGAGCTTAAAGGTGAAAGCGCTCTCGCAGAGCGGCGGGACGGCAACAGAGATGAAAAAAACAGGGTTTACTTTTAGTCGCAGCCTAAGCCCTTCGGAGGACAGCAGCGCACAGAAACAGCAGCTCCGGCCGGCGCGCTGCCGCTTGTTTTGTTTTAAAGCAGGTTTATAGCAGGAGTTGGAGCCGCGGGCCGGCTCCCGGGCCCGGCGCCCCGCCGAGGGAGGCCCGGCCCAGCCCGGCCCGGCCCAGCCCGGCCCGCCTAGCAGAGCCAGCCCAGCGGGCTGAGCCCAAGCCGCCGGGGAGCTCCGAGGGTCCCGGGCCGGGCCGGGCGGGCAGAGCACGGCCCGCAGCGACCCTCCGCCCCCCGCCCGCTTCCCCTCACCGACCCCCCAACGCCCGGCACCCGCCGGCACCCCCGGACACCCCCACACGGGCCCCCCCCGCCGCCCCTCACAGCCGCCCCCCGCCCGGAGCCGTGCCGCCGCGGGGGAGAGGGGAGGGGGGCCGGGGCGGGGCGGGCCGGGCCTGGCCACCCCGCGGCGGGGCTCCCCCGGGCCGGCGGGGCTCCCCCGCGCCGCCCGCCCTCACCTGCCGCCCGCGGCCGCCGGTCCCTCCGCCGCCCCGGGCCGGCCCCGCCGGAAGCCTCGGGAGGGGGGGGGTGAGGGGGGGGAGAGGGGGAGCGCGGAGCATGCCGGGAGTTGTAGTGCGCCCCGTCGGGAGGCCACGCCCCCTAGCGCCGGCCACGCCCCCGACTGTAGGACACGCCCTCTCGCGGTAGGACACGCCCCTGGCGGGAGGACACGCCCCCTCGCGGCGGAACGGGGCGGGGGAGGGAAGTGATGGGGTTGGGGTGGGGGGTGATGGGGGGGATTGGGGGTGAGGGGGGCCGTGGGAGCTTGGGGGGGTGATGGGGTGCTGTGGGGGGTTGGAGTGAGGCTTTGGGGTCACAGGGGTCGTGGGGGTTTGGGGTGGGGGTGCTGGGGGGTTGGAGTGAGGCTTTGGGGTCACAGGGGTCATGGGGGTTTGGGGTGGGGGGTCTTGGGGTGCTGGGGGGATTGGGGTGAGGCTTTGGGGTTACAGGGTGACTGGGGTCATGGCGGTTTGGGTTGGGGGGGGCTGGGGGGCCTGAGGCTTTAGGTTCAAGGGGTGAGGGGGTTGTGGGGGTTTGGGGTGGGAGATTACGGGGTGCTGAGGGGGTTGGGGTTTGGGGTGATGGGGTGCTGAGAGGACTGAGGTGAGCCTTTGGGGTTGGGGGTTAGGGGGGCTGGGGGAGCTTGGGGTGAGGGATGATGGGGTGCTTGAGTGGGGTGAGGCTTTGGGGTTGGGGGTGATGGGGTGCCCTGGGGGGGCATTTGGGTACAGGAAGGATTTGGGGTTAGGAGGATTAGGGGTTGGTAACCGGGTGCTGTGGGACTTGGGGGTGGGGGATCTGGGGGCCAAGAGGGTGCTGGGGTGCTGGGGGGGGGGGATTGGGGGCCAGGTGGGATACGGGGAACTGCTGGGTGCGGACTTCGCATCAATTAGGGCATCGCATGGAGGGATTCGGGGCTGGGGGAAGCTGGAGCCAGTGGGGTATTGGGGGGCAGTGGGGAGAGTGGGGGTGAGCTGTGGGGTGAGCTTGGGATGACAGGCGAGAGAAAACCCTACAAAAGGCATCTCCCACCTGGGCTGGGCGTTGGGGCAGGCCCCCTCCCTGCACCCCGACCCCAGTGGGACTGTAGCAGGGCTCCAAAGGGACGTGACACTGTTTACACTGTCACCAACCTCCACAGGAGTCTGTCTAATTACTGGGGTGAAGATTTTACTCTCTAATTTTTCAAATTAGCTTGTATGGGAACCCCTGGGGAAACAGGGTGACGCATCCTCATCCCCCAAACGGGCTCTCGGGCAGCAGGGCACAGCCGTGGCTCGGAGACGAGGGAGCAGAGCCATCAGTACATCCATGAGGCATCGAACCCCACTGCTCCTTCCCTTTCCTGTTGGGCGATTGCCCAAAATCATGGGGTGAGGGGTTTTATGCAGCCACCGGCTGGCCCAGGGACAGAAAAAATCAGGTTTAAAATGTTCCTGGGGCACACATGGGGCTTCAGATCTGACCTGCTGGAGGGAGGGAGTATTTAATGTCCTTGAGCAAAACAAGAGAATATTTTTTTAGTATATATATTTATTTTCCATTCTCTCCAGTGAAAGCTCAATCGTCAACAAACCCCTGTTTTCCTTGGATTAATTTTTATACTAAAGTTTTCAATCACTGTAATACATCAAATTACAGAAACAAACGCTTGCTATGCCAGAAAAAAAAAAAAAAATCCAGAAAAACTCATCCTCACCAAAAGCTTAACACCCACTTTCTGACAACTGCTGCGCTGCAGCACGAGCAAGGCCCCAGTGCCCAGGAAGCCCGGCCATGTGCTTGTTTGCCACCATCCCATTCCCAGCAGGCGGTTGTCTGTCTGGCTTCATTGTCTGTCTGGCCACGCCGTTCCCTCCTGGCGCAGCATCTCCCCACACCGGCATCCACCCTGCATCCCTGAGCACTTCCGTGCCAAACCCCGGCCCTAAATCCCCTCCGGGGAGCCACGGTGGGGCTGGTCTCGCTCAACTTCCCCCCGTTAGTGGATCCCAATGTCCATCCAGAGGCAGGGCTCGTGTGTCAGATTCCCCTAAGGCAAAACATCACCTTGAAATAATAAAACACAAGTTGTTTTTATTTGCTGCCGTGTTTTCTGAGCTTGAAGGGGGGGGCACATGCCAAAGAGCGTTTGTTCCCGTTGGCTTTAAGACCCCTCCCGGAGCAGGCACCCCTCGCCCCGTGGGTTTGCGGCAGCACCCAGTCATCATCCCCGGCCAGCGAGCATCTCCCAGCACCGCGCTGCAAACCCTAAATCATTGGAAAACCACCTGAAATCTCCTGTTCCCGCAGCATCTCTGCCTCAGCCAGCACCAAATTCACCTTCCCATGTCCTGGCGAGAGGCATGGGGTTTGCCCAGGCTTGTGCGATGATGTTCCCTGGGTTACCTGGGAGGTGGGTTTAGCCCTTAGCACCCCGGTGAGGCAAAGCTCACCCCCGAAACCCCGGCATCCCTGGGGGGCTGCTGGCACAACCGCCCGCAGCCGTGTCAGGAGGCAGCTGCCTGCCCGGTGGATTGCACTGCAGAGCTCAGCCAGGGCGGGAGCAGAGGTCGCTTACCTGGACAGGGCAGGTTTGTCTGAGGGATTCCTGATCTCCTATGACAGCCCCAGCTTTCCCTGGGCACCCTCTCCCCCACCTTCGGGCTCCTCTGTGCCACATTTCCATCGCAGCCTCATTAATTGGTGGCCTCCAGCTCTCTGGCAAATAAACCCTGGGATGTTCAAGGCTCTGTGAGGGATTTCTGCAGGGAAAGCTGCGCTGGGGCGGTCTCCCGAGCCAGGAAACCACAGCATTTACTCTCCTGGTGACGCTGACAGTATTTTCAAGTCTTACCAGTACTCCCAGCAGATGCGGGGTGCCGACAAGGAGATCCCAGAGCTGCATCCTCCTGCCCCTGATTTCGTGGCATCATAGAATTGTTTAGGTTGGAAAAGACCTTTAAGATCAAGTCCAACCAGTTAATCCAACACTGCCAAGTCCACCACTAAACCATGTCCCTAAGTGCCACATCTACAAGTCTTTTAAATACCTCCAGGGATGGTGACTCACCACTTCCCCGGGCAGCACTTAGCCCTCCTTTTGTTGCTAATGTATTTATAGAAACTTTTTAAATAGTAGCCAGATTAAGCTCTAGCTGGGCTTTGGCCATTCTAATTTTCTCCCTGCATAACCTCATGACACCCTTGTAGTCCTCCTGACTTGCCTGCCCCTTCTTCCAAAGGGCAAAAACTCTCCTTTTTTTCCTGAGTTCCAGCCAAAGCTCTCTGTTCAGCCAGGCTGGTAGTCTTCCCCGCTGGCTCGTCTTTCGGCACATGGGGACGGCCTGCTCCTGCACCTTGAAGATCTCCTTCTTGAAGGATGCCCAGCCTTCCCGGACTCCTTTGCCCTTCAGGACTGCCTCCCAAGGCACTCCGTCAAACAGTGTCCTGAACAGCCCAACGTCTGACCGCCAGAAGCCCAAGGGACCAGTTCTGCTGATCCCCCTCCTTACTTCTCTGAGAATCAAAAACTCCATCATTTCACGATTGCTGTGCCCAAGGCGGCCTCCAACCATCACATCACCCGCAAGTCCTTCTCTGTTTGCAAACACAGGTCCAGCGGAGTGCCTTCCCTACTTGGCTCCCTCACCAGCTGTGTCGGGAAGGTCTCTTCCACACACTCCAGGAACCTCCTGGACTGTTTCCTCTCCGCTGGATTGGATTTCCAGCAGACATCTGGTAAGTTGAACTCCCCCACGAGAACAAGGGCTAGTGATTGTGAGACTTCTCCCAGCTGCTCATAGAATATTTCGTCTGTCTCTTCATCCTGGTTGGGTGGTCTATAACAGACTCCCACCCTTTGGGTGACCTCTCCCGAGCGAGCGAGCCAAGGAGCGTCCCAGCGCTGCCAGCAGAGCCAGAGGAGCCGGGCAGACAATGTGCCGGCATCACACGCTGCCGGGATGCTGGGAGAAAGCAAGCGATGTTGGGAGCTACGACTGAAATCACTCCCGGCCCAGCTCCAGTTTCCCACAGTGCGCGTGGGTGCGTTGCTGATGCTCAGCAGCTTCTCCCCATTGGGCTGCATCATCCGGGCAGGGGTCACTGCACCACCCCAACTCCCACCATCACCTCACGACACACAGATCACCCTCCTCCATCACAAACCCCAGGCTTTCGGTGCCATGGCTTTGGCTAAGCCCCTCTGGAAACACGCCAAGTGACCCAGAGCTTGCTCTCCCCTTTTTCAGCATGAATATATGTATTTAATTCCCTTCTTCTGTAGCCGGCTCTGGGAAATGTGACTGATCCTTCAGTCACAGTCAGGGTTCCCGTTTCAGCCACGGAGCAAGAAGCCACCAGGGTGGCTGGAAATTGCTGTCGTGTGTCTGCAGCGGCCCGGCTTCGTGGCACGGGACGAGGGTGAGCAGGGACAGCTGGGTGCTCACGACCACCCCGCTCGCCCCAGGGGAGCAAAACCCAAGGGCAGCCTTGCCTGGGATGGAACTGGGAGTGAGGGTCAAGCCATTAACCACCCTTATTAAACACGTGGGATGATAAAGCAGCTCCTGGTGGAGTCCTACTGATTTCAGTTGAGCCAGGACTGAGGTGAGATGCTCGCCAGCTCACCCTCCGTCCCAGCAGGAACGGCCAGGGCCATCCATCAGCTCCCCCCCGCCTGTCCTGCCTTCTCCAAAAGCTCCTGCTCCAGAGTCTCTAAACCCTGGAGAAACCATCTTGGAGAGCTAGCAAGGCAAAGCCAGCACTTACAAGGAGGTTCCTCTAACGTCTCAGCCAGGAACAGCGATTTTTATCAGCAAGAGAAGCCACCGTTGGATGATGCACCCTTCCCATCACCAGTGTGAGCAGCGTCCCGTGCATACGTGGATGATGATGATGCCAAACTGCTCTGTCACATGAGGAAAACCCTTGTGTCTTTGTCCCTGTGCGACTCACTGCTGCAAAGGCACCATGCGGGGGGGCGATAAGCCCGCCCTGGGGTGCTGTGCTCGGAGCCACCGACTCCCCTCCCCTTCCTCAGTCCCGTCAGGGGCTGGCTGGCATCAGCAGCTCAAGACTATCCATATTTTATGAGTTGTGATTAAACGGCAGAGGCGTTATTCTGTGAGGTGGTCAGGGGAATGCAGCACAAAACCCCACAACAGCTCCTGGATGCTGAGCAGCATCCTTGCAGGAGCAAAATCCGAGCTGAAGGGCTGTATCCTTGCACAGGCTGCTGTGACAGCCCACCTCCAGCTCGCAGGAGCTGCTAAAAACCCCGGCTCTGGATGTTAAACCCTCCTCCCCAAAGCCCCAGGCACTTAGAGGGACCTCTTCAAGGTGTCAGGAAAATGAGAGGAAAAGGCTTTGCTCCTGTAAAGCACTGTGTGCTGCAGAGCTTGCTCGGAGGCAACCGGCCCCTGCGGGGAGCAGTGAAGCCCAGGACCTTTGCTTTCCAGCCCCCTCTCCCCTTCCAGGTGTTTTATATAAGAGCATCCATTTCATGCGTTCAGCTTCCAGCCCTTGGAGGACACACTTTCCCCATGTCCTTAGGGAGTACCCCAACCTCTCTGCCTGGTTGGAAGGGAGGAAGATGGGGCATTTCCCGGCCACGCTCCTGGCTCTGCTTTGTGCAATGACTGTGGCACAGGGAGAGGCCTGGGGATGGGGTCTGAGACCCGCCACACCGAGGGTGGGCAGCCAGCTCTTGCTCATCTCTCAGGAGGGACAGGGATGCTCCAAATCCTGCATGGGAGAGGGAATAATGCAACTCACATTTTCTGGGTTTTGGGGTGGGCCCTTTTCCCCTGCCATCCCATGAACCCAGAGGAAAATGGGATGAGGGGTCCTTTCCCAGAAGAGCTGGCAGCAAGACGGGCAGGGCTGGCAGTGGGGCTGGCGGCAGGGACATGGGGACAGTTTGCAGTGGGGTTGGCAGCAGGGACACAGGGAGGGTTGATAGTAGGGCCAGCAGTGGGGCTGTGGGGAAGGTTTGCAGCAGGGACGTGGGGAGATGGTTTGCAGCGGGGAAGGTTTACAGCAGGGAATATTTGCAGTGGAGATGTGGGGAAGATTTGGAATGGGGTGGTTTACGGTAGGGAAGGTTTGCAACAGGAATGCAGGGCAGGTTTGCAGTGGGGAGGCTTGCAGTGGGGAAGGTTTGCAGAGGGGCCGGTTTGTGATGGGGCTGTTCTGTGATGGGGCTGGTTTGCAGTGGGAGGTTTGCAGCAGGGATGCAGGAAGTTCTGCAGCGGGGTGGTTTACAGTCGGTAAGGTTTGCAGTGAGGATGCAAGGCAGGTTTGCAGCAGGGCGGCTTGCAGCAGGGCTGGTTTGCAGCAGGGCTGCAGGGCAGCTTTGCAGCGGGGAGCTTTGCAGCGGGGATGCAGGGCAGCTTTGCAGCAGGGATGCAGGGCAGCTTTGCAGCGGGGAGCTTTGCAGTGGGGATGCAGGGCAGCTTTGCAGCGGGGATGCAGGGCAGCTTTGCAGCGGGGAGCTTTGCAGCGGAGATGCAGGGCAGCTTAGCAGCAGGGCTGGTTTGCAGCGGGGAGCTTCGCAGCGGAGATGCAGGGCAGCGTAGCAGCGGGGATGCAGGGCAGCTTTGCAGCAGGGCTGGTTTGCAGCGGGGAGCTTCGCAGCGGGGATGCAGGGCAGCTTAGCAGCAGGGCTGGTTTGCAGCAGGGCAGCTTTACAGCGGGGAGCTTCGCAGCGGGGATGCAGGGCAGCTTTGCAGCAGGGCTGGTTTGCAGCGGGGAGCTTCGCAGCGGGGATGCAGGGCAGCTTTGCAGCAGGGCAGCTTTGCAGCGGAGAGCTTTGCAGCGGGGATGCAGGGCAGCTTAGCAGCAGGGCTGGTTTGCAGCAGGGCAGCTTTGCAGCGGGGATGCAGGGCAGCTTTGTGATGGGGCTGGTTTGCAGCGGGCGGTTCGCAGCGCTGGTGCCGGCCCCCAGCGAGCGGCGCTGCCGACCCAGGAAAGCCGGGAGCGGCGGGCGGAGCAGCCGAGCGGCGGACACCGGCCCCCCCCGGCCCCCCCCGGCCCCGCCAGCCCCGGGCCGGACCCGCCCGGCCGTGGGAAGGTCCCCCCGGGCCGGGGCTGGGAACGGCCGCTCGGCCGGAGGTCGTTTGGGCTGAAAATCTGATGCCAGGCAAATAAATTTGTTCGGGCTGAGGGCCGAGCAGCCAGCGATGCCTGTGGAGCTGATTTATGCCCCTCCATTGCACGGGCGTGTGATGGGGGCACCCCTTTGCACCCGTCGGGGTGCTTCGTCCCCCGGCTGGCGCAGAGCTGGGGGTGCAGGATGGCACCCTAGACCCTGGGCGAGGGAGGTGACAGCAGCTCGGAGACACATCATGAATTACGGCTGCCTCCGGTCCCAGCCGTCCGTGCGCCACTGCTGCTGCCTGGCTGCTTTTCAAGGACTAAAATGCTCCAGCAGCCAGTTGGGATTTACAGCCCACGGTGCCCAGAGCCCGCAGTTCCCCCGGGATAAGCCCAGTTTGTTCCCAGCGAGGCCAGCAAGTCGGCTTCCCAGCGACAGCCAAATTGTCACTCAAATCTAAAGCAAACAGCTTATTACCTGCTGCAAAGGAGCAGAGGGCTGGGCGCTTATCTGCCTCCACCCTGTGAAGCTTCCCCTCTGTGCCTGCAAGGATTGAGTGGATTTTGGAGGGACTTTGGTTCCCAGTCACCGGTGAGATGGCTCCTGGCACTCCAGGGACCCAAAGGTGCCCACCTCGGTGCACAGGTTGGCTGCTGGCAGGGTGCAAAGCCATGTTTCTGGGTAAAATAGGGTTGCAAAAGCAGTGCTCAGCATCCCGAAACTGCAGCGCCACATGCGTGCCCCAATACCAGTGTCCATCCCACAGCAGCGACCCGGTGGCAGAGCCGCAGGCTGGCAGCCCCAGCGGAGCTGGGCACGGTGTGGGTTACACGAGGAAGCAGGGCTGGTGCCCGGCACAGACCGTGCCAGGGGATATTTTGGGCTCCAGGGGCAGGACACATTCTGTTCCCATGAGCTAAGGCAGCAAGTGGGGACCAGTACCTTCTCTCCCACCCACCGCCCCGCAAAACCCTCAGCAGGGTCCAGGGCTGCTCCCGGGCTCCGTTGCTAGAAAGGGGCTGGGAGGGACTGGGAGCACTGGGGCTGCAGGGCTCAACTCCATCACAGTCCGGGGTGACCACGGCAGAGGATCTGCTGAGGCAGCTGCTCAAGGCTGGGAAATGTGTGATCCCACGGGAGACACGTGGGATTGCCCACAGCCATGTGAACACGGGCACTGGGCAAAACTGGGGCAGAGACTTGTGCCCACCATCACCACCCGCCTGAGCTGAACCTCCACATTCACCTCACCTTTGAAGAGCAGCTTTGTTTCCAGCCTGAATTTATCCATCTCCAGCCCACGCAGCGGGTCCGGGTGTCTGCTCGCATCTGTAGGGCAACGAGCTGCCAACGCTCAGGGCACAGCTATTGCCCCTCATCTCCAGCCCCACACGAACCCCTGGGTGGGCTGAGCCCCGTCCCAGCCAACTGCCAGGATGAAGACTTCCCCGGCTGCTCAAATCCCCCTTGCAGCTCGGCCGGGCGCTAAGCTCGGTGAGAGACAACCCTCAGCACGGCACGCTGCCGCTGCACCCTCCCCATATTACGGCACGGCAGCTCAGCCCTGGTAATGCCCACTTTGCAAAACACTTTGGACTCCATCAGCCTTAAAGCACTCATTCAGCACAGCCCACAATTATTATTATTTTCCCATTGCATTGCTGCATTTTAACCACCGCTAACACGTTATGTTTTTAAATTGAGGGCAATTGTGCAAAAAAATTGCATACATTGGGATCATAACTATCAGCTGCAGGTAGGGAGAATACTAACACGCCTTCTGCCCTGCAAGACAGACAAGGAAAGCTGCCGATAAATTATATATACAGATACAAATTGCAGGCCTTGCTTAAACACAGGGTGAGGAATTTATTGGTTTATAATTGTGACCACCTGAAAAAAGGAAGGGGGTTAAACTGATACAGGTGATGAGTTAAAGGAGGCCCACAGCACCGGCTCACCCCCGAGTTATTTGATGCTGTAACAGAAAAATGGGGGAAAAAATAAAGCAAGGGACTGGTCCTTCCTGGGCGTCCTCGCTGCTGGCCAGCTTCTGTCAGGAGAAGCACAGGGAGCCCATGGTAAATCCTTTGTGGATTTAAAATAAACCTGGGGCAACTGTGGAGGAAAACGTGGAGCCCAAACCAGGACTTGCTGCTAAGGCCAAGCTTTGCAAGACTGTGGGGGGGGGGAAAATTGGATTAAAAATAACACTTTGAAGAGCCTTCCTGCCTCACAGCTCACAGAGCAGGGCTCGGGGCAGCGCTGGCTCCAGGCACCAGCTCGCTCCCAGGCTGCACCCGGGAGGGGGGAGCTGCCGCGTCCTGGGCAGCCCTTGGCTCTATGAGCACCCTTTTCTCTCAGCTTTAATGTAAGGATATAACACCCACACATGTCCGCAGGGAGGTACTCAAATAGAGCCTTGCCAGGGGAGAGGGGCAGAGCAGCAGCAAAGATGGGGTGGATGAGGAGCATGGAGTAGCTGGCCCACCCAGAGCGGGTCACTCCACATCTTGCAAACACAGCAGGGGACCAGCAGAAACAATAGAAAGTAATGCAAAAAAGTTATTTTCCCTTCCTTGCTGTGGGGTGGGCAACGTCACGGGCACCAGGCTGCAAACCTCTCCTGGGGAGAAAACCTTGCTGCACCAGGGATGCTGGGCTGGTATGGAGGGGTGCTGGAGCTTGGGCTGCTGCCAGTCACCCCAAAAGCACAGCTATATGTCTGTATATATATATTTTATTTTTATATATATATATAAATACATGTGCATATATATATATATTTTTAAGGACTGGAGGAGGTGACCTGAGCTCATGCCCTCTGCACCCCAAGCCAAACCACCAGGCACCTTGCACGTGTGCGACATACCGGGCTCCAGCCGGCTGCTGGGAGCCCTCTCCAAGCCAAAACCTCACCCAGTTGCTGCCGCAGCACAGCCCCGCGCTCACGGCCCTCCTCCCACCTGCCCCACGGCACTGAGAGCCGAGAAAAACATCGCCGGGCACCGCTTGCTCAGGTGTTGCAAACCAGTCGCCATCCCCAGTGGGTTTGCATTTGCTGATGCATCACCCGGGCGCTGGGGTTTAAACACGAGCCTGGGCTGGGTTTGCAGGGCTGTAGGCTGGGCATTGCTGCTCCCTGGGTGCCCCGGGACCCGGCTGGACTTGGTGTCATCCTGGTTATTTGATATCGCTGGGAAAAGCGAGACAGGATGAGGACGCAGAGGGGTGACCCCACAAGATGCTGGTGCTGATTTTGCCAGACACGCTGGGGTGAAACCACAGCAAGGAGGGTTTGGTTTTCGGTGGTTTTGGGTTTTTTTTTTTTTTGGTTTTTTGTTTGGTTGTTTTTTTTTTTTTCCCCCCAAAGGCTCAGCCCCTCCCAGTGTGGCTTTATGACCAGAAATGGCGCCTTTACTTGGAGGATTTCTTCCATTTGACCAAAATATTTCGGATGCCTCAAAGAGAGCCAGAAGGCAGGAGGAAAAATCCCTCCTCAGACAGAATCTCCCTGCTGACCCTTTTCTAATGATTGTCTGGTTTTCTCAGCTGTTTCAGTTCCCTAAAAGATGACATTTTCTCACTTCTTTTGGAAAAACAACACACAAACACAATTTTCCCCTCATTGCAGCTGAACTGCTGGTGCTGTCCCAGCAGGACCTCCAGCCACACCAGGTCCCTGAGACCCCGCAGCCAGACCCATCTATATATATGGCAGAAAAGCCACTAGGATTAAAAATCTTAAAGCACCCTCCCTAAAATCATGCTAGACTCATTTAAAAATAAGCTCACTGTTGCTATTCCCAGCATGTTTGGGGAATAAACTCACCAAGCTGCAGGGCAGGGAGCTGCCACCCTTGCAGGGGCTGGGGGCTGCCCTGGGGATCCCGGGGGTCCCCAAGCACCCATAGGTCCCTGCACGGTGGTGTCCCTTCGCTGGCTGGGTGTTACAGGGTGACGCCCTGGAAATACAGCGCTTGCGGGGAGGCTTTGCTCTTCTCTCTGAAGCCCGAAGGCACCGTCAGCAGCTCAGCCTCTTCGGCCGCGGCTGGAAACACACACTGGGAAATATTTGGAGGTTATGACTCAGTGCAGGAAAACTGCTCGGCCCCAGCTGACGCCTCGCACAAGCCCAGCCAGAGCAGACAGGGTCCCCCCCTGCACCCCAGGGGGTTCTCTGGTGTCTCGTAAGCATTGAGCTAACCCTTACCTGTGGTTTGCAGCTCTCCTCTGCAAGACATTTGCTAAACCCACCTGTAGTCATCACCAAGGCAAAGGGGACCTGGACAGATGCCTGCATGGGGACTCCAGTCCAGGGACTTTGGCACAACCAGCAAAGCCAAGGGAGACCTGTCCTTCTGCCTCAGTTTCCCCAATGCTCTTGAGCATGCCCCAAGAGTACTTTTCCCCCACGCACAGTGCAAATAGAGGCTCTGCCCTATAAACCCTCAGCAAACCTTTACCACGCTAGCGGTGCCTGAACCCCATCCAGCCTCACTGCCCCCAGCCCCACACCCCCACTCAGACGGGCAGCACAGTGGGTCCTACCTGTCTCCAGGGGCTGGAGGGTCCGGACAGCCCCAGCCCCAGGCTCCAGCTCCTCGCTGCTTCTTGGGCATGGCCCAGGGATGCACCTTGGTCTGCAGGGACAGGGCTGGAGCAGGAGGACGTGCCGGCCTCTCCTCAGGGATCTTATCGGCAGCTGCCAGCAGCTCCTGCCCGCACCGTGATAAGTGCTGGGCTCCACATCACAGGGCTGGGGTGCCCCCAGTGCCACTTCACACCCCCCCGGCTCCACTGCAGCCCGCTCAGCTCCATTGCAGCAGCAGGGCCAGAGCATCCCGCAGGACATCCATATTGGGATGAGTGCCGGTGCCCAAATCCTGGCTTTCCAGGAGGGTGCTACATCCAGGAGACGCTGGGAACGGTTGCTACAAGGAGGGTGCACTGGGAGCCCAATTGACCCCTTGGACAAACCCAGGGCTCCTCCCAGCCACCCCCAGAGCAGTGGGACATCCCCACCCCATATTGTGCTACACAGGATCAGCCCCTGGGACTGAGCAAGGGGAAAAGGGCTGCATCTCACAGCCCTTGCTTAGCAGTGCTGCCCTGCAGACGTGTTTGGAAAAACAAAAAAAAAACCAAAAAAAAAAGGAATAATTTTATTTTTTCAAACAAGATCTGTAGCAAAGTCACAGTGGCATTTCCATGCCCAGTCAGGAGTAAATACACCCAAAAAATATAGGAATAACTTAACCGGAGCTACGGTTCAACAGAGACAAAGCAAGAGTGGCCGAG
Organism: Morus bassanus; assembly: GCA_031468815.1. Lineage (NCBI taxonomy): Eukaryota > Metazoa > Chordata > Aves > Suliformes > Sulidae > Morus > Morus bassanus. The sequence goes on from CM062590.1 coordinate 3,916,405, forward strand.
TGGCAGGCGATGCTGCTGGACACGGACCCATGCTCCAGCAGAGCCAGGAGCGGGGGCTCTCCCAAACAGGCACCTCCCCGGCGACCCGCGCCACTGGGAAATGCTCTGGCACACCTGGGTAAAGCTATGGCCACCCCACGTCCCACCCCATCACCCTCACAGCAGGCAGCAGGGCAGCCACAGCAGCCCCACGCCCCAGCACTGCTCCTTGCCTCAGCCACGGAGGTTGAGGCAGCAGAGGTGTGCCAGTGGCTGAAAAATGATGCAAAAAGAGGTGTAAAACACACTGCAGGCACTCCTACCCTCACCCTGCTCCTGTCCCGGGACCCAGGTTAAGAGGCACTTCACATCCCAAATTGCAGGGGGCTCGGGCAGGCAGGACAGGGCAGAGCTTAACCCCTCCGCAGCCCCGCCAGCCCCCATCTGAGGGCTGGGTTGGGGTCCGGCCATGCCAGGGTCCACGGGAGGAGCAGTGAGAGGCTGCGCACACCCCCAGGCATGGAGGGGATGTCCCCATGTCACAGCAGGCACTGATGGCAGCAGAAACACTTGGGTCAGGGCAGGGAGGAGCCGCGGCCTCTCCCCCAGCCATTCGGACCCTGATGTGAGGGGACTCAGCTCCGAGATGAGTGGCACTGGGGGCTGCCCGACTGGGCAACGGGATGGCCAGATCCTCCCCACCACTCCTGCGGTGCCTTCCTTGGGTGCAAGCCAGAAAGGTGGGGAGGGGGTGCCAGGGCAGCGTCCCCACCAGCAGTTGCGTGTCTTCCAGCACGAGACTCCCAGGAAGCATGGGCAAAGCCCACGATACCCCCTGGCAATCTGTGGCACGAGGACAGTCTTCCACGGCAGCAGTCTTGGTGCCAGGACACGGCACAGAGGTGTAAAACCAGCACTGCATGGCGAAGGCAGCACCCACGGGCACCCCGGTTTGGCTACATTCAGGCTCACCCCAAGAAAGGCACAGAGCAGTTGAGCACCCCCAGCTCTGCCAAGCCCAAGGCAGCACTCTGGGGTCTTCTTGGCGCTGACGGCTTCCTGGGGATTACCCCTTCTGGGATGAGGGGCAGGGAAGCCCCCCCTTTACTTCCACAGCTCCAGGCCCCTTAAGGGGGGAGACAATATTCCAGCGAAGTCTTTAGGGTACCAGCTCCCCCCTGGCCTTTCTCCCAAACCTGGGGCAGGAGGAGGAGGAGGGAGCAGAGGCCGGTCAAGTCATGTAGCGGGTGACAGCTCTCAGGGCGTAGAGCAGAGCCGCCTGCATCCGAGCCTCCAGCAAGAGCAGGTTGATGTGCACCTATGCAGGGAGAGCGGGGTCAGGGCATGGGGGGCTCAGCACCCCGCGCGCCCTGCCGGGAGGGGAAGGGATGGGGCAGCACCTTCTCCGAGTGCTTGAAGTGTCTCCAGAACTGCGTATACATCCGCTTGGTCGTCTTCTCTGGGTAGCAAGCCACCGTCTTGATGTAGATCTTCAAGCTGCGCTCCAGGAGCTGGTTCACCTCCCCATAGTCGTAGTCATCGTAGCTGGGGGAAAGAGGAGGGCGCGTTACTCCAGGTACAACCCCTGCCCATTCACACACACCGGGGTCTTTCCAGATCTAAGCTGTGCCCTTCAACGGCATCGCTTTGCCTTAGTCTAAGCAACAGCAACAGTCTCACCAAGACAGAGTTGCAGGCTCTCAGGCTGGACCCACTCATGGGCTCTACCCGAGGTGGAGAACAGGCTCCGGCTGTGGTTCGGGGACCTACCGGATGCCGAAGACACAGTGGACGTAGTTCCAGATGGCCCTGCGCAGCATGGACGTGTCCACGCCGCAGTGCATGGCGATGGTGTTGTATGTCAGGTTGTAGACGACCTGGAACTTCTCGTCCAGGAGCTGCCCCGCATCAGGGTAGAGGCGGTTGATCAGCGAGTAGCCGTGGTCCTCCCAGGTGTAATCCTGCTGGAGAAAGGATGCTGGGGTGGGGGCTCAACAGGGACACATGGGGTCCCTTCAAAGCCAGGGACACACGCTGGGGTCTCACAGTGACCCTCCCCACAACTATCAGCATCTGGTTGCACTGCTCAGACAGCCCCAGCCCGGTCCCAGCCCTTCATCCTCTGCACCCACGCTGTCCACGACCCTGGGAACAGCCCTGCTGTCCCCGCAACAAGACAAGCAGAACCTGCCACCCAGCACCCTGCCACCCCTTCCCCTCCGCTGGCACAGGACCACGAGCGCCCACCTGCGCACGGAAAGTGGGGGGCGCCTGCTCGCCCCTCCGCGTGAAGTCCTCGTAGCCGAACTCGGGGTCCTCCACGAAGCAGAGGACGTTGGACTGCAGGGAGTGATCCGCAATATCTACAAGGCACCACCGCAGCAGCCGTGAGTGATGCAGCGTGACCCCCGACAGAGCCAGCCCTGCAGCTAGGGCCTGATCCTGCTCCTCCCTGGGCAGATGCTGGCTCCTTCCCCCTTCCCCTATGACCTCCCTGGCCCACAGCTGCGCCCCTGCTCCTCCTCACCTGAGGGAGTGACCAGCAAACTCTCCGTCTTCTCCAGCTCAAAGCGTGTTGCCATCTCCTCCTGCGTGACGCCTTCCTCCTCCAGCTGGCTTTCCTGCAGCAGCTTCATCCTCTCCATCAGCACCTCCACCTCCTGCATGGCATCTTTGCCCTGGTGAAGCAAAGAGCGGAATCAGCCCTGTCCCAGGTCAAGCAAGGTTGCAGAGGAGTTGCAAACCCAGAGCAGCACGGAGCCGCTCTCAGCTCTGCTGTCACTTGGAGCAGCCCCAGGGCTGCTCTAAAAAGCATTTGCCCCTGGGTTTGTCCTGCCCAGACCCCAGCTGCTCCCATGCCTCATCCCGGGGACTGGGAGGAGGGGGAAGCCCTGCGGAGGGTGCTGCTGTGTGGAGGGTGCTGCTGCACGGACCTAAAGCATCTGCTGTTCCTAATAAAAGGCCTTGGGGCAATCCCAGGGGAAGCAGCATAAAGCAGTCCAGCACCCCACCACGTTCTCCCTTCCCACCCCACACCCCCACCCCTGCAAGGCAAAGCCCCCTCCCTTACCCCGGAGCCCCCCATGCTGTCGTCAGAGGCAGGGCTGCTGTCGCTGTGGGGCGATGGGGGCCAGCTGCTATGCCCCCCATCCTGGTCCTCCTCGGGGTTGATGCCGCAGCCGAAGACGAAGGAGGCGAGCGAGTGGTAGTGGGTGAGGAGCACCAGGGCCTGCACCAGCTCCGCCAGCGACCAGCTATTCTCCCCCGTCTTCAGCAGAGCCTGCAAGGCATGTGGGGTTGGAGAGGCCCCCCCCCAGCCCCCCGTCTCGATCTGCCATACCCCCCACCGCAGCCCAGAGCCAGGGTAAGCCAAGGGCAGGGAGACAGGTGGGTGTTTGGGATGTGCCTCCCCCATAAACCAGCTGCTGTCAGCAGGACAGTCCCCAGCCACGGCGGACGAGTCACCCCTTCCCCATCCATCAGGGACAGCACAGACCCTGCCCTCCAGCTCAGAGATCCCCTCAGTCCTGACAGGGTTAAACCTGGGGGGACTTGTGCAAGCAGGGATGTGGCCCCTGGGGTCAAACCCCCAAAAACAGAGTGTGTTTGGGGTGGGGGGGATCTGCACCAGCAGCATCAGCTCTCACCTCGATGTGCTCCTTGGTGACAAGCCAGGGCCGGTGTGCCAGCAGCTTGTTGATCTCATTGAGGTTCCTGAGTTTCTGGGGGGCACAGTGCAGCCCCTGCAGCCATGCTGGGTTGCCCCCCACCTGCAGAAACTCCCCCATGTGCAAACCCACCAAGTAGGAGCACTGGTGCCGGGCTGCTGCCTGTGGGGAGAGCTGGGCAGTCAGCCCTTGGCACCGGCCAGGGCCCCCCCACAGCCCTGCTACAAGCCCTTGGAGAAGCCAAGGCAGGGAGCCACTCCCCCCGCATCGCCCTTGGAGGGTTTTTCCCAGGCGGATGAGAGTCCAGACAGGGGTCTCTGCCCACCCCACCACCAATGCTGGTCCCCAGGGGCCCCGGAGGGGAGGGGTGCTGGGGTACCCTGGGTGGGCACCACAGGACCAACCCCAAAAGGGCTTCCAAGTCTCTGGGACCATGGATCAGAGGGGGCCCATCTGAGGGGCCCCAAATGCTTTCCTGGGGGAAAACCAGCAGAGGTCCTGGGACCGCACGTACCCCCAGGGGACCCCACACCCCAAGGGACCCCCATCCTCACCATGATGGCGATGTAATGGCGCTTGTGGTAGGGCAGGGGCCCATCCATGCGCAGCAGGAGGTACTGGGTCTTCCAGAAGCTGCTGAGATACTGGGGGTGCAGCCCCATGACCATGGCGATGTTGTCCACCCTGCCTGCTGAGACGAAGGCCTCGATGAGGAGCTGGCGCTGGCTGTTCTCTGCGCCTTCCTGCAGGATCTGCCGGGATGGGGAGAGGAGGGCTGTGAAGGGCCGCGTGCTGCAGCCCCCCCACTCTTCCCAACAGCCCCCCCAACCTAGAAGGATCCCCCCTCCAATCAAGCATCAGTGGCCAGCAGGACCCAGGCATCCAGGAGCACCCATGCTCACCCCATCGGAGGTGCCCAGCCGCCGGTACGGACACCGCCGGCAGCCCCCGCTGCCCATCTCCCCCCTCCCAGCCCCAGGGGGCAGGGGGTGATGGGGGGTCTCCATGCCAGACCCCGAACAGCCCAGCCAGCTCAGCCCGCGGGTTGGGGTGTTTATTTGGGCACTGCTGTGCGGCGGGGAGGAGATGGGGCTCGGCCCTCCCCGGCCTCTCCACCCCCACCACGGTGACGAAACCACGGCGCTATCTCTGCCAAAGGAGGAACCATCTGGGACACCGACGGCGGGTGCAGAGATAGGGCTGAGGGTGCCACGGCATGGGGAGCCCCGGCGATTTCAGGGCACAGTTTTTGGGAGGGCAGGCAGAGCAGGACAGGGGCTGCCTTTGCAGCACAGGGGAAAGACAGCAGTGTTTGGATGAGTGGGGAAACGGAGGCACGGGCAGGGCAGGGACTTGCGGTAGGAAAACGCCAGGGTGAAACAACACAACTGCTTCCCCCATCCTCCAGAACAAGACACCCCCCACTGCCACGGGGATACCCCTCGGCTGGGTGACCCATCCCCATCCCCAGCATCCCACCAGCAACTGGAGAGTGGGGGGTGGGAATCCTTCCTTAACGGCAGGGAGGGATGCACCCACCCAAGACCATCCCCACTGCTCTTACCTCTCCCAGGCGGATGAAGGCGCTGAGGCCCTTCTCCAGCTGCCGGGGGACCTCGACCCCTCTGTCCTAGGAAGGAAAAAAGCAGTGGCTTTAGCCCGGCACCGGTGCTGCCGGGAGCCACCGAGCGTCCCCGGGACAAGCAGCTGCCGGCGGCAGGACGAGTGTGGCAGCACCGGAAGAGGTGACTCAGGCAGCCACCCCGCACAGGCCACGGGGGCACGCAGCCATCGCCCCCACGCCCTTGCGTCAGGCTGGGCAGCGCCTGATGAAATCAGGCAGAGGTGTTGCTCTGCACCCCTGGGAGGTGTGACACACGGGGACCGTGCCAGGACACTGGAGCCGCGGCATCGCGGGCCAGGAGAGCCGAGACACCCCTCGCTCCTGGGTCTCGGTTTACCACCTCCATGGGAAAACACAGGGGAAAACGGAGCCCAGAGGTCCCACGGGATGGCGGGTGGGTCCTGGGAGCAGCACAGCTCCAGCCACGGCCCTGGCTGCAGCCGGGCGCTGCAGTTTGCAATCACCAGCATAAATACAGCGCCCAGGATTCCTGCTAACTTCCTCCTTTCTGACCCCCCTATGCTCCATCTCCCCCCTCAGCACCCCAGGGAAGAGCAGGTGTTTCCATGCTATATTTTCTCTAAGCAGATATTTTTCTCCTCTCTGCTGGCGGGCAGGGGCCGGCTGTGCCCAGGCAGGGTGCACACAGGGGCAGTGATGGGGATGCTGCAAGCAGAAGCCCCTGCCCAGAGCACAACGGAACCAGGACCCTCCTGGAACCTGCCCTCCTGCTGCAGGGGTGGCTCAGTGCCCACGGGGACCCCCCAGCCAGCCCTGGAGCCAAAACACAGGGATGCAGCAGAGCCTGAATCCACCCTCGTCTCACTTTTGCACCGCAGCATCCCACCAGCTTGCAAGTTTGCAGTGCGCAGGGGAAATTTCTCTGCCTGCATCACAGCAGCACCCACAGGTGCCAACCACAGACAGGGGAGATGCAGCACCCCGCCCCAAGAGCTAAATTAATCTCCCCAGGACGCCTACGGGAAACCCAGAACCTGGTTTGGGGCTGAGAAAAAAGAGGGTGGAAATGGGTTCAAGTGCTCTCAGCCGTGGGAAGGAGGTGAGGGGGAAGGGGGGTGGGTGTGCGGTCCCCTCAAATACAGGGGGGACACGGTGCTTGCTTGGAACCAGGACAGAGACCAAGCAGCAGCAGCAGAAAGGGCATTCGGCAGACGAACGCCCGCAGCATCGCTTCCTCCAGCCCACGCTCCAGACACAGGTGCCAGCGGCGGCACCCGCTGCCCGCCGTGGAGGAGGCGCTCAGGGCCCCCCGCTCTGGGTCGGGATGCAGCAGCCTCCTCTTCCAGTTCCCTACGGAAATCCCCTGGGTCCCTCTGCCAGCAGGAGCTGGGCTGGCACCGCGAGGCTGGGACCCGTCCCTGAGCACAGGCTGTGCTCGGTCACCTCCGCTGGGACTTTTGAACGGGAGCAGTGGCACCAACCGTGCAGGCAGGGTGCAAGCCCAGGGTCTGGATCTGCCCGCCCAGGGAGCAGGCAGGGTCTCAGCCCCCCACGATGCCCATGACCACCCTGCTCCATCCATGGCACACATCCCTGTGCAAACCCAGCCGGGAGCAGTGGTGCCATGAAGAACCGGCAGCAGCAGCAGCCGTGCCCACGGTGTTGGACACGGCAAAGCTCCCGTGGCCCACCCGGAGGGATGCCTCGGCTGGTGGAGACCTGCACCCTGCTTTGCTCTGGGTGCAGGGAGAGACACGGCAGGGAGACACGCATAGGGCAGGCAACGGCCACCAGTCACCCCGGCTTGCGCTGCTGGGGACACAGAGGGAGCCGGGCACCCCATCCCAGCGGCTGCGGGTGGAGGCAGCGCCAGCCCAGCCAAAGCCACAAGGCATGCCTGGCCCCCTGCCAGCCCCCGGGACCCAAAATAAATGGCTCATCCCCAGCAGGGTGCTGCCCACATACTCTTCACGACTGGAAGCGGGCAGCCTTGCTCCCACAGCACCCCGTTACTGGGTGATCTGACCTTAGCAGGAGCTGCACTGGGGACAGTCTGCAAGGCTGCTGCTCCCACAGCTCTTGCTGTCCTGGTGGGGGGACAAAGGCATGACCCTCATTTTATTGCACTCCTCCCTCCTGCAGCTCAGCCAGGCAGACGCTCCCCCCATCCCATCAGCCACACTGCAACAAGGCAATTCCCAGCGACCCCCTTTCTCCCGTCCCCACATCGCCTCCCCCTACCCACGGCTGCGAAGGCTCCCCGGGGTGGGCAGGGCACGGCCACCCTCACACGCTCGCTCTGCAGCTGGGGGAGGCTTGGGAAACCCATGGCATCAATGCAAAGAAAAGCAAGCGCAGCACCCAGTGGCGTTTTCCAAAACCAAGAAGCCTTCCAAAACCAACGGCACAATTAGACACACACCTTCCAGCCCATTAATGACGGGGAAGCTCAAAGGGCAGCTCTGCCCCCAAACCTGCTCTTCCCCCCTGCGCTCAGCATCCAGCATCACACCCAGTGCCACGCTCCCAGCCTCCTGCAACTCCAATCCGCAGGGATTCACCTGCGGGAGATGGGACATGTCACAGCAGGACGGCGGCAGCAGGAGGAGGGCGCCCAGACACACGCAACCTGGGGTGTTGGCAGCAGGACAGCACGTCCCGCTCTCCAGCCGTGGAGCAATGGGGCAGGGAGCTGCTTCTCCCAGGGGTCTTTTCCGCGGTTCCCTGCAATGGGATGAGCCCCCGGGCTTCTGCTTGGCTTCACCAGGAGAGATACCCGAGAGCTGGAGCCAGGCACAGCCCAGGTGATGGCGGGTGCCTTCACTGGCCGGCTGCCTCCAAACCACGACCGAGGTGGCGGGTGCAGCCTGGCACCCTCTCCAGAGCGGGGAAGGGGTGTGGGATGACACGAGGTGACCACACAGCAGCTGTCAGCACGGCCACACGCTCCCCACGTGTTGGGCAGTGGGTCACGGCGCGCTGTGGGCTCTTGCCAGCATCGGGCTGCGGCCACCCCAGCAAAGTGAGCAGCGCCCGCATCCGCACGCCCCGGCGGCTCCGCGTGTGTGGGATGCTCCTGCCCTGAGTCACCACGGAAGCGAGACTGGGGTGACAGCGGGAGCAGGCTCGTGCCATCACTGCTCTGGGTGCTGAGCTGGCTCCGCACTGACTCACGGTTTGGGGAGAAAGAGCTTCTTCGGTGCTCCAAGAGGCTCCCCAGGAGGGGATGGCAACAGAGGGACCCCGACAGGCAAATCCATGGGATGCAGACGGCAGGAATTCCGACCCCAAAGGCAGCGAGGAGCCGAGGAGCTCAGCCCAGCACACTCCACTGCTTTTCAGTGACAGCTCAGGGTGACCTTTGAAGGTGCATTTTAATCATCCCTACCCTACGAAGAGGCTCTGTTTTGCTGCATTAAGCAATCCTCAGGGGCACTTGCAGTTAACCCTCACCGTGCCACCTCCGGGTAGCGCCTCACCTCCTGCTTCCGCTGATGGGGAAACTGAGGCACGGAGGCGACGCTCCGACCCACACCAGCCATGCGACCTGCTCCCAGGCTCCAGCCAGCATAGGGCAAGCGGAAGGTCTCGACGGAAACACCGTGGGAAGGAGTTAATCCCCTGAGAGTGGGAAGATGGGTGCACTGGGCAGCGAGCCCCCCCCTCCGCCCCTGGCACTGGTGCCAGTGCTTAGTCAGGTGTTGGAAAATTGTTCTCGATAAGGCGAGGTTAAACAAACACCATCGCAACCGCTTGGCAGAGCAGGTTTGCCCCTCATAACTGTGCTCCTGCCAAAAACTGGGCAGGAGGCTGTCCCTGGGCCACGCCGGGGTGCGAGAGCAGTGCCACGGCTCGGCCCCGCTGACGTGCGGAGCTGACGTGCGAGTGCAACCCCCTTGGCACAAGCCATCCCCAGCCCAACCTGCTCTAGGAAAGCAAACCCAGCTGCCACCACACTCCAGCAAGGAGGGCAACGGGATCCCCAAACCCCGCCCTGCCGCCTCCTGAAAACCTGAAGGAGTTTCATAGAGAAAGGCAAAGCTGCCGCTGAACGGCCAGCCCCGCCGCGGTGCAAACCCCACCGCCACAGCATGCAGAAAGAAACCTGAGGTGCTTTCACGGCGGGTGGGAAGGTCCCAGCCCACGGAGTTTCAGTGGTACCTGCTAGATGTTGGTGGCCAAGGTCTAAGGCACCCCCGCCACCGCCAGCCTCCCCCAAGCCTGCTCCAAAGCACCAATTTCAGGGTTCAGCTCAAGCCAGGACAAGTGCTGGAGGGGATTCCCTGGCAGCACTGCTGCCTGGGGTCTTTCCCACCCACTGTCCCGGGGTTTCCAGCTTCCAACCCATGTCAGGAGTAACTGTCCCTGCAGCCACGCCGAGGTGGCACAACTATTTGGGGAGCCACCAACTCCCCACAAGTAAAGCCCCGAGCTGCAGAGCAATCCCGCTGTCTCTGGGGAAACCTGAGAGAAGGGGAATGCAGGAGCAAGATGAAAAACTGCAAATGTTTTTTTCGGAGGGGAAAAGAAGCCTTACTAGTAGAGGCAATTCCCAACCTTTCAGGAAACTCAGCAGGTTGGGGCACTCCCGGACAGGGAGGTCCTGCAAAGCTCCACGGACACCTCAGGACTCCAGTTTTGCACACTGGACTCCAAATGCAAAAGCCCTGGGCGATGTGAGAGGTTTCCCAGACCTCTGGGTTAACGTCTGGGGACGTCAGAGAGATCCCATGCCCAGCCCAGGAACGGCAGCACAAGCCAAACGACTAGACGGAGACCCCAGAAGACGCCCAGCCTCCCGCCAGCCCCGCACTCCCTACCCCGGCGATGTCCCATTGCCAGCCCCTGCCTCAGTTTCCCTTCACCTCCCGGCCCGTGCCTGCAGGCAGGACCTCTGCCCAGCTCCCACGCACATCGCAGCTCCTGGAGGGTTTGGGAGACCCCGAGATCTCCCCGTCCAGCCACCCCAATGTCCCCCTGCCAGGACAGGGCCACCCCATCCCCAGGAGCCCTGGGCGGGTTCCCAGCACCCCTATTTTTAGGCTCGCTGCAAAGCAGATGAGCAAAAAAGGTTATTTTTGCAGCCCAACCCCGGCTCCTCCGCCCGGCCCGACGTGTCCCCTACTTGTCCCCTCCCTGCAGCCGGCCAAAGCGGGGTGGCCGCGGAGAAGGGGGGGACGGGGACACCCCCCCGGGACGGGCTGCACGGTGGCAGCACCCCATCCCACCCCACCCCGTCCCGGGGAAGGAATGGTAAGCGATGCAAACCGGGAGCACCTCGGGCAGGCGAGCACCGAGCACCGAGCACCCTTACCTCGCCGCCCCGCCGGGCCCCGCAACCCCGGTACTCCTCCAGCCCCGCGGGGCGGCACGGCGAACCGGCCACCAGCATGGCTAACGGGGCGGGGGGGGCTAGGCGGCGGGCACGGCCCCGGGACCCCCCCGGGCTGCGGGGCGGGGGTCCGCGGGGGTCCCCGGCCGCCCCCGCGCTCCAGAACCTTCCCCGGTCCCCCCGCGCCCCGCGCCCGCTTTCATACAGCGGCGGGCGGGCGGGTGGGGCCGGGAGGCAGCCACGCCCCCACCGCCCCGTTTCGACCAATGGTAACGCGGAGGCGTGACCAACGCGCCGCCGTCGGCCAATAGGGAGCGGCGGCGCGGGGGATGCTGGGGGTTGTAGTTCGCCGCGGGATCCCCGGGGTCGCGGCCGCCGGGTGCGAACCCCTGCGCCTGCAGCAGCGTGAGCCCCCCCCCCCCCGCCCGAGCACCCCGGGGAGCGCCACGGGGGGGGGGGGTCTCACACGCCGTGCATCCGCTCTGCTCCGAGGGGAAGGCCAGCATCCCGCTGCGCAGCCCTGCTGCAGCACCTTCCCGACCCTCCGACACAGGGGGGTCACGGAAAATGTCCTCTGGGGCCAAGGGGAGAAGCAACCTGATGGAAAAGGCACGCGAGGAGCCTGCGCGCGTTTATAGGGGTATTTGTCCAAAATCACTCAGCTGCCCTTGCCTTACCTTGCGCACAGAGCCCGTCCCGTGGCTCCGTGTGGCCGTGAGCAATGGCTGTGCCCCCCCCGCTGCCACCCCAGTGCACCCCGAGGCTGCCCCCAGCTTTGCACGGAGCGGTTCGATTAACCCAGAAGAGCCCCAAGAGTTGCCGAGAAGCTTTCCCCTCCCATCCTCTCTACAAGGCGTACAGCCCCACGCCAGCTCCTGTGCATTTGAATAATAAACACCAAACCCAGTAAAAGAAGGTGAAAGAAGGAAAAAAAAAAAGCCCATAACCCACCCTACAGCCACGGGCAGCCCCAGACAGCAGCGCTGATAACAATCTGGTGCTGCCTGACAGCCTGCACATGGCAAAGTCCAGCAAACAGAAGTTGCTGCACAAACAACTCAGGTTTTGCCTGGCAACAGCCTCCTCTAGCTCTGGTCCTGAGTTCCTGCCAATTAAGCGAACATGTCAGCGCACCTCGGCAGTGCGGTGCTGGCGGCACAGCCAACGGCCGGCACGCCATGGTGTGCTCGCAGCTGTACCAGCCTCTGCAGGGAGAGAGGATACAGCGAGTTTCCAATGCCCCCCGGTCGGCTGGTCCTTGTCCTTGTCCCCTTCTCAGTGCACTGCAGCCTGCAAACACCCTGTGCTATTTTAAGGGTGTTTTGCAAGCACGGCTCTGCACCGAGGGTGTGGGGTCTGGGCGGCTCTGGCCACACCAAGGTGTCTGCTTCTGTGTTTGCACTTGTGTCACTGGAGAGGAACAATTTGGATTTTTAATTGCATCTCATCCGAGGTCCAGGTCACGCCTGCTCCGAGGGGAACCCAGCCCCATGCTCCCCGAGGCGCTGTTTCAGCCCCTGTCACCCTGGTCCAGCTCCATCGCCTGCTCCTTTGGCCCCGACACACCCCGCAGAGAGGCACAGAGCTGCCTTACACGGGGCAAGAGCCAAGATGCTGCCTGGTCCCCAGCCAGCACCAGGGCTGCCGCTACCTGAGGCCGTGAGCTCTGCATTTGCTCTGGCTGAATACATCAGCCTGGAGATGAAAAGCAATCTCTTGCTTTGCAGCAGTGAAGGCAACCCAGCGTAAGCAAAGCAGAGGGGGAGGCTGCCTCTGTTGTCCCCTTTCCGCCCCCCCCCAAAACCTCTGGACACGAGGGGGACAGGCGGAGGTGGACCTGGGGACCCCAGGGCTGTGGGTGTGCATCAGGGGGTGGTCCAGCTGGAGAGACGGGCTGGAGATGCTGCCAAATATTTAATATAAAAATATCCCATCAGAAGACACCGAGCGCTGTGCCAGAAGGACATTTGCTCTGGAGCTGGCAGGGTGGCCAGCACCACAGCCCCTGCATGCAGAGCAGGGGCCGGAGGGGCCCGGCGCGGTCGCACTCGCTCGGCAATAAGGAGCAGCACGCAATCCCCCATCTGCTCCGCAGCCCTGGATCAGCCCACCCTGGCCGATTAGAGGCAGCCAGCATGTTACCTGCAGCCTCAGCACTTTTCCTGGCCTGTTTGCAATGCTCCTGCCCACGTAGCAGCCGGCTCAGGCTGTCGGCAGCATCTCCCCACCATTGACAGCAGCCTGGCAAAAGGAGACAACCTGCTGCCACCTCTGAGCTGCCAGGGGCTTGTACCCACCCGTGCTGTGTGCCAGCAACCGGTGATACCAGGCAGTGCTGAAGCAGCTTCAGCCTCTCAAGTCCTTCTGTCCCACAAGCCTCACCCAAGAGCGCTTGAGGTCTCACTTTTTTGTCCCAATTTGAGCTCAGCAGCGCTCATTCTTTAAGGAAATACAACTGCAGGAGGGTTTCTCTGTGCTGACTCATTCACAAGGGTTTACCCGAGCACACAGCAGCGTTGCAGCTAGGCTCCTTACAATATTAATCGGAAAAAGGGTGGCAAAGGAGAGGTAAAATTTCCTCGAGAGGGGAAACCAAGAGCTGAACCCAAACACCCTGTTTCCACAAACACCAATCATGGGAAACATGCAACGGCTCAGTAATTATTTAGGGATTGACAGTGCCCTAGTCATCAAGATGCTGACTGTGCAAGAATGTTGCTGTAGTTTAACAGCACGCTGCAAGAAAGCTAAACAGGAAGGCCAGCCTGATTGCTTAAGTCACCTTAGAGAAAATAACAAGGTTGGCTGGGGACAGTCGTTGCCTTGTCTGGCCCTCCGGTGCTTCACCAGCCCAGCGTTTTCGGCCGGGCCAAACCCCAAGGACAAAGGGAAGCAGCAGAGACCCTGCAGGGACCCTCTGCAGGGAGCTACTGGGGCATCTGGAGCAGATAAGACACGCACCGTTGTTGAAGCGTTTCCTTCCTTTCCTTACGTGCTCCGCTCCTGTCCCAAGACGGGGGATTGGGATTGCCAGCACGGCTGGTCACCCCACGCCTCCCCATTAACAGCCTCTGGTGGGAGAATCCACCGGCACCTGGCCTTGGTGGGCTGGAAGAAGGAAGCCCAGACTATCTGTGAGGCGGAGAAGGGAATTCCTCCGCAGCTGCCTCGTTTGGAGCTGTGGGGGGGAGGGAACTCCAGCGTGGTCCTCAGCGCTGCAGCACCTCGGGGCCAACAGGAGCTGCAAATGCTCAGGACCTCGCTCTGTTGGGGTTTCTGCACTATGAGCAGATGGATGTGGCTTCAGCAGCACGAACACATTAGAAACAATGGTTTATACTGGTTCGTACTGGTGAGCGATCCTCGTTGCTCTGGAGCCTCTGGGAATAACGGCAGGAGGGAGCTGCTATCCCCACGTGCTCCAGGAATGGGGACTGCTGGTCCGGCACTGGTAAGGATGGGGGTTACAGCCAAAGCACCTTTGGACTCCTGGACCTCTAGAGCTTTCCTTTGGAAGAGGCAAAGGGCAGCTGAGTTTTCTCCGTGGAAATCTCAGGCAAAAGCTCCATCCCGAGGGAGCAGGTCTCGTTGCCTGTGCCAGCTTTACCCCCTCAGCAGATGACTGAGGTCAGGAGGTAATGCTGAACGTTTCCCACCCCTAAAACCCCGCTTGCTTTCTGCGGGGCTCCCAATTCCCTCCCAAGCACTCTCCGCTCTCTCACCAGCTTTACAAGGAGCCCAGTCTCCTTGGACAGCTGGATTCACTTCTCTGCCCAGCTCGTCTTTCTGCCCTTGCTTCCCCCATCTTCAGAACAACGCCTGTGCTTACCTCTCCTGGCCCAGCTACAAAACACACATTACTGAAGCTTTAAAGGATTTTAAGATCCTTAGTGGTTTTTGTTTTTTTTTTTTTACAAAGACAATTTTAAAGCCTGTTGCCCCCAGGGCGTGCGTGCTGCCTGAGCCAGGCTCCCAGAAAGCCCCAGCAATTAGGGAGGAATGGAAGGGAGCATGTTTGTGGGCAATTACCGGCTGGTTAAGTCATTTACTTCTGCTATGGGTTTACTTCTGCCGTAGGTACACCCTGTCAGGCTGCAAAAGTTTACATCCATTTGCAGCAGGTCCTTGCCAGGGGGTCTGCAAGTTTGGAAAGGAGATATTTATTCAAATAATTACTTAAAAAAAAAAAAATTCTAATCCTCTTGGTTAGTAGATCTCAAGAAATGCTTTGTAAGAGGTTTTTCATTCTGCCCTGAAAATCCAACCACCCCCAGCTGCCCAGGTCAGCGCTCCCGGAACTTTGAGCTTCTGCATCTCCAGAAGAGATTTCTGCTGGAAGCAGGCAAGGGGCAGCCAAACATCAACACACCTGAAACGAGTGGAATGGGGAAAAACATTGACCAAAAATGTAGAAGTCTCATTTTCGACCTTGATTTCATTACTAGCAGGTGGCTGAGATCAGTATGTAATATTCAAGTGTGTTCAGTTACTGTCAAAACCGTATTTCCCTAAAGCTTTGAAATAGAAACAAAGCAATCACAACCGAAAATAAATTAAAAAAAAAAAAAAAAGAAATAGATATCCTTCTGCAAACATTCAAACTGCTTTAGAAGCTGTGGATAACCCACAGAGAGAAGGAAGTATGCACTAGCAGATAAAGGCAGGAGCCGGCCATTTCTTAGCCACAGTCTGGCTGGAAATTGCAAAAATTGCCCCCAAAAATCCTTGAAATTTGAAATCCTCCCTGCAGCTCTGCCAGGGCAGAGCCAGAGCCACCCCTCGGAGAGACGGCACGGCAGGTGGAGTGCGAGGCTCTTCGACTGGCTCCGGCTCTACCTGCTGACTCGGAGCCCAGCCTTTGGCCGATCAGCTCTCATCTATCTCCCGACCTGCTGTAAACGAGGATAACTGGGCACATTCCAGGGTACTGCGAAGGTTCGTGCTGCGCTCAGCAGAGATAAAGCGCCCTGTAAACACTGAGCACCGCTGGCACAATTAGGCAGCACTAACCGGGGAAGAGGTGCTGAGCTCACCTTCTCGCGTGGCGAGCCTTTCACTTGGCAATCGTGGCAGGCCACGAGCTTGCCCGTTTAGGCACCTTCATCAGAAAACGAGCCTAAGGAGGAAGGATGAGGAGCTGCCGAAGGCCACAGATGCAACGCCGAGCTCAGGAAGCCTCCAAGTCACCCGGAGCAAAGGACACGCTGACCAAACCACGCTGGTTTTGCTCCCTCTCCTGGGTCGAGGGTACTGGCTCAGATTTTGGTCTGGCCCAGCACGGGCACTTGTACAAGGAGTCACCCTGAGCCGCAGTAACCCAGGGAGGCTGCAGCAGCTTCAGTGCTTCGGGCAGGACATCCCTCCCTCGCCAGGGCTCTCAGCTCCGTCACGGGGCTGAAATCGGCACACCGGGATGAAAACTCTGACCAGTGCACACCAGCCTCTGCTCTCACAGGCACGAGAAGCCAGAGATTGGAAGAATAGCACCAATGAGAAAGATTTCATAGAAACTATTTTTCTTCCCCGCATTTAACCATGAATTTGGGTGTTTGTCACAACTAATGATTCCCAGAAAAAAACAGCTATTTTCTGTGCGCAACTCTGGGCTTTGAAAAATATAATATGGAAAGACTATTTTGAGCTGGAAAAGCTGTTGTGGTGTTTCAACAGAGCTAGGGTTTGCCTCTTCCCACCCTGCACTACAGGCAGCGCTCTGGGAACAGACGTTCAAGGCCACGGCACCTCCTCTGCCCTGCCAGAGGAAAGCACGGCGGTGTGCCGCAGCGCTGCCCGTCTCACTGGGAAACTGCACCGACAGCAGAGGAGAAAAGCGCAACGCACTGGACTGCGGCTCGCACAAGGACGGGGGCATTTCCACATGGAAATCTTGGGAGAGTTTTTAGCTACAAAATTTCTGCTGGAAAATTAGGTACTTTAAAAAAATTTAAAAAACCCAAATCTGTTTTCCCTCCAGACTCAGGGCTGAGATAAGGGGGAGACTTCAGAGACACAAATGGTGTTTACTCCCCTCGTTTGCATCTGTATCTTAAAAGAAAGAACCCCGTTACCCTCTTGTCTTTTTGTTTCCTACCAAGCCCATGTGGGTTCTGTGCTCTGTCTTCATTAATGTGGTTGGGGAAGAAAACAGAGAATAGATCTCGTCGGATACAGCCGGATGAGTCCTGGGAAGCTGGATGTAACCAAGTAACGAGGATCCTAGCAACAGGCTTGATTGGGAGGATTTAAAGATAGAAACAGAAGTAGGAGCGAACCAAACAATAGAAAAATGCCGTCTCCTTCCCATACGCACCAGACCCTGAAGCAGCACGACCGATGCTTCGACCAGGCAGCCGCCAGCAGGAGATAAATCAGTTCCAGGCAGGGAAGGATGCTTTCGTTGCTTTTTTTGTTTGTTTTTCTTTAAGGCAAATAGAAAGTATCAGACACAGATGAGGATTTTTTAAACCACTTTTACAGTTGTCAGAGTTTTGTACAAATCAAAGCATCCCTTTTAAAATCTCCATTATTACAAACATACAAAGAAACAATGTTATTACTACAAATCATCAGCTACTCAACTGCATGATCAATTTATCACAATTAAAAAAAAAACCAGATTAGTATATACAGGGCCTTCCTCCCTCTATTTATTTCTGTATCTTGAGGGAAGCAAAAAGGCAAAGCCCCCATTTAAAAAAAATCCCACCAATGCACCTCATTTTCTAAAAACGTGTGAAGTATAAAATTAGGTGAGTATTTTCCCGCTGTCACACTGGCAAAGTGTAACAACTTTTTTTTTTCTCCTTGTTTTCACGTCAGAAATATCTTTAAAAAAACAAAAAGAAAGAACAAAAAACCCACATGGCAGAGCGTCTGATGCTGCAGCATGCTCCTTCCATGCTGGAAGCCAACATCATCAAAAAAAGTGCCTTTGAGAAAAGTCATCTTTAGTAACAAAAAAAAAGGATGAAAAAAAAAAATCACAATCTCTAGTTAAAAGCTTAATAAAACCCCTGACAGAGCAGCCGGCCCTGCATCAAAAAGGACGATTTCTCCTCTTCGCTACCTACCTTCAGCACCGCTCCAGACTAAGGTTTCATCCCCTACCCCTCCGCCCCGAGGGTCTCCAAACCCTGAGATGTTTCTTCACGCCCTGAAGGGAGCTCGGTGTGGGGATGCGGAGCAGCGCTCCGGCCCCTGCCAGCCAAGACCTGTGCGGTGCTTTCCCCCCTCCGCAGTGGCCAAGGGCTGTTTATATCCCCCCCCTTGCCCCCAAAAGACACACTGCAGACAGAGCCTGGGGAGCGCCCACCCCAGCTGGCCTCGCTGGAAGGGTCTGTGGTCTCTGTGCTGTTTCCAAGAAGCACATCCCTGTTACAGGGAACTTTCATAGCCCTTTTATTCTGCTGGCTTTTAATCAGCAGTGAGAAATGTCCCTGGAGAGCTCCAAGAAACACTCTCCGGCTTGGGTCGCTGCCTGAGTAAGCGCTTTCCTGGAGCCAACCTGGCCCTGACTTCTGCATCTGGAAGGGAGCAATGGGGCAGGGAAAGGGGGAAAAGAGGGCGAGCTCAATCCAGGGACTGAGGGGAGCAGAGGGAACATCCAAGCCTTGAACTCTCCTCATGTAAAGAAATGGAATAAGAGAAGCTTGATCACACCAAGCTGCAAAGTCATCAAAGCCCCAAAGGTCACCAAGTAACCAGGGCACCGGGGGGGAGATACGGGGTGGGTTTGGGTCTGTATCATCACACCCTGGCTCCCAACCCAAAACCTATCATAACAAAACAAGAAAACACAAAACCAGGCAGTTCGGTTTGCCAAGTTGACATAGAAAAGAAGAGAAAACAAAACAAAACAAAACAAAAAACTTCCAAGATAAATACACAGCCCCCATTTTGGAAGCATCTTCAAAAAGCTGGATCAACCGTTCTCAGCAGTGGCACAACTTTCCAGTAACATCTGTCGGGCTGGTGATTTATCGGCTTCCTTTTGAAGAAGGAACAGTTCAAGAAAAATCAAGCTCCCACCACACGCAGCTCTCGTCTTATCTGCGTAACAACTGGCCACGGCTATTGCCTCACAGCAGCAGGTTTGGAACCAGCAAGAAGTCTCTAATGCAGCAGGTTCCCGTTTGCTAATGGAAAGGGTTGGCAGTGGTAGTAACTGGGTAGGAAAAGACTTCTTCCAGAAAGCAGTACTTCGGGGGGGATTTAGGATGGCTGGGACCTCTCCCCGTGGATCACCGTGATACAGACCGGTATTCAACAGAGATCGAAACCAGACACGCTCAAGCATGCCGTCGAAGGCAACACACACCAGGCGTTTCCATCGAGTCCACAGCAGTGGGATAGTAACAACACTGAGGTTTTGGCTTCCAGCGATCAGGCAGGCCTCCTAGACTCCTTGGCTAATGCTGGGGAAAGCTCCCACATTGGGGGTTTGGTTTTAAGGGGAGGTTATTGCTCCCGACTTCTCAGGCTTTTTGCCCTTCGATAGGGCAGCTGCTTGCTTCAGGAGTTCTCTGTTCTTGGCCTGGAAACACAGTGAAAATGGGTATTTAATGGCACGGATCATCATTAGTTCTTGGGATCCTAGAATTGCCTGGACAGAAGCTGCTGGCATCCTGTGCGCAGATGAAAAAAGAGGAGGTAGATGTTGCTGCGCGACATCACAGCACGAGCTCAAGTCCGGCATTTCATCTCTAACCACCTAGAAAGGGCTCATCCCATCCCTTCCCCCTCACGTCCCCCCACTGTAACCAAGAAGTGGGCCGAAAGGCAGCAGCTTCCACAGTGAAAGGTGACAAATGCGCAACTCGCATTAAACCAGCCAAGGACACTCGCCAAGGTCACCGCGACCAGCTTTCCTTCCTTCCTTCCCCTTTCACCAGCCACAGTGCTTTGACAGCGTGAGAAGCGGTGGAGTAAAACTGAGGTGACTCAAGCCCCCATCCTGACTTGTTTTAGGGAGCTGAAGGCCAGCTTCCCCTACCCCACACTCTCACTTATAGCAGAAAAGCAAGGTGGAACAGCTCACTGTTCTCCAGCTTCACTTCACCCTTGGTTTCTTCACATGCCACCAATGTTTTATCAGGATTTGGTGCTGTGCTGACCCTCCATCCCTACTAGGAGCTTTCCAAACCCATCAGAGCACTGACACGTAACAACTTACAGTCTCTCTGGTTTGCACTGAATTAAAAATCATGGCAATTTACGAACAAGGCTCTCTAGCCCCTTTTAGCAAACTTCTGAGCTCGCTCTCCTCTAGCCTATGTAGTAAATTACACTCTAGCAGCAGGATAAGGGGTAGAACCCATGTGAATCCAGATACAGGTCTTCTGCATTGGTTTGCAGTGAATGAATGAGTATGCAAAGGGTTATTAGAGGAATTAAACCCTCTGTTCCAGTGCTGCATGCGGTAAAGCAGCTTCTTTTACCTCCTGCAGACTGGAAGAATACAGGCACCCCTGCTTCCCCCCCATGGAAAGACAAGACAAAATAATAAAAAACCAAGAGCACATTCAAAAAGTGAATCATACGAACACTTGAAGGCACCTACAATACACCGAGAGGATTTGAACTTTTATTTTGGAATCGGTGAAGAAAGTTTCCAGAGCCTCAGTCAACACCAGCTGAAGTAAAACATTTGGACACCAGAGAGAAGGAGTTCAGGGCAGTCCCAGGCCAAGCTAAGTACAGAACAGCACAGCGGGCGACAGACATGCAAACCCCTCTCCACCCAGGAGAGGCAGGTGGCTGCAGGCAAACCTGCTCGTGGATCTGGTGCTTCCTCTTTCCTTTCAGAATTGAGCGAGTTTAAGGCTGTTGGAAGGTGTCCGACAGCTTTCAAGGCAGACGTCCTCTTTGAGCTACAGCAAAGGCGGCGGCAGGGTATAACTGTTCCCACACACACCGAGCAACCAGTATGCCCTGCCTCGGGAAACCAGTGCAAGGCAGGGGGTCACCTCCCAGTTAGCCCTTGCCCTCGGAGCCAGGGCTGTCAAGGCAACCAGAAAGCGGTGGTTTGCGCTAATGGGAAATTGTCTATTCAGAACTGGAACAAACGCCACCTCATTCTTTGCAGGCCTCCCAAAGCTATGAGACAGAAACAGCTCTAGGCTGACACAGGCGGTGCAGGATCGATAACGCAGTACAGAGACAGAAGGCTCTGGCTGTCATCAGTCCCTCAAAACACAAACCACCCGTGCCTCCCAGCTCACAAGGAGTGGGAGGCACATCCAGCCCTCAGCACACCATACACAAGATATTCCAACCTTCAGACAGGCTTGCAGTGCTTAAGAACGTGCATTGTGAAGGGGATCTCACAGGCACCAGCTTTCTGACAGCAGCTGTAGTCTCCAAAACCTGTCTTCCGCTCTGATAATTAATTTGGGTGTGTGCTAATGGAGGAGGGGCTGGTTTCTCAGCAGGAATATAAGCCTTTTGTCTCATCCCCTCCCATTTCTCATCGCTAGGGCTTTAGATCATTATAAACCCCAGAGTAATTAAGGGGTGCAAAGTTCCTTTCTGTGTCTGATTTCTTCCCCGTAACCAGTTCCCCTTTGACCCGATCTCTCCGGTGGCTCAGAGCATATTCATGCTGATAGTCTGCCTAGTGTTTCCATGGCCATGACAAGAATCCTGCTCTCCCTGTTCCCTCGAGCTCAGGGACTTCTTTATTTAGACTACAGAGATACAGCACTAAAGGAACTGCCAATTGTTTCTTGAGCTTTGTTCTCTTTGGTTACTGGTCACATAAATCACATTAAGAGCTACGTGGTGCAGGGAGCTGACAAAGGTTCTGCAGTCTGGAGAAACAGGTTCAAACCTGATTTTGGCAATAGGTAAAATGAGTTTGACGGTTCCTGTCTAGTCCACAGCGGACACAACACAGCACTTTACAATACAGTAAGCCTGAGCCCGAGTGGTGAGCAGCAAGGATATAGACAGGGGTTATGATGCACTGCGGCCTGGTACAGAGCTGGGGAGGGGTTTGCCTGGCAGAGCAGAGAGGCTGTAGGACAGGGCTGAGAAGCATTAGCAGAGCTGTGTGTGCAGAAGCTCAGGGGGTGTTCTGATCAGGAGTGTCCTCAGGCACTCCTGGCTACAGCACAGCTCAGCAAATTAAAACAAAAATGCTGTCACCTGTAACTGCTCCATGACCTCCTTGTGTGTCTTCTCCATTTGGTTCATCTTTGCCCTCATCTGTGACTCCTGGTATTGCAGGTCGGCTTTCAGCTCTGTGATCTGCAGAAAACCAGTAAGGAGCAAGTGAGCTGGAAGAAGAAATGAATGCCTTAACCCCAGACGCACCTTGCCAGAGAAAACACCTCTGCAGAAGTTGCGTGAGACTGGATGAGTTTGGAAACGTGCTGGGGTGGGCAGGGGGAGCGCAATGAGACCAGAACCCCATCACTGAGCGGCACAGAGAAGCAGGAGCGGCCAGGGCTGTCTTTCTGCACAGAACAGCATGTTTTTTCCTCAGTCTTGCCCCGACACGGAGGTCTCCGAGACAGTTGTCAGAAAATGACCCTTTATGAAATGAGATCTCCTGGGGAGGTCCAGAAAGCCTCTTTAACTTTGGAAAGGAGGCAGCCTGGAAACAGCCAGAAACTTTCTTGCTCACTCCAAGATAAAAAGCCAGACTCTGCTGGAGTGTGATCTGCGTGAACATGTCAGCATGCTGTGGGGGGAAGGAAGCCAAGGGCTGTACCTTCTTCTCCTTCTCCAAAATCATCTGATCTTTCTGGTGCAGCATCTTTTTTAAAGTAGCCACTTCCTCCTTCAGCTGTGCAATGATAACAAAGTGGTCAGTGCCAGGAGAGTCCAGGGCGAGGTCCGGAGAAAAACTGCAGCAAAGAAGAGGGAAAGACTCTCATCATGACCCCTTCTCTTCACTGAAGCAGGGAAACTCCCACAGATGGCACTTGAAGGAGAATGGGAATCATTTCATGACACACATTGTGTCCTCCAAACACTACTTGAATGCAGGTGTTACCTGTATCCCTGCCCTGGATGCCACATGGAATTTGGGAAACACGTGGTACGATAGGCAACAGTGATTATGTGCGATATATCGAGTTGTATTTTCACATGATCAGCACGAACACGATACTCCTACGGGTGACCATAGGCCAGTGTCTGCAGCAACCTTTCAAACAACAAGGATCCCTTTTCAAACGAAAGAGTTGAGGACAGCAATCAGAGAGCTAATGAAACTTTATGCAACCACTTAGGAACCCTCTTTGCTCGCAGGCAGTCCTTGGATGTACAGCAAAACACTTTCCACTAAATGTAAACAAATATTCTGGCAAGGAGGGAACATGAAAGAGAAACAAATAACCTCGAGTTAAACAAACAAAGCAAAGGGAGACACCTAGATTAAAGTCAGCACTGTCCTCAGCAGGGAAAAGGGGTAAAAAGACATGCTGGACTTTTGTATTTTGATTCCACCATGACACAGCAATTTAGAAAGAAGCTTCGCTACCACTTCAGAGCAGGAAAAACTCTCTCCAGGAAGACAGAGAAATAGCTGTGCACACCACTTGTACACCACTAGGTACTCTAAATCTAAGCAACCAGCTGAAAACTTATTTGGACATGAGTTGCTCCCCTGCACTGGTAATTCACAAATCTCCCTGCAAGATACCCAGTGATTTGGGCAGCCATGCACAGTCTTATGCTACAGGAATATTTCAGATCATAAGATATGAGAAGCTGCAGCCACAGGCCCAGGGGGCTCACCTGATCTCTGCATGCCTTTTGTGCCTTACTGCTGTAATGGTAAGCCTGATTTTTATCTCTTAGTGCTAAAAGGGCAGCACACTCCAGCCGCACACACCTGAAATTGCTGTGTAAAAATTTAACAGTAACAAGGCAACAAAGCTTCACCTAGAAGATTACCTCAAGTCTGGCCGTTATCAGACAGCACTGCCACTATGAAGATAAATAGCCAGGGTTACCCGACGCCTGACTTTTTTTTTTTAAAGCCTCCAGAGTAGGTCAACACATGCCCTAAAGTCTGCATTCAGCTCTAAAGCTGGGAGCTGCAGCGGACTGGGGAAGGCATGGTCTGAACCCAAATCACTGCCTCTCTCAAGTATGCTGCCACCTCCATGCTTCCAGTCCCCCATCTGTACACGGAGGCAGAGCGTACCGGCTGCTCACCTCACACAGGGGTCTCCTCTAGTGCCTGGAAATAATCCATTTGCTAATTAAAAGCATAGCCCACATCGATTGGACTGGTTAGCAAGGATGTGGCAGAAGAAAAGGCTCTTTCCACCACTGCACTGGGGATCTACAGAGGGAAACTAAGCAGGGGCAACTTCACAGATCTGAAAGTCACAGGATAGCCCTGCAGCACTGGGAGAGAAAGCTTGCCAAAAGAAAACTCAGAACTGAGGGTCTGTAGGAGACAGCCCATGGTAGAAGAGCCTTGCATGGTTAAAACATGCTGACGGCAGAGCCCACATCATTAAGATGTTGCAGGTCTCTGGGTACACTGGATCTAGCACTGTGCTTGTCATGCTGGGCAGTTCTCGAGTGCTGAAGAGGTTCATACATGCACACCAGCAGAGAATACCTCCATTTTAAAACTGCCCGAGTACAGTTTCCTCAAGTGGAGGCTGTGCAAGATGATGGGTGCTCCAGCACCTTTCTGTGTGCAAGCATGTTACTAACAGTAACTTTAATTTCCCACTCAGTGCAAATATGCTGGGGAGGAGAGAAAAAAAAAAAGAGAAAAAAACAGCCTCCACAGAGGAAAAAAAGGCTTCCTCACTGATTCCCTCTGGCTAAAAACAAACTCTTGCTTACACCACTCCTTTGCCCAGGCAAGCTTCCCTCCTGCCATATCCTGAGGTGATAAAGAGTGCTGGGAGATGCTCACATTTCCCTGAGCAGCTCCAGCAGGAAAAATTCCCTCCTTGGCAGCTCCAGTCTCACTGTGGAGCCGGGAAGGTGAGAGCCAGCCCTGCCACCCAGCGGGGAGAAGGGACAGGCGGGTTACCAGCCTTCCACAGAGCCGCTCCCGCACGCAGCAGGGCTTCAAGGGCCTCCTCCTGCCCCTGGGATCTGCACCCACAAGTGGGTAACAGTGGGCTCAGAGTGCCCAGGCATCCCCTCCTGTCAAGTATGTGAGCACAGGCAGGTATTTTCCTGTCCAGTTGCTGCAAAATACACCCTCAAATGTGTCAAGGTGCTAATTAAAGAAGCTGCTTTTTTTTTCTTTTTTGAAAGACTGACAAGTTAGTAATGAAAGGTTTCTCTGTCTTTAACCCTGCATTGAGGAAGCAGCCCGAGAGTCCAAAATTAGAAGGAAAACTGCCAAATACAAGTTGCTCCATTCCTTTAACAAACAGATTAAGAATTAAAACCAACCAACCAAAAAAAAAAAAAACAAAAACCAACCCCATTTCCCCTACAAATAAACTCCATACCCACCCAGGATCGCAGCCCCTTGGGATAGGTCAGGGGGACATGTGCTCTCCATGTTTGAACAGTCTAAAATGCATGCCTCTAATTAAAGTAAATTGATGAGCTCCCGTTGCTTTCAGTGGAGACAGAAAAAAAATGGAGCTCTTCCAAAGACACCTGCCTCTCTCTATTGAGTGGGAAAGAAACCAAAATGACTGCCTCAAACTCCACACCTGTTAAATGGCTGAAATCAGGCAAAACAAATGTCAAGCTTAAAGATTTTGCTATTCAAGTCAGGCTAGCATAAATAGGCACAGACCAGGCTGACCGAACCAGCATCCAAGTTTCACCTCAGACAAAAATATCCCCCGTGCGCAAAAATCCATCCAGACCAATAGGAACCAGCATCTGAACTTAGACTTCTTCTAATGCCACCAAAAGCAGGCACAGTTCAGCCCAAGTGCCAGTGCTTTAAGTGTACGCTAGGACTTTTCTATGCAAATGAGAATCTTTGTATTAAATTAATTTTGCTGCTCAGCATCCTTGGGCATTACTGCCCTCCCCCAGCCAACTCAGCCAGTAGCGCTCATCATTGCCTGGTGTTAAAAGCACAATTTAGAACCTTGTCTACAGTCACCGGAGAAGAGACGGCAGCGTGTTCATCCGCAGAGTCTGTAACATAAAAACACTTCTGGCACATATTTGCACCAGAGGATGGAGGTGAAGCCGGGGTGCTCACAGATGCATGGGGAGCCCAGGACAGCAGGATTAGTAGGGCAAGGTCTGGTGCAAGCTGTGCCGAGAGTCACTGCGGGAGAAAGCTACTTCTCATGCGGCAGGGCCAGTGCTGTTAGCTCCTCACAGAGCTTACCCAGAAGGAACCATTCAAGGCCACCCATTAAATGACCACTGGAAATTGCTCAGTCCCCATATCACAGCCATTGGAAGCAACATTCGCTCCAAAATATGTGAACAAAAACATATAAAGGGAATTCAGTAAGACACGGTAAAGGAATTCCTATTGTATCTGCAAAGGAGCAACAATTTCAGATAAGCTGGACCCTGTTGGGGGTGTTGCCAAAGTTAACTGAACTCAAGCGTGCCCAAATTTTGCCCAGCTGAAGGCTGCATCAAAAGTTGGGCTGGAACCAAGACACACTGTACAGAAAGTTGCAGCTGATCTCAGCAGCAAAGAGGTGCTGGTTGTGTATCACCCCGCTCCTGATGAAAACAAGCCTTGTGCTGCAGCAGACCCTAACTCCGGACTCAGGCTGTGACCCAGACTCCAGGCTGACTCTGGGGGGGACAATCTGATAGAAAACGGTGCAAGTGGGGAGGGTTTTGGGGGCTTCATCCCCACAAAAAAAAACCCAGCAACTCCAAAAACACACTTAACGAACCATGATTATTATTCCACTCCAGAAACGCAGCCATGTGTCTATTTAAGGCAGCTGCAGCTCTCCTTTTCTACAGCACATTGCTGCAGCTCTACAGTAGTTGCTAAAATTACACACAGTTTGTTACTGGGATTCATCAAAAAAAAGTCTGTGGCAAGGACCACAGCCTTGGCAGGAGCCAGACTGACAACATCTGACACAAGAACAAACAGAAACAAAGGCATTTGATTCCTCTAATACGTGCTCCTGATTTGCAAACAAATGGCTGAACCATTGATGCCACAGCATGGGACTTTTTACTTCTTGGATATTTTCAAGCCAGCAGGGGTATTACAATGAGTTGTTAGGTCTCAGCCTAGGCTTTAGCGAGCAGATAAAAATACCTGGTGCTGTCCTATAGCTCGGAGAGCAGCCTCAGTAGGTGAGCAGGAGCCTTAGCAGGGCTCTAGAGGGAAAGCTGCAGCAATACTGATGGGCTGCACCAGTTCTACCAGGGACCTGCCTCCGGTCTCTCCTCTGGCTTCACCAGCACTAAAGGCAGTCAGATAAATTCTCTGACCACTCTGTGCTCAGCCGCAGCTCCCAAGCCACAATTAATCCTCCCATTTTTCCAACTTTTAACTGAAAATACCATTCAGATGATAAAAGGTCTTTTAGACCACTCTGCAGGAATCACTGCCTTACAAAATTATTTAAGTTCTCTTTCCCATCATAGCATTTCACAAACATTGACAAGGTGTCAATACTATCTATAGGAGAGATGCGAGCTGCGATCTCAAAGACAAGACATTCAAGGGAGGTAGTGATTAATTAGTTACCAGTGGCTCTAACAGCCCCTTTGGCACTAACAAGCCTATGCTCTGGTCCGTGCTCCCAATTCACTGCTTTTTGGAAAGAGATCCATCAGGAGGGACAGTTTCCACATATGAGGCAGTTCCCAGGGAGGGAGGGCAACAGGGGAGAAAACAACAGGTGATCTCACTTCAGGATGTCAGTGCCTTGAGAAACAGGACAATGGTGGGCACCGAGAGTCTGTTGGGAAGCAGCCCACTGCGCCAACGTGGACGGGGCACTCTGGATAGGGGGACAAAGCATCTCGGGAGAGGAAGGAACGCTGAGAATCAGAGAGGAAAGGCAGGAATGAAAATATGCATGTACAAGACCATAAAATACAAAAATCCATCTCAATCTCCTGTTTCTGCTAGTGACTCCCATTCTGCTGTGCATGCAGCCGGCATCAGCATAATCCAGCACAAACTGTGACAGCAGAATGGGATCGGATGCTTCCAAGCCAAGCTGTTTGATTGCTTGTCCCTCCCCCAGAAGGCAGGAGGGGAAATGGGAGGTGGGTCTTGATCCTCTCCTCTGAGGCCATCTCCCTGCAGGTTGGTCTGATAGCCCCAAAAGCACAAAACCTGCAGGCCTCAACTCTGCAGCGCAGCCAACAGCCCCCCTCTCCCTGTAACTGCGGAGAGAGGATAAAGCTGATCTGGCTGCAGTCTTTCTAACTGCAGGGGAGCTCAGCCAACAAGCAGTTTCTATTCTAGCAGGTACAGGCACTAGGTATTCTTTTCCTCTTCAAACCTATGTCTAAATGCCAAGTAGCACTGGCCTGCCAGGTTCTGGAAGGCTGCTAATGCAGCCCTTTGAGGTCCCAAAGCCCGAGATCCCTGCTCTAGCATAACAGCTTCCTGCCATTTGCACAGAACTCTGCCTTACATAAACTTAGCAAACAGGAGCGCCCACCCACAACTTCCCCATGTACCAGGCTCACCTGTCACCATTGGCAGATATGGCATCAAATTTGGCTTTCTTCTTTGGGATTTCGTTCTGAATAGAAGAGGTGGATAAGGTTTTCTGGCTAGAAAAATGAGGAAGTTGTATGTCAGAACCTGAATGACATGCAGTCTAAGACAGAGAAGCACATAAATATTCCCACCCACTTTAAACCTATTAAAATGATATTTCCTAGTGCAAGAAAGAATGATTAAAAAAATTCATTCCCTGAAAAGTAGCTGGAGACTAAAAATAAACAGAAAACAATGCGTCAGTCAGATCAGTACGTAGGTGAAGAACTCATGCTTAAAATCTACATTTCAATCATTAAATTTTACAAATGCAATTTAGCTTTAATTGTGTACAAGTTCAGTAAGTTGAATCACTAAAAAGCACTGTCGGACTACAAGTCTACTCCAGCACAGTGGGGTTTGCAAACCAGCAAAGCCTGACTTAGCCAGATTCTCCTGAACAACAGACAAGTGCCAAAACCCATCACCAAGGTACGGAGCCTCCAGGCACTTCTCCCAGTTACTTTAGGAAGCATGCCTAAGGAGCGTAGAGCAGCCAGGCACCCTGTTTGCTCACCCCAGAGGCAAGCTCACCCTGCACAACAAAAAGGTTACCTGTTATAGTGGCTGCCACTGCTGAGCCTGCTGTACTGTTCCTTCTCTTGCAGGCTTGCCCGGGAAGAGCTGCTCAGGTGTTTGCACTGCTCTTTGGTCTTCTGTAGGACCCGTTTATAGGATAGCGTGCATAACCAGCATAGCAGCTTTCCATCCACCTGGAAGGTGAGAGAGAAAGAGAGGGGGAGAAGTTTTGGTCTTGCTTCATGCCCACAAACCAAACACAGAAAAGACAAGAAGGACCTTCAGGCTTAAGATCACATACGAACAAGCAACAACTCAAAAAGGATTCCCTGAGTGCCTGGAAAGGGTAAGAAGTGCATCTGGCATAGCTGGTGCAATGCAGACGGTACTCTGAATAGCAGATAATCTAGCGTAACTACAGTCTCTGCCAAGCTTTGCTTACAGACCATCTTATAGCACCCATTCACCAGGACAGGCTAACTCTGGTGGGATTTCTGTCAAAGCAATGCCGTGGAACAGTACGTGACAGGGTAGTCACTGGAGGCCAAAACAGCAAGAGTCTCTGCTCGAGGAGGATCAGCAGGAGGACAGGGATTATCAGTGCAGCATCACAAACGAACAATAGATGTTTATAGCCTGCAGGAAGCAGGCCTTAGAAGTACACGCCTCCTATGGAGCACTTACGTTGTTTAAGCAAAGGGCGTGCAGAAGCCACGGAATGGGTTTCCTGGTGGAGGTAGGATGCTTCCAGCTCCTCAGGCTACGGCACAAATGTTGTTCCCCATCCCTCTCCCCAAGCAGGCACCTCATATTCCACTCAGAGGCCCCTTCTCCTTTGTCAGCCCACCTACCCTTAAGCCAAATTCAAGAGATCTTTCTCAGTGGATCTGAGAAAGGAGCAGAGGAGCTCAAAGGTTAAACAGCTCCAAAACGCAGCTCCCACAGCAAAGCTCAACTCCAGAAAAATACTTTACAACCAAGAGACACCCCTTTTGAAATGTTAGAGAATATATGAAGGAGATGGACAGACGATCACTGCGATCAGCCCTTTTACCCTTTTGGCCTCCTTTTACAGAGATACTGACCTTCTTTCTATCATCCTTCCGGTCAAACGCACACTGCTGCTTGCACTGCTCACAGGAGTGCGGAGGTCCATACTTCTTTTCAGAGTTTGTGCAACGCTGGCACTTGTTTCCAATAAATGCTGCTATAATGTTGCAGTACTGGCAGGGTTTTGGCTTTAAGAAACAAGAACAACTGATACAGCAGTGCCTCCTGATTACATTACTACATCGCTCTTTCCCCTTCTCCCCATCACTTCAAAACTTTTATTTCCCCCTTCCAAGCTAACTATAACGCTGATCCAGGAGACATAAATACATTTGGATCCCTGGTCTCTAGCCAAGTGTGTTTAGCCATGGCACCCAGACCATTTATCAAGTGCTACAAAATCTTTAGAAAATACATATCACCAAAATAGAAACAATCAAAATCGCTTTTTCAGACAAGCAGGAAAGAAAGATGTATCACTGCTTTCTGCAGCAATCTCAGTTTGTGTAAGCACACTCTCGTTTCTACTGGATATCGGATAGTTCATTTCCTGGCCTAAAATGATGCAGAGCTGCTCTTTTCCATACTAAAATAAGAGAAAAGGTAAAAGCTTCATGCTTGAGGGACCTGCATATTATTGATCAGTCATGCTATTACAACAGAGCCAGCCCATAAACTGCTCTGGCATTCAGCAGGATAAAGACAAGACAGATGAAAGGAAAAGAGGCTGGTGAGAACGAGCCCTGCTCACTTACTGTTCCATAGAGCTTCACGTTCTGAGCACACTTCTTGCATATTGTGTTGGTTTTGCTGTTAAAAAGAAGGACGGATCATTCTATTAACACTTCCCCAAAGAAAATTAAACCTCTGTGGTTAGGATCCCAGTCACCCCTAGGCTCCGTCTCTAGTGGCAAGACTGTATTCATCTTCACTAGGGACTCTGATATCAAAGTGCATTTCCTATCCCCATCTGGCTGACGATAATTTGTCAAAAAGTGGTATTACTGGGAGGTATCTTTTAATTAAGGCATCCCCAGATGACACCAGTTTTTTGTCCTTACAAATACAGGAGACTGATCACCAGCTAATTGGCAGCAGGCATGATTCAGCGCTGATGACAGTCTCCGTTCTGGAGGAGGTCTGCTCTGGATGACAGGGTTAAGGCAGGTCAGGACAGAAGTGTATTTGTCCAACAAACACAGGAAAGAACACCCCACACAATGCTCCCGCACAGCTACTGGGTTTACCATCCTTCCTCTGTAAGCTACTTAACTTGCAAAAATGCAAAATGCACAGCTAAAGGAAATGCATTAGGAAACAATTTTTGGGTAGCAGAAATCAGATAAGAGGAAAACTTGTGGGAAGATGCACCTAGATCCTTCACTGGAAGGTGCATCTGAGTACTGATAAAAAATAAAAAACAAGCAAAAGGTGCAAATCTAAGGACACCGCAGAGGCATACCGACTCGCCCAGCAGACCTTCGAAGGCCAAGTCTTCCACAGCAACAATCTACAGGTTAAGGCTCAGTCATCACAGGTGTGGAAACATTACGGTTCCCTGGGTGTGTCTGTTCTAAAGAAAACATCGGTCTCCCAGCTCAGCAGGCATTTACCTTTCCTGCTGGAATTCAGTCCTGCAGTAAGTGCATTTAACAATGGGATGTGCAATCCGGCACTCCTGCAACAAGAGAAGCGTTCAGTGAGATGCAGTGCTTCTGCTGCACACCATTTCCCGAAATCCCAGATCACCTGCTGACCTCCGCTCCCACCGCATGCACACACATCCGTCAAACTCAGAACATTTCCTCCCTGTACAGTCACGCTGCTCTAACAAGGGCTGAGAGCAGAAGAAGGGCGACACAAATGGTATGTGTCACAGGTGAGCCAGAAGTAAACTGAGATTCGTAATGAGGGCTTATTTGTGCCCAACGCCCACAGGCAAGGGTCATGGTGGTTGGCCTCACCTCCCAGGGCAGGAACACAGAGTCCTGCCACAGTTATTTGTACCTCTGGCCCCCATGAGCTTCCTGTGGCCGGACTGCCTCCAGCCCCGCTCTCCTCTCACCCCATGCCTTGGAGGTTACCCTACACCTGCCTGCTTTGCCCCATCTGCCTCAGCAATCCCAGGTTACTCCATTTCCTGCCCCTCATTCCTTATCTCATCCCTGATCTCATTCTTCCCCACCCAAACCGCCCCTCCCACTCAGACTGCCCCCCAAGACCCACCTCCCTCCTTCAAGATACCCTAAGACCTCCCCCAAACATCCCCAGACCCTCCCAAACACCCCAGGCCTCTCCCCTTGCTAACAGCCTCCCTCACAAACAGCCCTTCAGTTGCCCCCAGGCCTTCCCTCATGAACAGCATCCATCTCCCTCCCACAACTCCCTCTCCAACGTTCTCCAAATACCCCCAGCACCCCCAAACAGCCTTCAGTGCGCTCAGGTCCTCCTGACAAACAGCTTCCCTATTGGTCCCTCAATACCATTACCTCCCCGCAAGAGCCTCCAGACTCTACCAGCTGCCCCCATGCCTCCAGCCCCTCAAAACCTCCCAAATGCTCCCAGGGCCCCACCCACACACCCCTCAACTGCCCACCTCGGGCCCCAAATAACCACCCCGAGGCCCCAGCCTCCCTAGATGCCCCTAGGGCCTCCCCATAAACACCCCCCCAATTACCCCCAGCCCTCTCCAACGCCCCCCCCCCCCGCCCTACCCTCCCTCACAAACAGCCCTCCAGCCGGCCATTGCCCCCCCCAACAGCTCCCTCACAGACAGCCACCCCCAGCCCCCTTCCCCAAGAGCCCCCGCCGGCTGCCCCGGACCTTGCAGAGCTGCTGGCCCTGGCTGAGCGCCTCGAAGGGGAAGCGCTGGTGGCACTTGGTGCAGGCGTAGAGCGCCGCCATCCCGCCGCCCCGCTGACAGGCGCAGCCCAGCCCGCCCCGGCCCCCCGTCCCCGCCCCCTCCCGCCGCTTCGCCCTCACAATTGGCTACCCGACGCATCGCTCACTCCTTTACCGCTTTTCATTGGTCAACGCGGCCGTCACTCCGAGGAGGGGGCGGAGCGGGGCCGCCTCCTCCCCCCGCCCTTTCCCTCCGCGGGCGTTGGGGAAGGGGAAGCGTTGACGTCACGCGGGGAGCGCTGCGCGCGCCGCGGTGACGCAACTGCCCGGCCGCCCCTCCGCGTGACGCGTCCCGGGGGCGCGCGCGGCGCTGGGGAGGTCACGCGAGATCGCGCAGGGTGGGGGGGAGGAGGGGGGTCTGGCCCACAAGGCCTTGCGGGAGGGGACCCGGAAGTGGGGCAGGGGGCCGAGCCGAGCCGAGCCGAGCCAGGCCAGGCTTGGGCTGGGAGAAGAGGCCGAGCGGGGCTAGGCTAGGCTACGCCAGGCCAGGCCTGGGCCGGAAGAAGGGCCTGAGCGGGGCTGGGGCTGGGGCTGGGGCTGGGGCTGGGGCTGGGCCGAGCTGAGCTGGGCCGGGCCGGGCGAAGGGGCTGAGCTGGGCTGGGCCAGAGTCGAGGGAAGGGCTAAGGCAGGGCAAGGCGAAAGGGAGCTCCGCAACTGGCGTATGTGAGGGGAGGGCAGGGTGAGGGGGACCTTGCAGGCCCGGAGGAGGACGAGGAGGAGGAGGAGGAGGAAGAGAGGCTGGATTAGGGCAGGGCTTGGGGGCTGGGCTGGGCTGGGAGGAGGGGACCCGGCGGGGCTGGGGAGGTGAGGAGCTGCTGCAGGGGGGGGAAGGCCTCTGCGGAGGTGGGTGAAGGAGGGTCAGGTGTGGAGGAAAGGAGGGAGCAGAAGGCTGTGGGGAGGAAGAGGAGAGCAGAGTCACAAGGTCTGGAGACAGGGCAGGGGTAGGGGGAAAGCTGTGCCTGCAAGGTTGAGGGGAAGAGAATTGGAGGAAAAGGAAGGGAGAATGAGGTAGGAGGTAGCATCTGCAGCGAAAGGAAAACCTTCGTGTGAACTTGTTTCCCTCTTTTCTCCGACTCCAGCAGCTGCTGGCCCACTGCTAGGGCAGCTGCTCATCCGCAAGTCCCAGGCACAGCCAAGACTGCGATTTGCATGGGTGGATCTGCCTCGGGTTTGGGGCAGGGTCAGCGCTGCAAATGGCAGCTCGCTGTGTTTACACCACAGCTTGGATGCTGGAGTTTGCCGCTCCAGACACCAGGAAGATTTTTTTTTTCCCCTGTTTCATTTCAGGTATGAGGTTGGACTCCCAGTCGCGGCAGCAAGGGCAAATCGTACACTGCACACACACTGAATAATTGCTCTTTTTTAATCGAGTAGTTGTCATTTTTTACAATGCGATGTGGAACAGGTGCTGTGAGCTTACATATATGCTGCCTGCCCGAAGAAATGGGGGAGTTAAAGCATTTTGGAGTTAAAAGTTCACTCTGCAGAGCCAAGATCCAGAGAACAAAAGGCAGTAACTACTCACAGTTGTGTTAATAAACCCACAGCAGTGTGATGTGGTCCCTTTTGTGCCTGTGTTGCCTGACATTCCTGCGTTCTTACACCCTGCTCTCTCTCTCAGGCCATCAGGGACACCTTGAAATCTTTGGGAAACTTCTTTCCTCACCTTTTTTTTCACACCAGATGACAGAGTATTCCCAGTCCGAGCTTGTGCAAGTGGTGAAGCTGAAATACGAGATGCTCACTGCAGTGCTCAGTCTTTCCCAAGAAGGACCGGGGGAGTGTCTTGGGTTTTTAGTAAGGCTGCGTGGGTGTGCATATTAAACTGAAATTCTGCTGTGCTTGGCTACCTCGGGGACTAGTTATAATCACCGGGCAAATATGCTGTGTGTAGGAGAAATACTTAATTTCATGAAATTCGTTGCATTGTGCTGGATGCTAGATTGTGATTGGGAAATATCAGGCGGTGAAAGCAGAAGGCAGAGCTTGGCAGAGGCGGCGGATGGCTTTAAACAAACCCCTCCTCACTGCTCAGGGGCTGCGATGCTCCGAGGAGAGGTTCTGGGGGAAATCGGGTGGAGGTGGAGGGCTGGGGCTGCCCAGCTTTCTGGGGTTTGACAGCGCACCTGGAAAACGTAAATGCTGTGAGCGATTTGTTACAAGAAATAAAGCCTCCTAAAAGTCATGGGAGGGGGGGTTGCAAATCTCTCGAGCTGAAGGAAAAGGAACGATTTCGTTTCAGAATGTGAACAACAAACCTGCCAGAGCAGTCATGGTCGCCAAGGGAAAAAACATTTGGCTAAGGAAAAGCATTTGTAAAGCTGCTACCGAAGGAAATGTAATAAGAAACGTTTTAAAAGCCACTGCCTCGGTGATTTTCCAGGATAGCCTCGCTAGCAGTAAAGCAGTTTCTAGCTTTGCAGAGCTTGGAAGACCATTCAGATCACGTTGGATGCAACCATTTGTATCCCCAAAAAGCTCCAGTTATCATATTAGATAGCAAAAACGAGATGGCTTCCCCCTGGATCACAGTCTTTGCCATCCTAAAACCTCAGGGCTCTGCAACATGTGTCTTCTCCCTCCGTGAACCACCCAGCTCCGTCCTGACATGGCTCCGGAGACCCAGACCCCCAGGAGCCCCTTCCCCAGGGCGTAGGAGCTTGTGATCAGCCCCCCAGGTTGTCTGGAGCGTTTG
The DNA here is from genome assembly GCA_031468815.1 of Morus bassanus. Classification (NCBI taxonomy): domain Eukaryota; kingdom Metazoa; phylum Chordata; class Aves; order Suliformes; family Sulidae; genus Morus; species Morus bassanus. The sequence continues at coordinate 3,951,793 of CM062590.1, forward strand.
GGAGCCAAGAAGTTGCCAAAGCAAGTTTGATTCAGCTGCTCTTCTTTGACATCGTCTGTGGTTCTCTGTAAATCACAAACAGATAATATTTTCATATTCTGGCTCTCTCCATGTCCCCTGCTTTCTGAATAATTACCTTGTTTTGTGTGAGCCGTAAGAGGTTTTCACAGATAATTCATCCAGCGCTGAAAGGCAGCCAGCTTTTGGGCTGGAGCACATTTTCTGGCCACCTGGCATTGCTGCACAGAGGTCTGTGCTGGAGCGCAGCTGCCTCCGGAGGGAAGCGCCGTATCCAGGACAGCCAAGGGCAGGGCAAAAAACCAAACCCAGCTGAAATCCCAGCCGCCCCTCCTCGGAGAATAATTTAGCTTGGCAAACTCAGCCCACCCCGAATTTCTGGATGTGTGGACAGATTGATCCCACAGATCTGGATGCTCTCACCCACAGAAAGGCCTTTTCACTGGAAACAAAACACCTCTTGGGAGCTGTTTGCGGCAGTGTGCTCTGTCTCGGCTCGCTCCCCATGTCCTGGCTGGCGCTGGGCTCTGCGCGAGTGGGTGGGTCAGAGCCCAGCACAGAGCCAGGATTGCCCCAAGGTTCCCATCCCTGTCCCAGGGGATGAGTTGCTCTGGGGCAAGCAGGAGGAGTGATCATCACTGTGCCAGCTTATCTCAGCGACTCCCAGAGCCAAGCCACCAAAGATGTTGGGTAATTGCTGGCATCACTGTGCTGAGAGGCTTCGATGAGACAACATCAGCAGCCCTGGCCTACAGCCTCCATCATCCCGATGGAGAGCGCAACGTCCTCGTCTTTAATACGGGGCAGGAGGGGCATCAGCATCTCCATCTTCACCATAGACAGAGACATTGAGGTGAAAGTCACGGCTGGAGACGCTCACCTGGGAGGTGATGACTTTGACAACCAGTTGGTGGGCATCTTCACAGATGAATTCTTACAGAAGCATCAAGAGAGCTTCAGGCAGGATGGATGAGCTGATTGGAGGCTCAGGAAAGCCTGCAACGTGGCCAAACAGGCTCGCACTGCCACCTTGGACTGCCTCTAAAGGGATCAACTTGCAGGCAGACGTTGCACACGCCCAGTTTAAGCACCTGAGCACCAACCTCTTGCTTGGCAGATGCCAAGAAGGGGCGGCTGAACAAAGAGGAGACCCTGAAGGTGGCAGAGGACAGGGCATGGGGCTGGAAGCTGGCCACGAGGGACTACCTCTGGTCCTGTGCTTTCAGCGTGAAGCTGACCTCTGGAGACGTCTTGAACTACTTCAGCCCACAGACCAAGAAGAAGATGGGATTCTCAAGGGGGCATATGGGAAGGAGGTGCCAAATCCTCTCGGCTTTCACTCTCTGGGCAGTGCTCACTCCCCATAAAGCACCAGCCTCAGCTGATATTTCACCATCAAGGTATCGAATTTGGGGAGCTTCCTGCATAGCTGGCAAGCTGGAAATGCAGGCTGTGCAGGCAGCATGCCTCTTCCAAAGGAAATCTTAAATGCATACCTTTAGGCCAGCTTTGCTTTCAACAAAAAGCAGGTTTCAGGGTGTATGTTCTTTGCTATGCTCTGCAAAACCTGGAGCGACTCTGAGGTTCAGATGTCGAGGGAAATCTGGAGGTCGCAGCTCACTTGGGCTGGGAGCCAGAACCCAAGGCTGGCTCCGGAAACAGCAAACCTCTCTTCAGGTATGTCCTTTCTCATTTTCTCCTTTTTCAAATATAATAAATGGATCTTTTTTAAGTTCCTTAACTACCCACACTCAGAACTGCTATCCCTAATGCCATAAATGCAAAATTTCAGGCTCCTACTAAATGCTTCCTGGGGGTGCAAAACCTCCAGCTTTCGAAGCCACCTGCGTGTTCAGCAGCAAATTCAGAACATCACCTATGCAAAGGGAGCCTGAAAGTCACGGTTCCCTGAAAGTCAAAGCATGTTTTATTGACTGCAGTCAGGAGAATCAAAGATCTGGAGACCTGGACTCCCACAGAATAAACCATATTATTCCTGCACAGTGATCAGTTCTCTCCCAGACATGAATTTGAGTCAGCACCCCTGCTGAGAATGATTAAAGACCACTTCAGAAATCAGTGCAGCGAATTGTAAAATAAGCAGGTGAACAAGTGAAAGAAAACAAGCAAATATTATGACCTGCCACCCTCAATTGGGAGCAATCACGTCGCCTGGAAGGAAGCGCTGCTGCCTGGGTGCCACCGGCCGGCGCTTGCAGCTGGGAAGAACAGTGGCTGACCCTGTCTGTTTGCTATTACAAAATAAGGGTGTAGCTGTAGGGGATGTTGCTTCTCAATTACCAGAAACCCGTTTTGGGGGAAGATGCAGCCTCTGCACATGCTGATACAAGCTAGGGCTGACTTTTCCTCTTTTGTAGGCTCCCCTCCCCCAGCTGCCCGGCTTCTAATTGGGCTCTCAAATTGGGAAGGCAGAGCCTGGCAGTGCCAACAGCTCTCACCTGGGAGCTCTGGGCTGCCCACACATGCTGCATCCCCAGGGTGGATGTGAGCAGGGCAACAGAGCCCCAAGAATGAACCTTCACACCGTGCTGATACCCAGCCTGAACACTCCAAGAGCAGCACCAGCCTTGCCAACCCCTCGGCTCCTGGTCAGGCTTCCCCGTGACTGTGCAATTTTGGGATAAAGCACTGGAGCAAGGGGAGATGAAAGGAGCACGACAGCTCTGGGGTGGCAGCTCCGAGCCCAGCTGCTCCCCAGGAGGTTGCACAAAACCACCCTGAAGTGTCCTGGATGAAACGAGCTGGGTCTCCTTTGGGTCCTTTTGGGTTCCCTCCATCCCAAGGGCTGCTGGCAGCAGCATGAAAACCCCCAGAAGCTCTGCTTTCCCCCCAGACAGGTGAGGAAACTGAGACACCAAGCACTGACCCAACATAGGAGCCTGGAAAGAGGCTGAGCAGAGGACCCAGGTGTCCCAAGAGGCACTGGGTGCTGGCGACCGCTCTCTCTGATGGGGGATAGCTCCCTTGTTCCCGGCATGACGCTGGTTGCCAGGATGGGGCAGAGTCTGGTTGGGAACAGGAGGGCCCTGAGCCCAGCCCAGCTTCTGAGAGTGGATTCAGGCTCCCTCCTGCTGCTGGGGAAGTGGATGCCGGTACTTCTGGGAGTGGCACTGAAAACTCTGGGGTTAGGGCACACACAACCCAAACAGGGGTGAGCCTCGGCTGAGCATTGGGTGAAACTCATCACACAGCAGACTGCAGAAGGCAGTCACGGCAAGGGTTGTGGTTGGCAGGGGACAGGCTGGGGTTGGCAGAAGACACCTCCACGTGACAGACAGGATCACTTCTACAGGCTTTTATTGCCAAATGGTAAAATAGGTCTCCAGAGCGCTGGGGGCATCCTCCAACCTCCCAGCTGCACTGCCCCCCTCTGCACCACGACCACCTCCCGGGACCCCGCATCCCTCTGCCAGCCTCCCATCCATATGGAGCTGCCCAGTGGGATGTGGAGGGGACAAGGCACATATAGGGCCATGTCCCATCAGGCCAGGATGGGGAAGGAGGCAGCGGTAGCCACACCGCAGTTGTTGTCTTTCGTGGCCATGAGGATGTAGCCATCGTTGCCCCAGTACGTGGACCAGGAGTTCTTGATGAGCCAGTAGCTCTTGCCGTGCAGGACCCCATAGCCCACAGCCAGCGCCGCGTGATCCAGTGCCGACGTCTCATTTCCTGGCCGGGAGGAGAGAAGAAAACGGAGACATCTCAGTTCCCATCCCTTGGAACTGGAGGTCATTCCCGATGCAGCGAGTGGCCCCGTATCCCTTGGCCGGGAGCTTAGCAGGGAGGTAAATCCCACCCTGCAAATATTTTTGCCTATCTCAGCCCCAGTAACTGGGACACGGAGCCTCCTGGGTCAACTGGACTCACCGCAGTGGGGCTCCTCGTAGACACCATTGGCGTAGAAGGCGAAGGACTTGTGCGAGGCATCGATGTTGACGGCCACAGGGCCGTGTTTGACCAGCGCAGCCTTCAGTGCCGTGGTGCTGCCCGGCTCCATGCTGGCATAACCGGCGAGTTGGGCCACCATCTCCGACTGGTTGCAGTGGCAGTAGCCATTCTGGGGGGGAGGCTGAGGTTGCACTGGAGTCCCGGGGCAGGTGGGGGGGGTCCGACCCACCCCAGCGAGGGGAAGGGAGGGAGGGGGGTAACTCGGATGGAGCTTCCATAAACCAAAGTAAAGCCTCCATCCACTCCCAAAGGGCTGATGGCTGATTTGGGGGAACATGGGGGGAAGGATTGGGGAGCGGGTGGCATTGCACCCTCCCGAGTGGCGCTGCCACCCTCACCTGCCCCAGGTAGGGCCCGTAGGACTCGGTGCTGGCGATGCCACCGTGCTTCATGATCCACTCGTAGGCTCGCCACTCCTCGCCCCCATCGCACGCCTGGTTCCCGAAGCCCCAGGAGCAGTCGATGAGGACTTGTTGGGACAGGGGTGTCAGCACACCGGTCTGTGGGGGGGACATGCTGCAGGGATGGGGCTGGGCACCATCCAGGCTCCCTGGCCATCCCTATGGGGCACAGCCCTGCTCTCACCTTGAGGAAGAGGGCACCCTCCATTGCGCCCGTCGTAGCAAAGCTCCAGCAGGACCCGCAGACGGCCTGGTCCTTCACGGGGGTCACAGCGCCTGGGGACAGCAGGATGGGGACACATTTGACAGGGCAGTGGAGGATGCTGGCTGTCCCCATGCAAACCCCAGCTGCCCTCCAGCCTCGTGCACACTCTGGGCTTGCACGCTGGTGGCACTGGCTCCCTCCTCACCATACAGCCGCCAGTCGAGGCTCTCGGGCAGGATGAGGCCGGTGTAGAGCTCGGTGGGGAAGGGCTGCCCATTGTTGGGAGCCCCGCTCCGGCGGCGGCCCCGCAGGGCGGCCAGCTCCTGGGGCGTGCGGTCGGCCAGGTGGTTCAGCGCCAGCGTGTAGGAGAGCGCGGCACGGTTCCTCGAGTGCACGAACCTGCGCAGAGCAGAGATGCTGCGAGAGGGGAGCAGCTGACCGCGCTGGCCACCCCATCCCTGAGCCCCCCCCAGCCCAGCCTCCTGGCATCCCGTACCGCATGTTATGGATGAAGGTGCGCTTGCGATGCTCATACTCCGCCTCGCTGCCGTAGCTCTTCCCGAACCGCTCCTTGTAGCGGTGGAAGAGGCGGTGGTGGACGTGGTCTGTCTCTGGTGCCCTCCCCACAAACTCCTGCATGGGGTTGGCCACGACGCGGTGCTCGGGGCCGGCCGCAGGCCACTGCTCGCACTGCACCCCTGCCATGGGCACAGATGGCAGCTGATGCCTCCCCAGCGGGGATGGGCTCTGCCGGCCCCCGAGCTGGGATGCACCGCACAGTCACCCCCAAAACCACTGGGGCTGTCCATCCCGTATAGAGACGTGCATGCAGGGCGGGATTTGCACCCACACCTGCTTCCAGAGCCAGCTTCTGAGCACCCACCATCCCACCCAGCACGCTGTGCTCCTGCACGGAGGAGCCAGCATCAGGAAAGCACCCGCATCGCCCAAGCTATCAACATTAATTACATTTCTTCCCTGCTTTTTTCCCAGCCAAACCAATTCACCCAAATTATCAGGCTCTTGAGAAAAAAAAAAAGAAACCAACAGAAAAAAAAAAACAAATTAAAAAGGTGGGAGGGGTGCTGCATTTTGGTGGCAGCACCGGCCACAGGCTGGGCTGTGGGACACTCACCCTCGGGGAGACGGAAGACGCTGGCGGGGAAGCGGTGGCTGAAGGAGGCGTAGTTGATCTCATACTTGTCGTAGTGGGAGCCCAGGAGGCTGTTGAAGCCGTGCACCTCGTAGTGCAGAGGCACGGGGCCGTGGGCAGAGCTGCCCACCCACAGTGTGTAGACGTTCTTCTTGTGGCCCCAGTAGGAGATGTTCTGCCAGACGGCGCAGCGCTGCCCGCGGAAGTGCTCCTCCCGCACCCGCTGGGCACAGCGCACGCGTCAGGGACCGGGGTGCTACACCGGCACCGGCGCCGGCACCACGCTCCTGGTGAGCTGGGGCATCCTGCAGTGATGGTGTGCCACCCATGCGACCATCCTGCGTCATGCCAAGCTGGATGCAACCCCTCCACTTCCATCACCCATGGCTGCATCCAACCTTGTATTTACCCATTCCCAGCCAGGGAGGGCTGCTCTGCCCTCGTATGGAGGTAGCCGTCAGACACCCTGTACCCATGGCGGTCCCCTGTCCCCTCCCCTGCCCCATCCCGCATCCTGAGGGACCATGCTTGGAGCTCACCTTGAAGTTCTCCAGGCTGGGGAAGACACTCTGCGGGGCGATGAGGTCCCCGTCAGTGCCGTTGATACGGAAGCACTTGCGGACATTGACCTCCGTCTCCGTGGTCTCAGGAGTCACCTTGAAGCTGGCGCCAAAGGGCTCAATGGAACCAAACTGGTAGGTGATCACTTGGCCTGGGGATGGGGACAGCGCAAAGGTCAAGCCAAGCCCCCGGGTCCTGGCACAGTGTTGGCTCCCAGGGCTTTGCTGGGGCACCCAAAGGTCCTGAGGCAGATGGAGGGGGATGGTGGGGGGTCGGGGGGGGATGGAGCCCTTTCTGCACCCACCGCCGTAGTACTCGATGCGGCTCTTCCCCCCGGTGAGGTTGTACCAGGCTTCGAAGGGCTCCCTGATCTCCGCATAGGGCAGGCTGATGACTCCTGCAGAAACAGAGGGGCTGGGCTTGGGGGGCTGAGCCCCAGCAACATCCCCTGTCCCCCTGCCCCAAGCCTGCAGCCGGGTGGGGAGCATGGAGAAGGCTGGGAGCACACTGCAGCGCTGCGGCATCACCATCTGCTCCCACTCATGGCCACAGCCGGCAGCTCCCCATGGCAGAGATGCGCCTCAGCCCCCGCGTTTTGTGGGGGAATTGGAGCCTCCTCAGCTCAGGAGGTTGAGCTCCCACGTTGGGTGGGAGCCGATGGCTGGAGGTGCAGGACTGCCTTGGGCAGTGCAGCGGTGGCACCATCCCAGCGGGGCGCCCCATCCCTGAGCGGTACCTCTGACATGGTAGATGTCCCCAAATGTGGGTGTCTCCAGACGAGCTTTGCACTCTGCTCCTGAAAGAAAAACAAAAGTAAACCCAAACCCATTTACACTGCTGATTACCCACCTCTCCATGGCGGGGGGAGACAGCGGTGCTGGTCCCTGGCTTGCTGTCCCTTGGGAGAGGGGGACAGACCCAGGGGAGCCCATATGGGGAGCAGGGCTGGGAGTCCTCCCACCTGCCTGGGCAGGGCAGAGACCGGGGATCTCCAAGCTGGGGGTCCCCGCTCCTCTGCTAGCCCTCTGGCTGATTCAGAGCCCCCACGTGCATCCCCACTCTCCCTGGGGTGCAGCGAGCTCAGGGGCACCCCAAAGCCCCATGCACGCCCCAGGGTGTGAGAGGCAACCATATGCACCCCCATATGCCACATGCAGAGCATGCCCACTGCCCCTGCACCGCTCCGGGCGTGGGGACAGGGACAGAGCAGGGCGAGGACCCCACAGCACCCCAGGACCACCCCAGTGCCCAGACTAAGGGGCATGATGGCATCACCCCCCGATAGGGGCACGGCATCCGTCCCCACCCCAAGCTCAGCCCGGGTGGGTGCTCACCCAGCAGCACGGCAGCCCCCAGCACCAGCAGGCACCCCAGCCCCTTCATTCTGCGCACCCCAGCCCTTACTGCTGCCCTGTACCCACGGATGACTTAAATACCACTGGTGGGCGGGCAGGGAGCTGCCGGCAGCCAACGGGCAAAGCCCCGTCCTTCCCCTGGCTGGGGCTAGACCAAGGGGGAGGCGTGGCTTTACGTTGCCCCCCTGCCCCACCATGGGCACCCATGGGTGCCTTTCCCACCCACAGCAGGGTGGGTGCCGATGTCACGTGCTTGTGGGGCTCGGGGTGGGGGGAGCAGGGTGGGACCCAGACCCCCGTAGGCACAGGTGCCCCATGGCAGGGCCATCCCCTGGGGTCATGGATTGGGGGCTTGGTGGTGGGTGCTGGGGGTCTCCCTGCACTCCCACCCACCCTGCGCAGCAGTTTGCAGCCAGCCTTTGCTGCATGCAGTGTGCTGTGAGCAGGGGGAGCACCTGCAAAACCCTGGGGCAAGGAGGTGTCATGAGACCCTGCCAGGCACCCCAAAGCCTCTCTGGGTGCTCCCTGCTCTCCCCTTACAGGAGCCAAGGTGTCCCCACCAAAGGCAGCACTGGACAGTCATGGAGAGATGGGGGCCATTTGCATCCCTGCATCCTTCTGGATATACATCAGGACAAGCCCAGGACTGCTATTAGGGGTTTTAACTGGAAAAAGGGGAAAGATGCAGATGAAATGTCAGGAGCTACATGGAAAACAGACCTAGGGAGGAGAGCAGCACCGTCACTGTGGTGGAGTGGCCTTCACCCCTCCTGCTTGCTGCATATCCAGCTGGCCCCCAGCCCAAGGTGACAGCAAGCGCCTCTGGGGCCGCCCGAGCCCAAAACAAAGCCGATAAGGGCTCGGCGTGGGCTGGCTGCACGAGCCACAGGGGATGAGTTGGGCTGGATTCGGCTGCGCCCCTGGGTGCAGGGCTGGGCTCATGTACCCCGTGCTGCAGCACCTCCCCAGGGACCACCGCTGCTGCCATCATAGCACATGGGTGTGGAGGTCCATCCTGCCCCAAAGATGTACCAGCAAATATGGGAGACCACCAGGGTCAGGGCAGAGAGACCTTTCCACCCTGTTTGCAGGATTCTCGTGCACCAACCCCCTTCTCCCAGGCGGGCTCGAGTCCAAACTAGGAGCACCCATGTGGGCCTTGGCCACGGTGTAAAATGCCTTTCCCTGGAGGGGAGCAGCCCTGTGGGGTAAAGGGGAGCCTGGCTCATGGCATTGGCAAACAACGCTGGTGACATCCCCACCTGTAGCCACAACAGGGACCAGGGCAGCAGGGCAGAGGGTGGATGCCTTCCCCCCTCCCAAACACCCCGCACCAGGAATTTCTCATCTCAGCAGAAATCCCTGCAGTTGTTTGTGCTCCACCTCGAGAGATAGGCCTGGAAGAGCTGCTCCCCTCACCCTGGGTGTCTGGGACTGTCTGCAAGAGCCAGCTGGCTCTGCTGGGCAGGCACCATCCCCTCCTCGGGAGGCCCCTGAAGTCCCACAGGACAAAGAAAACAAGCCTGGGGACAGGGACCTGTTCAGGGGACAGAGAGCCACACGCTGGGGGCATTGGGGTCTGCAAAGGGAGAAGAGCTGGTGGGCAGCAATTGAATCCCTCCTGTAGAAGCAAACCAGTATTTTTCCAGGGTCTTTATTGGCAAGCCCACAGCTGGGTCCCCATCCAGCCCCTTGTCCAGCACCCCATGGCCCTGTCCCACCATGTCCTCAGCTTCCTCCTGCATGATGTGTCACACCAAAGGGGCTGATCCAAGGATGGGTGCAGAGAGCATCACCGAGGGCTCTCCCCACAGAGCTGAGGTGGCTCAGGCCAGGATGGGGTAGGTGGCTTCAGTGGCCACACCGCAGTTGTTGTCCTTCATGGCCATGAGGATGTAGCCGTCGTTACCCCAGTACGTGGACCAGGAGTTCTTGATGAGCCAGTAGGTCTCTCCCTGCAGGACCCCATAGCCCACAGCCAGCACCGCGTGGTCCAGCATTCCCGGCTTGTTCCCTGTAGGGGATGACACAGGAGATGGCTTGTCTGGAGATCATCTCTGTCTGGAGAGCATCCCTGCTCCCAGGGCTGCCAGCGGCACCGGGGAGGGCTGCAGGACCGGTTTCCTCTGTTACCTCTTCTCAAGATGCTCAACAATGAGGAGGGGATCCCAGGTGTCCTGGCATCTCCCTGGGCACCCAGGTCCTCCCATGCCCCGTGTGCCACCTGACTCACCACACTTGGGCTCATAGTAGATGCCGTTGGAGTAGAAGGAGAAGGTCCTGTGCGAGGCGTCGATGCTGACAGCCACCGGGCCGTGCTTGTAGATGGCAGCTTTGACCGCTGTTATGTTGCCCGAGGTGATGTTGACGTAGCCCGTGATCTTGGCCAGCATCTCAGACTGGTTGTAGTGGCACAAGCCATTCTGCAGTGCCCCGGGGGGAGACACTCTGTCATCAGGAGCCCCCAGGTCCCCTCGCTGGGACCCTGCCCACCCTGGCTGTCTCCATGCAGCTCTGCTCTGATGCAGGGAGTGATCTGGGACTCAGGCTGTGACAGTATCCCGCTCTGACCCCTCTGTCCTCCACTGCCCACCATGGTGGGGATGTTTTCCCAGTTGCTGCAGGGACACGGTGTTGCCCACATGCAGCACAGGGAGCTGGCTCTGCACCCGAAGCCCTGGGGGGGTTGTTGCCTGCGTCGTGCAGCCGCATCCCTGTCCCTGGGCAGTTCTGCTCCATCCCTGCACCCCAGGGTGTGGAGGGAACCATGGTACCACCCATGGGTGGAGGACCCTTGTTCCTGTTTTGCAAGAAAAGAAACTGAGGCACGCAGTGATGAAACCACCCGGCTGAGCCCTGGGGCTTGTCTTTGGACTGTGCTTTGAACCACAGGGAGCCTGGTGCTTTGGGTACAAGGTGACATCCCCATCTCCAGAGCCCCTTAGCACCTCTGACCCATCCTGATCAGCCCCACTGTTGCTTTAAAGCCCCAGGGGGCACATCCCGAGGCCTGGGGGACCCCAGCAGGGACACGGGGCCACCCTCACCTGCCCCAGGTAGGTGCCGTAGGACTCGGTGCTGGCGATGCCACCGTGCTTCATGATCCACTCGTAGGCTCGCCACTCCTCTCCCCCATCGCAGGCGTAGTTCCCGAAGCCCCAGGAGCAGTCGATGAGGACTTGTTGGGACAGGGGTGTCAGCACGCCGGTCTGCGGGGGGGACATGCTGCAGGGATGGGGCTGGGCACCATCCAGGCTCCCTGGCCATCCCTATGGGGCACAGCCCTGCTCTCACCTTGAGGAAGAGGGCACCCTCCATTGCGCCTGTCGTAGCAAAGCTCCAGCAGGACCCACAGACGGCCTGGTCCTTCACGGGGGTCACAGCACCTGGGGGACAGCAGGATGGGGGGTGAGAGGTTGAGGTGGCACCAGGGGATGAGGGCAAGTGGAAGGAAAACTGAGGCAGGAGGTGAGGACTCGCTGTGCTCCCAGAGGCAGCGCAGCCAGGGCTTGGTGCTAATTGGGGGGGAAGGGGGCATGAATGCACCAGCAAACCTGTGGGACCCCTGCCCTTGTGTTGGGGCAAGCTCTGGGGGTGTTGCTCACAGCTGATGGGGACATGGGAGAAGCCAGATGTGGCTTCAGATGGCATATCTGTCCCTGGGGCACCAGACTCAATGAGGGCCAAGTGCTGACCGAGCTGCCTTTTGCCAGATAAGCCCTGCTTCGACCTTCCAGTTGCTGAGCAGATCGGAAGCCACAGGGAAATGTGGGTCCCAAGGGACAGTGCAGCCCCACAGGCTCCTCATCATGGTGACGGACAACAGGGCGGCTCGGCTGGAGTTTGCGCTGGCCCGGATGAGGAGCGCTCACACCCTCCGCATCGCAGCCTCCCACCACCATGCAGCACCCCGCCGTCGAGACCCTGTCCCCCTGACCCTGCACCTACCATACATGCGCCAGTCGAGGCTCTCGGGCAGGATGAGGCCGGTGTAGAGCTCGGTGGGGAAGGGCTGCCCATTGTTGGGAGCCCCGCTCCGGCGGCGGCCCCGCAGGGCGGCCAGCTCCTGGGGCGTGCGGTCGGCCAGGTGGTTCAGCGCCAGCGTGTAGGAGAGCGCGGCACGGTTCCTCGAGTGCACGAACCTGCCGTCGCAGCGGGGACGGCATCAGCCGGCACCGATGCTGCCTCCCACTGCAGCAGCGATGCAACTCCCTGGGGATGGAGAGCACCCCCGGGGCGGGTCGGCATCCCCCCATCTGCCTGTACCTCATGTTGTGCACGAAGACACTCTGCCTGTGCTCCAGCTCCCGTGCGGAGCTGTACTGCCGCCCCAACCGCCTGCGGTAGTGGTGGAAGACCTCGTGGGCCCAGGGCTGATGCCGTCCCACCAGGTCCTCCATGGGGTTCACCAGCACCCGGTGCTCTGCCGCGCTCCCCGGCAGGACGCCACACTTCTTCGTCTCTGGGGAGCAAGGAGGGGATGCCATCAGCCCGAGCCCCACAGGCAGGGTGGGGAGGCCCAACCCGGCTCACCATTGATGGGGAGGTCGAAGATGGAGGAAGGGAAGCTGTTGTCGAAGTCGGTGTAGGTGATCTCATATTTGTCATAGTGGGAGCCCAGCAGGCTGTTGTAGCCCCGCATCTCGTAGTGGACGGGGGCCACCCCACAGCTGGAGTTGGTCACCCACAAGGTGTAGACATTCTTCTTCTGAGCCCAGCGGGTGACATTCTGCCAGACAGCGCAGTACCGGCCCCGGTAGTACTCCTCCCGCAGGAACTGGGGGGACACAGCATCAGGGAGGGGGGCTCTGGGCGGGGACCCCGCATCACCCCCTGCACTCACTCCTTCCCACCCAGCACCTTTGCAGGAGCCCGTTGCTCCCAGTGCACATACAGTGCCTTGCACCCAGCCGACGACACCGGGCTCTTGGGCTGGATCCAGCAGCTACATGGCCATTAGCACACAGCCATGCATGGGTCAGAAAGCAGGGCAAGGATTTGGGGTGCAACACAGAACAGACCCCCCCTGTCCAGCTCAGCAGTGCCCTCGGGACACCCCACTGTGCACCGTGCTGTATGTGCACCCATAGTTGGGGTGCCTGGCTGCATCCCCGCTCCAAAAGGCTCTGGGTTTTTCCTGCGTGTTTCCAAGCTCTCGCCCTGTGGGCACGTCTGGCTTGGTGACAGCTTGGTGTCCTCGCCACTCACGTGCTGCACCCCTCCTGCTGCGCCCAGCCCTGCCAGAGGCTGGGGCCGGCGGGAGCTGAGCCACCATGCAGCAACTTGCCTGGGCCGTCCCGAAACACCAGCGTTCATGTGGGCTGCGACACGTCCCAACACGGCTGCCAGGGTTGGGAAAGGAGCCGGGAGTCCGGCCCTGATCCGGGTGGAGAAGTGACCCTCCCTGCGCCCCAGGGTGTGGGGGCATGTCCTGGCCTGTCCCAGCACCCTGCACCCCCTGGGATGGAGAGGAGCATCTCCAGCTGCCCAGCACCCCCACCCAGAGCCTGAAGATGCTCTGAGTAGTGGGTCAGATCCAGGCTCTGGCTCCCTCACCTTGAAGCCATGAATGCTGGGGAAGACACTCTGAGCCTTGACCACGTCCTCCTTGGAGCCAGGCAGCTGGAAGCATTTCCTGGTGTTCACCTCCTTCTCGGTGGTCTCCGGCGTGATCTTGTAGCGCATTCCATAGGGTTTCACCGCTGCCAGCTGGTAGGTTATCACCTGCCCTGTGCCAGTGGGAAGGGGAAACTGAGGCACAGTAGTCCTGCCTGCGTCCTCCCTTTGCACAGGGATGGGACCAGTGTGGGACAGGTACAGCCCGGAGTGGATGGATGCCCGCCTGCTTACCGCTGTAATACTGGATCCGGCTCTTGTTTCCCGTCAGGTTGTACCAGGCTTCAAAGGGCTCCTCAATCTCAGCGTAGGGCAGGTTAATGATACCTGCAGGGCCCCCGGTGCAGGACATGGGTCAGCCCTGAGGTCTCAGCACCCCGACATCCCTCCCTGAGCCCCCCAGCCCCCACAGAGCATGCAGACCCGCAGCCAACCAAGGTGCTGTCCCCATGGGTGCTGAGGCAGGAAGAGGCACCCGGCTGTGGGAAGCTGCCCCAGTTTGGCACTGGTATGGCGTGGTCGTGCCTGGTGCTGAGCATCCACCGCTCCCCCTCTCGTGGCAAAGGGCACTGCAGGGTCCCATTACCTCGGACGTGGTAGATGGAGCCGAACAGAGGGGGTCGGTGGGAGAGCCCATAGTCCTGTCCTGAAAGGCAGAGAGGGGCAGGGGTGAATGGGGGCCTGTCCCCGCCATGGCCAAGCTGGGGTCAGGGTGGTCAGGGCAGGAGGCTGCCCGAACCAGTGCTCTCCTTTCCTGCAGCCCCTCCTGCATGGCAGGGAGGGGCTTGGCCAAAAGCTGCTCCACAAGCCCACCAGTGGCACGAGCTGATGCACTGACACCCTCCCAGGGCCAGATCCAGGGTCAGCACCATGCCACGACCTGCTGCCACGCTGGAGCGAGCCCTGCAATGTTGCAGCCCCAGGGAACCCCAGCTGCTGGGGTGGCTGTAGGGTGATGTCTCCATGGGAAGCAGTGCCACCCCAGGGCTGGTGGCCATGGCTTTGGGAAATGTTTCTAAGGGGGGATGCAGTCAACCTGTCCCCTGACAAGCAGGGCATGGATGAGGGATGCCGGGGAGCTGGCTGGTCCTGCCTGGCATCTCCCAGTGACCTCCCCAACCACCCTCCGGGCTCCCAGCTTGTGCAACCCCACGCCAACACACCCGCCCCTGGGAATGGGCCTTTCCCTCCGTCAGCATCTTCCTCCTCGCTGGGAGCGATCCAGCAGCGCCTGCCCCGCTCCCAGCCCCAGGCAGCCAGGACTGGACCTGGCTCTGCTTCTGCACCCGAAACCTGGGGCAGGCAGGGACTGGCAGCCCCCGCTGCCTGCACCCCAGGCTGTCCCATGGGTGCCCATCGCGCCCTGGGTCTGGGCACCCACAGACAGTGCCCGGGGTGGGAGGAGCAGCGATGGATCCAGCAACCCCACAACGCTGCTTGGCTTTACACCCGCCCGGGAAGGGGGTCCTGTGGGAGCACGGCCCCCCCCGCCACCCCTGTCCCCTCCTGCTGCTTCCTACGACAGCCTGCCCGGCTTCCCTACCTGCTTTTTGCAGGCAGCAAAGCCAGGGAACGGCTTGGGCTTGTATGCCTGTTAAAGCCCATCTCGCTCAATTTAGCCCTATTTTCACCCCCTCCAGCCCTGCCAAGCCCCTGAGGCACATCTCTCCCTCCCACCCCCGCTTTACCACCCCTCCCCAACTCTCCTCTCTCTTGGGGGAACTGCAAGTTTGGGGACCTAACAAACAAGAAACCACTTCCCCAGCCTGCCTGCCCTGCGTTCCCAGCAACGCAACACAGGGGGAAGCAAGACCCGCCTGAGTGTCCCCAGTTCCCATCCCCGGGGTGTTCCCAGTGGGGACAGTGCCATGGGGGGGCAGACTCACCCCAGATGGCAGTGCAGAGCGCAGAGGCTGCGAACCAGTGGAGAACACCCATCCTCACCGCCCTGGCTCGCCCAGCACCAGCTCTCACCTTTAAGCCGGAGCCGGCGGCGGTGAAACCCGGCAGAGCCAATGCAGAAGCTGGGGCCCTCCCTGGAGGAGGGAAGGAACCGGCATCATGTGGTGCCTGGTGGGGTGCGTGGGGGGCCGGACACCCCGGGGTGCTCAGAGGGGAGAACGTGTCTCGGCAGGGTCCCCACGGAGGGAGATGGACCAACACCAGGTGCTGCAGGGGGACGGGAGGTGCAGGATGAGCCCCAAAGAGCCGTGAGCAGCGTGGTGGTCGGGGGTGCAGACTGGTTGGGTCTATGGGGGCGCCTCCCCCAACCTGTGGCAGGGTGCAGGCAATGGGGTGCTTGGGGCTGCACATCCCTCCTTGTGCAGGGGTGCAAGGGGGGAAACCTCCCTGGGGCTGGGGAGCTCGTCACCAGGCAGCCCTGACGCTGGGGTGACGGGCAGTGCCCACAGCAGAGGGCCAGGGCTGCAAGCAGCTCGGCATTAACAAGCCAGGCCCCAAGACTGGGAGCACTGGGAACCCTTTGCTGAGGGGCTTGAAGGGAAGGAGGGCTGAGCCAGCCATGGGGCACAGGGAAATGTAGGCACCCCACAGCCAGCGCCGAGGGAATAGGCTGAGCCAGCTCAGCCCCCAGGGTTTGGGCAGAGGGCTGGAAACAGTGTGTGTCACCCCTCACTGCTCAGCCTTTCTGACCGCAAGGAGGGAAACTGAGGCACAGGGTGGCAGTTGGGGTGAAAGGGAGCGCCTCATCTAGCAAGGCAAGGGAGCGTTTCCTCCAGCAACACAGGGAAACCACCTGCCTTCCCCCACATCCTTACGTGCCTCCGAGGGCTTTGGGGGCTCCCCTGCCCCTCGCTGCCAGGGCTCCAGCCTCCCCAAGCGGTGGGGCCAGAGATGGGGAAGGTCCTGAGGGGGATTTACATGCCACCACCCCCGTTTTCATCCTGCACACAGGGAGCAGGCTGGGAGCCCTCTTGGCAAGGCTGCCCCCCCACCAAGGGCATGTCCCATGCCAGGCTCTGAACCCAGGGATGGGGGAGCCCATGGCAGACCCTGTCCCCACGGTTTGCCAGACTCACCCCCCTCCCGCACACACTGCCTGCTCCCGGAGGATGGGTGTTCAGCATCTCTGACACCCCAGGATGTCCCCTGTCCAGTCCATGATGGCAGCACCTGCCTTGCCGTGTACCAGAGCACCCTGCCGGGGTGCAGGCAGCTGAGGGGGCAGGCAGGGCTAAGGCAGCTCGTTTCAAGGCAGAGGGCGAGTGCTATCCCTGGGGCTGAAGCCGGCCAGAAACACCTGGGGCCACAATATGGGAAGGGTCCTGGGAGTTCAGGTGGAGCCTGGAGGGGCTCGTCGCTCTGCAGGTGACCACTAATGAGCAGCCCCTGTCCCTGCTGTGCCCTGTCCCCTCCCAGGGACACTGGCAGGGCTGGCTCCATCCCCAGCAGGGTCTGAATCCCCCTCCCAGCAAGTCCCAGAGACCCCTGAAAGTCGGGACTAAAGGAGCGGTGCTCCTCACTATCCCCAGAATGAGCTGGGGGGACACACAAGGTGAGCGTGGCATCAGCCCAGGGGGCATGTCCCCATCCTGGTGGGGACCTGTGACCTCTGCCAGCCCTGCCCCCCGCCTCTGTGAGAACAGGAAACTCCGGGGCCGGACTCACCATCACACAGGAAAGAGGTCAGCCTGCAAGGGCTAACCGCAGGCTGAGGAGGAGAAGGAGGAGGAGAAGGAGGAAGGCTCCGGAGAGATGGGGAAGGACCCCCATCCACCAGCATGCAATCCAGCCCGGCTATGTGGGGAGACAGGGCGGCCAAGCTGAGATGCAGCCAGCTCCGGGCTGGAGCATTACTGCAGCCCCCTGCCCTCCCTGTGCACCCTTACCCTGACTTGGGAGCATGGCCCCGTGCCGGAAACTGCGGCGGGGGGAGCACGTAAAAATATCACCAGCCCCTCGCTGTCACCATGCCCTGCAGCAGGAGGGTGACTGGGGTCTGGGGGCCATGCAGGACATGGCTTGGATCGAGCTGCAGAGGGTATTTCCAGCCAGGAAGGTGTTGCCTTGGAGGGGCAGCTGCCCCCCACCCCTGATCGGTATGGGGGTCCCCCAGTGAGGGACCCCAGCTGAGACCCCCTTGATCCAGCAGTTGGGATGTCAAAAGCTTGAGTTGTTCTCTGCAGGGTGGGTGCCCCAGCACTCTGGACCGGGAGCCCAGGCAGGGTGCTGGGGGGCTCAGGCAGGGTGCTGGGGGGGCTCACCCCCTCTCTCAGATCTCGCTGAAGTTTGTGGGTCAGTGTGACCGATGCGCAGTCTTGGGGTCATCCCACCAGCACCTTTATCTGGACAAGGAGTAAATAAGGGGTCCAGTATCTGGTGGGCTATCAATGGCCACAGCAACTGCTTAAGCTGGCCAGGAGCTGCACCCCAGCTCGGGGGCAGATGTGGGAGCCCCCCAAAACATGATCCCAAGTTATCTGCCATCCACCGGGCAAGGTGGGCTGCTCACCACCCCTCCACAGCTCTGCCCTGCCCCAAGTTCACCCCGTCCCAGCATACCACGGCAGAGACCCCATGCCAGGAGGATGGGCAGCTGCTGCATGTGCTCCACCGTCAGAGGGTCGCCTTATTCCTGCCCCTCGCAGGGTTACAGCCCCCTGTGTGCAATATGCTGTCCCCGTGGTGTCCCCTGCCAAGGGTGCTGGCTCGGGTGGGGTCAGGGGGGCCATGGGGCGATGCCAGGCTCTGTCGCGGGATGGGTGCAGGCAGCACCCCCCAGCCTGGCACAGGTTGCCTCCGGGAGCAGAGCTGGATCTCACAGAGGAGGGTATCCCCACGCACACCCTGTAAATCCCGGCAGGCAGAGCCCAGAGAGCCGCGGCAGCGTCACCCCGTGCTGCTGGGGACTGGGGACCCCCTGATGCCATCCTGTCCCCCCACCATGCCACCTCCGCAAGCAGGCGATGGGCTCTGGTGAGTGGTGCCGGCGGGTAAGCCGGCGGCCGCCCCGGCTGGGCTGGCTGGTACAATGAACCATTGCTGGGAGCGCGGGGAGGAAGGGGGGGCAAGGGGAGGGGAAGCTCTTGCTTGGCTGCGAGAGCCGCCAAAGAGACAGGGGAAACACACGCACAGGCGCTCCCGCTCTCCCCACGGCACCCACCTCGCCCTGTCCTGCCCTGCCACCCGCCTCGACACCCCGGCCACCGGTGCCGGGTGGTTCGGGGTGCTGCAGTGGCACCCCGGCCTGCGGTCCCGCCAGGAGCCGGGGGCAGCGTGGGAGCGGGGGTCCATGTGAACCGGAGCAGGAGGGCTGACGGTAGGAGGGATGCACGGGGCTGTGTGGGGCATGGGGTGCTGGGAGCGGGGGGGTGCTCTGCCCCCTGCCATGGAGGGGAGTCTCTCAATCCCCTTGCTGTGTGCTGGGGGGGTGCTGAGAGCTGCCCCCCTCCATGTGTGGGGTGGCTCTGGGTCCAGGGTGGGACGGGGCACTGAGCCGTGGGAACAGAGGGCCCCATGCCCCCGCTGGGGGGCTTTCGGGGGCTGCCACCGGGCCCTGCCCTCACCGCTCCCCCGTGGGCAACGCCAGCCTCTGCAATGAGCCTGGGGAGGGGGGGCCAGGAGACCCCTGTCCTCCCCATCCTGGGGGCAGCAGGTCAGCGGGGGGGCAGCATGCCTGGGGCTGCAGCATGGGGAGGGCTGGGGGCAGCCGCCAGCTCCGGCTCGCCCTCCCGGCACTAATCAGCGGCGACGCCGCAGCAGGGAGGCTGCAGAGACAAATGGTGCCTTCACCCGCACCGGACCCAAGCGCTGGGGAGGGGGCAGGTCACGACACCCCAAGGGACACAGGGATGGGGGGACACACACACCTGCTCCCCCCAGCCCCGCAGGTGCCCATGGCGTGCCAGCCCAGCAAGTGCTCACGGGAGGATGCTGGGGGCTGGGGGCAGCTGCGGGGGGCTCAGGCCCTGGCCAGAGTGGGTGCTCCCCCCACTCCCTGCAGCTCTGCCTCGTCCCTGGTCCTTGGTGTGTCCCAAGGAGGGACAGGAACTCGCCGCTTCCTGCCCTGCACAATTCCCTCCCCGCCCCGCTCCTCCCGGGACATTGTATTTGGAGCCCTGGCTGGCTCCCTCCCTCCGCCCCTGCAGCTCCTCGGATCCGGGAATTGCTCTTCTTCCAGCGGAAATCCTGCTTTCCCAGCCAGCGATGGGGCTGGGAGGCCAGGGGGGTGGGGGGGCCCTCTCTCCACCGAGGGCATCTCCTCCCAGGGCAGGGGGAGAGGGGACACCCCCTGCTGTGGGCCTGGTCACTGGTGGGTGGGCTTGTGGGGGCAGATCGCTTCTAGGTGGGTGGCGAGTCCTTCTTCTTCTGCGCCGGGGTATTGGTGAGGGGGCAGCACCCTGCCACCTCCTGGGGCTGGCACAGGGACAATGCTGGCTGAGCACTGGCCATGCCCAGCCTGAGCACAGCTGGTTTTGGAGACCAGCAGCCCCCTTTGAACCCCGTCCTACTTGCGAGCAGGTAGAGGAAAGGGTGTCCCTGGGGGCATTGCTGCTGGAGAGTGCCTGGGAATTGCACCATGCCACCACCATATTGCCAACAGGCACAGCCGGCGCTTCCAACCCCCTACGTGCCCCAACCAGGGTGGGATGCCCCGCCGGGAAACCCACGCTTGGGGGATCCTCTTGTGGCTGTCACCCCATCTGCATGTTCCCAGCGGAGCATTGCATCCCATCCCACCGCCTCTGCCGGTGTCTTCACCGCGGTCTGGAGCCATATGCTCGTGGTGTGGGTCTCTCTGGCCACAGCAGGACCCTCCCTGTCCGTCCTCGCACCCCCTGTCCTCGGGAAACCTGCTCCCACTGGGGCTGAGCTGGGCCAGCCATGCTCTGCTGGGAGCTGCAAAGGACTTGCCAGGCATTGGTGAACTGGGAGAACTGGAGTAGGAGCAGGGCTCTACCCCATGGCCCCGGCTCCGGGTCGCAGGTCTGGACTCAGGGCTGGCAGCAGCGGGGAAGGAGTGGGGACATGCCACCGTCTTCCACTGTGCCGGGCCGAGGAGCGGGTGGTGGAGAGGCAAGATGTGTCCTCTCGCCCCCTCTTCCAGGTCTGTGGGGGTCCTGGGCACAGGATGGGGACACAGCTCGTGGTTGTGCATCCTAATGAGCCACCTAAAATGAGGCACCTTCCCCTCCTGTGCTGCAGCTGCAGCTGCAGCTGCTTCGTGCCTCAGTTTCACCCCTGGGACCAGGGAGATCCAGAGCCACAGGGTGATGGAGGAGCCCAGGCTGGGCTGTGCAACAATTTCGGTTCCTCTTCCACCAGGGAGGCTGCGGCAGGGCGGTGAGAGCCACCGGGGTGCAGGGCCATGCATGAAGGATGCAGGGTGAGGAGGATGGGACAAGGCTTGGGGGGGCACAGGGCACCCAAGGGGCTGCAGCCACTGCTCAGCCCTGCTGTGGTCCCTGCCCGGGCCCCCTGGCTGCCACTGTCCCCAAGGCCTGGGATCCTGTCAGCACCATCCTCTTCCTCCCCCTCCTCCCCCATGCTGTGCTCCTGTGCTTCCTCCTACCACTGCGTAGGTGCCAGCCAGGTTCCTCCACCAGCTGCCCCTCTGCCACCCACACGCTCCCCCAGGAGCCGTGGCACACCTGGGTGCTGGGGACCCAACCTCAGCCTGGCAAATGCCACCCTGGCTTGTCCCCACAGCACTGGGTGCATAACATTTCCAGCAGCCCCCTTATCTCTCTGTGCGGCTGCGTCCCCCCAGAGCCTGACCCCTCCATCGCCATTATTCCCCAGAGGGGAATGGAGGCAGGAGACAGGGGCGATCCCCACAGGGTGTCTCAGCACCGGGGGTGACACGCAGGGTGACACTGGTGTGTACCGGGACATTGCACTCTGGCTCGGAGCTGGGATGGGGCTGAACTGCCCCATGTCCCGGGGGGCCGGGGAGCAGATGGACGGGTGGCGAGGGATGCGGCTGCATCGCGCTCAGCCATGCCTGGCGGGGCGGGGGCAGCGGCGGGGGTGATGAGTTGGCTGGGTCTCAGCACGAGGTGGGAGCTGGCAGCTCAGCCAGGACCAGTGCTGGTGGAGCCAGTGCGGGAAGGGCTCGGTTGCCATCTGCTCCCAGGCTCCGAGCAGCTCCTTTTTGGGAGAGCTGGGGCCAGATGCCAGCGCGCAGCCATCGGACACGGGGCCGGCTGCGTCCCCTCCCTAAGGACGATGCAAGGGGACGGTTTTCGTGCCACCCTGCCCTGTTGGGAGGTGGCAGGGACCAGCTCAGGGGTTTTGTGGGTGCCCAGAGAAGGGGAAGCATGGGTGCAATGGCACAAGTAGCAGCTAAACCCTGTGGTGCCATGATATTTCGGGCTTGTGCTTGCCTAGAAGATACTCCTTGCCTGCCCAGTCCCTGCCGGCAGCCGTGTCAGCACCGCCACCACGCTCGGCACAGCGGAATTCAGCAAAATGGGAAGTTTCTGAGTGCAATGCCATCAACGGGGTGGGTGATTCCCACTCAGAGGGGACAGGGTTTGCGAGAGCTCGGGATGTTTGTCAGCTGAAATAGCCACTTTTTGTCAGCAAAAATAAAAACCCCAAACAGCCAAGCCTACTCAGATTTGGCAACACTGCCCCATCTGCAACGGCCGCAGGCTTGCCACACTGCTGGTGTCGAAAGTGAAGGTGGAAGGGGGAGACCCAGGCCCTTTCCACCACCTGTGCAGAGGGAGGAAAGTGAATCAAAGACTGTGATGGGGGAAACCTGCCTGAAACCTCTCATCGGCCCCAAAACCTCCGTGTCCTCCTGCTCTCTGGAGCACAGGGGACAGGACATGGCTGCCAGGCGAAGCACGGCTTCACTGCACCTTCCCTTCGCTCTCAGGCTGGAGACGGGGCGAGCTCTGATGTATTGCTGCAGAGCCCTCAGCTGGAAAGCTCTGCCCAGTCCAAAGTGGGCAGACTGGTGTGGGTGGGTGGCTAGCACCCAGGGGACGTGACAGGCTGGGGACAGAAATGTCTTCTTGCAGCCACAGTAGAAAAGGTCCGATTTCCTCCTCCTTCTCTGCAACACCTTCGCTGCTAAGCGCGGCCACAGCCAGACCGCAGCCCTGAATGCAGCAAGGCAAGCAGGGCCCTTCCTCCCCTGAAACACCAGTTCCCCTGCTCAGCGGAGGGGATGGGGACAGGGACACCTCGAGGGTTCCTTTCCACCCAGCTTGGCTCCCTCCAGCCTTGGGGCAGCCGGGGGACACGTCTCCCCTTGGAAGGAGGTCACTGGTTTGTTGAGGACACGGCAGGAGAAAAACCCACTCAAGGATGTGGTTTCAGCCCATGCAGGGGTATTGCGTCCCGTGCAGGGATATTGCAGGCTGTACGGGGGTGTTTTACCTCATGCAGTAGTATTGCAGCCTGTGCAGGGGTGTTGCAGACCATGCAGGGGTGTTCTAGCTCATGCAGCAGTATTGCAGCCCATGCAGGGGTGTTGCATCCCGTGCAGGGATATTGCAGACCATGCAGGGGTGTTCTAGCTCATGCAGCAGTATTGCAGCCCATGCAGGGGTGTTGCATCCTGTGCAGGGGTGTTGCAGCCCATGCAGGGGTGCCGCAGTCCATGCAGGGGTGCAGGAGTCCATGCAGGGGTGTTGTGGTACATGCAGGGGTGTTGTGGCACATGCAGGAATATTGCAGTCTGTGCAGGGGTCTTGCAACCCATGCAGGAGTATTGCAGCCTGTGTAGGGGTATTTCAGCCCTTGGAGGGGTGTTTCAGCCCAAGCAGGGGTGTTGCAGCCCTTGGAGGGCTCTTGCCCCCCGCCTGATGCCTGCCCCCGGTGTCCACAGGTGCCTCTTCTCCTCCCCGAGGTGACATGGAGCAGCTGAAGTGACCCGAGGAGCCGTCGCAGTGAGTGGGGTCACCATGAACGGGAGCACCCATGGGTGCCAGGGGGGACACGGAGTCCCCTGGGCAGCACAGCCCTCCTCCTCGCAGCCTGGTCCCTGCTGGTGGCAGTGCCCATTGGGACACTGGTGTCCCCATGTCACAGCACAGGCACCCAGCTTGCTGTGCCAGGGGGTGGCCGGACCCCACTCTTCCCAGGGCTGGGGTGGGGTGGGCAGGGGCTCATGCATGCAGCCCAGTGCCTCTAGTGGGGACCATGTGTGCACATGCGTGTGGACATGCGTGTGCACTGCTGGAGCGGCGTGGGGCTCACAGTCCCTCTGTCCCGCAGGCCGTGCCCAGGATGGGCTGTGTGCACTGCAAAGAGAAGGGGTCCGGCAAAGGGCAGGTGGGGGGTGAGGTGGGCTCCCCCCCACCCCCCACCTCCCAGTACGACCCCGACCCCACGCAGCCGAGCACCATCTTCACCCGCATCCCTGACTTCAACAACTTCCACGGCGCGGCGGTGCCCTCGGCTCCATCCTTCACGGGGCCAGGGGGCTTCAACTCCAACACGCTGCAAATGCGGAGCGGGGGCATCACAGGTCAGTGAGGGGCTGGGGGGGCTCTGGCTGCACCCCTGCAGCACTGGGGGGGACCTGGGAGCTCACCGCGGTCCCCTCTGCATGCCACAGGCGGGGGCGTGACGCTCTTCATCGCCCTGTATGACTACGAGGCCAGGACAGAGGATGACCTGACCTTCCAGAAAGGGGAGAAATTCCACATCATCAACAACACGTGAGCCCCCCTGGACCCCCTGACACCCCCAGCCCCCCCATGCCACCCTGGGGAGGTGCCTCCATGCTGCTGGTACCTCCCGCAGGACCCAGGCTCTGCCTCGGCTCTGTTGCTGGATACCAAGAGAACCAGGGCCACATGTGTCATGAGCTGGGCAGTCTCAGCAGTGACCCAGGCATGGGTGCCCTCTGTGGCAGGGGAGAGCAGGGTCAGGGGGTGCTGTGTGCGGGGAGGGAAGGTGCAGGGTGGCCAGGTCCCTCCGTCTGTCCCTCCTTCTCACTCTCGGTTCCTCTTTCCCCAGGGAGGGTGACTGGTGGGAGGCCAGGTCGCTGAGCTCAGGTGCCACGGGCTACATCCCCAGCAACTATGTGGCCCCCATAGACTCTATACAGGCAGAAGAGTGAGTATGGTGGGGACAGAGATGGAGGGGGACCCCGACCCTATCTGCCTCGAGCCCAGGTGTCTTGGCACGCCTGGCGAGCCTTGGCAGGACCGTGGTGCCGGCAAGGGGCTGTGGGCGCCCCTTGGCAGTGACCTCCCAATGCTGAGCCCAGCCCCACGGTAGGTGGTACTTCGGGAAGATCGGGCGCAAGGATGCGGAGAGGCAGCTCCTGTGCCATGGCAACTGCAGGGGCACCTTCCTCATCCGGGAGAGCGAGACGACAAAAGGTACGGGGACAGGGATGGGGACACCGGGGGCTGTGCCCTGTGTCCCTCCCTGACCCACCCTGACCCGTGCCCCCATGTAGGTGCCTACTCCCTCTCCATCCGGGACTGGGACGAGGCCAAGGGAGACCATGTGAAGCACTATAAGATTCGGAAACTGGACAACGGGGGCTACTACATCACCACCCGCGCCCAGTTCAACACCGTCCAGCAGCTGGTCCAGCACTATATAGGTAGGATGGGATGGGGAGTCCGAGGCGGGGGCAGCACGGTGGGGTGATGGGGAGGGGTGGGGAAAGCCTAGGAGACCCTTTGGCAAGAGAGAGCCGGCTGGGCTAACTGGGTTTAACTGGAGAAGGAGGGGGCTGTTCTGGTGGTGGCATTAGGGGACCCCCTGAGGGTTCCCCCTCTTCTGTGTCCTCGGTGCAGGGAGCACCTGGCCTCTCCAGAGAAGGTAAATAGCCCCTGGGTCTGGGTGGGCATCAGCTGCTCCCCAGGCACAGCCAGGAGGATTGGGGGTCCGGCCCAGCCTGAGGGGGTGTGGGGCTGTCCCTGGGGGAGGCGGAGGGGGGTGTGCCCCATTTATGTGTGTGCATGTTGGGGGATGGCTGGACCACGCAGGAGCGCGGGCGATGCCCAGGGTAGTGGGTGGGGGCAAAGGGCTGGTGGGGGTCCCTGCCCGGGCTGACGCCTGTCCCCTCCCACCCCGGTGCCGCAGAGCGGGCGGCTGGGCTGTGCTGCCGCCTGGCCGTGCCGTGCCACAAGGGAACGCCCAAGCTGGCCGATCTCTCGGTCAAGACCAAAGACGTGTGGGAGATCCCCCGCGAATCCCTCCAGCTCCTCAAGAAGCTGGGCAATGGGCAGTTCGGGGAAGTGTGGATGGGTAGGGCCCGGCGGGCAAGCCGGGGCGAGCGGCGAAGGGGTGGCGGGGGCACCCCCAGGCCTGGCACCCCCCCCCACTCCGGGAAGGACTCCTGTCTGCCGGGACAGGCTGAGTGACACCAGTTTGCCAGCATGGAGACATGTCCCATGTCCTGTTCTGGGGTCACAACGGGTACCCCAGGATGCCCCATGACGTCCCTGCATGGGCAAGCAGCCCCCCCATTTCAGATGGGACCACAAGCAGGAGACAACACCAGGCCAGGGGGTCCCCTCTCCGTCATCCTCTTCCTCCGGTGCCCCGTGCTCCCTCCGCTCGGCATGCATGCTGCATTCATCCCATCGCACCCCTCCCTCCCTCCTCCCCTCCCTGCCCCTGCCCCTGCAGAGTATAACGATGGGTTGTGCCATCTGCTAACCCGTGCGTGCCCCGCTATGAAGCCCCAGACCCTGGGATTAGCTAAGGACGCCTGGGAGATAGTGCGGGAATCCATCAGCCTCAACAGGAAACTCGGCATGGGATGTTTCGGAGACGTGTGGATGGGTAAGGCTGGCCCAGCCGGCCGGGGCGGGGGGCGCGGGGGGCAGGAGCAGTCTGGTCCTGCCCTGGCAGGCAGCATCATGGGGTGCCAGGCGGTACCTACTGCCGTGGGGGAGATGGCAACTTGGCACAGGCACCTCCGTGGAGGGATGGGGAATGGGGTAAGGTTGGCATCAGGAGATGAGCTCATGGGTGCCTTGTCCCCATGCCACAGGGCGAGGGGGACTACTTGTCCTGGGTGGGGTATGATGGTATCATGTCCCTTCCTTGCCCTGTCCTGATTTCCTTGCTCCTCCATGCATGCATGCATCCATCCATCCATCCATACAAGCATGCACCCATGCACCCTTCCATCCATGCACCCCTCCATCCACGCACCCCTCCATCCCAGCCCTGCTGGGGCCAGCTGTCCCCTCGGCTCGCAGTGACTCCCTGTCCCCGGCCCAGGCACGTGGAATGGCACCACAAAGGTGGCGGTGAAGACGCTGAAGCCGGGCACCATGTCACCCGAGGCCTTCCTGGAGGAGGCTCAGATCATGAAGCGGCTGCGGCATGACAAGCTGGTGCAGCTCTATGCCGTGGTGTCGGAGGAGCCCATCTACATCGTCACCGAGTTCATGAGCCAGGGTGAGCAGGGGGCACTGCCCAGGGGGGATCCCCAGCTTTTCTTCCCCCAGCTCTTCTGCAAGCTTCACCCTGCCTGGGCATGGCTGGGGCAGGCAGACATCTGGTCCCAGGGCTGGGGGCTTGCAGGGGAGGGCACCCTTGGGTGGGCACGGCTGGTTCTCAGGTGCTTTGACTGGTACCCTCTGCCCACAGGCAGCTTGCTGGATTTCCTAAAGGATGGGGATGGTCACTACCTGAAGCTGCCCCAGCTGGTGGACATGGCTGCCCAGGTACCGGGGAGGCTGGCATGGGGCGGGGGGATGCCCCCAGGGGGAGCATCCGGGGGGTCCTCACTGCTTCCCCTCCCCCAGATCGCAGCAGGCATGGCCTATATTGAGCGGATGAACTACATCCACCGCGACCTCCGCGCTGCCAACATCCTGGTGGGAGACAACCTGGTGTGCAAGATTGCTGACTTCGGCCTCGCTCGCCTCATCGAGGACAACGAGTACACAGCACGCCAGGGTGAGCCTGCTCGGTGCTCTGCTGCTGTGGGGACTGCTGCCCTGTCCCCTCCATGCTGCGTCCCACCCTGGGCCTGGAGCCGGTCACCTCCAATGCTGGGTGTCCCGGGCGATAGGTGCCCCAAGTGATTGGTGCCCCAGGTGATGGGTACCCCAGGGAATGGGTATCCTGCGTGATGGATACCCCAGATGATGGGTACCCTGGGTGATGGGTGTCCCAGGGGATGGGTGCCCCAGATGATGGGTGTCCCAGGTGCAAGGTGCCCCCAGTGCAGGGTGGCTTGGGTGCTGGGTGCCCCAGGTGTGGGGTACCCCAGGCAGAGGGTGCCTTGAGTGCTGGGTGCCCCCGGTGCATGGTGTCCTGGTTCAGGATCCTCCCAGTGCAGGGTGCTCCAGGTGCAGGGTGCCTCTGGTGCAAGATGCCCCAGGTGCAGGGTGTCCCCAGGGCTGGGTGCCCCAGGTGTGGGGTACCCCAGGCGCAGGTGCAGCGGGGTGCCCCAGCCATGGCTCACCTGCCTCCCTTTGCAGGTGCCAAGTTCCCCATCAAGTGGACGGCTCCGGAGGCTGCGCTCTTTGGGAAGTTCACCATCAAGTCAGACGTCTGGTCCTTCGGCATCCTCCTGACGGAGCTGGTGACCAAAGGCCGGGTGCCCTACCCAGGTACGGTCCCACCAGGGCAGGGGGCACCCTTGGGGCGGGCTGGGCAGCAGGGTGCAGACCCTCCCCAACACTGCCACCAGGAAGGTTTGCCCTGTGCCTCAGTTTCCCCATTGGAGAGACCAGCGCTAAGCTGGGCTCCCTATCCAAACCACGGGGCAATACTGCTGCATCCCTCAGTGTGCCTCAGTTTCCCCACTGGCTTGTCCCGTGGGGGTGCTGGTCACTGAGTGGGGTGTCCTTGTCATGCAGGGATGAACAACCGGGAAGTGCTGGAGCAGGTGGAGCGGGGATACCGCATGCAGTGCCCGGGCAGCTGCCCCTCTTCCCTGCACGATGTGATGATGCAGTGCTGGAAGCGGGAGCCTGAGGAGCGCCCCACTTTCGAGTACCTCCAGTCCTTCCTCGAGGACTACTTCACCGCCACCGAGCCCCAGTACCAGCCCGGGGACAACCAGTGACCTGGTGCTGGCACCCCCCAGCTGGGCTCTTGCGTGGCTTTTGGGCAAATCTCCCCCTTTTTGCAGGGCGGTTGTTGCTCCCTTTGCCTGTGCCCCCCTCCCAAAATGCCTGTCAGGGGTTGCTCGGGATGTCCGGGGGAGGACAGGGGGCTTTGCACAAGGATTTTGGACTCAGAGAAGGGGCAAAGCTGTGCCCCCCACCCCAGCCTCCCTCCCGCCCCCCGGCCCCTCTCTCGTTGCCTTCACACCCAGTTTTGAACCTGAGAAGTGCTTTGGCTGGGGGGAGGAGGGAGGGTACCCCACCGTGCCCCCCCAGACACCCCTAGCCCCGCAGCAGCAGAGGCCTCGGGGGGAGAGGGTGTCTCCTCATGCCAACCCCAATCTCTTCTGCCCCAGCTCAGCTCTGCGCACCTGGGGAGGTTCAGCCCCCCAAATCCTGGCGCTGATCTGGGGAAGGTCACCTCAACACCCCCGCTTTATATAATCTTTAATTTATAAGATTTTATACCCCTCACCCCAGCAGCCACCTCACCCCCAGGGATCCCCAGATTTGGGGGATCTCCTTGCACCCCCCTTTTATCTCCTCTCCTTATAGTAGAGCCAAATCCTGAAAGCCATAAACCTCTGCTTGCACTGGGGGGGAACAAGGGGTCCTGGGGGGGGACAAGGGGTCCTGGGGGAGCCCAGGGGCCCAGGCTACAGGGGGGCAGCTTCTCACTGCCCTGTGTGGGGCGGGAGGTGGGTACAGGACAGGGTCACCCCCGTGGCGCTCGGGGTGGTCCCATCTGCAGCTTGGCTCAAACCCCTGCAGCAAGTATTAACAGGGGCTGGTGGGGGGACTCGGGGCACAACGTGCATGTGGTGGCTCTGGAGGGGGGGATGCCACCCTGCCGGCTGGCTCCTGGGGGCCGGCTGCCCCCCTGGGCACCCCCTTTCCTGGGGGGTGTGGTGTGCCTGTAGCCCCAGTCTTGGCCCCAGCCCTGCTCCCCATGGCCAAGAGCTCCCCTGCACCCATGGGGAAGTGCTGTGGGTGGGCAGTGCCATCCTGGGGCAGATGAGGAAAAGGAAGGGGAGGGTTTTGTTGTTTATTTTTTTTTAAATGCAGTCTGTAAATATAGAGAAATAAAACCTTTCTAACAAGCGGGGGGAGCGTGGGTCCTTCTCCCCTCCTCAGGGAGAGGGGCTGCCCTGGTGGGGGATAGGCACCGGCCAGGGGGGTGAAGGGGGTGCTACAGCTGGGGGGACAACCCTGCATTGCAAGATTTGGGGTGGGGGCACCCATCCCCACCCAGGGGGGCTCCCAGCTTGGGTCAAGCCAGGACTGAGGGCCATATCCTCACCCCCTCCGGCCCCAGGGCACAGACATACCCCCAGCTGGGGGGGCCACATACATGAGGGAGAGCAGAGAAAGGCCCCCCCTACCCCCCCAGGCCATTGGGGCTGCAGCACCAGCTCCCCTTGCAAATAAAAGCCTGGAAAAGCGGGGTTCAGAAGCATTTGGGTTTGCAAAGCTGCCCCCACGCAGGGCGCTCTGCAACCCCCCCTGCACCCAGCATCCCGACGGCAGGGACGGTCCCCTCCTGCTGGCTCCCCGACACGTGCATTAACGAGGCAGCAGCCTGGGTTTAATTAGTGGGGGGGACCCTGGGCAGTGTCTGGTCGGGGGGAGCTGCTGGCCCCCTCCTTTGTGTGAGGGCAGACGTGCTGGTGGGGGGGGGTCCTGTGCTTGGAGGCTGGGGACGAAGAGGTTAATTTTCCTTGCAGCTTGGCCTCCCCAGCAGGGCCCAGCTGTGGCCGGCTAATGAATTCCCCAGCACTGGTGGGAAGAAGGGACTGGCCCTGGCCCCATCCAAAGGGGGCTCAGACTTGGGGGGGAGGCCCCGGGCAGGTGGGGAAGGGGGCACAGGGCCAATGCCAGCAGGTTTGGGGACATGCCAGGGGACTTGGGGACATGCCACCATCCCTGGGCACTGCCGGGCACCTCCCTGGCTCCTGCTTCACCCCAGCTCCTACAAGGGCTGCAAATCACCCCAGGGAACAGGGGCGTGCAGCAGAGCAGGGCTGGATGCGGCCGCCCCCCTTCCCCATTCCAGGGAAAAATCCCTCTGGGAAGGGCCCGGCCCCCGGCCAGGCTTGGCTGGGCAGCATGGCACGATGCCCGGTGCCGGGGGGGGGCCAGGCGAGGAGAGCAGATTGCGTGGCACCGCCAGCCGAGGCGAGGAGGCGGTTGGCACCGGACCGCAGCGGGCAGAGGCCCCAGTGCCAGATTGCAGCCACCGGCTCCGGCCGCCCCACGCCTGGGGCTGGGCACCCAGGGGCACGCAGGCGTGTGGGGCCAGGGTGACACGGGGCACCCCAAGGGCATGGCAGCATCTCCGACACCCCCCCACTGGCTCTGGGGCTTGGGGCTGTGCCACCCCCCCACCCCCCCCCCGTGGCTGCCCACTCTGCCCACCCGGCTGTCCCCCGCCCCGCATTGCCCCCGTGCTTGGCATGCATACACGTGCACACCCGTGTTCAGTGCACACGTGTACACGTGCACGCTGCCTGTCCTGGGTGTGCACACGCATGCACTCGGTGCCACCCTGCCCGCAGCTCTGTGCATGCGTGTGCACACACACAGAAAGCCCCTAATATTCAGTGCACACAGGCTCTGACACACACCCAGCACCCCAAAACCACTCTCCCTTTGTGTGGGGCACACACGTCTCACCCGTGCGATGTGTCCCTTGTCCCCAAGCCCATGGGGACACATATGCCGTCCATCCCCAGCCCCATGCCAGGGGACAGAGCCCTCCAGCCGGGGAGAGCACACCAGTTCACCCCCTGCTCTCCGAGCTGGGCATAGCCCTACTTGGGGAAACAAAGCAGAGCCATGCCCCCCATGTCCCCTGTGCACCCCATGTCCCCTGGCACCCCATGCCCCCCAGCACCGGCACTGAGCAGCGTCCATCTGCAGCTCAGCCCCAGTGATTAAAGTCTCCCACTTAATTGCAGCTGGAGGTTTCACAGAACAGGGCTGGCTCGGGGGGGGCCATGGGGACCCCAACCCTGCACACCTCGGCTGTGACTGGGGGTGCCAGGGAGCAGCCTCTGGCCGTGGCTGCTCGATGCTGTCTCGGCAAGAAGGATGCGGCTGCATCGCCATGGCGGGCACCTGTGGAGAGGAGAGGGCTGGAAAGCAGAGGCGAGTGGGAGGAGGGAGCAGCTGGCCACCGGCAGGGAGGAAGGCTCACCATCGCCTTCACTGCGCCTGCAGGCAGCCCCTCCATCCAGGATGCTGCTGCTTGGTCCCCGGTGTGGTGGGCCCCGGCTGTGCCAGCCCCCCAGTCCCGACTCGATCCCTGTTCCTGCCTGGTTCCTGCCCATTCCTGCCTGTTTGGGCATTCAGAGGGGCTGACCCCACCGTGCTCCGGCTGCCTGGCAAGGTTACACCGGGGCAGCAGCGAGCAGGATCAGCCCCTCGCTCTGCTGGGCTGCCAACGTGGCAATTCCCTCCAGCACAAAATTCACTTAAAAAGGAATAAAAATGTAAATCCAGGGCCTGGCCTCGTGCGGAGGGGCAGGCTGGTGGTGTGGGCTCCCTGCTGCTGCCCTCCTAACGCTCTGCTTTCGCCTCCCTGCAGCCTGGGCCGGATCCTGACCTCCCCATGGGAAACGATGCCACCCCCCCTGTGTCCCCAGCCAAGGACCCCCGTCCCCAGCGGCGCTGGGGGCAGGAGTGGGTCAGGGCTGAGCCAGAGGGTTTGTGCTGGCCGTGCGGTGCCCCGGGGACCCACGTGGATTTGGCCACGTGCTTTTAAATGCAGTTGTGCTGCAGCAGTCCCTCGCTGTGGGGCCGTGGTCATGTCA
Organism: Morus bassanus; assembly: GCA_031468815.1. Lineage (NCBI taxonomy): Eukaryota > Metazoa > Chordata > Aves > Suliformes > Sulidae > Morus > Morus bassanus. The sequence continues at coordinate 3,983,894 of CM062590.1, forward strand.
CTGTGGTCTGTCCCCAATTTTCCCCTTTGGTGTTATGAGTGTGAAAGCTCTTGGGGACAGAGACTGGGGCCCAAGGTTGCAGGGACCCGCATGAAGGGGCTGAAGGGAGGGACCCCCATCCTGGCCTCTGTCCTGTCCTTCTCTCTCCCCCATGGGTGCCCCAAGGCAGGGGCGAAGGGGTTAAAGGGTTTTGCCCTGGGGTGACCGCAGGCTGGGCGGGGTCGGGGGCATCGATTTTATGTTAATGCTGGGCTGCATCGATCAGGGATGGAGGGACTATGACAGGCTCCTGGCAGCCCAGGGCAGGGTCCACCCTGGGGTGCCACCAACCAAGAGCGATGGGGAGGTGGGGAAGGAGGCTGGGACCCCCCTGAAGGTGTTACAGGGCTCATTTTTGCTGAAGACCCTGGGCTGGGTGCTCAAAGGGAACAAAGCTGCGGGTGCTGGGGAGGGTGAAGCTCAGCATCCAAACCTGGGGGCTCTGGCCACTTCCCCTCCCAGCTGACCGGTCCCTGCAGCATCGCAGGCAGCGCCGCAGAGCCGAGCCCTGGCTGCAGCATCTTCTGGAGAGGAGGCAAAAGCAGCTCAGCATCACCTCCCCTGCCCTCGCCCTGCCTGCAGCCGAGGGCCGAATCCAGCATGAAGCTGCAGTGTCAGGTCCCCCCCAGTGCTCCACAGGACCCCCTGTCCCCATCGTGCCCAGACCTGCCGTCCCTGCTCCTGCCTGCAAACCTTGCCCGTGCCTGCTCATCCCACGCGGTCCCGCTCTGGCTGGCTGCTCTGCCTGCGCTGTGCCAGCCTCGGTCCGCGTGAGCGCGGTGGGAGCTCGCGGGCAGGGGGTTCTGGAGTGAGCATGCCCACCCGGTGCCAAGCGCGCGGTGGGCGCAGGTGTGAGACCGCTGCAGATGGCCGGCGCTGCAGACCCTGGCACGAGGGAGCCACGGCACTGCCACCCTCCCCAGGGGGGTCCCCTCTCCCAGAGCTGCTGCTAGGAGCTGTGTCTCCCTCGTGGTCGGGAAGGAGCCATCCCCACCCAAAACAGGCCTGGGGACTGGGTCTGGCCCTGTCCCTTTTGGCCCAAGCTCCCCAGGGACTGGCAGAGCCTGCAGAGCTCCTGGGTCATGGATTTGAGCCACATCCCCACGGCAGCGATGGCCAGACAACAGTGGAAGATGGCCAAAAATGTGGTTTCAGGCTCGACCAGGCTTGGGACTGCTGGTCCAGGCCTGCAGGAACTGTGTCTCCACAGGGGAAATTGAGGCACAGAGGGATTTATCTGCAGTCACCCAGCAGCTCAGCACCAGTCACTGGGAGGAGACACCTTTTTCCATGGAAAAAAACAACTCATGTTTGGGAAGAGCCATGCACCGGCCACAGCAGCATCCGTGACAGCAACCGGGGAGCAGCAGGATTTGGGGACGGAGGTTTCTTGGGTGAAGGGAGGCATGGGGACGGTCGGGTCACAGCGCAGACGTACGTGGATGGGGAGGAGGCGCAGCGGGAGCCTCGATCTGCCCAGGGCACGGTGCTGCTCGGGGCTGCTCAGGATTGCTTGTTGGGGAGAAATCTGGGATGGTTTTGCTGCTGCTCCGGGGCAGCGTCGGGCTGGGATTCAAGGACAGATGAGTCTTTTCTGCTGCTTACATTTATTGGGGCAAAATCTGGATGGCCCTGCATCCGGGGGTGCATCCGCAGATGCCGGAGGGGCAGGATCCCCCCAAACCCAGTCAGGGTCTCAGGACTGCATTCTCCACAAAGGCAACTCCCGCATCCCAGCAATGCATCAAACACCTTTTGCCGTCCCCCTCGCCCCCCTGTGCCCGTGCACCCCAGCTCTCCTCCGCAGCACCCCGCTGCACCCCGCTGCCTCCAAACCCCCTGCTTCCACCCTGGGGAGCTGGTGGCTTTCGGGGTGCCGGCTGCCACCACCACCCAGCCAAAGCCAACCTGAACTTTTGGGGGACAAACTCAGGCAGGTCTGGCCTGAGCCTGGCATGGGTGATGGCGAGCGGGGCCTTCGCCTCCGGGTTGGGCGGGGTGTGGGGGCGTCGGACTCCCGGGGCAGCCACCCGCAGGGTGCAGGGACGTGGGCTGAGAGCCGGGGACAGCGGTGGCCCTGGCTCGGTAAAGCAGCCACTAGATGGTAGCGTAAGTCCACGCCAACGCTGCTGACACAGCACTTGGCTGGGAGAGGGGACAGGGTGTCCGGGTGACCCGGGTGGCCCTGGAGACCCGCTTCCGCCACCCCCCTCCCTCGGTAAAAAATGATGCAGGCAGGCTGAGCACCCGCGGAGTTGTGACACGGGTGGCATGGGCACGGCTCCCCTGCCCCAATGCTGCCTGCCACGGCTGGGAGCTGCCCGTGCTCACCGGCAGCTCTCTGAACTGGGGGGCGAGGGGAGGACCCCCCTCCCAAACCCATCGCCCACATCTCCCCAGCCCCGCCCCCAAACCACCCTGTACAGCCGAGCTGGGGAGAACCACGGGGCACAAGCCTGACTTGAGAGGGGACAAACCCAGGCCTGGGGACCAGCGGGGTGACCCACGAGGCATCCAGCTCAGCGTGGGGGTGCTGAGTACACCCCGGAGCCTGGCAGGGCCGGAGCGCGGGTGCTTCTCCGCAGGGACCCTGCTGCAAAGTGCCTTGCTTTGCTCCTCATCTCCGCTCCCAGCCCTGCCGAGGGCTCCATGCCAGACTGATATATATATTTTATGATAACTATAGAGATGCACTTCAAACCTGACAAAGGACTTTGACAGTTTTAAGCATCTCTTTGATTAATACATGACCTTTTAATGCTTCGGATTAAATTAATAAATCTTTTACATTCTAACCCATTCTGCTTGCAACGTAATGCTTTTTTGCACGACCTCCTTCTCTCCCTACCCATGCAGGACAGCTGACCTGTCCCTCCGTCCCGCTCCCCCGGTGCACACGCAGGTACAGCAAAACACAGCCTTGCAATATTCATAGGGTGCAAAGCCCTGCAAGGCGAGAAGGGAGGGATCCTCCTCGTTTTTTGAACCGTCCCTAAAAATAGCAAGAAAATTCAAAGCTGACATTCAGGGCGAGGGGACGAGGAAGCCTGCAAAGTTGCTCACTCAGCCACCAGCAATTGCAGCGATCCTGTCTGCGTGTGCAGATTCCTCTGCTGACCGGGCTGAAGCCCAGGCCTCCTCTCTGCACCGCTTCCAGGAGTGATGCAGACAGGTCCCCATCCTTATCCGGGGTGTGCAGAGCCCAGTCAGTCCCCGATCCATCCCCGTCGATCCCGCTGGGGCACACGGAGCCCGCGGACAGAGCTGCCGGCTTTTCGGGTGCAATAGGTCCCCACTGGAAGGCAACTCTCAGTGTGACCCCGGCTCACCAGTTCATCCCAGTCCGGCGGTGAAGCTGGGGTGCCCAGTGTGTATCCTGAGCACAGCTTCGCTCCTCGCTGCCTGTTGATCCAGCGACAAGCGTCAAACCCCAACCTGCACCACGCAAGCGAGGCGGAGGGCTGCTGTAAAGCCAGGTGCTGTGTCTCTCCCTGCACCCATGTGTTATTTCATCGATGACTCACGTGTTATTAGCAGCCAAGCAATATTCCCAATTCCCTGGAGTTAACCCTTCACTCGTCACTCACAAAAACACAATGTCATAACAAACATCAGTGGTATTATCTACTTTAATTATATTGTATCTACCTGGCTCTGGGAACATTAACATTGGTGGAGACTTGGAGGGAAGGAGCTGGAGAGATGCTTGATGGAGACATAGGGAGGGAGGTCACGGGGTGCTCAGGGGGCTGGGGGGCAGCTCCCTGCTCTGCCACTGTTGTCCCAAAGGGCCTTGGTCACTACCTGCCCTCCTGGCATCTCCTCTGGGACACTGCTGACAGGGGACATGGCACCGTACCCCAAAGAGCAGGGTGTTACCAAACAGCGGGGAAGTTTCCAGGCCCCAGACAGAGCTTTTGCTTAAAAAAATTAATTAATTGAAAGTGGGTGGAAAATAAATAAGGGGGGGGGGTGCTTGGGTGGCTCTGGGGCAGGGGTTGTGAGGGCGTGGGGGTGCTGAGATGGAGAGGGTGATGAAGTGCAGATGTGCACCCTGGATTGTGGCGGGGGGGTGCAGGGGGGGTGTCCCCCCCCTGTTTTCAACCTTTCATCCTCAAGGAGGGGGGTGCGCAGTGCGGGTGCAACCCAGGAGAGGGCAGCAATGCCCCGCGCATCCCATTGGGACCTCGGGGGGGGGGGGGGGGGCAGCCCGGGGGCAACCCCCCCCCCCGGGGTGCCCCCTCCTCTAAGTATCCCCCTCCCCAAGCGGCAGGGAATGGAGGCGCGCCCGTTTGCGCCCCTCCCTGCGCGCTTCGCAACGGCGGGGAGGAGAAAGAGGGGCGGGGGGGGGGGGGGGAGGAAAAGAAGGAGGGGAAAAAAAATAAAAAAAAAGGGGGGGGGGTGTGTGTGTGGTGGAAAGGAAGGACTACAAGGCCCGGCATGCCCCGGCGGTGCTGCACGGCTCCCCGGGGTGCCGGATGCTGGCCGTGCCGCTGACAGCGGAGCGAAACGGAGCCGCGGTCCCCGCCGCGACCGGAGAGAGGAGAGAGAGGGGCAGGGCGCGCCTCGCCGCCGGCTCCGCTCCCCCCCTTTTATCCCAGCCCCCACAAAGCCGGGAGCGGCAGAAGGCAAGAGAGAGGGGGGAGGAGGTGGAGGAGGAGGAGGAGGAGGAGGGAGGAGGAGGAGGAGGAGGAAGGGGGGAGGCAGCGGCAAGCCAGGGCTCTGCTGCGCTGTGTCTTTCTTTGCTTTCCGCAGGCGGCGAGCGGCGGAGGCGCAGAGGGGAGGTCGGTTCCCCTCCGCCTCCCGCTCCGCTGCCTTTTGTGTGTGTGAGAGGCGAAGGGGGGGGGGGGGGGAAAGAGGAGAGAAAAAAAAAATAGAGGAAAAAAAAAAAAAAAGCTAAGCGGCAGAGGGGAGAGAGAAAAGCCCGGAAAAAAAAATAAAATAGAGGGGTGGAGGGGGGGAAGAGGGAAGGAGGAAAGCGGAGAGGAAAGAGCAGGCAGGGGACGGAGGAGGGGGCGGGCTGGCAGGAGCGGAGTTGCCTGGGGAGAATGTGAGCAGGAGGCGCTGGAAATGCTCTCGTTGAAGGTGGCGAGCGGTGCCGAGGGCTCCGGGACCCCCGCGGCCGGTCAGGAGGCAGCCCCGCCGGACGGCAGGAGCCTCCCCAAGCGGGCGGGCTCCGAGGGGCTCGGAGCGCAGCAGCCGGCGGGTGAGTACCGGGGACCCCCCCTTTTGTGTGGGGCTGGGAGGTGGGGGGGGGGGGGGAGGACACACGGGACACCCCCATGGGGCAGAGCGGGAGGGGGTGGGGAGGGAAGAGGCGGTGTGTGTCCCCCCCGTGTCCCCCCCCCCGTGTCCCCTCCGCTGAAGTTGCGCGGCGAGTTGGTGCCAAATTGCAGGAGTTTAATGGCACTTGGGGCGGGGAGGGGCGTGCGGGGGGGGGGGGGGCCGTGGCGAGCCCCCGACGGGGAGGGGGGGGTGCGATCTCCACGAGTTGGGCCGCCTCCCCCTGGCCGGCCCCCCCCCCCTCCCCTCCGCTCCCCCCCCCCCCCCCCCGCGGCTGCGAGCGCTGAGTGACAGCTGTCAGAGCCGGCTCCGTCCGCTAGAAGGCAGGCCGCCGCCGGAGCCGAGCGTGTCAACAACGTTTGGGGTTAGCCGGGCTTCCCGGGGGACGTGGGGGGCCCCCCCCGGGGCGTAGCATCCCACCCCCCTCCTTCCCCTGGCAGCCGGGCCCCGGGGAGCGGTGGGCTGACCCGCGGGGGGCAGCCCCGGAGGGGTGGAGGGGGTGTGGGGTGGGTGGGTGGCTGGGTGGGGGCTCACCCCAGCGCCGCCGGCGAAGTTGCGTGGTCCGCGGCGCGGGGCTCGGCGAGCGGTTGTCGCTTCGGTGCCTGTCATCCCCCCCCCTCTGATTTGTTTTTCTCGATCACCTGATTTAAATCCCCCCCACACCCACCCACCCACCCGGCGCGGCCCCTCGGTGCTTGCAATGGGAACCACGGGGGACCGGTGGCTTTGGCGCGGGTTGGAGTCACACCACGGGGTCACGATAACGCCGGACCCTCTGCCCACCCCAGGGATGTGTTTGGTGTCCCCAAGGCCAGGGCAGGTGGAGACACCTGGGTCCCCGCTTGTTTACGTGCCAGGGGAGGACGTGGCCCTGGCCGCAACCAGGTGGCCTCGTGCATCCAAGCCCTTGGCCCGTGGCTGCCAGAACGGCCACCAAAAGCCACGGGCTGGGCTCATTGTGTGCCACCGCCAGCCCCGGCGCTTGGTGGAGTCGCTCCAGATTTATCCTGGCGTGACAGAGAGCAGAAGCGAACCCCCGGGGGCGGTGGGCACAGATCCTGCCCCGCTCACTTTCGACCCAGACGCTGGCGGGCGCTGGGGGCGTGTGGTCCGAATTGGGCCCCCCCCCCCCCCAAGCTTCCCCCCCTTTCCTCGCTTCCCCCCCCCCCCCCAGGTGTCCCCTTACACTGGCTTCTCCTGCTGGGCTGAGGAATTTGCAGGGGAGGGTGGTGGTGGTGGTGGGGAAGGGGGGGGGGGGGGGAAGAGGAGGGCGGGTGGGGGGGCTGGAGAAGGGATGGCGCGGCGCCAAATTCCGCTCTGCCATGTCTCTGTAACCTGAATAGGCCAACTCCATCCCCGGTGCGAGTCCCCTGGGGGCTCCGCCGCGCTCCGATGCAGTCAGGCGGGAGGTGGCTTTCGCCCAGCCGCCAGCCTCCCCCCCTTCCCCGTGAACCACAGTCCGGTTCCTTCCCTCCGCCGTCCGGCGAGCGGACGCCGGCCAGAGCCACCGCGCACCCGCCGGGAACTGATCCGGCGGGAGGTGGAGATGGCTGGGGTTTTGGGTGGAGTGGGGGGGGGAAGAGGCGAAGGGTTGGCACCGTGGCGGGGACGGGGTAGCCAAGGACACGCCGGGAGCGGGGCAGCCGGCGGAGGAGAAGCAATGGAAGCCCGTGGAAGGTTACGGGAAGCCTGGGGGGCCGGCGTTGCCCTGGCCTCCTTAGAGGAGGCAGCAGAGACCCGGGGCAGGCTATTTCTGCTGAGATCCCGAGGAAAGCTCTGGGAGAATTGTGGGCTTCTATAAATAGTGTGTGTCAGCCGAGTGGAAACAGGGCCTTGAAATGCTCCTGCTATTCTCCCGAGTGCTTGGAACCAGCTCTTGGTAAACAGGGCAGCGGTGGGGAGGGCTGTTTCCTTCTTCCGGGCTCGTTAATGGGAGCGTGGTGGGGGGGAGCGGGAGGGACGGAGAAGGGGGGGGATTTTTGCCTGGTTGTAGGGCAGGGCTCCCCCCCTGGGGCTGGCTGGCTGGATGCTGGGCTGTGGCCGGGCTGCCCGGATGCGGGATGGCCCCTGAACGCGTCGCAGATGTCCTCCCTTCCTCCGTCCCTTCCCCGGCCCCGCCGCCCACCAAAACTTCGGAGCTGGGATGCGCCGTGCGGTCCGGACACGGTCCTCAGGGAGCCGGCGATGCTGGGGGTGGTTCTCGGGGCGTGAGGGCTCGGCTGGCTGAGAGATGCTCTGCAGGCACCCTCCTCTCGCCGGCATGGGGGTCTGCGGGGTCGCAGCCTGCTTCTCCTGCTCCCCGCCGCATGTCCATCTGTCTGGGCTGGAGTTGTTCCTGCTCTGCCTCAGGGGCAGAGCCATAAGCGATGCCTTGGCTCGGTGTGTGTGTGCCGGAGGGCAGGTATTTGGTGCCATGGGACCTTCCCCAGGTGCACCCGGACGCTGGGGACCCCCTCCCTCGGGGGCCTTTGCATGCAGAGGGGACGTGGTGACACGTGCCCAGGGTGTTTGCTTGGCTCTGGGGTGCATCCAACGGTCCCACCGCCGTGGGTGAGCGTTTCGGCTTCGCACGAGGACCCGGCATCGTGCACGGCGTCACTTCCCCTTGCACCCGCGCCCTGATATTTTACCCTGTGCTACAAAGAGTGGCTTGAAAGCTGCATTATTATTATTTTTCCTTCAAAATAACACAGAAAGGAAACAAACGGGGTGCCACTATGGTGCCCGCCGTGAGTTTTTAAGGTGATGTACGATGGGCTGCGCGGTGAGAGGGATCCGGCGTGTTCGCGGTGGGATTTGGCGTTGCAAATTGAAGCAGCCAGGAGTTCATCGGGGTGTCGCGGGGCTGGGGAGCTCACCCTGACCCCGTGGGCTGGCTGACCCGGGCGAAGGCTGGGGCGCTCGGTGCCGGCGCAGCGGAGCGTGCTGCTCTGTGTGGGTGGGAAGGGGTGAGTGCCAGTCCGTTTTTTTTTTTTTTTTCTCTCTCCATCTTTTTATTTTTTTCCCCTATTTTTCCTTTTTTTTTTTCCTTTTTTTTTTTTTTCCCCTCCCTCTCTGTGGGTTGAGTGTTGGGGCGACAGACAGGGAAAGTCTGAGCAATGGTCTCCGCGCTGGTGCTGTCTTCAATCACCGCGTCCCAGAATCCCTCGCTCTGGGCCTTCTAGGCACAAGGGCTTACAGCGAAAATCGGCAGCTGCAGCTGCGAGTGAAAGCACAAGAGCCCGGCTGGGTCTTTGGCATCGGCAGGAGAGCAAAAAGCTGGGGGAGGCGAGGAGGGAAAGGGGGGGGGGGGAAATGTGCCCTGTGGTTTTTTTCCAGCCTTGCCACCAAGGGTTGTGTTTCAGAGCATCGGTTCCCGGGCGCGGGAAGAGGCGGGAGGGGGGGTGCGGAGCGATGCCTCCGGGGAGCTCATTAAAATCCGTCGGCTCCCCCCTTTCGCTGGCCGAGGGAGGCTGGATACGGAGAGGAAGGAGGGAGGGACGTGCTGGGAAGGAACATGCCTGCAAACCGGCTGCCCGGTGGGGACAGTTCCCGGCCCAGGCAGGAACGCTGCCCCGGGGGCTCACCTGTTGGAGCACGTAGGACGCCTGCGTGCCAGCGGGGCCGTGACAAGGGCGGGTGCGCGCCGCCACGCTGGGGACTCCCTCTGAGGCAGGGCGAAGTCCCCCCTGGAGACGTCGAGCTGGGCTGGGAGGTGTGATGAGCTGCCGTGGTGCAGGGGAGGGGGGCTGCAGCGGATGGGCTGCCGGGGGGGTGCTTGGATAGGGGTGCAGGGGGTCAGTGGGGTGCAGGCAGGCAGGACGGGGTGTTAGCGGGAGGCATCGGCACGTGCGCGGGCAGGGTTTGGTGCGCGGGCAGGGTTTGGTGTGCAGGGATGGGGCTGGTGTGTGGAGCTGGGGGGCGAAGGTGGGTCTGAGCAGGTGCTGGCAGGGGACACGCCACCGTGGCAAAAACGCCTGCTTCCCCTCCTCGGTGAAGGGGACGGGGACAGACGGCAGTGGGGACCCCCCCTCCCTGTGCCGAAGCCCACCCCGCGCAGGCGTGCGCACGGGCGAGCGCTGATGCAGCCTGGCCTGGCGCGATGCGGGGAGACGGGGGAGCGGCGAAATGTGGTATTGATCCTCTCGGAGGGAAAGCGAAGCAGTTCTGGCATCCGCCAGCTCCAACCTCTGCCCTTCCCGCCGCTAAACGAGCTCCAGGCGGAGGGAGCAGCATCCCATCCCATCCCATCCCCGCGCCGCTGCCGCCGCTGCCCCCAGGGCCCCGAGCCCCGCGCACGCTCTTCGCCTCCTGCTGACTTCAGCGCATCGGCTTGGGCTCAGCGCCTGTACATTCCTCGCAAAACCTGGGCCTAAAATATCTGGAGGAGGACGGAGCGCCTTGGGCGAGGGAGATGAGCTCTTCAGCTGCGGGAAAGAGGGAGGCTGCTCGGCTGGAGGCAACGGGGCCGCCCCGCTCCCCGCCAGCTGCCGGCCCCGCTGGCCCCCCGGGAATTTGCCAGGAATAAATCTCGCCTGGCGAACTCGGTGGCTCAGTTTGGGATGGATGTGCCCGAGCAGAAGCAGGGGCAGGAGGGGAGTGTGGCACCCCATGCATCGCCGGCTGAGTGGCATGGGAGCAGGGTGACAGGGGAGCAGGGTGGCAGGGAGCAGGTGACATGGGAGCGGGTGACATGGGAGCTGGGTGGCAGGGAGCAAGCTGGGGCTGGGTGGCTGAGGAGGGACAATAAATGCTGAGAGGGAGGCGCTAGGCGGGAGCTGTGTGAGAACCAGTTTGCGAGGTCCAGATTGGCAGCAGATCCTGAACCAGGAGGAGCTGAGCATCCATACGGCCCCTGCCGAGATCAGACGAGACGACAGCGACTCGGTTTGGGGGAAGAAATTGGAGGCGGGGGAAGCTTTTTTGCTGAAATGAAATTTGAACCCCAAAGTGGGAGGGAAGTGGAGGTGGGGGGCACGGCTCTCTCCACATGGTTATTACTGCTGTTTTCCACCCAGCTGAAAGGAGAATGTAGCTTAATATGGACCCGCGGGGAGGAGAAGCGATCGGGAACGGGGATTTGTCAGGAGGGAGCTGGGAAACAGCGAGAGAGACGTAGAGGTGAGAGTGGCCAGCGCATTGCCCAGGGAGGTGTTTGCAGCCCGGCAGGAGAGGACGGAGCCGGGCTGGAACAAGGCGCTATTGTTCTTGGCGAGCGGGGGGCCGGCCCGCGGCCCCCCCAGACCCGCAGAGCTGGCGCGGATGCGGGGAAGGTTTTTGGGACCGGTTTTCCCGGCGGATTGCTGGCTGGGGAGTGGGAAGAGCTTGGGGTGTTGGGGTGCACCAAAAGGACCGGCCAAAACGCTGGGGGAGGCGAAGGGGCGGCGTGCCAGGGCCTGGAGGGCGGGTGGGGGTTGATGGCTGGTGAGCCAAGGAGAGGACAGGGGTGAGACGGGGGAGTTTGGGATCAGCGAGCGGGAGGATGGGGGTGGCAGAGCGGGGGTTCGGCAGCCGGGGGACGGCATAGGGATGGGGCTGTGCGAGCGGTGGCGGGGCAAAGCCTGGTGTCCCTTGGCTGGCAGGCACGGCGGCTCGTCCTCGACGCATGCACAGGGCTGGGGAGGGCAAACCAGAGGGGCTTTTCCCCTTGCTGGCCTGGGGACCGCCGTCACCCCGCAGTCCAGGTCCTGCTGCGATTCCCTCTTGGCTGTTGGCGTCTCCCCAGCAGCCCCCAGCCCATTGCCACCATCCCGCATTTCCCCTCGGTCCCTTGCCCCAGCGCCTGCCATTGCCGCCCTTGGCACACCGCCGCTGCCGTCGGCGTCTTGCTTTCTACCCCCAGCACTGGGCACGGAGGCGTTGGCAAGAGCAGCGGCCCCATCCCGCTGCTGGCATCAGCCGCCGCGTTGCCGCAGCTGCTGGCTGTCCCCCCGGCCATGCCAGTGCTCAGGGACACCCCAGGGTGCCAGTGAGTCGTGTAGGGGCTGGAGGAGGAGGAGGAAGAGGAGGAGAAGGAGGAAGAGGAAGAGGGAGAGACGTGCAGCCCCATGGGGTCTGGGGGCTGTGGCCAGGGAGGAGGTGGCGAGGCAGAGGCCAGCCTTTGCACGGCTCAGGGTGAAGCTGAGCTTGTCCCAGCCCTCCCTGGGCTCCCTGTACTGTGGCAGGGGGCCAGCCTTGACCCCTTCCCAGCCCAGCTGGAAAGGAGATAACCCCCCCCCCCCCCCCGTCCCCCAGTGCAGCCCTGGCATTTGCTCCCCATCCCCCCCCAGTTCCCACCTCTCATGCTTCAAACGCAGCGATGCCCTAAAGGCAGCAGAAGCACCTTAGCAAGTGCACACTAAATATTTGAACACGCATGGGTGACTTTGGGTTCGCTGCTGCTCCCACCCTTCCCCAGCCCCTTCCCCAGCGTCTGCCTCTCTGGAGCCCCCAAATTTGGGGGGTACCCACGGGGGCTTCTGCTCTCCTCCAGGACAGGGGTGTAATATTTGCTCAGCAGCTCTCGCTCTGAATTATTTGCTCTGCTCCAGCCGAGCGAGCATGGTGCTCGGCATTGCCGTGCCACCACGGGTGTGTGTCATCGTGTGTGTCTCCCCCCCTCCAGCCCACCCGCTGCCAGCCCTGGCCGCACGTGGTGGTACCATGGCATCCGTGCGACGCACGCCTCCCCATTCTTCATCCCCGCGCCCTCCCCTCCTCTTCCTCCCAGCCTCAGCACCCTGCAGCCGGGCCGGGTGCCCGTCAGGGCGGGGGGAACAGCGTTCCCCTCCCCTCCCCGGCATTCCTTGGGAGTGAAACACAAGAGCTGGCAGGGCACTCCTGCTTTCTCTGGCCTCCGCTCCTCCGGTGCCTGAACAAAGCCCTCCTGCCTCTCCCGGGAACCCAGGGTTTGAAACAGGAGAGGTGGCTGGTGCTGCGTGGCAAGGCGAAATGTCCTCCTCCAGCCTATTTTGGGTTTCTAGGCTGGGTGGGGGACAGAGGCGGGCATGGTCCCCCCGGAGGGCAGCTCCAGCCGGGGTATTCCAGCCGGAGCTGCCCCCCGCGGGGACCGTGCCCACCCCGTGGCATCCTCCCCAGCCTGGGCGATGCCGGAGGGCTGGCCGCTGGCCCTTGGCTGGGCTTTGCGTCCCCACCATCTCACTGCCATCGTATTGCTATGGAAACCGAGTCCCGGAGAGGACTGGTTCAACCCCAGTTTGGTCCCAGTTTGGCCCCAGTTCTCATGCACAATCTGTCCATGGCAATACAGGGCGGTGTATCCGGACCAGCTTCGCCCCTTCATCCTGCGATCCAGGATGATGCATCCCAGAGGGAGCACGCGCCCCGGCCCCCAGCCGCCTTCCCAAAGTCCAACACCCCCCTCCTTGCAGAACAAAGCCCCCCCCTCTCCCCACCGCCCCCGGTGAAACAGGCCCCTGTCAGAGCGCAGTCCCCGACAGCGAAGGTTATTTTAATGGATGCATTACTTTAAACGAACCCTCCGCCATCTGTTCCACCCCCTAATTACGCATGCAAAAAAAGCCCATCTCACAGCCAGCGCAGGAGAAAGTAAAGATATAAGTGATTTAAATGCATGTATCCGCAGCTCCGCCGGCAGCTGGGCTGGGCTGTGCTCCTCGCCTTCCTCCCGGCTGCCAGGCGAGCCGGGCAAGTTGCAGGCAAGAAGGCAGAGGGATGGTTCTCCTGGGTCCGGCAGCTGCCGACACCTCCGGAGGGTGACCGTGCTGCCGGACGGTGGGTGCAGGCAGGGGTTGGAATTTGGTGGCTGCATCCCCCGCCGTCCCCGTTGCCTTTCCCCGCCACCCCCCTGAAGGTTAGCTCTGCCCGCCGGCTGCCAGCCTCGGCGTGGCGGCGGCTGAGCCTTCAAAGCGCGGGGACACGCCGTCGTCCCCGGGCTGCCGCGGTGCATGGCGGGGGTTTGGGGGGGAGCACCCCCGGCTTGGCCAGGTTCCTCGCCCTGCCGCCGTTTGGTGGCGGCTCGCATGGGCAGGGGGTCCCGCAGTGCCGGCTCTGGGTGTGCGTAGCCCTTGGGTCATGCTGGGGTCCTTGTCCCCTGGGAGAGCGGCCAGGGAGGGGGCTGTGCTCAGGGGTGCAGGGCTGGTTCCCAACCAGCAGCTGCATTTCCATGAGCCATCCCAAAATCCAGGGATCCTGGACCCTGAGTGCCCCCAGATGATGTTCAACCCTGGGGGTCTGTCCTTCAGGGCTGTGGAGGGTGAGAGCGGGGCGGGGGGGTCTGAACAAGTTCCCCCTAGGAGATGCAGAGCCCATAGGTGTTTAAAAAAAAACCATTTTTAAGTCAGCCTCCTGGTTTGGGGAGTCCCAGCCAGGGGCAGGCTGGGGCTGCGGTGCAGGGGGCTGCATCCGGCACCGCCCACAGGGCTGCCCCAGCGTGACTCAGTTTCCCCCATCCCCAGCGCAAACCCTCTCCTTGTGCCACCACCCACAGGGCCGGGAGGGGTGACTGGCATGGCTTTGGGTGACCCCACGGTGACAATGCAGGACTGCGACCACCATAGCAGGGCCACCGCCTGGCGCTGGAGCTGGCGGCGGTCCTGGGTGCCGGCATCCCCCCCGCTCCCTCCGTCTCCCTCTCTCCGTGCCTGACTGCAGCAGATGCGCCAGCTCTGCAGGAAGAGGGAATTAAGTTGGGCTGGAGGAATTTTAAAGATTGCTGCAGGCCTGAGGGTCTTAGATCCCCCCGCGGAGATGGGCAGTCATGCAGAATTAATCCTATCGGCAGCCTGGCTTGGCTTCAGCCGGTGCAGAGCTCCAGGAGAGCGCGAGGGAGTGCGGGGGGCGATGCTGGGGGCGGCTGAGCGAGCCCCGGCGCCTCTCAGCATCGATGGGAAATTAATAATGAAAAATTAAAAGCCCCAACTCAGCCTTCCCCCCCCAAGCCCGGAGGTGGGACTCGTAGCGGGGGAGGAGGCGGGAGGATTCTGCAAAGCTTAAGGAAAACCTGTTTGCCGTAGCAAAGGGAGCCTGGTGGTGTGAGAAAACGCCGGGGCCGCATCCTGCTCGTGGTGAACAGTGCTGTGGTACAGCCAGAGCTCTGCCCTGTGCTGCGGGGGTGGGGGCTGGCTGGGTCTCGGGTGGGGTCACCCCTTTGCTGCCATCACCCAAACCCATCTGCAATGGGCTCGTGCGGTGGCAGGAGGCAGCTCGGAGTGCCGCGCTGGTGCGGGGGACGCAGGGACATACCGGATGTCCCCATGTGCTGCACCAGCCACACACGACGTCCAAGGGGATGCCAGGGTGGCATCTGGGCCCCCCACGGCTCTGCCAGCCCCATGGGCAGCCTTGTCCCCATTGTCTCTCCTGGCCGCCGGGGCTGCGGTGCCACCGTGCCAGCGGGCTCGGTGGCTGCGTGACGCCGGGCAGGGTGGCCCGCGAGGGCTCTGCAGCTGCTGCTGAGCCCTCTGCTCCTCCGGTTTATAAATAATGCAGCACCGAGGCGTGTTGGCAGCACCGCGCACACGCCTGCAGCCCAGGCACGGCAGCGGGTGCTTCGGGGGCGAGCGGCGGGTGCCGTCACCCTGTCTGGGTGACACTGGGCCACGCCACCCTGGCAGGGAGGAGGCGAGCCCCGATGTCCCCGCACCCCCTTGCTCCCCGTGCCATCCCCCAGCCCCACATGCCCAGAGTGGGTGGTGGTGGTGGCAAGTGCCCACGGTGACCCCACGCACAGGGACGTCCCCACGCCTCGTGGCGGTGGCGCCGATGGCGGCGCGCAGCTTGCACGGTTGCCATGACAATGTGCCGGCGCTAACGAACCCGAGTAAACATTAACGAGGGAGAGCCCCACGCGGGTGGGAGGGTGGGGGGCCGCAGCGCTCAGGCCTGAGGACCCAGCTGTCCTGCAGGACTGGGTGCTGGGGTGGGGGTCATGGGATTGTCCGTGTGTCTTAGGGTGCACCCAGGAGCATCGCCCCAGATGCCTGGGTCTGCTCTAGGCGTTGTATAAGGCTGTGTTTTAATGGCCCGACTTGGGGCTCTGGGTGCTGGACAAGGTCCTTGGGGGCAGGACATCTGGGTCCCCTTCCCAGCTCGGGGTCACCCACAGTGGGAAGGTCCCGACCCTGAGGACCCAGGGGTCCTCTCCCACCTCTGCATGGGCACCATGCACTGCACGGCACCGCTATCCAGCACTGGCCACCATCGCCCTCTCCGTGCAGCACCCATGGGTGCAGGCATTGTGGGGGGATGCAGCCGTCGCTGGGTGCCCCCCGCGGCTGGCAGGGAGCTCGGGGCATTCCTGGCAGCAGCTGCCGCACAGCCCTGCCACCACCACTGCCTGCAGTTGTCACCATGACTCAACTCCCTGCGTCCCTCCCTTTCCCCTGGCCGTGCCGGCGCGAGGACCCACGCCACGGTTTGGGTGGGGGTCAGGGTGGGGGGTCAGCCCTCCGCACCAGCAGCCCCGCCGTACCCAAGGTCCCCTCCAGCGTTTAATGGTGCTGTAGCTCATTAAACAGAGGTGCAGGTGCCCCCGGGTACCTTCCTCCTCCCGGAGGGCTCTTAATGAGCGGCTGCTAACGAGCGCCTGCGCTCCCCGCTCGTCTCACCAGCCCTGGGAAGAGGCTGATTGGTGAGCAGGCACCCGGGAGCGATGCACAGGCTCCTTTCGGGGGCTTTAAGGGGTTGAGTGACCCCACGTCCACTGCCACTTTGCTGTGCTGCGGACGTGGCCTTTGCACCATGCACAAGGGTCCCATGTCACTGTCACCGTGCCGGTGCCGGGGCTGGATGGTCCATCAGCTTGGTGCTGGGGAACGCCGATGGCTCTTGCAGCCCTCATGGCCCCGTTGTCTATCACCCTGAGAGTGGAGGCTAACAGCATGGCAGCTCCCTGCCTGCAGCCTGCCTGAGCACCTTACCTGGGAGAGGGCTGTCACCCTCCTCCCAGGCGTACGCGGACATGGCAGCACCATGTCTCTCCCTGGCTCCTCGGTTCAGGGCTGCTGCAGGATGTGCGTCATGGGCACCTGGTGCCCCGTGCCTCAGTTTTCCCTTCTGGGGACACAGAGCCCTGGGGGCAGGTGCTGAAGCTGGGCGTGCACGTGGGGATGTGGGTTGAGGCTTGTGTTGGTCCCCTCAGCCCCATTTTTGTCCCTATGGTCACATCATACAAAGCTACCCGTCCCATCCCTGGGAAGCCCTCCTCGGGTCTGTCTGCGCAGGGGGCTCTGGGGGGGGGGTCAGTCGAGGGTCCATGGCTCCCGTGAACCCCCAAAATAACCCAGTGGCACTGCTGCAGGGGTCCAGGTCTGCGGGTATCCCAGAGGAGGTGGGCTGGGGGTTGCCCTTAGGCTCATCCCTCTCCTTCGGGGGGGGGGGGGGGGCAGCCCACCCTGCACAGAGCCATTGACCCACTCCGGGGCCGGGTCCCCCAGCTCCCCGCCGAAGGGAGCCCTAATCCTCCGTGAGATGGTGCCCAGCTCCGCAGTGGCTAATTGCAGTGTCCCCAGCTGAGGATTACGGTTTAAAGCGGGGAAGGAGCAGCGGGAGCAGATGAGCTCTAGAGCAACAAAGCTCCCGTTTCCCTGCAAAGCAACTTTTATTAGGGGTATAATTAAAAGCTGACAGGAGGGGAAAATCACAGGGACGGTCGGGGCGCGGGATGAAGCCACCTGAAGGTCCCCGTGCCCCACCAGGCGTCCGACCCGCCAGCTCCCAGCTCTGACCGCAGCGTTTCTGGCAGGGCAGGAGGCAGCGAGGTGCTGGGCTGGCGGAGGAAATCCAAACTCGGCCCCTATGAAAGGGGCTTTGTGTGCCCGGGAAGGAGCAGCCCTCCTCCTTTTTCTCCTCCTCCCCGGCCGCGGGGCCGCTTTCCCATCTGGGGGTGGCCTCGCTGTGGGTGCCAGAGGGAAACTGAGGCACGGGGCAGCACGGCAGCCCCATGGCCTCCTGTCCTGCTTGGGTTCCCGCAAGGGCTTTACTCTGTCGCTTACACCCGTGGCATCGGCAGGGGCCATGTGCTGTAGGTGAGCCGGTCCCTGGGGATGTGCTGGGCTCCCCCATGGGTGCCCCAGGCGGTGTCATCCCTGCAGGGTCCCTGGGGTGGGTCCTCCCCACCAGGGCTGGCCAAGGCTCTGGGAGCGGGGAAGGAACCATGGGGACAGAGGGACATCGCAGGGACAGAGGGACATTTTCTCCGGTCCTCTTCACGCCACCATGGTTGCCCTTTCCCCAGCGCCGCCACCTGCCTCAGTTTCCCTTTCCCCCCTTGTGAGTGCTGTGGCTGCCATCCAGTATGGTGGGACCCCATGTCGCCCTGGGTGGGGGGTTCAACCTGCGTCGGTGACCCCAGCTGCCCTCGTGGATGTGGCCGAGGTCCCCTGGGAAGGGGACACATTGCAGCACCCAGTATTTTGCAGAACCCTGGGCAGAAGGTCTCAGGAATGTCCCTCCCATGCCGGTTGGGTCCTATTGCAGGGAGGAGGGTGGGTGCAGGCAGGGCCCCCCGGCTGGGTGCTGGCCCACCAGCTGCCTTGCCCTGGCCCCGGCCGCAGTGGGCGGCGGGGGGCTTGTTCTCTGCCTGGACAGGAAGACGAATGAATTCCATTACGGGATCGCGATTTTATTCCACGTGTCAGGGAGCCTGAGATTAACTTGCTCACCAGGCTGTGACAAACCCAGACACCCGCGTGCGCGCGCTTGGGCGCGGGGGCTTCGCACGCTCATCGGGCACGGAGCCACCTGAGACCCCGCTGCGCCTCCCA
This sequence comes from Morus bassanus, assembly GCA_031468815.1. Classification (NCBI taxonomy): domain Eukaryota; kingdom Metazoa; phylum Chordata; class Aves; order Suliformes; family Sulidae; genus Morus; species Morus bassanus. The sequence goes on from CM062590.1 coordinate 4,001,920, forward strand.
GGGCAGGCAAGGCCGTGCCCATCCCCGCTGCTGCTGTTTGGGAGCCCTCCTGGCACCTGGGGAGGGTGGCACCGGCCAAGGCAGGGGCCCGGCGCTGCCACCGTGCTATCCCCTGTCCTAGAGGTCCTTTGGCCACCCAAGTACGCTGGTCTTGTAGCTGGGCGAGGGGTGAAGCATCCTCCCAGTGCAGCTCCCCTGTAGCCCGGCACTGCGCCGGAAGGCTGCGTGCTGCCAAAAAATGGGCTGGGAGGAAGGTGGGAAGGGGAACACGGGGGTTCGGGGCGCCTGTCGCAGTGGCTGGCGGTGCTGGGGACATGGCAATGCCAGTGGACCGCTCTCATCTCACCCCAGCCGAGCAGCTGCCCACCCCAGGAGAGCGAGTCGGGGCCATGCATCCATGTCGGGGCTGTGCAGCCGCGTACACGGAGCCGTGCCGTTCCGTGCCATGCCGTGCTGTGCCGTGCTGTGCCGTGCCGCGGGGCTGGCTGCTCTCCCCTCGCCGCCCCCCCTGCGCGGGCGCAGGCAGCTGGCTCTGTTTGCTGGAGGCTTTGCACATTCCAGTTCGTGGGTCACTCGCCTTCGAAACCTCTCCGGGGACGGAGGCAGTTGGGAGCCGTAACAAACAACCCAAGGGCTCCGATGACGCCCGCGCCCGGTGCTGCCTGCCAGCACTGGGGCAGGGGGGGCCTGGGAGACAGCCCCATGCTCCCCTGGGGTGCTGCAAGGGAGCTTTGGGATGGTGCTGGGAGGTCCCAGTAAAAATAACTGGGGAAGGGGGACACGCCGAGCGGGTCTCCTTGCAGGACGTGGGAGTGATCGCTTTTTGGGGAGCGGTGGGGTGCGCAGGAGGGATGCTGTGGTCCCCTCTGCTTATGGGGTGTCAGGGCTGGGGTGCGATGGGGGGGGTGCCGGCAGTGGGGCATCAGTTGGGATCCATATGGGAACGGGTGGGGGGTGCAGGCAAGAGGGTAACACAGGCAGCGGGCAGCGAGCTTGGGGTGACCGGGCTGGGGCTTGCTCGGGGCTGGTTAATGTGTCCAGGAATGTGCGTTGGAGCCGTCCCGGGGAGATCAAGGGTCCGGCAGAGCGGCGGGAGCGCGGAGTGGCTTGGGGGCTGCGGGGCCGCGCGCCGGGGAGGCCGAGCAGCGCCGGGGAAGGTCAGCCTTGGCCAGATGCAGCCACTCCACCCTCCTCCAGTGCTTTGCACATTAATGCAAATGCACTGGCCTGAGTGGTTCATTAGCAGCATGTGGAATGGAATAATGCATCCGCATCCCATTAGCCTAATGAAAAAAAGGGAGCCGGCACCTGGAACAAAGCTGCCGACTCTTGGCTAGTGCTCTGGCTCAGCCATGCTGGGCCGTGGGGGCCCCCCTTCCCTTCCCCTCCCTTCCCGTCCCTTCCCCTCCCTTCCCTCCACCGCCCTGACTATCGCCTGCCCAGTCCTCCGAGCATCCTCACACCCAGCGCCGCATGAGGGGACACGATGCCCAGGATGTCACCATGGCGGGGTGCTGCAGACCCAGGGGGACCCCAGGATAGGCAGAGCCTGTCCCAGCATCACCCCTCTGCATCCCAGGGTGGGGGGGACCCGAGTCGGGAGTGCCGCAGAGGCGCTGGCTGGGTGTCGGTGCCGGGCGGCGAGATGTCCCCATGTCCCTGGGGCTGGGAGCTCGGAGCCTGAAGGATTAGAGGAAACATTGCCAAACAAACCAGGCTGTGCCGGAACCAATTAGCCTCCAGCAGGCAGAGTTTCAGATGCTGTTATTTCTGCCTCTTCTCTTTTCTCTCCCTCCTTCTGTCTCCCCCTTTCCCCCTCCCCGGCCCTCCCCAGCCCCTCCTGCCCGCCCCCAGCATCTCTGCTCTCGCCATTCCTCTCCGTGTCGGAGCTTGTTTTGGGCACTGGCTCTGGAGTGAGTCATGCCGCGCGTAGGGGATTTTAAAAGCTTTCTGCTGTCGCTGGGAAGCCGGTTTGGGCTGCTCCGACGCTGGGGGTGGAGTGCAATGCCTTGCAGACAACCCTCGTCTGGGGAACCCAAAAAAATCCCCCACCCCGGCGCCCCGAACCCCCGGGGTCCTGCGGGCCCCCCCTTGCCGGGGCCAGCTCGGTCACCCCAGCCAGCAGTTGAGTCACAGCCGAAACTTTCGAGCCGTTGGAGCTTCCTCCGCCGGGGCCCCTCTCCGAGGAAGTGGTCTGCCGGGGTGTCGAGCCCAGCGGGGCGGTTGCCCCAGGCCCCGGCGGGTGCAGCACGCAGGCGCGGGCAGCCAGAGCTGGAGGTTGAAGCGTGGGAGATTTTTTTTTCCCCCTCTCCCTCCTTTCCTCCACCACCGCCTCCGCCAGCCCCGCTGCCAAACCTGGGGTGGGGGGGCCCTTCGGCGACCCTCCCGCTGGTCCGCAGCTGGCCCCGGTCCCCCACCCCCCCTTCATCCTCCTCCTCCTCCTCGCCTTGAGCTGTGCTGCTGAGGGACTGCAACTCCCGTGGATCAGGAGGAGATTTAGGTCAAGCGCTCGACTGAGTCGAAACAGCCATCTGTGTGCGGAGGAAACCGGCCACCCAGAGCCCCCGGCGCGGCTGGCCCCGGCACTGCCGCCAGGTCCCAGCAGCGCCTGCACCCCCTGAACCCTGCGGCCGGGCACGCAGGCTGCCTTTGTCTCCGGCAAGGAAAAAAAACCCACCCAATGATCAAATAAATGGGGGAAAAAAATCCCCCTGCCCACCCCTTCCACCACCCCCAGCTCTGCCATGGGCATCGCCGCTGAGCGCCGGGAAGTTTGGCACAGAGCGGCCGCGGCACGGCTCCAAGGTCGCCCTGACACGCCACGGGAAGGTGCGCGCCTGGGGAGGGAGGCCGGCATGAGCCGGGCTGGGGATGTGGGTGCCGAGGGCCAGAGCCGGCCCCGGGCGCCCGCGGTGCAGGCAAGGGAGGCAGGGCGGGAGGCGCAGGCAGGAGGGAGGCGCTGGCTGCTTGCCCGGAGCCCGGACTCCTGGGTTCCTGCAGGAACAGGGTGGAGCGGGAGGAGGCTGGGGAGCTGGTGTCATCCTGGCCGCAGCGGGGGGGAGCGTTTCCCTCCCTGGGAGGAGGCGGGGGGGGCTCCGCACGGATCACAGGGTGCGGAGCTGCTCCCTGCCTGCTGCCGTGCCTCAGTTTCCCCAGATGGGGAATCGCCTGCAGAGCAGCCCGGTGCTGACAGTGCGGCCAGGCACCCTGGAGAGGTGGGGAGCCCTGGATGCCCCTTCGCACCCCGCACTGGGGCGGGGGCGGCCACAGCCCCTCCTGCTCTCCACCTGCCGGCTTCTTCTCGCTTTCTCCATTTCCTTCCGGAGCCTTTTTTCGCTCGCCGGTGTCTCTGTCGCTGCGCCTGTGCACACGCCCGTGCGCGGGGAGAGGAAACGCCACCGGTGCCGTGGGAGGGCTGGCGCACGCCGGACGGGACTTCCCGCTGTGGTCGGTTCGGCGCGCCCCAACCGTGCAACAAGTTGTGCCTGGTCTCGGGCCGGAGCCTGGCCAGGCGCGGGGATGCTCCCCAGCACCTCGCCCTGTCCGCTGCCCGCTCGGTGCTCTGCCCGCGGCCCGCCGGGTCCCTCAGGAGCCCGTCGATCTGCCCGTCGTGCTTGGTAAGGAGCTTTGCCCGCAGCCTGTTTGCACAGTAATCCCGCCTTGGCCCAGGGGGATTATGTGTGGGGAGAGCTGTGGGGGGCCCGGAGCACCCAGCGGCTGCCAGCCGGCTTTTGGAGGTCAGGGTTTCCCTCGTCACTGTGGGTTTTGGCCAGGAGGGTGACGGGGACACCCTTGTGCCGGAGCGGGTCTCGCCGACTGGGGACTGCTGGTGTTCGCCGCTGGCTCACCCGGCCAGGGGGCAAAGCAGACAGGAGCCCGGCGTCTCTGCAGAGCCTCAGCGGGCAGAGGGCTGGCAGCACTATGCCGAGCTGTGCCAGGGCTGGGGCCGGTGCTTCCCTCCGTCGGGACCGCATCGAGCGTGCCTGCATCCTTCGCCTGCATCCCTCCCTCCCTGCGGCGCGCTGGCGTAGCAGCGTGCAGGCACGTGCGGGCAGCAGCGAGGCGAGGCAGCTGCGAGCGGGGACATGCAGGCAGCATGCGGAGGAGGTGTCCGGCGTGGGGATGAGGGAGCTGGGCTCGGAGACCGGCTCTGATTGGGGGTCCCATCCCGGCTTCCCCATGGCCCCGGGTCCCCGGTGGGGCTTGGAGGGGGCTGGTGGATGCCGGGAGCTCGGCGGTTCCTTATGGTCTCAGAGGGCTCCATTAATTCTTTAAATATCCAGCCTTTCCAGGTGGGTTTTGTTGAAAATTAATTTCCGGAGCTATTTTAATTTTGCTGTATTTAATTTGCTGTTTATTTTAATTAATTAACGTCGGGAAAATCTCTTCTCCCGAGCATCCTGCAGCCGTCTGGGGTGGCTGCACCCGGGAGGCGAGAGCAGGGGGTGTCGCGGGCATGAGGGGCACCAGCGGGGAGGGTGCCCAGCCCCCACGGTGCCCACCCGGCTCCGCCGCACCCGCGCCGACCTGCCCGGGCAAACAGGCTGTCAGCACCCGCCCGCTCGCCGGGATGGGCATGGGGAGGCAGTGAGCTGGGTCTCTTCCCAGCTCCGTCCCCAGCTCTGGGGCTCATCCCAGGGTTTGCGGCCAGCTCCCCGGGATGGTCGTTGCATCTCCTGGCTGGGAGATGGCTTGGGTACCTCTTGCAGCCACCTTCCTCCTCCTCCTAATGGCTGGGGATCTGGGTGTCCAGCATGCATAGGGATGCAGCGTATGGCGGTGCGGCTGTGCCGTGCCGTGCCGTGCCGTGCCATGCTGTGCCACGCCATGCCATGCCAAGCGGCAGAGCCCCAGTTTAAGAGCCCAGAATGGAGCCGTTTCGACCCGCACCCACGCAGAGGGATGCGGACGCTCTCATGCCCGCGTCCCCCCCTCGGTGCTCAATGCTCCAGCCCCGGGGCTGGCCGGACCCCTGCGAGGGGGGTCCCTGGGGGAAGGTGGGTGAGGGGGGGAAGGGATGGAGCCGCCTTCCTCCAGATCAAGGCCTCTGGTCTCTTGCATGTCTAGACGCTGCCACACACACCTAATGTGGTTCTTGGCAGGAGCCGCGGCTGCTCTCTTGAGGTTAATTGCTGTGTGCGGAGCTCTGCAGACAGATAGCCCGGCTCCACACTGCCCCCGGGACGCCTACCTCGCCCAGCCCCTGCGCTGGCTGCAGCCCCCCAGGAATGCTCAGACCGCCCAGGGATGCTCGGACCCCCGCGGGGTAGGGAAGCTGATGAGGGATGTAAAGGAGGTGCTGCTGTGCTCAGCTGGGCAGTTTGGGGTGCAGCACTGAGCAATGGGGGGGGGCGGTTTCGGGGGGCAGGCAGGGATGGAGGAGAGGTGCTGGGGGCACTTTGCAAGGGGCAACGGCAGCCCCGGGGGCTTTGGAGCCGGAGCAGGAGAAGAGTTAACGGCCTCTCCCTCGGCTCGGCGCTGCTGCCGTCCTCCTCCCTGCTCTTGGCAAGGCGGCTGGGCCAGATAAGGGGAAGCGTGATGGGGGGAGCCGGACAAAGGCAGAGCCTTTTACAGCCTGCGTGGTCGGATCCAGCCTCCGGAACAGGAGCCGGAGAGAGACGCGGCGGGGACTGGGGTGGGAAGAGCCATTTCATCCTCCGGCCCCAACATCTGGTGGAAAGCAGGGCTGGGGAGGGGGGAGCTCCGGGGGTGCCGCAGGGATGAGCCCTGGCGCTCAGCTGGCTCCAGATTCCTGGGATGCCCAGAGGTCTCCAGGACCCGCAGGGAGCTCAGGGCAGCCAGACACCGGCACTTTCCTGGGAGCACCATGGGCGAACGCTGTCGTAACGCCGCGCTCAGAGCCGCCAGCAACTCAAGCCCAGTCCCTATATGGCCCCGTACATAGGACTGGCTTCCCCATGGGCAAACCATTGCCTTGCCAGGCCCGTTGCTGGTTCCTACATGCCATCGTTGAGGCCGGGCAGTGCAGAGCAGGGCTGGAAGTGGCGTATCCTGAGATGGGAAGCACATTGGGTCACCAAAGAGAGATCCCCAAAGCATGATGTCCCCTCGCCTCGCACAAGGCCCGCGCTGGCGTTAGGGTCCAGGCTCAGTTCTGTGTCCCAGAGCCATATGGGGGTGAGTCTGGACCTGCCCCACACAGGATCCCTGGGGAATCAAGTGAAGGTTTCAGTTCGAGCTGTGTTTTGGTTTGGGGTTTCGTCATGTTTTCATGGCAGGGAATTTCCGTTCCTAACCAAAGACAAGAGAAAAAGAGAAAAGAAAAAAACAAAAAACCTGTGTTGAATTTTTGCCAAAAAAATGGGATGTTTCCATTCTTGTTTTGGCTTTTGGCAGCCCCAAACTGCAGCCAATGGAAGAAAATATCTGTGTGGAAATGCGGCTGGCTTCCTCCATGCAGTGCAATGGCTGTTTTGGGGCCGGCCGGGCTGGGAGCTCCTGTCCCCGTGGCTGGGCGGCTTTGCAGGGGTTTGGGTGCAGAGGGAGACTTTTGGCATAAGGAAGAACTGGCAGAGAGCGTGAGAAGGAGCACGGACCCTCCTGAGCGTGGCGCCGGCCACCGCTCCTCCGGTGCTCTGCTCCCCGCTCCGTGCTCTTTGCAGAGGACATTGCCATGAGAACAGGGTCGTTGTTTTGTGGGGAGCATCGACACGAAGCAGGCGAGCGGCTGCAAGGACACCGGTGGCACACGGAGCTTGCGGTTCCCACTTGTCCTTGTAGCGGGTCGCTCTCTCCTCCCCAGCTGGCAGCAGAGCCACGTTTGGCTCCGGCGCGTGCCGTGCAATGCCATCCTCCCACCGTGCATCGCCTCCCCTCCCGGTATCACCCAGCCTCTCCCCGCCATCCTGCTTCACTCCCCAGCTTTTGGGGGATCCTCCCTGGGGCTGCGACGCTGCAGCGGGTGGGGTTGGGAGGAGCGGCCGCTGCAATACTTACATGAGGTTGGGGTTTTTTTTTTCCACCCCCCCTCCAGTCCATGCTAGGAAGAATTACAGTCACCCAGGCATCTGTTCTGGCAGAGTCGAGCTTAAGAGCTTGTCCTGGGCTTGGCAAACCAGCCGGCGCAGCCGACAGCTTTTCCAAGGGCAGCCTTGGCGGATGCGGAGCAGCAGGTTGACATTGCAGGGAGAGGAGCCCTGTGCCGCAGGCACTGGCCCTGCGTCCCTCTGCCCCTGCCTGGGTGGGCTGGGGGGTCCTGCAGGGAGGATGGGTGGCGGGGTGCTGCAAACCCCCTCCCCAAAAAGCAGTGTCCTCCGGCAGGTCTTTGTTTGGAGCAGGGAGGAGGGCAGCTGGTGCCAGTGCATCCCGGGCTCCTTGTCCCCAGGCAGGCAGGATGGCTCGGGGCGCCCCGCACCCGGTGCAGGCGGAGCTGCAGCACAGGGCTGGCCGTGGGAGGGAGGCAGGATCAGTCCCTCAGCAGCCTCTTGCGTCCCCATGGGAGCGGGTTCCGGAGCCCTGCAAGGGACCACCACCAAAAAAAACCCATTAGCTGCTTCTCATGTGTGCAACCTGGAGAAGTCCCTTGGCGTCCCCAAGCTGTGCGTGTCCCCGTCACTGCCACTCCATCCCCCTGCACACCTCGCAGCCACCGCAGGGGTCCCGCTATCACCCACCGTCCCCGTGAGTGCCGTGGGTGGGTATGGTGGTGGCACCAGGAGGTGCCAGGAGCACAGTGTGCCTGGCTGGGGGCTCAGCTGCCCCTCGTGCCTCCCCCAGCCCTGCCATGCCCCGACCCTGCCCAGGCCTTTGAGCACAGCCACGGTGCGGGTAATTAGCAGTAAATCTCTGTGTGTGTCTCCGCTCATCAGCTCGCAGGAGCTGGGCTTGGCACAGCCGGCAGGGAGGACGCTCTTTGAAGGCACCTTTGCCGCCGCCCTCCCACCCAGTGCCCAGCACATGGCCGTATCGGTGCTGCAGACCAGGCACCAGCACCATGCATGAGCCGTATCCATGCCCCAAGCCAGCAGCGGTTGAGGCAGGGGGAGGCGAATCGGCACGTCTGGGCAGGGAGGTGGGGGAGCCCTGCCGGAGCGCCGGGCTCGGAGCTGGAGCGTGTCAGGCACAGATGGGATCGTTAGCACTGGTAAAAATTATCCAGCCCCTCTTAAAAACCCAGGCGCAGCAACCCGACCCCGCAGGCTCTAGCGGCGGCAATTCCCACTGGAGTGGCGTCAGCGTTGGCGTCCCCTGCCGTTACTGTCCATCCCCAGGCCGGGATACGGGGCCACGGCCACCCTTCACGTGCCACCACGTCTCCACAGCCTGGTCCCAGGTGAGGTGACCCCCTTGCCTTCTCCTCTGCTCTGCTGGGGTGTGGGCTCGCTCCTTCCCCCACCCCAGGGATGGGCACCCTGACCCTGCACCCGTCCCGGCTCCGGTACTGCCACTGCCGGGCGAACCCCATCCCCGCGGGCACCCCCACCCTCCAATCCGATCCGCCCCGCACAATTTCCTATTTCTTTCTTAATGTGCCCGAGCCTCCTGTTTGCTTTTTTAACTGCAGTAACCACAAGAGGGAAGTTTCGGAGCGGTACGAGCCCGGCTCCGCTGGGAAGGGAGAGCCACCGCGACGCTGCCGTCCATCACCACGGCACCGCGACCGGGGGCTTCGCCGGCACTGTCTGGGAGGTGGTGGCAGTTGTGCTCTCCATCCCCCTCTCCCTGCCCCTCATCCCCAGCCCTTTTTCTCTTCGGGGCGGCGAATGTGGGGCTGGTTCAGTGTTGCCAAAGGGACTCGGACCCCCCCAGCACCGATCGATCGCTCTGCTTGCTCCCGCTCGCTTTTTTTTCTGTTTGTTTGCAGCCGCTTGAGGGCTCTTGTGATGAATCCAGCCTGGACAGATTTCAAGAACAGCTGAAACGCAGCCCGGGGTGGGGGTGGGAGTGGGAGGGCAGCGGGGCCGGCCAGCACCAGAATGCAAAATGGTGCAGCGGGCAGAGCCGGGACGGCGGGACGGGCTCGTGCCATGTCCTGCTCGAGAACGGGAGAGGGATGGGGAGCGACGCAGTGCCGCCCCAAATCTCTGGGCTCCGTGGGTCGGCAGTGCGGCGACCGTCTGGGTTCAGTGGGGCCGAGGATTTGGGGTGGTGCGTGGGGAATGGGCTCAGCCCCCGCACCTGCCTGCTGCCCATGGCTGCTGCCGGGAGCTGGGCTGCGCTCCAAGCCAGCCCCTAATTGCATCGGCGAAGGGCCGGTCCCGCTGGCCTGGCGCAGCCGGGCTGTGCCGGGGCTCGGGGTCGCACCTGCACGGGGCCAAGGGGGCCGTGCCGGCTCCGCTGCCCGCCCCACTGCGCCAGGTGCTGTCCATCCATGAGCGGCCCCGGGGACAGGCCGCCTTGGCCTTCCATTGCTGTAAAATGGCGGCTTTTCAATAAAAAAATAAATCCTCCCAAAAACCCCAGCACAAGGAGGAGGGTGAGCATCTCCCCGCACCCCAGCCCAGGGCCACCAGCTTTGCCGGGGTGGCGACGGCAGCAAAGGGAGGGTGCACAGCCGCACCGGGGGGGGACAGAAACGCCGGGGGCAGGAGGAGAACCAGAGCCTTGGAGGAAATCTTCCCTGGCTGGGGTGGTGCCGATTGGCGAGGCAGCAGCTGCCATGGTGCTGGGTGCCGGGGTTGGCTGCGATTTTGCAGCCATGACTCCAGGAGAGAGCGGGACGCGCGTGTGCACGCGTGTGCGTACGAGTGTGCGTGCAGGCGGGAGGAATAATTAGTTCCTACTATAGCACTTCTCACTCAAAGTGCTTTTTAAAAGCCTCCATTCATTAGTCTTCACGGCTCCCCCAAGGTTTCGTGTCCTGGTTCTCTCCCCTCTCCAACTCCCCACCTTCCCCGGAGCAATTGGGGATCCTGAGCCGGGGAAGGGGAGGGTGATGCTGCCAGCAGACACCGGGTCCTTGTAAAACCCGAGGACGTGGCAGTGGAGCTTTTGGAGACCATCCCAGCGTTCCCCATCCCAGCAGGGCTGATGGGGTGTCGCAGGCACATGGGCATCATTGGAAAGTTCCCGTCAAGACTGGGCTGTGCCGGTTTCGGAGTGCCGGGCAGGAGAGCGGGATGGCTGGGAAGGGCCGTGGGTCTGGCGGATGCCACCGCCGGCTGTACCCGGGGAGAGCGGTGCCCCTCACCAGGGTGCCAGGGAGCGGCACAGCGGTGCTGGTTTCCAAATTACCCAGTGTGTGCCGAGCTCCCAGGGGTCACCAGGTGGAAGGACGGAGGATGTCAGAGGGTGCTGGTGCCACTCAGCCCCCAAACGCGAGCATCGCGGCTGGGTGAGGGAGCAGGGGGGTGCCTGGGCTTGTGCCCCCAGCAGGGTGGCGGGACCGGCGGGGTGCAGAGGCAGGCAGGCACTGGCGGAGGGCCTCCTCTGCAAACTCTAACCTTATTTTCCCAGGTCCGACGCCAGTTTCCATGGAAACAGCCGGGAGCAGAAATGGGAACCAGAATCCAGAAATGCGAAGCCTTGAGCTCCCGTTCGCCTTCCTGGATTCCGGCTCCCTGTGGCCCCGGGATGATGCTGGCCGCAGGGCACCCATGCTGTCCCACCATGTCAGGGTGCAGGGCTGGCCCGCCTGGGCACCCCGTGGGGTTGGGGTGCTCATATGTCCTTGCACGCTGCAGCACCCCTGCATGGCACACGGCATACGGGGATGTGCGTGGTGTGCACAGCAGTGTTGTGCAGTAGGCAGGGGGTACTGCAGGCAGGGGGTGCCGCAGGCAGGGGGTACCTTGGGCAGGGGGTACTGCAGGCAGGGGATATTGCAGGCAGCACCGTGCACAGGCAAGTTCAGACAACATCTGCACACATCTGTGCATCTAGATGGTGCACAAGGGTGGGTGTCTATGTGCTCGTGCATGGACACCTTCACTATATAGGTATAAGGCGGGGTGTAGGCGCAATATGTATCAATAATGTATGGTCTGTATGTTTAGCGTTACTGGTATCCACTGGGAGGACCCCAGTCCCGCAGTGTTTCCCAGTCCCATCCCTGCCCTGACGTCCTCATCCCCAGGATGTCCCCCTGGAGAGGGGCAGCAGCAGCCGTACCTGCCCGTGGGGACGTGAGTGCCGGGTGCTGCACACAAACCCAGGCGTGTGGCTGTGGGGGGAGGCCCTCCTCGGCCCCCCGGGGCTGGGAGCCCCCCAGGCTGCTCGGGGCAGCTCGGCCTTCCCAGCCAAAGTGGAGCCTCACAGGCCACGTTTGCGTCCCGCAAAGCTGAGCCCCGAGCCCGGCGCTGCACCGTGCCGTGTCCGTCCAGCCTGCGCCTTCCCCGCTGCCCACCCACCTCCTGCACGCGTGTGCTTGCCTCACACACGCGTGTGCAAGCCTCACCCCGTGGTCCCTCGGTTGTGCAGTGGCATGTTGCGTTCCCATATGAGCTCGTAGGAGCTCATCCATAGGGTGGGACATAGGTTTCCCCCAGCACATCCCAGCTGGTAATGGGGATCGCTCGGAGCCATCCCAGCGCCGGCTGGCCCCGTGCTCCCCATAACATCCCCGCAAGCCGATTTCACCGCGCTCCCAGCGGGCTGGGGCACGGCCGGAGCTGCTCACGGCTACCGGATCCCGGCACCCATCCTGCCCCATCCCCACGCCGCACCCCAGGGGCGACGACAGCACCGTCGTGACACCGTCCCCACCACGGCATGGGCGCGGGCACCGCCGCCATTGTGTGCGCTCACCATAATACATCATTTACAGACGGACAGGTATTAAGATACATTATGGATAACTCACAGAGAGAGACGCTATTAATAATACAGACACATACAGAGGGAAGAAAGTGCACACTTGATTTCCATGTTGCTACCAGGAGTTGTGAGGCTGGCTCTGGCTGCCTCTTCCCACACGTGACTGCAACACAGTGGGTAGCTGACAGCCCAGAGAGCCTGGCTTGGGGCCAGGAAAAAGCAGAAAACACAATGTCTGTGCATATCCTCTCTCTTAAAATAACACTCCAACACCGTCTGAGACGAATTAAAATAAGATCAGGAGCGGTCTCGCGAAGAGAGGAAGACGAAGAGGGAAAGGCAGGCAGGGGAACGGCCGGGGCTGGGCGGCTTTAGACCCCGGCAGGGAAGGAGGGGGCTTGTTTTGCAGGGTTAGAGTTTAAAATAAAAAGGCTGAAGGAGAAAGAGAAGGCGAACAGGGAGAAGCAAATCCCCGGCAGGGAGGGGAGCGATGCCGGCGGCAGTGCTGGCTGTCCAGCACATGGCTGTCCTTTGGAGGGGAGCCGCGGCAGGGCGGGGGATGCGAGCGCAGGCTGCATGATGGAGAGCATCAGGAATTTCCTGCAGCTGAGGAACACACCAAATACCAGAATGCAAGAGCGAGCGGAGGAGAGCAGGGTGCCGGGGAGGGAATAAGGCGGGGGGGGGGGGGGATGCAGAGGGCTTGAAATAACCAGCGGGGAGAGCAGCGAGGGCAGGGGGCAGAGGGGTGGGGGGCACCGGCGGGGGGGGGGCGGAATCTGGCGCTTTGGGGCTTTTTCCATCTCTTTGCCTTTATTTTCTTGCTGCTTTTTTGAAGGAGGTGCCCCGCGGTGCTGCCTGCGCCCGCAGGCCCCTCTCCCTCCTGCTCGCTCCCTGCCCGAGTGGGGGTTTGGTGTATTTTGGGGGGTTTTACATCTTTCCTCTCTTCTTTCCCCCGGTTATCTGGCGCGCTGCCGGGGGACACGGGGGTCAGTGACGGCGGTGTGTGGAGTCCCACAGATCCCTGCCTCTCCCATCGGGCCAGATCCAGGCTCAAGGAGCCGGGAGCAGCCTGGAGAACGGGCACATCCCTGTGGGACGGTGTCATGGGAGAGCGGGGGCCCTTCGGGGGGACCCGCCATGCAGGCAGCGAGGGCAAACGCTGCCCGCCCAGCAGAGCGGAGCCCCGAGGAGCCATGGCAGCACCTCCCACACATGCAACGAGTTTGCCAGGCGCCCTTTGGCCACGCTCCTGCTTCTCCCTGGGCCAGGCTGGGTTAAACACAACAACCCAAAATCCCCAGGCAGGCTGCAAGCCCCTGAGGCCGACGCTGCATCCAGGTGCAGCCCGACCTCTCCCTCCTCCGCGGCCACCCCCGGCTCCCCCCTGCATCCAGCTCCTGGCTGCATCCAGCCCCAGCTCCCCCGGGGATGCTGGGGGGCCGGAGGGGAGGGGAGATCAGAGGGGGCATCTTGCAGTGCCGGATCCAGGTAGCCAGAAGGTCGCACTGAAAATCTGGAAGTGGAGTTTGGAGCTCAGCAGAGCAGTGAAATCCGTCTTGCTTTATGGCAGAGAGGAGGAGGAGGAGGAGGAGGAGGAGGGAGAAGGATGCAGCCAAAGGAGCAGGAGGGAGAGGGGCTGCGTCCCCCCCATCTTGGGGCTCTGGGTGTCCCCAGGTAGATGCTGTGCTCTGGCTGGGGCTCTGCTGAGCATTGCGGTGAACCAGGTTGGGGGCATTTGGGGGGACTAAAGGGGGATGAAGAGGAGGCAGCGGACCCTGAGCGAGTGCTGGAGCCCGGCCAGGCGATGCCGAAGGCTTTGCAGCCCCCTCGCCAGGTGCCTCCCGTTTCCACCGATTCCAGGCCGCAGCGTCCCCACCATCCTGGGGCTAGCGGTGACCCACACCTGCCAGGGCCCCTCCGGGGATGGGGATGCTGAGAAAGGGCTGAGCTCATTAGCAGGCTCCAGCCTCCCCAGCACAGGGGGTCAGAGAGCAGCAGCCCGGGGCTGGGGGCGTGGGGAGCAAGGCTGGAGGCGCTTTGTGTGGGCTGGCGGCCCCCAACATCCTGCTTGCCGGCCCGAGAGGCATCCTGGCTCCTGCGATGCTTGTCCCCAAGGCTGGGGGTGTGGTGTCACTGGATGGGGATCTAGGATGGGTCCCCGGGGGCTTCCCCTGCCCAGCGCTACACCCTGATGTGGTTTTTCCTCCCTCTCCCCATCCTGCCAAAGCACCCAGTTTCCTTCACTGCAGACCATGAGCCCTTGATTTGGGTGCAGGGTGGGTGGGTGGGTACCTGTGCCCTCCGCAGCGTGCCCGTGCCCTGTCCTTCCCTGCCTGGCATAGAGCAGGGTGTCTCCCGGACCATTGCATGCCAGGAATCCCTCCTGGCCCTGCTCACTGAGCCAGCAGCGGCCCTTTGATCTCCAGCACTGCCAGTGCAAGTGGGGGGCTAGCTGGGGTGCAGAAAGACGGGGCTGCAGGCTGGGGGCGGGCGGCTTTGGGCACCCCGGGATCCCCCTACTCCCCAGCTAATGAACCCGGGGACATGCGTGGTATCAACCCTGCCTGGGCAGGAGGGGCAAAGCCTGTGCTCACCCCAAGGTTTGGGTGTTTCTCATTAGACATCAGCTGCTTAATTGACCCCTCTGCAAAGTTGTGCAATGGGGAGGGGTCCCTTCCCCCCCCAGTGACTCCCCCAGATCTGCCCATCCTGGTCATGCCTGCCTGGCACGGGGCAGGGTCCCCCATCTTTTTGGGTGGGTGCCTGGCTTAAATGCCCTGTGGGCTGCCCACAAGGGACGTGGCACCTTCACTTGTACCATGGGCTCCAGGCACGCGCCTCCACCATCCCTTTGGCCAGAGCATGCCAGGAGGGCACAGGCAGGGTGCCGGTACCGGCCCTTGGGCCGAGGGCAGGGTGGGATTTCACCATGCAAAACCCCACTGGCAGATCACAGGGTGCCCTGGTCTCCCCGGCTCCCCCTGCCCACCCTGGCCCCCCCTTCCCTGCCTGCACATGCCTTTGCTTGGGGGCTGGCCGGCAGGGAGGCCGCCCGGCCGCAGGGGCTGGAGGCAGGCGATGGCTGGGTGGGGGATACTGGCTGGAGCGAGTCTGAACCTGGCATCTGTCGAATGTCACCTTACCCAGACAGTCTGTGCTTCCCTGTCTCCATATCAACCGTTCTGCTCCAGCCACCTGCGGGGGGGTGGTGGCAGGGAGCGCCTTTAGGGAGGAGGAGAGCTCGCCCGCTCGCTTGCTCGCTGCAGCCTCCCTTTCCCCTCCCTGCTCGCCCCCGGGGTGCGAGGCCCCGGACTATAAATCATGGTGCAGGCGCACACCGATGCTCTCCCAGCCACCTGGGATGTGCTTGGGAGTCGGGAGGTGACCCCGGCACTGGCGGCTTGCGCAACCCCAAATTGCATCATCCGGCTCAGCCGTGCCTCAGTTTCCCCTCGCCGCAGCTGGGGTGCAGTGAACCCCTACCTGGGCTGGTGCCCCTGCGCCCGCTGGGTGCCTCCACTCCCTGCCAAGCCCCGGTGCAGCTGTGGCGCAGGAGGGATGCTGGGGCTTGCTCCACCCCAGCCTCTGCGGCGAGGGCCTCTTCCAACAGCTCTGCACATTTCCCCGGACTGTCCCTCTTCCCTGCGACCAGATGTTCTCGCCCTCCTCCCCGCAATGGGGTCCGGGCCAGAGCCAGCTCAACGCGGCCGCGCCGGGACAGACACTGCCTGCCAGCATCCCTCGTCCTGCCCTGCACCTGGATGGCGGCCGGGGACAGGGAACCAGTGTCCTGACTCCCAGTGTTCTGGCTCCCAGTGCTGCCCAGTATCAACTTGTCCCGTCCCAGTGAGGCTGCAACAATCCCAAACACAGAGGGGAGCTGAGCCTGGCTGGGGGCTCCTCGGTCCCATGTGTGCATGGAGCAGTGCGTCGGGGACAGGATTGCAGCACCAGGGCTTTGTATTTGGGGGGGATGCTGGAATATTTGGGGGGATGCTGGAGCATTGGATGGGAGTGCTGGAGCATTGGGGGAGATGCTGGAGCATTTGGGGTGGGAGTGCTGGAGCATTGGGAGGGATGCTGGAGCATTGGGGGGGATGCTGGAGCATTTGGGGTGGGAGTGCTGGAGCATTGGGAGGGATGCTGGAGCATTGGGGGGGATGCTGGAGCATTTGGGGTGGGAGTGCTGGAGCATTGGGAGGGATGCTGGAGCATTGGGGGGGATGCTGGAGCATTGGGGGAGATGCTGGAGCATTTGGGGTGGGAGTGCTGGAGCATTGGGAGGGACTCTGGAGCATTGGGGGGGATGCTGGAGCATTTGGGGTGGGAGTGCTGGAGCATTTCAGGGCGATGCTGGAGCATTTGGGGGACACACAGTGCTTTTTGCTAGTTTCCACCTGTCCCGGTGCCAGGGCGGGCAGCAGAGCCGAATTCCCGTGCCGGCGGTGCTGTGGGCGGACAGGCCAGGATGGGGTGTGCATGTGCATGCGGGCCCCTCGCGAGTGCATGTGCATGTGCAACGAGCGTGCCGAGCCACGCGGGGCGAGGCGCTGGGCCGCATGGATGCTGCTCTCTGGGCCGCATGGATGCTGTTCTTGGGGCCGCATGGATGCTGCTTGTGGGGCCGCATGGATGCCGCTTGCGCTCCAGCGGGAACGCCTTCCCGGCCGCGTGCTCCTGGGGCACCTTGGGAAGGCACGGGGAGCTTGGCAGGCGGGACGGATGGACAGACAGCTGGGGACGGACACGACCGCCCGCTCCCTCCTCTCCCAACCATGTGCAGCAGCTCCTGCGAGTGTGTAATTTCACCACAGTGCCTAAACGAGGGACAGAAGTAAATTGACCTTTTAACCCGTTTTCCTACCAGGGGGATTATAGCCTGTTTCCTGTTAAATCTCTCCAAGAACTGGCTCCATCCTGCTCACGGAGCAGGGGGGACACCCACCCAAAGGGGGGGCTTTAATTTCCCTCCCCACCTACCACCAACTCGCCTTTCCCACCCCATCTCCTCTCCCATCTCCACCACCTCTCTTCCCATTCAAGTCTTCGGGGTGCTTTCACCAGCCCCAGGAAAAACCAACGTGGAAAATTGCTGGGAGGAAAGAACCGAAGGCGGAGAGTGATAAATATTGAAAGGGTGGGATTTCGATGTAGGCTGCAACAGCTGTGCCGGTTACAGTGTCACACTATCTCTCCACAGGTTTACTGACCCATTTCCATTCACACGGCTGCCAGTATCTTAGCAACTGCAACAGTCCCCCAAGAACAGGCATATTGCCTGCTATTAGTGACTGCTGCAACTGTGTCAAGGTTAGCTCTCTCCCTCCAAGCCCTGCCGGGTTTGTTTTTCGCCCAAAGCCAGCATAGGCTGTTCGGTGATATATCCCCCCGGAGCCGTCTCGGGTATTGGGTGTTCATCCCTTCCACAAAAAATGCCTGTGGGGTTGGAGCGGTTGGTGGAATGATGGATGGGGTGCGGGGTTGGGTGGTGGGATGGAGGGGGATGCGGGGTTGGGTGCGCCGGGGGATGCTGCGGGGTGTTGGTGATGGTGTGGGTGCGTGGTGCCTTCCCAAAAATAGGAGTGCTGTCATCCGGCTGGGTGTCACCGTCGCCCCTGCGCAGCACCGAGCCCCAGGAAGTCACTTGGAGATGGTTGGGGGCTGCGCTGATCCTGCCTGGGTCCAACCTCAGCCTGTGCCCTTGGTGGCTTGGCGCTGGGTGCTCCCATGGCTGGGCACGGGCAAGGGGATGGTACATGTCCCTGGGCTCCGCGGCAGCACCGGCGTGCTTGGAGGGGGAGGCGCGCGTCCGTCAGTGCTGGCGAAGCCTGGCACCACCGTGCGCTGGTTTGGGACGGAAGTGCCACGTCGGTGCCACCCACTGTTACCACCTGTAGGCACAGGCTCAGCTTCAGCGAGAGCCCCCCTGCCGTCACGTTTCCCCCCGCAGCCCCTGCTCAGCCCCTACACTGCTGCCTGAGAGCCGGGGCCGAGGGCTTATCCTGGCGGGGGTGTACCTTTTGGGGAAACTGAGGCACACGGTGCATGGGCAGAGTGCCGACAGGGTGCTGTTCCCACTGCATCCAGCCCTGCAGGGCATGGGGTGCGGAGCCAGCCCTTAGCCACAGCAAGAGAAGGGACTTGTGCTCCCTCAGTGTCCCCCAAAACATGGCGATATTGGGGTGACCGAACCCGCAGAGCAGGGAGGGGCGCATCCCTGAAGCAGCCCATGCGGGGAGGGAAACTGAGGCACAGGCATCCGCCAGGCAGGCAGAGCACCCCATCACCCAGCTCCCAGGTGGGTGTTCTGCTTGCTGGGGCCTCACAGCCGCCCCTGGGCTGCACCCATGGGTGAGGAGCGGCGAGGTGGGTGCTGGGGCGGGCAGCGTGCGTCCTGGCCCCCCCACGCTGGCCAGCCCCCACCCCGGCAGCGCTGCAGACAGCAGGCTCCACACCAGCACGGCCGCGGGGACGGCTGAGAGGGAAGCCACAAAAATGATTTAAGGGGCTGGCGGGATTGATTTATTAAGAACAATTAAAAGCGCTAAATACGCTTAGCTCAGCCAGACGCCGAGCAAGGGAGCCTGGGGGGAAGAGACCTGTCTGCTGTATCCGGAGGGCGAGGCTGGCAGCAGAGGGACCTGCGGCACTTCACGGGGGGACGGGGTGGCACTGGGCTGGGCTGAGGCAGCCAGGGAAGGAGAGGGGTGCTGGGGCTTGGCTGAAAGGCGATGTAATGGGGTGCAGCGCCCTGTGGCCGGGTTTGCACCCAAGGATGGGTTTGCACCCAGGGGTGGGTTTGCATCCAGGGCTGCATTTGCATCTAGGTCTGGGTTTGCACCCAGGGCTGGGTTTGCACCCAGGAATGGGTTTGCACCGCAGCTGGAGGGCGCATGGTGGGATGCTGGGGGACAGGAGGTCCCCAGGCAGCTCTAAAACTGGAGGAGCTGCTTAGGGCCGGTGCTAGCTGCAGGATGCCCAATATGACCAGTAAGCCATACTGGGCAGAGTGTTGCTGCCACAGCCCTGACTGACAGTGCTACCCCGGGAGCTCTGCAAAGCTCCCAGCAGCCAGCTCAGGGCTGGTGCTCGCCGAGCACCGGCAGCATGCTGGGCCAAGTGTTTGGCAAAGGGAGGAGGCTTGGCAGCTGCGGGTGTGACCCATGGGACTCCTCGCTGATGGGTGCCCGTGGAGCCGCCGGCTGCGTGCGTGGGTCCGAATTGCTGGTGGAGCAGAAATCGCGGAGCGTTGTGACATCCGCAAACCCGCGTCCCGCTCAGGAAATCCCAGCCGAAAGTCCTTGGAGGCTGGGAGAGTCCCTGGCCTTGTACAGACCTGCCCAGCCCCGGCTCCTTCCCAGGCACCAGCGGCGTTTGTTGGAGGGGAACAGGAGAGCTGCACCCACCATGGCTCTCCTGGGGTCCCTGGTGCTGTCACCTCATGGGGTGAGCTTTGCCAGGGTGGCGGTTCGGTGTCCCCACCGTGTTGCCAGGGTGCAGGGATGCCAGGGGTGGGGGCAGTGGGCTGTGCCCTGCATCCTCCCAGTCCCCATGGCCGTTTGCAGTGGGAGCACTGGTTTTGTGCTCATTCCCCAGTGCAGTGCAGCATCTGTCCCTTCCCCTGGGCTCAGTGGGCTGGCTATGCTTTGGGGCAGCAGCTGGGGACCCGGGTGATGCTCAGGGACATGCAGTGGGAAGCCCTGCTGCCTTCCTCCCCTTGCCCCCTCCCTCCGCTGCATCCCAGCACTACTGGGGGGTCATTTTTTTGGGTTTGGATTCAGATCCCCTACGCAAAGCAGCCGCCACCTCCCCCGGTCACCCCACCTTGGGGCAGGATGTGTCCACGTCCCCATCACTGTATGGGTTCCCCCATGCCATGAGCCACGCTGGGCATCTCCTGCCTCACCCAGGAGGCATCTGCTCACCGAAAACCATGGTACCAGGGTGGGGGGACCCTGCCCCGGCCCCCCCGGCGAGGAGTCACGAGAGGCAGCGGGAGCTGGGAAAGGTGCTGAATGGGAACAAAAGGTCTGCAGGGCAGCTGGCAGGGGTGAGCGGAGCCGGAGGCTTTCTGCTGACCCTGCTCTGGCTGCCCCAGCCCCGGCCTCCCCCCGCTGCCCCCACCCGCTCCTGCCGACGTCAGCGCTTCCCAGCAGCGCTCCCAGGTAAAGGAGCTGGCCGGGAGGTGGAAAAGCCATTTCTGCCTTTGCCTTGGCAGTTACACCTCCACCAGCCGTGGCAAAAGCCTCCTGGGGCAGGGTGGGTGCTCGTGCCTCATCCCCGAGCGTCACCGCGGGGCTACGCACCCTTTTCCCATGGGGACGGAGCTGTGGCGAGGTGCGGAGCATGGCATGGGTTGGGCGGTGGCCATGGCGTGGGTGCTGCGTCCCCCTCCGCCTGCACCCACACCCCGCTGTGCTCACCGGGCATGTGCATGGGGACAGTGACCGGGGATGGAGGTGGCCCTGCCCCAGTGGCCCTGGTGCTGCCGGTGTTTGCCTCCGTGCTCCTGCTTGGCCAAGTGCTGTCATAACCACATGCAGACGGGGCAAAACCCATGGGACAAGGAGAGGGGCTGCCTGGGGTCGCCCCGCTGACTGTGGTCACCAACTGGGATGCACTGGGGGAAGGTGGGTGCGGGAGCAGCGTGGTGACTTGCCCAGGGCCATGCAAGCGGGGCAGTGGCAGAGGCGGGACTGACCCAGGTTGCTTGGCAGCAGGTCCCTGGGTGCCCCCGGACTCAGCAGCATGCCCGCCGCTGGCTGCCCAAGGGTTAACAAGAGTTTGCTGCTCCTGCAGACAATTAGTGACATCTTTGCTGACAACGCCACACTGAGCCGCTCGCTGCCTCCCCGGCAGCACCAGCCTGGCCGCCCCCGCGCCCCGCGCGGCCCCCGCACCACCTCCTGCCTTTGCCGCCGTGGCCCCGACGTCCAGCCCGGCACCTCACCCCGGCACCTAGTCCTGGTGGCTTTTTGGCAGTGGCGGCACAACTGCAATCCCGAGCGGAGCAGCCAGCTCCCCTCGCTGCCCTCTGACCTGCTGTTGCTGTGGAAACTGCATCCCACATAGGATTATGGAGCCTGAATCTGCAGGCTCCAAACTCCCCTCGAAATCCAGACGGTCACCGGGGTCCCCTCCCTGCCTGCTGTGCCAGCCCCCCTGCCTGCAGCGCCCAGGGCAGCGCTGCCCACAGGGAGCCTGCTTGTGCCTGCCTGCGCCTGCCATCCCCGCCGGCGTGGAGGCTGGGTGCTAGAGGAGGTGGCAGCAGCATTCCGGGGTCCCCTGGCTTGCACCCACAGGCCGGTGATGCTGCCAAAGGTGGCATGGTGTCACCACGATGCCGTTGGTGGCCCCTGGCACCTCCGCTCCCCCGTGCCGTTGCCTGAGCATCATCTCCCAGCGTGCTGCCATTCCTGCATCCTGGAGGGGTGGGGAGAGGTGTGGGGCACCGGTGGGACTCCCCACCACCACCAGCAGCCAAAAGCACCCCGGGGAGGTGGGTCCACCCAAAGGACCCATCCCCAAACCGTGTGCCCATGGGCACCCAACACCTCTGGGGCAGCAGCAGGAGCCAGGCACCCACCAAAGCCCCCCATATCCCCAGGGATGGGCAGCGCAGGTCCCCCAGGCCTGGGTGCCCGCACTGGGGGAAGGGATGGGTGCGGGGGAGAGCAGAGCCTGTTTGGGGAGCTCTGTGGGCTGGGTTTGTGTCTCAGCATCTCTCCCTGCCACCCGGGGAGGTAGGAGCTGAATTAATCGCGATCAATTAGTGCTGCTTGCAGTCCCCGGCTTCCTCCCTGCACCAGCTTTGTGCCGTCGCACCCAGCGAGGGGGGCCCCGGCGTCCTCAGCAACACCCGGGCGCCATTGGGGACCGCAGCCCCTCCGGACCCCCTGGGATGGGGACAGGGGACAAGCAGGGCGTCTCCCAGCCCACGTGGGCACTCGCAGCCATAGCAAACATCCATGCCATAAAATTTGGCGGGGGCGACAGCGCAGGGATAGGGAGGGGGCGCATGAGCCCCTCGAAGCCCCTCTGCCAGGGCTGGAGTGGGATGATGGGGGGGTCCTGAGCGAGCGGCTGGATCCTGCAGTATACTGCAGCAAATGCCCTGCAATCTGCATCCGAATGAATCCCACCTTCCTTCCCCCGCAACGTGCTGCCCTGGGCTACAGCTAATCTATTGTGCGCTGGGCTGCAGCCAGCACAAGCTGCAATACAGTAAATCCTTCTGCAGTATCCTGCAAGGGGACCGAGCCCAGCCGCAGCCGCTCGCCGCCTGCCAGACAAAGCCGGGGGGCCCGCGCGGGGACGGGGCGCAGGGGACAGGGACGCGGGTGGGTGGTAGGCGCCCCTGGCTTCATGCTGGCGAAGCTGGGAGGATGGAGCCCCTGACCAGGGTGGGAAGTTCCCCGGGGAGTTTTGGCAGCACCGTGCCCTGTGGGTCCCCTTCGCCCCGCAAATCCCCGCCGTGGGCCAGGGAGATGCTCCGTCCTCTGCCCCCCTGAGTGTGGAGTTGTCCCTAAACCTTGTCACCATCATAGTCCCCCCCAGGGCCCAGTGTGATGCAGGGGTTTGCATCCCTGTCCTCTCCCTGTGTGTGGTGCAACCTCCCTCGTGCCTCAGTTTCCCCACCGGCGCGGGGCCCGCCAATCACCTCATCCCCTTCCCACAAGTGGGCTCCAGCGCGTGAGCCCCGCTGCCCTTTGCTGCAGGATTTTGCTTGGATACTGTTATTATTGTTATTGTTATTATTGTTATTATTATTATTATTATTATTATTATTATTATTATTATTATTATTGGGATGTTGGTGGGGCTCTGCGGCTCTGCTGGACCCGTCTTTGGAGAGCGAGGCATCCTTCAAAGGGAAGGCGCTCTGTCACCGCCCCACAGCAGCTGCGTTCTCCTCAATTAGAAGAGGTAATGAAGCAATTTATGGGCATCTACAAAGTGATGTGTGAGTGACAGGCTGTGTACGATCCGCGCCGGGGCTCTGCCGGCAAGTTGCGTTCTTCCAATTTTAATGGAAAGCTCCCCGGCGGGGTGGGAAAAAAAATAGGCGTACCTATAGGTGTGTGTGCTCTGAGGCTCGTATGTGGCTGGATCAGTGATGCCAGTGGGTTGTGGCTGGGTGCGGGGAGAGCTGGGTGCCCTGATCCCCTGTCCCTGGGGAGCCCGGCCCCCCGGGACACGCCGTGCTGCAGCCTGGCCCAGCCGCGGCTGTAACCGGAGCCGGGAGGGCAGCTGGGTGGGAGCGGAGCGGGGGGCTGGGGCGGTGCAGGATGCCTGGGTCCTCTGGGAGAATTGGCTGCAGCTCCCTGTTTCCATCCGTGCCCCGGGCACAGCCCGCCCTGCTGTCTGCCTCAGTTTCCCCATGTGTACCTGTGCCCCCGCTGCATATCGCTGCTGGACCCTGGGTGCTTTCCCTGCGCTCGCACCTTCCTCGCACCTCTGGCTTTTCAGGGAGCACCGCAGCCTCTCAAAAGGGAAGGGTGACTTGTGTTTTGGGGTCACCCGCTGTGATCGGGGCAAAACCCTGGCACCAGCTGTCGATGGCCTCCTGTTTCTGCCGCTGCTGGGGTGTGGGATGGGGGTCTGCAGTGCTGGCCCGGCCGTTTCGGGGACCTGAGGGGTCCCTGCACTGCGGAAGCCCATGGGTGCTGCCTGGGCACCCGGCTGAGGCTGCCAGCGCCACGTGGCCGGGAGGGTGCGGGGGCATGGCGGTGCTTGTCGGTCCATTGTACCCCTGGGTGGGTGTGATCCCGCGTGCGCATGGGAGGTGGGTGCTGCACATCCATGTGCCGACACACCTGTGTGTGTGTGTGTACCTGTGTGCACCCCACGTGTGCACCCATCTGTGTGCCCACCAGTGCCTGTGCGTGTTCCTGTACTTGTGTGTGCACCTGCACCCGTGTACCTGTGCTTGTCTGCATGGGTGCACCCGTGTGTGCACAATCCTCCCCCCGTGGGTGCACCTGCGTGTGCGTGCACAATGCTTCCCGCGGGTGCACCCACCTGTGCACAATCCTCCCCCTGCACATGTACCTGTGCACACTCCTGCGTCTGCACAACAGCCTTGTGCACCTGCAGCCCCGTGCACATGCACGCCTGCACCCGTACCGGTCGGTGGGTGCGTTCCCCCCGTGCCCACCTGTGTGTGGGGTGCCAGGCTACCGGCGTGCCGGGGCAGGGGCGCAGGGAAGGGGGCACTCTGTGGGGCTGCCCCTCTCCCTGCACCCCTGCCCCGGCACGCTGGCGTTGGCATCGTCCCCAGTGGCTCCCACACCCCAGCTCGGCCCCAGCCGGCCCCGCACCGTGCCGCATCTCCCAGGAAACAGGATCCGCAGCCAGGAGTTTCCGCTCAACTCGTGTGTGCCTCCCACAAAAAAAAAAAAAAAAAAAAAAAAAAAAGAAAAAAAAGAAAAAAAAGAAAAAAAAAAAAAAACCACCCTGACACCAGCCCGGCCGTAAATCCTGCCCGGCCCATTCTGCTTTTCTTGTCTAGCCAGTTTCTAAAATTGGCCAAGGGAGGCAACTGGCTGCTCTCCCCCTGCCCGGACCCCCCGGTCTCCACCTGGCTGCCCCGGCACGGTGCTGGCACCGAAGGGGTGCAGCGGTGATGCTGTGGGCTCAGCCAGTGCACCTGGACCCCGCTGCCACCATTCCCTGTGGTGGGGCTGCAAACAACGTGGGGGTGGCGGTGGTGCCCGGCGTGGGGGGGTACAGGTGGGTGCTGGGTGACCCAGGACCCCGGTGGGCACACAGTCAGCATCCCCGCATCCCGGCGGGCGCCCCTTTGCTGCCCTGGGCAGCCCCCCAGCCCCAGCGCCGGGGGAGCATGGCTGTGCCGAGCGAGCCTTCGGCACGGGCACACGTCCATCTGGCGCCTTCCAAATGTTACTGGCCTCGCAGGATCCCGGCCCTGCTTGGCGTTAACCCGCAGCGCACCGTGGCCTCGCAGCCGGCTGGGGACAGCGGGGAGCTGAGCATTGCCTCTGCACCCACCCCGGGGGTCCCCCAGCAGGGTGTCGGGGGGCTGCGGAGCCACCCTGGGTGCCACAGGCTGCGGATGGGGTGTGGCGTGGGCAGGGGACGGAGCCCCCCTCCGCGCCGGCGCGGCCGCGGGTGTTACATGACCCGGCGTGGCCGGCACTGGGCAGGGACACACCGGGGCTGTGACTCATGCTGTGGCTATAACAGGGAGCCCGGAGAGGGGGGCCGCGGCTGTCTGCGCAGCCTCAGGCCTGCTGGCGTATTGAGGGGGGGCCCCGGGGCACGCTCACCACGCTGGGGCAAAGCACCCCACGGCACCGCTGGGAGCAGCCATCGCACAGAGACGTGGGTGCAAAAATACCCGGCACCCCAAGGAGCCCCTGGCACCCTGACCTGGTACCCCAAGGGGTGGGTGCTGGGGTGTCCCCCTCCCCGGCAGGGAGAGGGCAGAGGAGGGGGCCAGGCCGGCTGCTCGCCTCCCGCGCCGGCTCGACGGGGCGGGGGAACAAAGCTGGCACCGAGGAAAGCAGCTAAATTTAGCCCGTTTCCCTGCTAGCTCTGAACTGCGGCTCTGGGCTCCAGCCGGCCGAGGTGCCACCGTCTCTGCGGTCCATCTGTCGAGTGGTTTCGCTGCCCCACCTCCCCCGGCCCCCCCAGGCCCCCCCGCCGCCCTCTGCCCCCCCCGCCAGCCACGGAGGGGGCTCAGGCCCCTCTGGGACCAAGGGGGTTGAGGTGGGAGAGGGGGCTGCGTCCGTGCTGGATGATGCCATTGGGGCTGGGGGCATTTGGGCATGGAGAGGAGCATGCCCCCCGCATCCATGTCTCCGGGCGGCTGCACCCACCCAGGCCTGTGACGTGGGGGGAGAGGGCCCTTGCATGGGGAACTGGTTTCTTGCAGGGGGAGATGATTGCAGGGGAAAATGGTCATTGCAGGGGAGGTGGTTGTTGCAGGGGAGATGATCATTGCAGGAGGGATGGCTCCTGCAGGGGAGGTGGTTGTTGCAGGGGAGTTGGTCCTTGCAGGAGGGGTGGCTCCTGCAGGGGAGACAAGTTTCTTGCAAGGGAGATGGTTGTTGCAGGGGAGATGGTTTCTTGGAACAGCAGGAATAGGGGCTTGACCAGGCATCCCCATCCCTGCCCACCTCGAGGGCACCGTGACACGTTACGGGGCTGAGGGCTGAACCCATCAAGGGTCCCACCAGCTCTGGGACCACCAGGCCTGGAGGATGCCACCAGCTAGGCTGGGGACTGTGCTGCAGGAGACTCCAGTGGCAGCAGCACACCTGGGGCCAGGCCCGAGAGAAGGGCTGTGTCCCCCGACCCAGCATCATCCCCAGCAGCGTGGGTCGAGGCATTGGTGTCCCCAGGGTCCCCACTTCCAGGGCCAGCCGGGATTTTGGAGCTGTTTTGGCAATGAGTTTCCAACTCTGTTGTGCTGCAGCGCTGGGTGGTTGGGGGGATGCCGAGACCTGCAGGCACCCCTTGCTTATAGCCCAGTGGTCCCAGAGCCCCTTCCCCAGTGCCAGGGCAGTGCCTGAGCCTGCCCCAGGAACGTGGCACCCCAGGGTGCTGTGGGAAGGTGACTGCCAGCCCCAGCTCCCCCTCGGGGCCACATCTCCCAGGTGTGTTTGCCCCACGCGCCAGCCAAGCCCTTCCCGGCAGCACCATCTCCTCCCGCCGCAGCACCGCATCCCAGCACCGCACTGGGGGGATGTGTTCCCCCACCAGCTCCCTCCTTGGGGGGGACCCCAAAAAACCTCTGCTCTGGCAACCAATGGCCCCGCGAAGGGAACCAGCAGCCAAGCAGCTCGGCTGGACCCGTTACCTAAGATGAAACCCAGGCGCCATCTGCTCTGTCTCCTAATTACCAGCGCGGCAGAGAGGGCAGGGCGGCGAGGGGACGTGGCAACGGACGGGTTCCAACCGCGGCAGGAGCGGGGTGACAACCAAAGGAGGGATCAGGGCTGCCTGCAAGCACCCCGCACCCCTGCCTGCAAGCACCCTGTGCCCCAGCACCCATCTGTGCCCACCCCTCTGGACCCCTGGCTCTTGCCCTGCTCCCAGCCCATGCACCACTGGCCTTGCAGGGCAGTGGGTCCCTGAGGCGGGTGGGTGCCCCAGGAGGGTTTCTAGGTGGGATCCCAAAGCACCCCTGGTGCTGATGGGTGTCCCCATTCTGGAGGCGGGCAGTGGGGTGGCAGGGGATGCGCGGTGCCTGGAGTGCAGGCAGAGTGACAAGGTGCAGGGAGGAAGAGGAGGGAGCAGGACCCGCGTGCTTTGGGGTGGGGGCCATGGTGCCGAGGCGAGGGGGACGTGGAGGTCGGGGTGGCAGGGGCGAAGGCAGGGGTTCCTCCTGCCTGCCCGGCCCCCCGCGTGGTGCAGGGAGGAGGTGGCTGGGGGGGGCTGGCTGGGGAACACGGAAACCCTTGGAAAGCGCCTGCCAGGAAGCTGTCACTGGAGGGGATTTTCCATTGGTGTCAGCAGGACGGGCTCTGGGGGGACTCGCGGGGTGGGGGGGGGCGGCTGTGTGTCAGTGAGCAAGGGGGTGCGGGAGTGTGTGAGGGATGGGGTGCAGAGGGGACAGCAGTGGGGTGGGGTGGGGGTGTACAAGGGAGGCACCTCCCCGGTGCCCAGGCGTGTGTGTGTGTGTGTGTGTGTGTGTGCGAGGGAGCTGCACCTCCGCTGTGCCCCCAGATGTGCGTGTGCAAGGGAGGAAAACCTCCGCCATGCCCCAGCCGCGCGTGAGAGTGCAAGGGAGAGGCACCGCCACTGTGTCCCCTGGCGTGCAAGGGCGGATGCAGGAGTGGGACACCCCCTGATGCCACCCCATGTGTGTGTACAGGGGGGGGCACCTCTGCAGTGCCCCAGATGTGCGCGTGAACACGCAAGGGACAGCTGTTCACGCAGAACACGGGTGATGGGGGTGTCCAGAGACCCCGCCACATCCACATGGGGGTATTTAGGGCCACCTCGACCCCTCCTGGCGCCCCGTGGTGCCCAGGGACCTGGGAGGTGGCAGGGCGATGGGGAGGACCCCCTGTCCCCAGCGCTGCTGCCGCGGGCAGCTCGGCACGGCGCCCCAGCGGGGTGGGAGGCGTCGGGCCGGCGTGTCCCCATCTGTGTGGCGGCTGGGTCCCCGCCGCCTGCCTGTCTCCCGGTGGCATCTCCGGCCCCACCCTGATGTCTGGGTGGCCTCAGAGCCGGGCACCAAACCACGTCCGTGTCTTGCGGGGCCATCCCTCCACCGCAAGCTGCCGCCGCGCCGGTGCCAAGCGAGCCCTTCCGTACCCCCCCCCCCCGCCAGCGCTGGGGGTCAGGGCCAGGCGCCAGCAGCCTCAGGGGACCTTGGGGGGGGACAGCAGCCCCCTGTGCCCTCAGAGTGCCACCTCTCCCACCCTGCAGCACCCCTGCCACCCAAGCGGGAGCCCCCCAGGAGCCTGTCTGGGCGTGGGGCGGGGGGGCCATGCTGCTCACCGCCAACCTCTGTCAAGCCTGAAACCGTTAAACTAATTAAAGCTTTGCAGCAGCAGGATTAAGCCAGGGCAGGGGAGGTGGCGAGCCCAGGTAGTCGATTAGTTCACCAGGCGAGGATATTGGATTTCTGCGAGGCGAGTCAGCAGTCTTCGGGGGCTGTTATCTTTGCAGGGCTGCGGGGTCAGGAGGTGGGAAGCGGAGGTGACTGCAATCTCGCCCGCTTCCCCCCCACCCCGAGCCCCCCCCCGGCCCCGCCGCAGCACCCGGCCTCGCCGCCTCTCCCCCGCCTGCGGCGCCCATCTATCTCTCCCTCTTGCTCCGTTCCCTCCATCCCTCCTCGCTTGTGTGGTCTCGGCTGGTGTTTTGTAACCAGCGAGGAGAAAAAAAAATTTAAAAAAAAAAAAAAAAAAAAAAGGGGAAAAAAAAAAAAAAAAAGAAGGAAAAAGGCCCTACCCCTGGCGAGCAAGCCAGGAATGGCGAAGTCCGGAGAGCCTAATGCGAAACATGTGGCGGCTGCCTGGGGCTGAGCAGGGAGGTGAAAGTGAGCGCGGCGGCGCGGCGAGCATCCCGGCGTGCCCGGCTCCCCCCCCCGCAGCCCCCTCCCCACCGCCCGGGGCCAGGCTCCCGTCCTGTGCCCCATGGCGTGGGTGGGTGGTGGCGTGGGGACGGCGGGTGCTGCCCATCCCCATGGCGTGGCATGGTGGGTGCCGGGTTGGGGGGCGCAGGTGGTCCCCGCCGTGGGGGGCAGCCGGGTGGCGGCGGTTCGGCCGGGGTGAGGGAGGAGCGCTGGCACGGCGCGGGGAGCGTCCCCCGCCTTGTCACCGGACACGTGGCCCCGGCCGGGGGTGGCAGCGGGTCCGAGGGCAGGAGCCTGACGCCGACCAGTGTGGGGGTAAGAGCCAGCTGGACGGGCAGGGCAGGGGGGACGTGCCCGGCGCCTCTGGCACCCGTGGGTGCATGCCAGTGGGTGCCATGCACCCCATCAGGGATCCCATGGGCATCCCACAGGGTTTGCCAATGGATCTGCAGCTCCGTGCGCCATGGACACGTGGGGGGGACACCAGCGTGGAGATGGGGGGGCCGTGCCCCGCGCCCCGCGACGCCCCGGTCCTCCCCGTCGAGCCGTGCGCAGCGTGTGCGGCAGGGACCGGCTCCCAGCGGCTGTTCTGGAAAACCTCCCGTTTGCTTCCTTCCTGCCTGCCTCCCCTCCAACAGCTCTCCGGGCACATTAGCAGCTTCATCAGAGACTAGACCGGTCTTTCTAGCACATATTTTCCTGCTCCACATTGCCCTTGGTGTAACTCTACACCGTGCAGGCAACGCGGCGGCGTTTGCCGGAGAGGTGCCCGCATCTCCTGCGTGCCAGCGCTGCGCCCAAAGGCTGTCGGGGTGACAGGGAGGGGGGGATGCGGATGGACTGACAGGTTTGAATTCTCTTTCCCTGCCTTGTTGATAAGTTGTCACGCTAATCCAGACACCGGGAAGAGCCTGGATCACGCCGAGTGGCTGCGTGTGTGTGGCTGCGGGTGTGTGCTGGGGGAGGGAGCCAACAGGCAGGGATTCACGCGCGGCTCGGCGGGGGGAAACAGGCGGACGCGCAGGCATGGGGGGACCGTGATGGGTTAGGGGGTTCTGCCATGCACCCCTGTGCCAGGTGGGCAGCTGCCTTGGGCGGTGCGTGGACCCCCAGCCCACCGGCGTCACACGGGGGAGCAGGGGCCCCTGCATGCACATGCGTGTGCAACATGAGCATCCGTGTGGACATGCACACGCGTAGGCACGCACACACGCGCCCGCAGCCTGGTGCGGAGATACCCTGCCTTGGATGGGCAGCCTCCGGCTTGAGGCGCGGCCACGGTGGGGAGGAAAGGGGTGTCCTGCCCCAAAATGCCACCGTGTGCCCGGGCACCCTGTGACGGGCCCCATTCTGTGGGGCGGAGGGGACAGTGTGGGTCCCCGGGTGTCCCCGTGGGCTGTGGCTTCGAGGGGGAGGCGTGAACAGGGTGGGGCACACAGCGTGCCCAGCCCTGTGGGCACCCACACCAGCCCCGGGCAGGGGGTGCTCCTGGGGAGGGGGCCGCCGGGCTGACACGCGGGGGTCTCTGTGCTTGCTCGAGCAGATGGGAGCTCGGTCGCCTGCCAGCCCGTTGCACTGGAGAACGGTGCCAGCCCGCCAGCCGAGTGGTTCCCGCGCGCCCAGGGCTCCGGCCCCCGCCAGCCTGGCAGCGAGGGCGACGGCAGGAGCTTCAAAGTGAACCTGCACTGCAAGCACCCACGGCCCAGGTACCCCGGGGGGGCCCTCGCCCCGGGAACGGGGAGCGGGGGCTGCACCGGGAGGTAGGGGGGGGGTGTGCGTGTGGGAGCAAATCTTGCTGCCTCCGTTCTGCCCGTCCCTGCCTTGGCGGGAGTGGGGGGCTGCAAAGCATCCCTGGGGATGGTGCGGGGGGGGCTCCGCGGCTTTGCAAAAGCCCTTGGCTGGGAGCGGGGGGGGACTAAGAGGGGTGCCTGCAGACCCCTGTGGGGTACAGGGTGTGCAGTGGGTGCGCGGGCCCCGTGCCAGATGCCGTGCACCCCTACCCACC
The DNA here is from genome assembly GCA_031468815.1 of Morus bassanus. NCBI lineage: Eukaryota > Metazoa > Chordata > Aves > Suliformes > Sulidae > Morus > Morus bassanus. Next base: position 4,032,693 of record CM062590.1, read on the forward strand.
CGTGAGCGCTTGTGCAACACGCCCCCCCCCCCCCGCCCACGCAGACCGCGCTGCCGGCGAGGGGAAACTGAGGCAGAGGCGATGGCGGGGGACGTCCCCAGGGGCTGCGGGCAGCGTCACCTCGGGTGGGGGCAGCAGCCGTGCGTGGGGTGTCGGCGGGTGGGTGGGAAGGAGGTGGGGCCCGGGGGGGGGGCACATGTTGAGCCACCTCCGCGGGTAAAGAACTTCCCCCCTCCCCACCCGAGACCCCCCCCCCACCTCGGGGTGTCCGTCGGCCGGGCCGGGCCGGGGGGCGGCGGGGGCCGGGCCGGGGCGGCGGGCGGGAGCGCGGCTCGCCGGGGACACCTAGCGGCAGCGCGGCCGCAGGGCCCCCGCCTCGCCCCCCCCGGACCCCCCCCAGCGCCCCGGCCCCCTGGAGGGGTTGGTGGTGGGGGGTGGGGGTGGGGGGGGGGTGGGAGGGGGTAAACCTGTCCCCTCTGTCCCCCAGATCGGAGGCAGCCTCCCCCCCCCTCCCCGTCCCCGCCCCGCTCGCAGCCCCGACGCCAGGGTGATGGGCGGGCACTGCCCTCTCGGCTGTGGGAGCTCGGGAGGATCGGCCCCTGGTATGTCCCTTGTAGGGACTGCGAAGAAGTCGTGGGCGCGGTGGGCACCCCGGTCCCCCCCCACCCGCTCGGGGCTAACCCTCCGCACCCCTTCCTTTGCAGAGAGCTCAAGTGCAATAGCAGGAGCAGCAGCAAAGCCGAGGGTAAGTCCCAGCCCTGCGACGCCCCCGGACCCTCCCAGCCGTGCCCCACGGGGGGACAGGGGAGCCCAGGCCCCCACGGGCACCGGCCACCTCGCTTCCCCTTGGAAGTGGCTCTGCGCCAGGGCAAGCCAGGGGCTGGCACGGGTGGTCCTGCCATGGGGAGGGCATCCAGCCCACGCCCGAGCAGGGGAGGGGGCCGGACCTCATTTCCCCACCGCTGCGGGGAGGTGGCAGGGGCGTGTACCCATGGTGCCAGCTGGGTCCTCGCTGGTGATGGGGCAGGGATGAGCCGGGTGGGCGAATGCAGGCAGCAGGGATGGAGCAGGCACTGCCGGCTGCTTTTGGCCGGTGGTGCCCTCGGAGCCTCATTGTCCCCTTCTCTGCCCCACGCAGGTCCCGGTCTCACCTTCCCTGACCCCCATGTCAGCAACTGCTCGGCCAAGCGGCACGCGGGGGAGGAGGAGGTCAGGATGCGCGTGAAGCCCCCGGGCCCAGTGGTAACGACCAGCGTTGTGCGTGGCTCACCTGACTACGTCCGAGAGCCCAAGTTCTACCCGCCGGGGCACCCGGTGCAGCGGCCCCCGGCCTGCCCGGCGGAAAAGGCCTTATCCTGCAGCGTGCTGAGCTTCCCTGAGGGCTCGTGCCCTGCACTCGGCCGGGAGCACCAGGCAGGCTCGCTGCTGCACGGCGACCCAGCTGACCGGTGCCAGAGCGTGCACGGGGGCACCAAAGCGGCGGAGGACTTGCTGGGCTGTGCCGGCGAGCCCCGGATCCTGGGGGGCAGCGCGGAGGAGGCAGCCGCCCACGATCGGGCGCCTAAAACCTTCCCCAACGCGACGCTGGCCTCGGGCCGCTGCAACGTCGACAGCATCCTCGCCTTGCTCCGAAGCAAGTGCGGCAACGGGCACATCAACCTCCACCCCGTGGTGCAGCTCATCGACATCATGAAGGATCTCAACCGCCTCTCCGAGGACCTCAAGAGCAGCGGGGTGCACCTGGACTGCGGCAGCCTCCGCGGTGGTGGCGGCGGTGGCCATGAGGACAGCCGCCTCCTGCCCGCCGACCGCGACCTCCAGTACAGCTTCTTCTCCTCGCCCTCCTTGGCCAACAGCATCCGCAGCCCCGAGGAACGGGGGGTGCTCTGCAAAACCGAGCCGCCGCGGCATCCCCGGCCCCCAGCCCGCGATGGAGAAGCCGATGGCGGCGGGGGGAGCGCCCCACAGCCCCCTGGCCACAGCGTGGGCATGGGGGGGGCCTCTAAAGCACCGGCGGAGGAAGCCAGTTGTTCCCAGCCTGACGCTGGCGATTACTCGGATCTGGCCGAGGCAGACATCCTGAACGAACTGGCCTCCCTGGCGTGCCCGGGGACGCAGCTGCTGGAGTCGCAGGCGATGGAGCCGCAGCCCCAGTTGCTGCCAGCCCAAGAGCTGGACTCCCAATCCCGGCTGCTGGATTCCCAGTCCCTCGAGTCGCAGCCCCAGCTGCTCGATTCACAAAGCCTGGAGCCGCTGCCAGAGTCGCTGGAGCTGCAAAACCTGGAGCCGTTGGGGTTGCAGTCGCTGGAGCCGCTTTCCGAGTCGCTGGAGCTGCAGTCGCTGGAGCCCCTGTCCGAGTCGCTGGAGCTGCAGTCGCTGGAGCCGCTGGCGGAGCCGCTGGGGCTGCAGACGCTGGAGCCGCTGCCCGGGGCCCTGGAGCCGCCGCTGCTGGACGCACGGGCCCCGCTGCTGCCCGCCGAGCCCTCGCTGCTGGAGGCGCAGCCGCTGGGGCCCGTGTCGGAGCTCCTGGAGGCACAGCCGGGCGCCGGGGACTCCCTGCGGCCCCATGGGCTGCAGCCCCGGCTGGGGGGGTGTCCCCTGGGCAGCGTGGTGAAGCGGGGCCCCTGCGGGGGCCGGGGGGCTGGGCGGTGCGGCGAGGACCACCGCAAGTACGCCCTGCGCCGGACAGACAAGCCAAAGATGCTGTGCCGCCGGAGGAGGGCAGGGCGAGGGCGCCGGGCGGACATCACCCCTGAGAGCCGCGTCTTGTCCCCCCTCACTCTGCCCGCCGAGGTGCCCCCCGGGCCCGAGGAGCCCGGCACCCCGCTGCTGGCTCCCCCGCCGCCACCCCCCGCTGCCTTGGACCCCAACGAGCTGCCCAAGGCCCCCGCAACGGGGAAGAAGAGCAAGTGCCGGGGGGTGAGGAAGATGGTGGTGAAGATGGCCAAGATCCCCGTGTCCCTGGGGAGGAGGAACAAGACCACCTACAAGGTGTCATCACTCAGCAGCAACCTGAACCTGGAGGGCAAGGAGCTGGCAGCCAGCAGCTCCATGGAGCCCACGCCACTGCTCAAGATGAAGAACAACGGGCGCAACGTGGTGGTGGTCTTCCCCCCCGGTGAGATGCCCATCATTCTGAAGCGTAAGCGGGGCAGGCCTCCCAAGAACCTGCTGCTGGGCCAAACCAAGCCCAAGGAGCCCGTCCCAGAGGTGAAGAAGAGGAGGAGGAGGAAGCAGAAGCTGGCCTCGCCCCAGCCCTCCTACATCGCCGACACCAATGACAGCAAGGCCGACTACTCGGATGTGCTGGCCAAGCTGGCCTTCCTCAACCGGCAGAGCCAGTGCTCGGGGCGCTGCTCGCCGCCCCGCTGCTGGACCCCCAGCGAGCCCGAGTCCATCCACCAAGCCCCCGACACCCAGAGCATCTCCCACTTCTTGCACCGCGTCCAGGGCTTCCGCCGGCGGGGCGGCAAGGCGGGGGGCTTCGGCGGGCGCGGGGGAGGCCATGCCGCCCGTGCCGCCCGTTGCTCCTTCAGCGATTTCTTCGAGGGCATTGGGAAGAAGAAGAAAGCCCCCGCCGCCCTCCACGCCGACACTGTGCACCCGCGCAAGCGGGGCCGGCCGGAGCCCGACCCCGTGGGCAAACCCAAGCGAAAGCGACGGGCCCGCAAGAACGGGGCGCTCTTCCCTGAGCCCAACGCCGGGCAGAGCTTTGGCGACGGCCCCGCCGAGTGGGCCGGCGGGGAGAAGGGCAGTCCCTGGGCCCCCCACCACGGCCACCCCGGCGGCCAAGCTGGCCGCAATGGTGGCTACCAAGGGGCCGAGGCGAGGCCCTTCCACGCTGCCGGGATGGAGTCGGGCTCCTCCGGTCGTGCCAGCTTCTATGCCGGGAGCGCACCGTCCTCGCAGACGGAGGCCGGCCCGGAGAGGCACAGCCTCTTCACCGGCTACTTCCGCTCCTTGCTCGATTCGGATGACTCCTCCGACCTGCTGGACTTTGCCCTCTCGGCATCCCGCTCCGAGTCCCGCAAGTCAGCGGCCGCCTACACGGCCCCCCCAGCTGCCCTGCCGGGACAGCGGGGTCTGGCCGCCTACCCGGCCCGGGGCGGCAAGGTGGCTGCGGCAACCCCCGGCGCCGAGGCCGCCTTCCACGCGGCGATGCAGGGCCGGCCGGCCTTCCCGCCTGGCCGTGCCACCGCCGCCGCCGCCGGCTATGGGGTAGCCCAAGGGTCATCGGAGTGCCGTGGGGCCGAGGCTTTCCCCAAGCTGGCGCCGCCCTCGGCCGTCTCCCGGTCGCCCACGGCTCACCCGGCGGCCAGCGGCACCCCTGGCTACTCCCCCTACGGCAGCTACGGCGCCGGGCAGAGCGTGGCGCCTGCCAGCGTCTTCCCGCCGGGGAAGCAGTACCCATCGGCCCAGGACTGCCCCAACAGCAAGGACTGCAGCTTCGCCTACGGCAGCGGCAGCAGCCTCCCATCCTCCCCCAGCAGTGCCCACAGCGCGGGTTATGCACCACAGACGGCCGGTCCCAGCCTGCCACTGGGCAAAGCCGCCTTCTTCAACAGCGCTGAGCAAGGGGGGCAGTTCTCCAGTGCGGCGCACACCCCATTGCGCTGCGACAGCCGGGCCAGTACCGTCTCACCCGGCGGCTACATGGTGCCCAAGGGTTCGGCCTCCTTCCAGCCCTCACCCGAAAATTGCCGGCAGTTCCCCAGCGCCGCGCCGTGGGCTTTCCGGCAAGGCTACGGTGGGTTGGATTGGAGCTCGGAGGCCTTCAGCCAGCTCTACAACCCAGGCTTCGAGTGCCACCTCAACGAGCCCAACGTCATCCTGGACATCTCCAACTACACCCCGCAGAAAGCCAAGCAGCAGACGGTCTCGGAGACCTTTTCCGAGTCCTCCTCCGACAGCACCCAGTTCAACCAGCCGGCAGGTTACCGGCGCGCCAACAGCGAGGCCTCCTCCAGCGAGGGCCAGTCCAGCCTCTCCAGCCTGGAGAAGCTGATGATGGACTGGAACGAGGCGTCCTCCGCCCCGGGCTACAACTGGAACCAGAGCGTCCTCTTCCAGAGCAACTCGAAACCCGGTCGGGGCCGACGGAAGAAGGTGGACATGTTTGACACCTCCCACCTGAACTTCTCCTCCTCTTCCTCCTCCTCCTCCGTGTACCCCTCCAAAAGGAGCACGGGACCCCGGCAGCCCCGGGGGTCCCGGGGGGCTTGTGCCTCCAAGAAGGAGAGGGGGACGGGCAAGGCCAAGTTCCCCACCAAGTCGCAGGCGGTCAACCCGCTCTTCCAGGAGAACACGGACCTGGGCTTGGACTACTACAGCGGGGACAGCAGCATGTCCCCTCTGCCCTCCCAATCCCGGGGCTTCGGGGTGGGCGAGCGGGACCCCTGTGACTACGCCGGCCCCTACTCCATGAACCCCTCCACCCCCTCGGACGGGACCTTCGTCCAGGGTTTTCAGAGCGACTCCCCCGGTTTGGGGCAGCCGGATTTGGAGAGCAAGCACTTCCCTGCCCTCCCGCACCAGCTGGCAGCCCCTGGCCAGCAGACTGTCTTCGAGGCCGGCTTGCAAAAAGCCTTCTCGCCCAACTGCTCCCCGACCTTGGCCTTCAAGGAGGACCTACGGGCGGGTGACATCCGCAAGCTGCCCGCCTGCGACTCGCTCAAACACAGCATGCAGGGGGGGGCCCTGCCGCACGCCCCCCACCTGGCTTGCCGCGATCTCCCCATGCCTCAACCGCACTACGACTCCCCCAGTTGCAAAAACCCCCCGTACTGGTATTCCCCCAACGCCAGCACCCGTAGCCCCTCGTACGACGGCAAAGCGGGGGCCGGTATGCTGGTAGACTTCATGGGCAGGACGGACCCCCCGTGTCTCAACCCCCACTTGAGCAGCCCGAGCGGCACCCACCCCTCCAAGGGCGAGAAGGAGCCCTTGGAGATGTCCCGGGCCCACCACCGAGGACCCTACGCTTGTCCCTTGATCAATGACTTGAACATCTCCCCCGTACCGAGAGACTCAATGCTGCAGCTGCAGGACAACTACAGGTACCCCAGTTTTGCACCCCAAGGGCACCCCGTCATGGCCCCCACCCAGAAGAGCGGGTTTTTGGGACCCATGGTAGAGCAACAACACCCCGAGGACACTTTTACAGTCACCTCATTGTAGTGTCTGCTGACGTGCCAACCGGACAACGAGGTTTTGTTACAGGGTAGGTGGGGAAGACCCTCAGAACGAGGGGGGGTGGTGCAGGGGGGGACGGGGTACCCCCGGGCCCTTCTCATCGTGTCCCCCCCTCCGTGTTGTGTTTCTCTTTCAGAGGTAATTTAGCCAGCACTTTTTTCTGGAACACTTTTCAAGTTCTGTATTTAACTGGGATTGGAACCGTTTGTTTGTTTTCTAAAAAAAAAAAAAAAAAAAAAAGGAAAAAAAAAAGGAAAAAAGGAAAAAAAAGTTAAAAAACGAAAGGAAAAAAAAATAATAACGGACGAAGAGAGAAAAACCCCCGTTTTCCCCCCCTCCGCACTCAAACCCGCTCCGCCTGCCAACTGCCTGGCTCTGCTTTCCGGACTGCCGCCCCCACCTCCCGCCCCGCAGCAGGACAATCGGACGGATGGATGGATGGATGGACGGATGGATGGACGGCGCCAGCCCCCGCCGAGCCCAGGGCAGAGGCGCAGGCAGGGAGGGCAGGCCGGGAGGGCAGGAGGCGGCCGCGGGGCCTGGGGGTCAGCGGCTGGGTGCCCCCTGCCCGCAGCCTGGCTGGGGGGCGAGGGCAGCCCCCTCGGCCGCCCCCTCGGGGGTCTGGTTGGGGCTTGGTTTTTTTTTTTCTTTTCCCTCCCCGTCCGCTCGTTTGCCGGGGGTGTTTTTTCTTGCCGGATGGATGCCGATGGGTGTTTGGGAGAGCTGACCCCCACCAGGCTCTGGCAGCTTCACCAGCGGGGCTCGGAGATGCCACCGTCACCCGGTAAGTGCCACCCAAGCCCCCTCGCCACCCGATGCCCGTCCCCTGGGAGGGTGGTGCGGGGCTGGGAGCCGGGGCGGCAGCGGGGGTGCACTGGGTGCTCCCCACTTTCTGGTGGGGTTTCTAACCCCAGTGCACCCAGTGAGGTTCACCCACTGGGTGCCCCCAGCCCCTTCTGGGCTGTAAGGACTTGCCCTGGATGTTGCTCCATGGCCAAGCTTCAAACTGGGGACCCCGTCTGCCCCAGCATCTGTGGGTGGCTGGAGCCTGGGATGCAGGGTGCCAGAGCCCGGGGTGGTGGGGTGCTGGGTAGTGGACCTGGGGTGTGCCAGAGCTGGGGGGTGTGGGGTACCCCAGACCCCTGGGTATGTGGGTGCCAGATGGGGCTGAGCAGGACCCCAAACCCCTGGGTATGGAGGTGCCAGACAGGGGTGGGCAGGACCCCAAACCCCTGGGTGCGTGGGTGCCAGATGGGGGTGGGATGGACCACAAACCCCTGGGTATGTAGGTGCCAGATGGGGGTGGGCAGGACCCCAGGCACTGGGGCGCAGCTCCATCCCTCCACCGTGGGGAGCCGGGGCAGGGAGGGCTCCCTGCCACCCAGATGCCACAAGCCCCACTGAGTGGGTGCTCCGGTGCGGTGCTGAGCCCCAACCTCACTCCCGGCGCCCCCAGCCGGGACGAGGTGCCGCGATGGTGGGCCACTCACCCCTCTCTCGCCTCTCCCCCCCAGCCTGCCTGCCAGCCACAGCACCCTCGGCCCCGCGCCCCCACCTGTCCCGGCCACCAGAGCAGAGAGGAGAGGAGGGGGCTGCCGCCGGCGGGGTACCCCAGCCCTGTCGCCCCCCGCTTCGCCCGCCGGCCCCCACCTCGGCCGTGGCGCCGGCGCCGCGTTCTCTCTCCTCCCGCCCAGAAGCAGAGGGACTCTTTAATTTTTATTTTTTATTTTATTAATTTTCATTTTCTGCACAAAACCAGCAATTGTAAATACTTTTGAAGAAAAGAAGTAAAAAAAAAATGTTTAAGGAAAAAAAAATTAAAAAAGCTGAAAATACACAAAAAAAAAATGAGAGCCACGCACCAGAGGGAGAAACAAAAAGTGACCGAGAACAGAGACCTAAAGCGACCGAGAGGCGAATATGCAGAAGAGAAGAGCAAAAACCCACCAGTATGCACTGAGAAAAATTTATTTACAGATCGATCGACAAAAAAAAAAAAAAAAAAAAGAAAAAAAGTAACAATAACCTATTTATTGTATATAATGTTTTATTATAAATCGTGTCTTGTATATTGCATTCTGTACATCTGCTGTGGTTTTGTGGTGTGCAACTTCCGCATGGGTTCCTTGGGTTTCCGTTGCCTTTTTTAATGACGATGATGATGATTTGAGTTTTATTTTTATTATTATTAAGGAGAACGAGGCGGGTTTTTTTTGGCAGTACACACCCAAAGATCCAAATTTGTATAAAAAAAAGGAGTTTAAAAAAAACAACCAAAAAAAAATTAAAAAAAAAAAAAAAAAAAGAGGAGAAATCAATCACACACCCTCTTGGTGGGGAGGGGGAGCCGGGGGGGCCAGGGCGCGGGCTAGGGCAAAGGGGGGGCCACCGGCTTTCCCGTGGCCTGTGGCGCGGTGGTGGCGATGAGCTCAGGGTGTGGGTGCACATGTGGGTGCCGGGGGGGCTTTGGGGTCCTCTCCAACCCCCCCCAAGCCCGTGTCCCCTGTTGTCCCCCCCCAGGGTTTGGCAACTTCTGTACAGCTTTGTGGATTGTGCAAAAAAAAAAAACAAAAAAAGAAAAAAAAAAAAAAAAAAAGGAAAAAACACCCTGAAATGAAAAAAAAGTCAAAATGCAAAAAAAAAAAAGGGGAAACCCCCCCCACCTGGTCAAAATAGCCCCCCCTTCCCCACCCCTCCTGTGCTGCCCCTCCCCAGCTGACCTGCGCAGTGCTTGTGCTGCCCTGGCCGGAGTGGCCCCCCCCGGCGAGCCCCCCCCAGGTGAGCCCCCCGCGCCCGGCCCCCCCGGCCCCCGCTCTTCCCCTCGACTGGTCTTTTTGTGTTATTTAGGAAGGAATTTTTAATAGGCACTTTTTTTATATTAAAAAAACCCCTATATATTGAGCGATGCCCGCTGCTTTCTTGCTTCTCTTTGGGGGTGGCACGGCCTGGCTGTGCTGGGGGGGCTGGAGGGAGGCTGACCCCCCCCCCCGGATTTGGGGGGGATGCCAGGATGTGGCCTAAGGTGGGAATTGCAGCGAGAAAGCTGAATTTTGGTGTGAATCGGGATCTGGTATGGCATGAAGGGGGGGTTCCCACTGCTGCACCCCCCGAGATGGGGTGCCAACAGGGGTCCCCCCGGGGACATTGCCGGGGTGGCCGGTGGCACCCAGAGCCTGCCGGGGACCCACTGCCCTCCCCGATCACCTCATGCTCGGGGCTGTGGGTGCATGAGTTGGTGCTGGGGGGGTAGATTTCCTTCGCGGGGCAGGATGGGTGCCCACCCCTCCCTGGCACCCATGGGACACCCTGGATGGCACCGGGCGGGGGGGGATGCAGGGCTGCAAGCAGCTTCATGGTGATGGATGGGAAAAGCGCCAACGCCATAAAGAAGGAAAAGGGAGAAAAATAAGAAAAAAAATAAATAAATTTAAAAATCCACCAACTTCCAGGACTGGGAAGATGAAGGCTGCAGCATCCTCTGGGCGAGGAGAAGGGGGGGGTCGAGGTGAGGGGGGGGACACACCATCTACCTGTGGGTGGGAGAGGTTAGCGATCCCGGCGGGGTCAGGGCTGCTGCAGCGAAGTGCTTGTGCAGCGCTGGGGGGGCCGGGGGGGGAGGCAGGAGGTTGCTATGGAGAAGAACACACGGTGCATACTGATGGCCGGGGGGGGGGGAGCGGGGGGAGCCGGGCTGCCAGCGCCGCCGCAGCCTGGGAAGATGTCGGTGCTGTGTGGGGAGCGCTGGGAGGGGGGGGTGTTGCTGGGGGACCCCCCCTTTGCTAGGCTGGGGGACCAGCAAAGCCCCCCCCACACACTGGGATGTGCAGCTGGGTGGCACCAAGGGAGGCTGGTTCAATGCAGCCCCCCCCTTCCCATTAGGGTGCGAGGGGCACCCTGAGCCCCCAGCTGGGCTTACGGGACCCCCCCACACCCCGGGGGTGCCAGGAGGGAGAGGGGGGCAGTTGCCAGTCCCTGTGCCCCAGGTGAAGGTGGTGGGGCGTTTGAAGGGGGCTGTATTTCTATTCCCCCCCCACCCCCCCCGGGCCCTGCAAGTGTCCCCGAGCGCTGCAGGGTGGGGGTTCGGGGGGGTCCAGGCACTGGTGGGTCACGGACCCTCCCTAAATCTGGCTGGGGGTGTTTGGCAGCGTGGCCATGTGTGTGCATGGGGTGTCTCTGCTGGGGACGAGATGGGTCCCCCAGTGCAACCGCATCTCCTCAGGGGCCAAAGTGGGGGGGCATCGCTCCTCTGTGGCCCCCCTGGGTGCCCCCCACATCAGGCGGGGCCCTCAGGTAAGCTGGGGGAGATGCTGCGGGTGGAGGTGATGGGGAGGGCTGGGGGGGCTCTGCTGGTGTGGGGGGGCCCTGCAGAGGATGCTGCCTCTTCACCCTGGGGTCCCACAGGTGCCTGGGAACCAGCCACACTCGCTGGGAGCCCCCTGGTGCTGAGTGGTTTGGGGGGGGGGGCACTTGCACCCCTAATGCCTCACACTGGAGCTTCAGCCAGCAAGCCCCATCTGCTCCCCATGGGCTGGTGCCCGCTGGGGACCCGGTGGCCTCATCCAGGAACCCCACAGCTGGTGCTGACCTTGGGGATGCTGCTCCCCCCTGGCACAGCTGGTGGGCCCCCCCCCACCCCGGCCCCCCCACCCCAGGGCAGCTGTGGCACTGGGAGGCTGCTGGTGGGGAGGGGATGGGGGTTGGAGCACCCCTTCCCATGGGCCTCGCACACAGTGCAGGCAGGGTGCTGTGGCTGGGGTGAAAGGGGACCCCTCGGGGTGGGGGGACCCCAATGCCGTGCTCTCTCCAAACATCCCCAACCGTGACATTGCTCAATGGGGAAACTGAGGCACGGGGAGGTGGGGGAAGAACAGCCTTCCCACTGCTCTGCCCACACCGTGGCTGTGCCTGCATCCTGCACCCATCCCACAGGTGCTGATCCCCCCAGCCAGCTCCTGCACAGCCATTCCTGGGGGGGGTCTTTTGGGGGTGCGTGACCATTCCCACCTTGGCTCCAACACAGTGCTTCCCACAAGCATCAGATTTGCTCTTTTCCCCTCATTTTTTTCTTCTCTTTAATTTCAGGTCACAAAAAGCAGCAGCAAGGAGGACGAAATCCATTGTGGCCTGATTAACACCCTGGTAAGGCGGGTGCAAACAAACGCGAGACCGATGGCAGCACTGGGGTGAGCTGGGAGAGAAATCCCCCTGGGAGGTAAATCCCGCCAGGAGGCATTGCCTGGCATGGCCGCAGCCTTGCTGGGCATGGCCGGCTGCTTGGAGCACAGCTTGATTTTATTTATTTTTTTTCTTTTTAAGACTCAATTAAATCTATCAAGCAGCGTGCGCCGTTTCTGAGACTGAAAAGCCTCGTGATTGGGCTGATTGCTGGGGGTTTATCAGCACAGCCCGGCGTCGCTGTCGCCGCACCCAGCGCTCACCTGGGTTTTGCCATGGGAGGCTGCTCTGGGAGGGGGCAAAAAAGGAGAAAATATATCAAAATTTGGTGGGGAAGTGGTTGTTTTGCTACTTCTTTATTTGTGTGGCATGTGTTTATCGAAGGTTTCTGGGAACTGCTTGTGGGGACACTTCGGGGCGAGCCTGGCGTGGCTGCAGTGCCATGCAGTGCCCAGGGTGACGTGGGATGAGCGGGGAGAGGAAAGCCTGGTCCCCGGGCACCTGGCTGTACCTGCTCGGCCACGCCACCTCCTTGGCATGGAAATTATGATTTTAATTAATCAGCTCTGCTGGGAGGAGCTTTCTGGCCTCTCATCCTGCTAACGATGCCGGTGCAGATGTTGGTGCTTGGAGCCTGGGGATGCTGTGGGACAGTGGGACAAGGGATGCCCCATGTCCTGGGCGCTGGCAGAGGGGTCCAGGGCTGACCCCGGAGCTGCTGCACTGTGGTGAGCGCTGGAGCTTTGCCCGCATGTGCCATGGGGAGCATGGCTGTAAGGAAGCTCATTGCGTGGCTGCAAGGAAGCTCGTTGCGCTGCTGCCAGGATCTGGCATGCGCCGGGTGGAAGGCAGCTTTGCCGCCATTTCGACTTTTTCCATCCCCTTGGAAACAAGGCAGGAATTTGCCCTCATCCCCCTGCCCTCCCCTCCTGCCCATCGCATGGGGACGGATCCGGGGGACAAGGCTGGGGAAATGCCCCATTCCCGGGGAGGTGAGTGGCGATGTACCGGGGCAGAGGATGGTGTGCATGCATGCACACGTGTTGCACACCCAGTCCTGGTTGCACCATCACCCCGGCACGGGGAAGCATACGGGATGCCCGTGCCGAGCTCACCCCAGTACCAGCACCCAGCTCAGACACCGCCTGCCGGCACCCGGAGCAGGGCGAGGGCTGCATCACCCACCCCAGCCCTGGGGTCCAGCCCTGCGGGGGCAGCGGTGGAACCCTGCCTTCACCCCGCAGGGCTGGGGCCACTGGAGCCACCTGGAGCTGCCCGGGAGGTTTGGACACCCCCTTCTCCTTCAAATTAATGGCTGTGCCGTGAAGAAAATTGAAGCCATTATTCTTAGCTCGCATCCTTTATACCCACCAACTTCAACCACTTGACATGCTAATCACAAGCTAACGAGGAAGGGAGGCGATTTCCCACGTCAGACCTGCAATCCAGTGCATCTGGCAGCTGGGGTGGGGAGCATCTCGTGCCGGGGAGCCACCGGCACCCCTACCCCAATGCCAGCACCCCTGCTGCCGCACCGGCCCTTCCCGCCGAGAGCACCCCGGCAAAACAGCCCCTTTAGCCCTTTCGAAGTCCTCCGTGTCCCTGATGGCTGCTGCCCCCCCGGGACAGCCAGGGAGGGGGCGCAGGGCAATGGCGGTGCTCCCCAGGACCATCCCGCCACAGGCAGCCCGTGCCATGCCACGTCCCCGCCACGGGAACAGCCTCCTGTGCCGGCAGCGGGGGCGGCGCAGAGCCCAGCTGGAGGACCAGACCACCCCTGCTTTTCCCAGAGGAAGGGCCAGGCCCTTGGAAGATATTTCCACCCCCCCGCGCCGTGTCCCCCCCATCCTCCTTCCGCTCCGCCAGCAGCCGCTCGGGCTCCCCATGCGCTCCCCGCTCTGGGGTCCAGCTGAGCCCTGGCGCACTCGTTACACCCGCCGCAGGGCTGTGCCTGCCCGTCCTCAGCCACCCCGGGCTGGATTCGGCCCAGCCGCCGGCCAGGCAGAAAGCTCTGGAGTCCATTAACATTCCCCCGAGCGATCTAATCCCCTTCTCTGCCCTGGCTCTGGCTTTTACTTGGTTTTAATCAAGCCCAGCCTGGCGCCTTTTAAATAACTGGGGCGGGTGGCACCCTGCTCCCTGCACAGCACATGGGTGCTGCTGTCCCTGGTGTGGGTGCCAGCATGGAGGGGGAAGCAGGGGCGGCCGGGGGCAGAGCGTTTGCAGAGGTCTCCACTCTCCAGTAATTTTAAAAGGCATTTTGGAGCTGGAGGAGCTGAGATCAGCAGAGCGGGGGCCAGGAAAGCAAGGGAATAAAAGCAAAGGCTATTGCAGGGGTTGTTATTAATATTTGCTGGCTGATGATGGCGGGGGGGAGCCGGCACTGGGGGGTGGGCTGCGGGCCCACCTCGTGGGGAAAGGGCAGGCTGGGCTCCCCATGAAGAGAGGGGGATTTGGCAACTGGATGCCTGGGTTCCTTCCTGGCACCCAGTGATGGGGTGGGGGGTGCCGGAGCCATGCCAGCACGCCTGGGACTTATGCAGCCGCCGGCGGGGCCCCAGCTGGGGCGAGAGGCGATGCTCTCCTAAACCAAAGCGCTGGGGCACAGCTGGGGCAGGTCGGGGAGGCCCTGGACCCCCCTGGGTTGGGGGCACCCAGGGGATCCCCCCTAATGCCTTGGGGACCAGAAGGGTGCAAGGGGATGGCACCCGGGGGGGCTCAGCTTCCAGGGGCTTTGCCACATCCCTGCTGCAAAAGGAGCAGGGTCTCCGTGGAGGTCCTGGATGGGCCCCCCTGCCCCCGACTTGGGGGTCTGCGGGGTCATGGTGGCCTTGCCCTGCAGGAAGGAGCCGGGAGCGATGCTGGTTCCCCCCAGGCTGGCACTGGGACTGGGTGGGGGTCTGGGGGTGCTGGGGGGGAGGGAGCCAAGGGCCAGCACGTGGGGTTTTGGGGGGCAAAGCATGAGCCGAAACGTTTGTTTTTCCGGGGGCCCCGGCGGTGCGAGTTATCAGCGGCGGCAGAAGCGCGGTGCTTCCCGGCCGGGTGTGCACACTGGCTCCTCGGGGAGGGATTAAGGGGATTATATTATTATTTGTTATCACTGAGGGGGGAGAAAAAAGAAGAAACCTCCATTGCTGGGAACTCTGCCTAATCGGAGCAGAGATTAGCTCCCTGCCTCCACCCAGCCGGGCTGGGATGGCTCCTGTGGGCACTGGGGCTGCGGCTGCCCCTGCCTGGGATGGGGGCCCAGGGGGGCTGCCCTGCACCCATCCCACCAGCAGCAGAAGCCCAGCGGGGTGACACGAGGCCGCCAGGTCTCCAGGGAGCCACCTCGCCTGTGAGCCACATATGGGACCAGATTTTGGAGGCAACGGTTACTGCCCGAAGTGGTTGGCAGAGGAAATGGCGGCTCCTCTTCCAACCTCCCCTGGGACCATGGGGGCCGTCACCCTGGTGGCACCCCAGCCCTGGGGGGACCAACCCCGTGGTTCGGCATAGGGCAAGCTGGGACTGATGCTCTGCCCCAGGGATGGCGAGAGCCGCCTTGAAGGCTGCCGGCAAGGGCGAGCTCATGGCCATGGCCATGTTTTTCCATCTCCCCTGGCCATGGCGGGGGGATCTTGGCAGGTTTGGGGGGAGCAGGAGCTCAGCTTGTAAGCACAGGCAGGGGATTTGTGCCTCCCCTGGCATCAGGATGAGGGCAAGTACCCCCAGTGACACCCCAGCATCTCCCAGGATGGGGACAAACTTGGCTGTGGTCTCCCCTCTTGCACTCCCCCAAGTAACCAGCTCACAGCCCTCAGCCGCAGGGTGAGAAATGGAGCTCCTGGAGGGAGCCAAGACCGGTGCCCAGGCAGCCCCAGGGCTCCCACTGGGCAAATCGCTCCCTGCCGCAGCGCTGGGACATGTTGGCTGCCCTTCCTCCCCCTTGTCTGCCGCTTTCGCCCTCCTCCTGCAGTCGCTGCGTGGCAGGCGGTGAGTGATGCCGCTGCCAGCTCAGGCCTGCCTGGCTCTGACTCAGGGGGGGCCACCCCGGCCGGGGCTGCTGGGGAAGATGGGTGGCTTGGTGGGGCGATGTGCCATGGGGTGATGTGTCATGGGGTGACATGCCACGGGGCAACATGTCATGGGGCATCCCCGGGGCTGCAGGGGGTGGAGGCTGGGCTCAGCTGGGGTGCTTTGGGGCATGCTGGCATGCGAGGATGCAGGGGTGGCCCTGCAAGTCAGCATGGGCTCTGCCAGCCCCGTGCCTGCTCCCGGTAAGGGCTGGCAGGGGAGCAGGAGGATGAGGAGGGTCCAGCTAAGCCAGGTACCCATGAACAGCAAAGTTTTGGGGTTCCCCCCTCGCAGCGGGGTTGTGTGCAGGTTAGCCAGGTTCAAACGCGGGGTGCAGGCATGGGGCAGCCCCTCTCCAATTTTGCCTTGCCTGTAGTGAGGCTGAAGTCACCACCACCATCACAGAAAGCCTGTCATTAGAGCTGCTTCCACGCACTCTTTCCGCTGATGGACCACGCTATTTTCTTTAGTCTTTTATTTACACTTTATTGCTCTTGTTTTTGCACCGGCAAGCGCTGCTGGAGTGCACAGAAATCCTTCAGATCTCGGCTGGCAGCAGAGCTCTGCCTAATCATAGTCATTATCTGAAAGCAGGTAATGGGCATCTTTCCCATGTTAATTTGAAAACAGAATCGGCAAGAGCAGGACACCAGGGACGGAGCATGCTCCCAGCAGCCACAGCTGCCTTTGGATGATTTTTGGGTGCCGGTGGCTTCAGCAGGTGCTGACCGCCAGGCAGGGGTGGGTTTGGGATGGGGGCACACGCAGCCCTGGGCACAATGGCTTGTGTCGAGCCTCGTGGCTCAATAAATCAGTCAGGAAGGGGCTGCTGGCCGGCATCCCGCATGGCCAGAGCCCGTCCTTGCTGCCGCAGCAATAAAATCCCCCGGCCTTGTTTTTTTGGCGGCGAGGAGGATGGCGGCTCTCCCTCCTCCCCGCACCACCATCAGAACTTGCCCCTGGCTCGGCCCAGCGTGGCTGGGTCCTTCGTTAACAAGGACTCGTCCCTTTTATCCCCATCGGCGGGAGGGGACGGGTATGGAGGTGATAGGCAAGGATTTCTCCCAGGGCCGGGAGGGGAAGGCTGGGTGGCGTTGGAGTTTCGTTTGCTGAGATACCATTAACGAGTGAGCAAAGGTTGCGGAGTCTCCATGGAGACAAGACAGCAAGCGAGACGGAGCGGGTGTGCAGCTGAGGTTAGAGCTGATTAGTAAATGTCAGCGGCGCAGGAACTGCCCGCCGCCACGCTGGCTCGGGGACCCGGCGGGCAGCGGGTGCCCCGGGCACCCCACGCACCCCGGGCACCTCACGTACACTGTGGATCCTGGGCTCCCTGTGCACCCCGTCCATCCCGTGTGCCTCACTGCATCCCAGGTACCCTGTGCATCCCATGCACCCTGGGTACCCCATGTGTCCTGTGCATCCCGGGCACCCCATGCACTCCATCCATCCCATGTGCACCATGGACCCCGTGCACCCTGGACGTCCCACACATCCTGCATGCCCTGAGTACATCCAGGTGCTCCACACACCCTGTGTATCCCAGCTGCCCCATGCCCAGGCACCCCAGCTCGCGGCTGCGGCCCAAATTGATGCCAGGGTGTCATGGTCCATGGGAATCAGGGGTGCAGGAGAAGCCTGGAGCGCGCTGTTGGGTGCACATTTCTGGAGCATCCTCGCAGCTCTGCTGCCAACAGCCCCGTCTCCTTTCACGCAGGGAGCAGAGATGCAGCTGGAGCCGTTCTGCCCTCACTCGGGCCCTTGTGCCACGCTGCCGCACACCATGGGGGCTCCTCGACTGTTTTGTGAGACACTGGGGAGCAGGATGGCAGGGCTGGGACAGGGGCAGTCAGCCAGGGAAGGGGCATCCAAGGCTCCCCAGCAGATTGTGGTGACTCCAGAGAGCCGCTTGGCCGCCGTCCCTGGGCGAGGACACAGCCATGGCCTTGTGCAAGGCTGGGGCAGCACACAGGCTGCAATAAGCTGCCATCTCCTCCCTCCTGTGGAGGATGTCTGCTCCTCCATCCCTGGGTCATGCAGAGGAAGGATGAGGCTGAATGTGCTGGATCCCACCTCGTTTTCGGCAGAAGCAAAGCCCAGGCCGAGGGAAGCAGAGTTGGAATGAAGCCAGAGGCGACAGCAATTTGTGCCAGGGTCTGTCTGGGGTTATCAAGGGCTTGGATGTGGCTGGAGCTCACCGAGGAGGCAGGAGCAGCCCAGCTATCCTTCCCCATCACCATTTACCTCCAGCAAAATGCAGGGAGGCACCTGGCAGGCGAGAGCATCCCTCTTGCAGAGAAACAAGTGTCAGGGGGTAGTGGCGGGGGGGGGGGGTTGGATCCTGCAATTTAGTGGGTATTATTTGGAAGCTATAAACAGAGCCTCTCACACAGCCTGGGAGAGATAAAGGTTGCAGTGCAGATACAGATTAGGTGGTTCCCTTGAGGATGTGACACCTTGAGATAGAAGCAGATCTTCTTCAAGGGAATGGCTCACTGGCAGCCTGGAAAACCTGGAGCCGAGTGGCCTCCAGCAGCACCTTGGCCCTTGCCTTGTTCCCGCAGTGGGAGATGGGGGGGTGCCGGGGGCTGGTGGGTGCTGGGGGCACCGGGAGGTGCTGAGCATTGCACCCAAGCAGCTATGCATGACAGGGAGTGATGCAAAATGGGCAAGAAATGGCTGTTTGCAACACGTGCATGTGCCAGTCTTGCCCAGGAGGAGCTAAAGGAGAGAGCGGCAGTGGAGGAGAGACCCCTGAGCAGGCAAAGGCTGTGCCACGGCACAGGGCGGGCAGGAGTTGTGGGCAAAATGGGCAGGCACAACACACACTGGAGTGACCCCCAGGCTGCTCCAGCTGGGGCCACCGGCTTTGCCCGTGGCCAGGGTGCCCTCCCTGGCTGCCGCCACGGCTCCCAGTGGTGCTGACATGGATTTGGTCAGGAGCGCCGGTGATTTACTCCCTGTGGTTCGGTTTAAAGCACGAGGAGCACTCTGAGCATGGAAGAGATAGATGGCTGTACCCTTCGTCCTGCTCCCACCCACTCCCTCTTCCCCCTTCTGTAGGCATAAACGAACCTGGCACTTAATGTAGATAATCAGGTAGGGAAAGAAAGATTTAATATCCAGGTGTGCAGGCAGAAAAGCGGCATGTCACGTGCTGGTAATTTTTGATCAAGTCTTTTCTCCCACGGTTTCTGAGGGGGACATTAGCATCACCCCGGCTCTGCCGAGGACCGGGCTGAGCCGCAGGATGCTGCCGAGCTGCCCATCCTGGCGTGACCCCACCTGCCGCAACCACAGCGCGATGCCCTTGAGGGACCTGGATGCACTGCGGTGTCCGCTCAGCAGGACCCGTCCTGTGTCCCCCCCATATACGTGCTGCCAGCCCTGCTCACTAAACCAGGCTCATTTATGCTTTGACTTCGCTCCCCACCTCATCAGGCCATGGGGAGAAACCCAGGCGGGAGCCAAAATCAGCGTCACCCACTGGCTCCCAGCGGCCATCGCCCCTGCATGGCCAGCGAGGAGGGCGGCTGGCCGTCCCTGTGCCCCCCAGCCCTGGGTACTGCCGTACTGGGGACCCCCCCGCCCCGGTTTGGAGCCTGGAGGCAGATGGGCCCCCTCTGGGTTTGTGGCAGGAGGACAGGCAGCTGCCAGGCTACGGTCCCGCTCACCAGCCCAGCACCGTCCCTGTCACCTGCACCCCCTGCCCCACTGCCACCCCCCCACCTCTCCCCCAAGCCCCCCATCCCTCCACCCCCCAGTCCTGTCCCCCCCAGCCCTGTCCCCTAATCCCCACCCCACAGTCCTGGCCCCACACCCTGCCCCATAGCTCCCAGCCCTGACCCCAAAACCCTGACCCCAAAACCCTGACCCCCCAGCCTTGCCCCCCCGCCCCACCCTGGAGTGACACCCCCGCTCCCCCAGGTGGAACTTTCCTCCCAGGGCGTGAGACCATAGAGGCGAAAGGCAACACCAAAGGGGAGCTCTCCGGAAGGGGGGGGCGGAAGAGACAGAGACCCCTTTCCTCCTGGAAGAATACGGAGCTCAGGCACTCACAGACACAAAAGCATATTTTGGCAATGTCGTGGCTGTGCGTGCTGTCGCGATTCTCCTCTCTGCCCCGGGTATCTGTCCCAAAGCTGCGCGGGGAACCCCCCGTCTAGCCTCCCCGATGGTACGTTCCTCCCTGTTTACTCTCTTTGCGCGGCCGGCTTGGGTGGGGTTCTTTTGCTGCTCCAGTTCCGTACGCAAGTGGCGCAGGGCGGCTTTGATAGACATCCAGGTGTAGCCAGTAGCGTGTCAGTATTGTTGGCCGGCTAGCCAATGGCGCAGCGGACCGGCGGCCGGGAGGAGGCGGGGCGAGGCTCAGTCAGGGCAGGGAGGGGGAGCTGTGGAATGGCGGACGGCAGGGCTGGCCCGCCCTGGTGGTAGCGAGCCGAGGGGGCCGGAGAGGACAGCCGCGGAGAGGGGTGAGTACGAGATGGGCGAGCGGCGACTCCTCGGGCCTCCCGGGCCGCCCCTTCCCCGGGGAGAGAGGCGGAGGCGCTGGGATGGGCCGCTAGGCCCTTGCCAAATAGTGAGCTATAGGGTGAGGCGGGCACTGTTTCCTGCCACATAGTGAGCCCCGGGTGGTGCGGGCCCTGGTGCCCCCGGGCCGGGGGGGTTGGGGCGAGCCTGGCCCCGGGCTGGGGACGGGGAGGAGGAAATGGCTTCATCCCTGGGCTGACACTTGCCCAGCCCCTCCCAGAGGCCGTGGCTGAGTGCAGGGTGTGTGCCCTGGGCCGTGGCTGGGCTGGCCGGAGGGGCTGGGGTGTAAGGGGAGGGCTGGCCTGCCCGGGGAGGGGAGAGAGCCCTGTGCTGGGTTAAGGAAATGCCGGTCTGCTGGGCTCTCCCAGGCCTCGCCAGTGCCTGCTGTCCTGGGGCTGTTACAGAGGTCTGACAGAGTGGGGAATGGCCTGGGGGAGCTGGGGAGAAAGGGGGATGTTGCAGGGTCCCCCCGAAGGGAGAGGCGGTGGTGCTGTGCTGGGGAAGGGGGGTCCCTCCCTTTCCAGGAGGGTTGTAGCCTTTGCTGTTTGGGTTTGACATCAGTGCTTGTGAAAACGTGTGCGTGTCTGTGCACAAAGTCTGTCTGGGTGTGAGCTGGCTGCCCCTGTTGGTGCAAGTCCTGGCAATTGTACTCGCGCAGCGTTGCTGTGAAAGCGACTTCTCCCTCCTGCCTGTCCTCCCACCCCACGAGCGGGTGCACCCTTCGGTGTGTCTGGCTATGCTTTAAGGATGTGCATAAGCCCCTTGACTATTAACTGTGGGCGCACAAAATGTAAAACTACTTGGGGTGAGACTGTGTGGGTGCTGTAGCATGCTTTGGAAAATGTTTTTCCCCAATATTAAATCCCTGGGCGCTCTCGGAAAGGAAACTTTAAAGGGTGTAACGGGATACGATCGGGTAGTTCAGTCAAACGTGCTGACCTGCCAGTGACCTTAGACTGTATTTCTTCCAGAGATGAAGTAAGTTGTTAGGGAATGTCCTTGGGGTTGTACCCCACCAACATTTAGGTTTGTGCTGGGGTTACTCCTTTGGGATGCAAATAGCATATGTCCTTTGGAGAAAGGTAAGAGATTGCAGCTCTTCCCTGTTAGCTATTATTTGACCTCAAGGACCTTCCTATGGTCGAATTTTTTTTTTTTTCCTGCCAAAAGTTTCACATTTGGCGGTACTGTTTTACTTTAATTGGTAGCAACAGCAGAATTGGGCACCTCTACATGGATCACACCACTGGTGGGGCTGCACGATGTGTTAGTGCCAGGTAGTAGGCCTGTTCAATAGGACGGTAGAAAACACTAAAAGTCTAAGTCTTTCAGCACTGCAGATGTTAGTGGACATGAAATGGTACTAATTAATAATGCTGAAAAACTTTTATTAAGTTATAAGACAGGGTCATAATTGATCAAGCCCTCTGTAACCCTCACGCTCGTGTGTCCCTCCTGAAGACTTGTGAGATGGAAAAGTTAAAAGATGTGAGAAGCCAGCGGGGTGTGTGTGCCTGTGCTTCCCTGTGACAAAGCTGGTGCAAAATGTTACTTTATGGGAAGTACTAAAGTCTGTATGCTTGGTCACATGAGGAAGGGGAATAGTTACGTATTCCACCCATTTTAAACATCTGCAGAATCAGTCACTACTAAATGCTGCAGGAATTTAAAATGCTGCGTTGCAACACTTTTCATTCCGATTTGCCCCTTATTGACCTTGAGTGGGTTTTTGTCATAGAAACCGATACAGAGTTTAATCCAAAACTTAGTTAAAAACAAACCAAAGCTAACATCTACCCACTGAAAACACAGACAGTACGTCGATAGAGTGACTTTGAAAATCTGCTTGCATTCACAGCCAAGGACAAGCCTTATCCAGGAAGTGGGGTGGAGCAGGCCAGGCACTCCAGTTCCGTGCTTTTCTTTTCCTTTAAGGATTGTGCTTGAAAACATAAAGTTTGAATGAGAGAGAGCTTGACCCAAGCTTTAGGCCCACCTAATGCTGATCTCTGGTCAAGCCACAGTTGTCACTATTGTCCCTGGGTGGGTTGGTGATGGTGGGGATCAAACCCAGGACTTCTACCGTCCAAAGCATCACTTTCTGCTTGGTTAAAAGCCTCGTTCTGTTTGGGGTGAGGGGCAGGTTTACCGGCTCCCTGGGTAGCCCACTTGAAACAGGGTGATGCCTTGCTGTACTGAATAGTAAGTATGGGTTGTAAGAGGATAAACTTCCAGGGGTGAACTGAATGTAAACTTTTCCCTAAACTGCGTATTTTCACTGCTTTTAAAAAGAAATGTGATAATTTATCTGTCTGGTAACAAGTTAAAAAAATAAATGCCCCAAATTCCATTATTTTTCTTCAAAAAAAGAAAAAACCTTCTGATGGCTCATGCCTGTCAGACTCCTTCCTCTTCACAGCTGTGAAGATAAAGCCTTTCCAAGCTGTCTGCTGCTGATCAGGTTTTTCCAAGCTGCTGCACGGTGACGTTAGCAAGACCCCTGCTTCATTTCACCGTTCCCACACCCCCGGCCCCAGCCCTGCCAAAAACCAGCAGCGCAGCAGTGTGATGCCACTGCCTGGTCTCTGGCTGTGGGCTCACCCCCCTTCCTCACTTTAGCTTCTGTCCAGTCTACATTCCTAACAAATCTTTCAAGCTCTGGTTTTACAAAACTATGCTGGGGTGGTGGGGAGGAGGATGCAAGCTGAGGCTATGGGGAGGCGGGGAAAAAAAACCAAACCGGTGTGTTTCTGGCTACTTTATTTTGTACAAGACGTGAAATGTGGTGTTGTGAAGTGAGTGTCTTACTGAAGAAGGGTAGAGGCTGGAACTGCAGCCCCCGTGTCTTTAGAGATACCACTGCTGGGGTTTGAAGTAATGAGTTAATAGTAAAGTTCTTTTAAGCAGAGTATAAAACTGGTTTTCCTATGAATAATGTGACACACCAAACAGAAATGGAGTATTTTTAAGTTACAGCTCAGAAGGTATTTGTGAGCAGTGATTCATTAAAAAGAATACAACCTTTATGATAAGTACCAACCCAGTTTCTCAGCATGCTTTGAATATATCTCATTCTTCAGGGCTGGTCTAGGAAAAGTTGATTTCATTCACAAAGCTTAGATAATCGCGTAGTGTGGGTGGAGGGGTTAAAACTTCGGTGATTACCTCATGCATATAGTTACAGCTGCAAATCCATCTCCTGGGTTTTTTTTATTTTATTTTTTTTGTGGTGAGAGAAGAACAAAGAAGATTGTTAGGATTAATGTTTCCACAAAATCAGGTTAGTTTTCTTTGACAGACTGTAATAAGGAAGATTTCAACAAGTGTAAGAATCTGCTTTAATCCTAGATAGTTTCTCTCTGTGGGCTTTCTGGACTCAAACATTTAACAACCTTAAATGTAAGGTCTGCATTTTGTTTCTGTTAGGTTTGATGATAATACTTAGCCCTTGGTCATTCAGCTGAGCAAAATACATTGCTGCGTGTGCTGCACGAGTCAATCACAAACCAGGAAAAGGATTGAATAGCAATTGTGTTTGCCTGTGTTGTGTATGAAGTTCCTGCTGTCCCCGTACGGAATGGGACTCCAGTGCCCGGCAGAAACACGCACCACCAAAAGCTGCTTCTGAGGGTTAAAATAGCCGCAACAGGCCACTGTCTGATGGCTCAGCACTGGGCTTGCTCCTTTGCATAGTTTCTAAAGCAATGCTGTGCGAAATGCACGGGGGGCAAACCAAAAGTGACGCTTTCGTTGTGCCGAAATCTAGGAAAGCAAAATGCAACTGTTTTCCCAGCCTGGCTTATGGTATGTTACTGTTTTCAGCAGCCCTCTTGCTTCTAATGGGATCCGTAGTAAGAAATTGTGTATTTGAGTATTTATTCACTGTGCAAGGATAAATATTTGTGAGATAGGGCCCTTAGTTACGGCAGATTACCATTTATTTAAATATTTTAGGTATTTATAAACACTGGATTTAAAAAAAGACATGTGAAAATGGCTTCTGGGTAATAAGCAAATGGCTGCTCAAAACAGAACCACTCCGGTGACATTTACTTCCTTTGTATTTTTGCAACTCTGTGTATTAAGAAGACCATGTGTTTTCTTTCTGAGGAGGGGAGGCTACCGGTGCTGCCGATCAGGCTTTGCTGCAAAGGGCGTGCTGTGCTTGCTACCAGGAGCTTCTACAGAAGATCGTTGGATTCAGGCCTGATTCTGATCTATGTAAGATTTGTTTCTCCATCTGAAGGTCTGCAGAATGTTTTTTTCCCTGGATGGGAGGCAGGAGGGGGGAAGGTCCCCTCCCAGAAGAACCGAAACGTGAACTTCCATGTTATTTTGTTGAGCAAGCAGCGCAGCAGCAGTGCAAAGCGTTAATCGCATTCTCCATCCTGAGCTCGCCTTCGCTGCAGTAATGGGCCTGGGAAATAGTTCCTCTAGATCCTACCCTAATTCCTGAAATCGCAGTAAAGCTTTCTGGTATTATATTGCTGCTGGAGAAGTGGTGGAGCACAGACATATCTCAAGTATGCATCTGCCAGGGGCTTTGATGAAGAAGATTTAAAGGACCAGGAATCTCAACTGGTCTCCCACAAATGGGGTCAGTGGTGACCTGCTCTGTTCCTTCAACGCCTTCTGTGTCATCTCCTTTTACAGAGCATTATCCCAGGTCTGTTTTGGGGAGAAGTGGTGGTTTAAAGGATGCTGTGATGCCAAGAGAGGAAGAAGGGAGATGCCTGTGAAGCAGCAGCAATTAGCATTTGTTCTTGGGGGCTTAAATGTCTGCATGGGAGGCTGTTGCTGTGCCACCACTTTAGAGGAGCTGCTCTGAGCTCCCTAGTGACCTGTTGTCTTGGAGGTTTTGATTCTCCTGTGTTACTGTTGGAAGTGATGCACAGTCGAGAATGGGACGGATAGCACACAAAGAGCTGTCCACTAAAAATAATTGGTTCTTACTGCTGCCGGAAATCAAACCTAAAACATGAGTTTATTACTTTGGTTTCTGCTGGAAGTGCTCAATAAGAATTGAGAGCTTCTCTTGTGTTGTCTGATGCAGCCAGATAACCTTCTCCTCGGAAGGTGCTTGTTTAGTATGAACGGTGATGCATTTATT
Organism: Morus bassanus; assembly: GCA_031468815.1. Taxonomy (NCBI): domain Eukaryota; kingdom Metazoa; phylum Chordata; class Aves; order Suliformes; family Sulidae; genus Morus; species Morus bassanus. The sequence goes on from CM062590.1 coordinate 4,057,756, forward strand.
TGAACAACTCCTTTATGAAGCAAAGACGCACATAGATTTGAGGTTAAAAATCTCCTAATTGTAAAGTGAAGGGCGTAAAAGGAAGCGTCTTTTCACCTAGCCTATGATAAATGTAGGACTTGCTGCCCTGGGATTTCATGGATGATGACTGTTTAGATGAGTTCGGAAGCTGATGACCTGTTTATGGAATTGAAATCCATAAAGGACAGTTAAATTATAGTGTTTGTTTCCGCATGGTCTTAAGTTGCCGTGGGATGCTGCAATGTAGAAAAGGACAGGGGGCAGAACTGTTGCTTCGTGCTTGCATTTTTCTCATGCTCTTTTCTTTATGCATCTGATATCTGGCCACCGACGGACAGAGGATGCTGGTTTATCTGGAAGCTGGATGACCTAGCATGGCTATTCTTAAGTCCTGTGGCTTAGGGTTTCTCGCCTTGTTTGCTCGCTGACGTTTCCAGTGATGTTACGGAGCAACCTGCCTCTTCTGAGCCTCCGTTTCTACCCGCTCATAAAACTGGGCTAATGACTCTGACCTTTTGTTTGTAAAGGAAAAGGATCAACAAAATACTGGAGCTTATTTACTATCATTACTGAAATGATGAGCAATGCCACTTTGCGGTACTTCAAAGAGGCTTCGCTTATAAGATGCTGGAAATCCCTAGAGAGAGAAAATGTTTCAGATGGAAAAGGAGGAGGGGGAATATTCCTCCCGTTCTCATCTCGTAAGTGTACTCTCCTGCAAGGCACGGAGGTAATATCTCCAGCCATCTCCCCTCCCAGCTGGGCTATTTAAAATAGCCACTGACAATCTTTGCTTTTTTCCGTAACAGCCGAACGGGCTGGTGTCACTGATCGCATAGGAGCGAGTTCTGCATAAATTGTTCACGTGCTCTGAAGTTTTGCAAAGTACTTTGTTGACCTATTGTATTACCACTAATAAGATAGAATGTGGTTTTAATTTCTCATTTCCTCTTTCACTGGATGTCCTTTTCCTACTTCTTAGAGTCTTACTTCAAGTCTCTGTATAGCAAAAGTCTTTTTCTGTTGCTCAAAGAATGAATGATGCTTTGCTTTCAGGCAGCTCCGCACTGGAGGGCTTTAAGTGGCATTCAGAGAAGACTATCAGGCACAATATCTGATGTATTGGTGTAGCTGCGGTTCATGCATGGAGTGCAAAAAATGGGATTTAATTGGGAGGGAGGGGGAATAGCGGCCTTGGCTGAATGGATGGGTGAAAGTTCCCCGACCACCCCTTAGCCCAGCAAATAGTTCGTTGAGTGCTTGCCAGAGCGGAAGCGAGTTCCCTTTCAGGCACCCTGCTTTTGTGCACCGTAAGAAAAAACACACACTCTTATGGTTTTGGCCTTGCAGCTGCAAAAAAAAAAAAAAAAAAAGGCGAGAGAGAACCGTGCACACACCCAGATCCTGTTCTTTCAATACCAACAGCTGCTGAGCTGATCCTTTGCTGGAGGAAGGCGTATAGCTATAAACACAGCTTGTGTAAAACCTTTACCTTCTGTCTAGGGCAGCATGAAATAACTGGCCGCTTCCCTTTTGGAGGCTAAATTAAAAACGCGTGTAATTAACTTATACAAAATAGCCTTTTGGTTGCTATCGAGAATTCAATATTGTATCAAGGAGGTTACATCTAGGGTCTGGCTTCACATGAGAGGTTTCCATAAAGCAGCTTATTATAGACCTTGTGGAGAGCTTTGATAGAAAGACTTGCATCTTTAGCATCCCTAATACAGTCTAATCTCTCTTCTCCCGAAAAGATAGGTTCAATAAAGTGATGGTTTCAAACACTCTGAAATAGTTTTGGATGGTCCAGAGCCTCAAGTTTGCACTGTAGATTACATAAGGTGAGATCACTGCTGGGCTCAAAACATACAAAATGGAAACAACTACAGCCTAAAAAGAACTACAGCTTAAAAGAATATTTTTCTGACTGTCCCAAGGAGATTACACAGGCATCTGTCACCACGTCCAAGCTGAAATTTGACCCTGCTCTGTCAGACCAGGGGGGCTGATTGAAACAGTGGGGCCTTGCCGAAGTCTGCCTGGAAGGTTGTTCGGTCCCGCTGGCTGCACGGATGGAGAAAGTGAGTCCAAGGATTGTCATGCTGTTGAGCAAAACCAGAAGACCGCTACTCGCAGCTTCCCGCAGCTCTGCCTGCAAATCCCAAATGGCAGCCTGGGATCACGCACCGTGCCCAGATGCTGTACGTTGCACAGATGGCTTGTGCACGCACAAAAACTGGATTCGGTGTTTCTGTGGGGTCGCCTCGCTGGGCACCTCTATGGAAGAACTGAGTAATTCCAGATGTGGGGCAGGCTCCTTCTCCCCCAGCCCTGGTTCTTCTTCCCACCCTTGGACAGGACAAACTGTAGGCGTGGGAAAGGAGAACTGCCTGGAAAACCCCAGATACGTGGGGGCTTTTGGTACCGGTGGGGGCCTGCCCGTTCTCCCGAGTTCATAGTAGCACCCATCTCACTTGAGTCCTGAGATCCAAAAAGCATATTCAGGGCCTTAATGTGGCATCATCTGTATCTTCCCCCCCTCTGTCAGCAATAGAAAACTCATGTGTTATTTTGACTTTATTAAGACGCTGTTCATGAACCATTTTAATTTAGATGCTCAAGGCTGTTCCCTTGTTTTTTTGTGACAGAAATCCCAGCAGATATAACACTTCTGGAAAATATCAGGGAGTCAGTGACCCTTTTTTTTTTATCTCGTGTCAGAGGTTAACTTAAAATACTAATGCTGCGAAGATTCATTTAAGATATTAAAACTGTTCAGGCAAGAATACATGTACATATTGTAATTACTTCCTTTTTCTTACAATTAAAGTAATTGGATTATATTTAATGAGCTATTTACATTTAATAATTAAGAAAAGACTTATCTTTCCAGTATTCCCCAAGTGCAGCAGAAGGGTGGGGGCACTCAGAGCTGTGATATAATTATCTAGGCGTGAGTTGAAACTGAAAGAGCAGTTGAGCTGTATAGAAAACACTTGGAACTGGTTTGTTCCTACTCTTTCATTAATCAAAATAGTTTAGTGTGTGTTAAAGGAGGGGAGGCTGAGCTTAGCTGCAAATGAGACAGAGTTTATCTGCTGAAAAGGAAGGTTAAAATATGTTCAGACTTCAGGAATAAGTCATTTAGAAAGAAAGCCACACCCTCTCTTTCGGTATTAATTACCGAGCGCTGCCCTAGAATGAGAATGTGCTGATGTATTGTGAGAGTTGTGCTTTGCACCGAGCGCTTTGTTCGTGCTAACAGGCACAAGCCTTTCCTCTTGCTGGAGGAGGCTGGTGTGAAGGAGAGGAAGAAAACATGCTATCCTCATTAGCAGTAATTCAGCCTGGCAATGAGCGATTCGGCGGTGTTTGCTTTAGCAGCCGTGCACCATTTGCAGAAGTTGGCCTGCGGTTCTGCGCAGGCATCCTCACAGCGGCAGCGTGAGGCTCGGGTACCTGCAGTACCCCCAGATGAAGCTGTTGGGAACGATGCCACTTGTGTTGCCCACCTCAACTGCGTATCTTCTAGTCAAGACCTTTTGAAGTGAATCCAGTGCTGTTACAGACTTCGAAGCTTGGAAAATGAAATCTTGTGACTTTCTCTAGAGCTCATTTTGCCTAGATCAGGACAGAAATAAACGGATGACTTTGGCAATGAAAGCTCCTCAACCTTGACCTTTAAGGACTGGTTTTCGGGGCAGAGTGGCAATCCCGTTGTAGTGGACATCTCTCTCTTGGGTTGCTGTGACTCCTAATCCCAGTGGTTGTTATTCCTCAGGGGACTCACCTCCTGGGACAGGTTGAGACTGGATTCCTTGAACAGTCTCATTGACTTTGGGCAGCGGTTCAGGCTCAGACCAGGTGTCGTTGGAGACCTCCTGCCGACGGACTGAAACCTGCCCACTGACCCGGCCTCTTCCACGTCCTCCTAAAATATTTGAGAACCTATAGTGGGTTTTCCATACCTGAATACGCCAAAGCTACTTGTTGATTGAAGCTGGTGATACTACTCTGTATTGTCACCGACCTTGTATCCTTGCCAAAATTATTCATAGGTTTAACAGAAAGCATTCTGCTCCCTTCGCTGCTCCTGTTTCCTAGGAAGCAACAAAGCCGGAGCTCTTCTGGCACTGAAGGAGCCCTGCCTCTCTCCTGATGTATATCCTCATGGCAAAGACCTTGAAACCTTTCTGTTTCGGAGCTTTAATTCCTGTTTAATCAATAGTTCTGTATTCTGAGAATCAAATCCCTGTGACAGCTCTCTTTAATTGAGCTAAACTGCCTTTCTCTTGTCACATCTCTCCTAGAGTTTTATTTGAATACGTTTGTTCTGCCTGTATCCTAGCCAGGCATTGATAGGAACACCAGGTGACCCTCTTTGTTTAACTTGTTTTTCAGCTAAATGAGTGGAAACATTAATTAGGGCAACGGTGTATTTTTTAGGAATTAAAAAAAGTCTAGGTCAAACTGCTGGCTGTATTTGCACTCCAACAGAAGCAAGGAGGATCTGTATGTTCCCCATTAGTGACACCCTCATCCTTCCACCCCCAGCTTGATTTCTGCCAGCGGCTTCGAGCGAGTCCCTCTCCAGGAGAGCAGGCTGGCATTTATTCCAGCAAGATCATCTTCAGTAAAGCTGATAACAAAAGTTTAAAAGGAAGAGCCAAATTTTCAGTCACACCTGTGCAATCCCCTTGAGGGCAGTAAATGATGACGATAATGTATGAGCCAGACAAAAAACGCAGAAAATGGCTTTCTGAGCCTCTTTTGCATTTTTCAGAGCCAGCAGACTGGAGAGGGGAAGAAAAAAAAAAAAAAAGAGTATTTTTACTCCGGGAACTGGGCGGGCTGGATGTTTGTTGTCTCAAGGACTCCACAGTGTGCTGTACAATGCTTCGTTATTCTGCGAGATCAGGGCTGATGTTTCCTAGTGTCAGAACATCGCTGTGGAAATGTGCGGCGCTGCTCTTGCCCCACGCTATTGCCAAAACACCTCTTTCGTAATGCCGGCAGATCGTATCTGCGACATTCTCGAGTTGGTGATTGAAGTGGATTATTAATATACAGAGGGGTTATGTATGTGTTTTTTGCGATGGGCTAACTGTGTTCTCCTGAAGGCCCTGTGCTTCCAGTAGATCCTCCTTCAGGAAAGGTTTTGTGCGATGGTGGGTGAAAACGCAGCCTGCACTTTCCCTCTTAGCGGCTGGTAAGAGATGGTGGGCAACATTTTGCCCGGTGCCCAGGGGGGTTTTACCCGTGCATCTCCCCTGTGGCTTTTGGGGAAGATTAGACCACTGTGAAAGGAAGCAGCCCTGCAGCTGCCCTTCACTGCTGACTCCTGCTCAGCTGCTGGCAGGCTGGGCTGTTAATGACAGATGAGCCTGTGACGCGTTTTGGGGAATGAATACTTGTTACAGCTGGCGGGATGGAGTAGTTTGTGGCATCACATGGCAGTTTGCTCTATAATTTCACTCCCTATTGCTCGGATGCAGCACTGATTGCTAGGTCTCTCTCCGAGTGTGGAACTGTAGCATTTCTGATTGCTGCATCCCACTTCTCTGTGGCTGCATTGTGAGCTTGGATATAGCCCTGAGCACTCAGCAGAGCCTTCTGCTGAATTTTTTTCTTTTTTTTTCGGTTCTCCGTGTGTGTGTGGCTGCTGCTTCCCTTTCTGCTAGTCTTTTGGGGTTACATAAAAGCCAGTCTCTTTCTGGCCATTACAGCTACATGGGGGAGTAGTTACTGCTGAGAGAAGCTTGAAATTTGAAGCAGAGTTGTCACAGACATTAGAAAGAACAGTCAGTCTGCGTTGGCAAGCTACTGAGTTAAGTCTCATTTCATACTGATGGGAATTTCAGATCTGATTATCTTCTTCCTCCCTCATTCCCAAACCTGCTGGTGTGTCTAATCCCCCGATGGGTACTCCTAAAGGCTGCTCTCCAAGGCACTTAGCTGAAGGCTTGGTCTCCTTGACTGTGCTGCTTGTTTGTGTCCAGGCAGAGGATTTGATAAGCCCTGCTGAGGGCAGGGTGATTGGTCACCCTGATGGACTTGAAAATCAAGCCTAATTTCCCTCCCCTTCCCCAAAAATGAGCTCTGTCCTCCTTAGGTGCTTTTTGCTACACCAGACATTATGACAGATGATATCACTGCTGGGGTCCAGATTTATTTGCAGATGGTCCCTGATCTAAGAGGTTGTGTGTCACATTGAGCGGGGAATTACCCAGGTGACTCCCAGTAATGCTATGCTAGCTGGTCAAATACCAGTGAGAAGAACCTTGCCAGAGATCTCACTCCAACTCGGCCGTTATTTACAGCTCTTTGTGTGCATTGCATACACACATCTCACCTTGTAGTCCTGCCTGCCTTCTCCTCTGCACCACGGTGTTGACTGTGCTATCTGCCTGCTGCACAAAAAAAGAAGGGCTGGTTCCTCTCTTGCTGTGCAGTGCTGTTTTCTGCTCTGCTCCTAACTGCTTGTTAAGGAGTATTTGCTCCGAGTTGCTGTTTTCAGTTGACAGAACTCGCCTCGGAAAGCAAATACTCAACCCTAAAATGTCCCTGTATTGCTTCCCGATACTAGTAATCAAAGTCTGTCTCCTTTATTGTTCGTAACAATTGTCCAATTTTACTGTGCCAGCCCTATTTATTAGAAATAGTCAATAAGATGCAGCTTTGTGCGAGGGGTTTATAGACTGGCAGTTCTTGTTTGAAACAAACCAATTGTACTCGATTCTAATCCAGAACTGGGATTCCTGAGTGATCCGCTACAGCAGAGCTCATGGGGAGAGCAGTCGATGACTTGCAGATAAGAAATCTTAGAGCAGCACGCTCATCTTGAATTTACCTTGTGCTTTGCTCGTTGCATCACTGGATTTGGAAAGGCAAAGATTGCAAGTTGCACTTACACACACACACCCCCCACCTTTATGGGCCTGTGTTGCACCACACTTGTTCCCCAGCGCCCCAAGAGTATTTACGGAAATAATTGCCAAAGTCAGAATCCACTTAAAAAGTGGTGAGCATGGCATTCAAGGTGAGAGCTTGTTGTGGAGGGAGCAGATTGTCAGATCGGCAGCCACGTGAAGAAGCACTACGCATGGATCCTGCTTTCCTGGACAAATACGAGGTGTCCGAGACCGCTGGGTGTGCAGCGAGCAAGCACAGGAGTTCGTAGGAAGGGTGATAGGGAGCAAAAGCCCGGTGAATCCTGGAAACGAGGTGCCAGTTGTGGCTGGAAGATCAGTAGGAGTATAGGAGGGGTGAGCTCAGCTTCCAGGGCTTTTGTCGTGCTCAGCAAACTCTTTCTGGGCCGGCACGGGACTGTGGAGCGGGCCAGGGCTGGGCAGCGCATGCGTAAGCATTTTGGGAGAGGGGAAATTATGAGGAATTCTGGCAATGCCCGGCTGGAGGTGGGGCAGTGTACAGCTGTGGGGAGGTGGGGGGAAAAGAGCTACGGGGCAAAGCTGGGCTTTTCAGATGGTTTGGCTTTTAGTCACTGCCGTCATAACAAGGCTTGGAGCCTTCTTTGATTCAAGCTGTGACTTGGAGACTTCAGAGGAAATGCTTGCCGTGAGCAGGTAGGAAGGTTCTGATTCAAGTGGGAGAGAAAAATCATTTGTTACCATAAGAAAAGGCCTTACTTCTTGTTTTTAAGAAGGTGTGAAGCATGGCAGTTGGGAGGATGAGTATTTTGAAGGTCGATTGATGCAGCAGTGTTTGTAAATTTGGCACGCGACCGGCTTCGGCGTCAGCCCATTTCCTTACAGCTCTCCCAACCAGCAGTGCTCTGCAACCAGCGAAGATCACTCAACTTCTCTCCTCACATAGCTAGCAATGTGTTTCAATTTGATGTCTGTCTTTTTTTTTTCCATATTCATTAGAAATCTGTTGCAGACGGTTTTCTGTTTCTTAGAGGCAGTTTCCTTTTACTTTTAACGTACTTGGAGCTCCTCTCCCGTTACAGTGGGATCGGGGCAGGTCCTCTGTGCCCATGACACACCATTCTTGCAGCTTCTTACAAACAGCGTATGCACCCCAAACTCCAGTACTGAAACAAATCTAATCTTCAGCATTAATAAGCAAGTGGAAACGCTTATCTTTGCCCGAAAGCTAAGGATTTTTGGCCTCGCAATTCATTTAACTTGCTTCTGAATGGTAGGATTTAGTTATAATATATGGTCTGTGGTAGTTACGTGACAGTGACTAATGCCTGATGACCAGTCTGGCTAGCTGGGGTGGAAAACTGCTGTGCTGTCATGCCCTGACCACTGAAAGTAAAGCGGTTCTGGATGGCCCTTGCTGGTAGCATGCTGTCAATTGGCTTCTTAATGACTCTCTTAAAGAATAAAAGCAAGAGCCTCCTGGAAAGCTTTTTTTAGGTCTGTCCCTTCCTTGTTTCATTTGCTGTGTCTCGTCCCTGCCCCCAACTATGCCTTGTGCTGTCTCTAGTGTTTTGCTTCCTCCTTCTCCCTCTGCTCTCATACCTTGTCCCTTCTCCGTACTTGATTTTCTGCCCCTCCTGACGGCTGCTTTCGAAATACACCACTTATTTTCCAATCCAGACTATTAATCTTTGTCCCACCTACTCATGAGGCATGAAGGTTTTACAGGAGCCCATTAGCTGTTATCTCTATACCTACCCTCCAAAGACTCCTGGGGAAAAAACGAGGTCTAACAGTGAAGTGCCTTCTTGTGGGGACGTCTGCTGCTCTTTTCGTTAATGTTGGCACCAAGCTCTGGTTGTAGGTCCCAGATTTCCTATCTGCCTGCCTCCACCCTGCAAAAACATCTGAAACCTTGAAGCTCCTTGTCCTTCCGCTCAGAGGAGAGGAAATTTAGCTTTAAAATGCCTCTTATCCCAGAGACCGTTGGCTGCTGCGAGCGCAGAAGGGTGGTTGCCCGCAGCCCATCCTGTCCTCCCTGCCTTGCTCATCTCCAGTTAATCTCTTCTTTTAGTTCGACTGCTGCTTGCTGGATCCTGATGGTGTTAGGAGCAGCAGCACGGCAGCAGAGCCGGCCCCGTCGCCTTGGGAAGAAGCGGTGCTGCCGTACTCTTTGTGAGGAGGGCTGTCGTAGCGATCACGAGGGCGAAACTCTTGGTTCTGCAGTGGAGTGTGGCAGGCTGTGCTGGGAGGGTGGGGGTGGCTGGCAGGATGAGCCAGGCTATAAAGGGAGTGTTTTTCTTAGCCCTTATCTCTGCTGTCTTGCACCGGTGCAAATTCATAATGTACATGTACTGTACTGTTGTTACTTAAAAAAAAAAAAGTTACTTTCACCACTACTCCTTGCTTTTAGTTTCAAAACGTGCTTTGAAGGCAAATACTCTTTTGGGGCGCTGTATATAGACACCATATTCTGAGCCTTTGTTTATTTGTGGGTATTTGGGGCAGTACTCCATTTTCTGCCCTGTTCTCCCCATACTTGCAGAGATTAGTGCTACCTGTGTCTATATGACCTGGCTACCTATCATCACGGGAGGGTTGTTTTTTGCCGCTTTTCACATGCATGGTCACATCTCTTCCCCGTTACAGGCTTATTTTTCCTCTTGCTGTTTTCCTTCTGTCTGTCCTGCACCTTGGAAGGTTTCCAGCCGGGTTTGGTGGATGGGCTGTCCACTCCGGCTTTGCAGATCCCACCGCATGCGCTCCCTGGCCGAGCCCTGGGGAAGCACGGGGGAGAAGCTCAATGCAGGCAGCCTGCAAATGCTGCCTTGTTTATGAGAGCTGCTTGTTGGTGCAGACTGCAGTCTGGGGGGAGCTGGGAAACTTTGTCTGGCATAAAGCGCTAAAGCTGACAAAAGATTGTAGGGCTTGGGCTGTAATCGATAAAACACAGGGTATTTAGAAGCGAAGGTCAGAGTCCTTCCTTAGTTCACCCTGTTCTTTAAATATCCCAGCAGTTACTGATGGCTGCTGCAGTGGTTGGACACGGTGAAGAACGACACGGACTTCAGTCCTTGGAGAGTTTCTGCTTTTATTTATTTGGATGCAGATCTCGCCCCCCTCTTCTATAAGGTGTATGGTTTTGGGGACCCTTTCCTTGCGCAGGGACGAGCACATGAAATCCCTCGCGTAGAGGTGTTGCAAAATGGCAACCTACATCTGCTTGTCTGGGAGATAACCCTGCGGCCGGTATGCTGCGGCTCTTGAACTCCTCTGCCTTAATGGGTCAAATTTAGCAATTCAAAATCTGGCTTGTGAGGTAATTAGGAGGGATAATGCCCACTTCTTCCTCTTAACACCCTGATAGAAAAGCATCCAGGAAGGACTCCTGGACCTCAAAGATAAGCTGCCAGCTGCCACAGAGACTATCAAAGGGTGGCTCAAAGTCAAGAGCAAACAGCTGATTTTTTATGGTTCTTGGGTTTTTGCTGTTGGTGACAGGAAGCCATGTTCCCCAAGCTGTTAGCTTCCTGTTTTATTTTTACACCCAGCCCGGGCAGATCAGCATGCCTATCACATGGGAGCTGGCTGCTTCTCTTGGGTTGTTCCTGAGCTGACCTAGAAAAGTGATTCTTTCCCCTTCTAAATTAATCAAGAAGTTGGGATGTATTTGCTTTCACTTAGCCTTAAAGATTTCGGGCATGTATCATGCTCCTTGTTCTGAGCTGTTTACCCTAGTTTCCTCCTCCCTCTTGGAGGCGGACAGCCTGAGAGGGAACTGTTTGTTGCTTCAATGTTTCAGCCTCTTACCAAAGGAGATTTTTGTTAGTTCAAGACACTGACCTGCACATAAAAGCGTTTTCTGTCTAAAGCATAACTTCCGGACACTTATGTTTTCTTCTTCTTTTTTTTTTTTTTATAAAGAAAGAACTGGAAGTTTGTCCTGACTGTTGTACAATCAATTTTGACTTCTTTCTGAGCACGCTCTAGTCCTGCATCCTGATTAGAGCTCCCTCATCGTTAAACTGCCGTAGCACGAAAACAATGGTCCAGTGTAAACCTCGGCCCCGGGGGATTTCCCAAGGGAAGAGGGGTGCAGCCTGCAGGATAAGGAACAGTCACCAGAAAGTTTCCTGGTCAGCTGCAAGCGCTTCCTGTTGTTTCAGGAGAGCCCTGTCTGTGCTGCTCCGGGAGAGGCACCACGCATGCTTTGGTGTGCTGGAAGAAGCTGGGTTGTGTTTGATTTGGTTTGGTTTTTTTTTTTTTTAAACATCTCCCATCTTCATCCTCTCGGTTTAAGCAAACCTATTGATTGCAAGTTTAAAATATTTCTGAAGAAGAGCTTGTAAGACTCACCAAAGATGCTGTGCGCGAGCACGGGAGGAAGGAGACTGCTCAGAGGCGGCGGATGGGTAGGAAGGGAACAACGGCTGCGGTGATGCCAGCAGCACCTTGCGTGTGGGCGAAGATGTGTAGTTTTCCATCTCTGCCTCTTTACCTGAGCTGGTGGGGCTTTGCTGTCACTGCAAGTTATAGAACAGCAGGATCTTTATTTCTGATGAACCAGTTTTATAAGGGTGGGGAGGGGGGAAAGAAGGCTTATAAATAAAGCCATTTGAGAGCAGGAAAAACGAACACCATGGCTCTGGTGTGCCTGGAATTTGCGGTTGAGTAATCCTTTCCTGTTTCTTTTTTGGGTTGTTTTTCATCTTTCAGAACAGTGCCTGAAGCAGGTCCACCATGCCGTTAGTAACGAGGAACATTGAGCCAAGGCACCTGTGCCGTCAGACGTTGCCTAGCGTTCGAAGCGAGCTGGAATGCATGACCAACATCACCCTGGCAAATGTCATTCGACAGCTGGGCAGCCTGAGTGAGTACCATGGCGAGCCTGCGCGTTGCCCTCAGGAGTCGCTAGTGCTCTTTATTTAGCTCCCTTTCTACTCTCGTGTTCCTATTTCTCCCCCATCTGCCTTCCCTGGGTAATGCTAAAATGTTTTCCTAAAGAAATCTGATGCTAATTTCATATCCCTGGTCCCACTGCCTTCCCATCTAAGAGAAAATGGGGAAGGGGGGGGGTGTATGTGTGTGTGCGTGCATGTGTGAGAGGCTGCAGCGAAACTGCAGATGGAAGGATGGAGCGCAACTCGGGCTTGTAAAATGGGAGGCTCTCCGAGCAGCCAGGATCTTGTGTCAGAGAATGTTCCTGTAATTGCACGCGCTACTAAATGGAGCTTGACTGTGTTGAATCTACAGTGTGTCAGTAGTCTTATTTTTAATGAAAGATAATTAAAGCGCACACGCAGAAGCCGCCTATTTGCCCCTGCTGTTTGTTGCATTGCAAGACCCAAAGTCCCCAGTCTGAGCCAAGTGTTGCCTCTGGAGTATTGGGGGTTTGGGACTGCTCGCTCAAATGGCAGCACGAGCTGTAGCAATGCCTAGCTCAGCTCTCCAGTGGGCTGACCGATAGCCTTGTAAAGGCTGGAGGGAAAACGTGGGCCTACATGCCATAGGAGAAACGAAGAGTTAATTGTCATCTCTCCGGGCTGGCTCCTTAGTCTGTTGAAATGCTCTGGATTCTGATTAGCCACCTTTGCCCTTGAAGCAAGACTTTGATAATCAAACTAAATATATTGTTTAGCTTCTCCGTTGTGTCTGCAAGCACTTCTGCTTGCTCTGCAAAGCAAGCCCCCTTGTCTTCCACCATAGCGTGAATGTGGCAGGGAAAGTTTGGGTGCAGTCTCTTTCCAGCAGCAAGAACCGTGGCTGTCGCTAAAATCTGGGCCTGTGTTGGCTGCCAGTCGGTATCGCATTCTGTTGGATTGTAGAAATGTCACTGCACAGGCAAGACCAGTCTCTCTGCTCGCGTTCAGCTGGCCCTCGTTGTTCATTTGTTAGGTCTTGTAGCCAAGATGGTTGTGGAGTGTGAGTAAAATCCACCTCGTGCATGTGAAATGATGAGGAAGAAGGCAGTAAAGCTGTGCAAATCTCGGCTGCAGAGAAAGCTAATCCCAGTCCAAAGGCATGCAGTGGGTTAGTGTGACAGAGCCATGGTGAGATCCTTCAGGTTTAGACCTTCTTTGCGCAGCTCAGATATTCAAAGCTTCTCTGCTTCTACCTCATCAGAGAGGGAGGGTGAAGCGCTGGGAAGCCAAATTGCAGCCTGGTTTCTTTATTGGGAAGGTACCCTGGGAGCGTCGCTGGGCAATGTGGGGAGGGAGGTGCGTGCTGCTGGATCAATTGTGGATACCTCGAGGAGAGCGCTGGAGGGAAAACTCGGGAGAGGTGGCTCTTGCTGACGCTTGTGTGCTTGTCTCTGTTAGAGGGGAGCGAGGCAGGTGGGGAGGAAATGCTGACCACCATTTCTTACCCACTTGCCTAGGGTCAGCAGTACTTTAAATGAAGCAATATTTAGACTAACTGCTACACAACGCTCACCCCCAGATGACCAAACTCCTACCCCTCCTCCTGTTCTCTTCTTACTTCTGAAAAATAAATCCGCTCCTTCCTCGTACGTTGAGTATTACAGGAACGTAAAGCAGGTTCAGTAGGCTGTGACAGCCCTGTCAAGTGAATAATCAGCCATGCCTAGTGCACCACAGTCTCTTTACAAAGATGCAAACATAAATCTTGTCAAACTTTCATATTCCAGTGAGTTTACCCTTCGTTACTATCACAGCTGGTAGCACTTTGTATAAGTCGACTGTGCGTTTCTGTGTGATTTTATAGAATCCACAAGCTAAAGATGGAAAGACCTATTAAATCATGCCGTCTGTCTTCCTGCCAGTGCATGACAAAGATAATTCTGATTGTAAGCTGCACTTTTGCAGTCAAAGTAACTAAACCAAAAAATTAATCTCTGCCTTACTTCATCTGAAAGCATACATGAAACACAGAACAGTATGGGAGATGCTGGATGATAACTCTGTACAGGTGCACTTCCACAGGCAAGGGAATATGGACCATCCCTTCTTCTCCCTCCAGGGTCAAGACCGGTGTATACAATGCTGTTCATACGTTATTTTATGCTTGAAACACACTACTCAGCATTGCAAACCAAAGACTTTATTTTTTCCCTAGTGCTCATCGCAGTTCCTCATGAAATTCAGAAATTGGTTTCGGTTCTCATGAAAGTAGAAACCAAATTACGACTTTTCTTTCTTGAACTGTTGCTGGGAGGTCTCAAATTATCCCATAGACAAACGTTCACCCTCTTTGGTCAAATAGGAAAGCTGGTCTTGTGCTGATGTTGAACACGGAGAGTGTTTCATGAAACCTGGCTATAGCAAGAGCTACCTGGCCCTTAGGTCTCTAGAAGTAAAATCCCTCTCGTGAGTTTGAGGAAAGCTGGTTGGGCTTGTTAATGGAGCGTATGTGGAGACTGTATTGTCCAGGAGAGTGGAAGGAGGGGGTCAGTTGAAGTTAACGTCCAGCATCTGCTTTCTATGAACGCTTCAAGCTGGTGTTGCCACCAAAAGGGGTGGAGGAGGTTGGTTTTTAACCTGGCTGGTTCCCCGTGCTTGGCAGTGTAAGGAGAACCGTGCAGGAGCATGAACAAGTAGCTGATATGTCAGTTTAGATAGCTGAAAGTATTTGTGCAGCTGGGCTTTGGGGGAGGCCCTCGCGTTGCCCTGTGGAAGGGGCGCTTGTCTTTCTGATGTGACTCACTGCAGACAACCAGATTTTCCAAAATTGCTGTTAAAGTTAGGCTTCCAACTGGTTATCCTTTCCTGAAAGTCAGAGAGGATCTTCAGGAGTAACAGATTCCAGAACAAACTGTTGACCATATGAAGATGCACTTCAAAACCAGACTGCTTATTGGGAGCAGCCTTGTACTCAACAGCCATGGCTGGAAATGTTTCCCATCAGTGGGAACTCCATGGGCCTACGTCTGCCGTCAGTGCCAAGTCTGTTCTGATCAGTCCTCGGCGTGGCTAGGGCTCCCTGTCTTGGGTTGTGCCTGAGAGCAGAATAAAAAGACAGTACTTAGTGTAAGTTCTTGGTTTTCTTCCAGTTCTCCCACCTCTCTCTACCTGTGGTCATCTCTTGTTGTATGCCTAGATTTAAGATTTTTTGTTACGCTGGTTAGGTGGTGCGGCGAGCTCCCGATCCAAGCCCCTAGGCACTCTCGCAGTCCAAACGATGGATGATGTTTGTCATAGCAGCCCACTGGGCCATCCAGGCTGTTACAGAGAGAATATCCCTGTGTGAGAAGTTCCCCTTTGGTTTTGATTTAGAATAAACGTGAATGCATCAATTTTTCAGACACTGCCACCTGAAGGAACAAAAGGGTCAGTGCTTTCGTCTGTGGTTATAGCTCAGGCTTTAGGATCAAGGACTGGGTCTGCTCTCCAGTTCCAGAGTACTTTGAGCTTGTAAATATGTGCCAGTTACCCTGGAGGCAGGCCTGCTGGAGACTGGGAGCCTTTGAGATTCTCCAGAGCAATAAAAATCTAACTGTATTTGCTTGTCTAATAAACAGAACAGCAGAAAATCTTAAAGGACCTACAGATCCGTCCAGATTCAGACCCAGTGTAGTGTTGTCAGCCCTCTTTATTTTGTTACTTTTAATAATGACTTGAAAGTATGTCTCGATTGTTTCTTTATTGCTTGAAGATCCCTTGGAAATGTCAGGTTTTGGTGGAACAGCGTGTTTTCTTCCTGGATGTTAAACTCAACCCTGACAAACTTGAAAAGAAGCATGGTTCGTTCGTTCGTTCTTTCTTCTTTCTTCAAGAAAACAAGCTGGGAGACTGAATATGGTCCGATGTGGCTCACGAGGGTAATGTGGACACTTTAATATTCCAGGTAAATTTGCAGAAGACATATTTGGAGAGTTGTTTACTCAAGCCAACACCTTTGCCTCTCGGGTGAGCGTTCTAGTCGAGAGAGTTGACCGCTTGCAAGTCAAAGTCACTCAGCTGGATCCCAAAGAGGAAGAAGGTAATGGAGTGGAGCGCAGTCCTTGCAGACCAAGCGTGGTAAAGATTCTTATTGAGTCAGCGTGGTTGGTTCACGGCCATAAAATGAGCATGACGCTGCGATGGGTTGGGAATGTCTTCTCTTGGACTAAGAGGGACCGTTTCCTCCCCTCCTGAAAAAGCACCATGCTGCTCATGTGGATAGCCTTTCTGGCCAAGGCTAAATTTGCTCGTTAGCACATCTCCATGTGGAAGCTCGCTTTTCAGCGGTTTGATAGCGGTGCACTTCTTGAGTCTTGGTCACAGGGGTTTGAAACCACATTGGCAACTCTCGGGAGAGCTGTGTCTATACAGCAGCAGATCTTGGCACGGCATGATCTGAGATTTTCTGGGTTTCCCAAGAGATCTGTGGGAAAAGGAACCTGACCTTAAGAAGTGCTAAGCATGCCAAGAACTCCAACTGAAATCAGATGTTCGCTACTTGATCTTCAGTGTCATTGGCCTGGGCCAAGCTGTTCTTCACTTGCTCTCTCCTCTTTCTTACAGTCTCCCTGCAAGGCATTAACACCAGGAAGGCCTTCAAAAGCTCCACTACTCAGGACCAGAAGCTCTTCGACAGAGATTCTCTCCCTGTGCCTGTCCTTGAAACCTATAGGACCTGCAATACTCCTCCACCTCTCAACATTCTCTCACCTTACAGGTATGGCTGCAACACCTTCTTGGCCCCTTGTTCCCTTGTAGAGGAGTACCTCTTCCTCCTGACCTGCCAAGGAGGTAACTTCCCATCCTGTGCTGTATAGAAGTAGCCGTTTCCAATGGGAAATTGAGTTGCTAAACTGAGATCCACCAGCAAATCTCCATCCTCTGGATTACGTGAAACTTTGCTTTTGGGGCTGTACAAATGAGTGTAGCTAGAAAATTATGTATTTGGTTACCTGGTGTCACTTTTGTGACTGCCTTGGGGCAAGGCTTGGCTGGCACTGCATAAACATGCTAGGTGTTGTGCAGATGATGCATTTTTCTTGTGCTTCTCTGTAGCCCTGTGGCTCCTTTCCAGAAAGCCGCAGCGCGAGCTGCAGAGCATACATCTGTAAATGGCTCTCACCCAGGTGGGTGCAGCAGGCTCCTGTAGATCTGGAGATGCTTTCTGTGGCCTTCTGTGCCTGGTCTGAGACATCTGATGTGACCTATGCTGGCTGTGTAACCAGTTCTCCTGAGCAGTCCTGCTCTGATTTCATCTTGTAGGTAGTAGAAGTAAAGGGGGTCAGAATACAGAGACTTAGCCCACATCCATAAATATCTTTTGAACAGGTAAAAAGTAATTACAGATAGCTGGAGGCAGCTGTCTTCTACCAGACGCGGCTGCACTGCAAAGTAGGAGGAGAATGTGTGTGTGTGTGTGTGCGCTCACTCATGAGTTTCAAGGATGCTGCTGGTCTGATTTAGGGTTCCTGGGCTGGAGAAGGGTTTTTTTTTCACACCAAAAATACAACACAAACAAGTAGGAGTTGAAGTGAGAGACCTGCTGCTCTCTTGGTGATTGTTCAGAGCAGTTGAGCTCTTCAGGTGCTGAGTAATGGAGAGTTTGCGTGAGAGCAAAAGCGATGGCAAGTGGGAGAGCCGGAACAAGAGAGGCTGTGGGTCCACTGCCTGTTCTGAAATGGAGGACAGAGGCGAGAGCAGCACGTTCGACATTCTCACTGCAAACTTTTTAAACTGTCATCTGGGGTTGTGCCTTGTGTTTTCTTTGGGCTTCCAACAAATGTGTGACTTGGTCCTTGTTTGTGTGGTTTGTCCCCCCCTCCCTCCGTTCTAGGGATGATGGCAAAGAGGCGCTTAAGTTCTACACAGATCCTTCATATTTCTTTGACCTTTGGAAAGAGAAAATGCTTCAGGACACCAAGGATATTATGAAAGAGAAGCGGAAACATAGGGTGAGGAAATGGGAGATATCTGCTAACAGAGGCATGTCGGGGAAGAATAGGAGGTGGGAAGTGTTAATGAATCTTGGACTCCAGAGTTGCTATCCAAAATTGAGGTTTGCTCCCTTAAAATCTTTAGGGATCAATTCAGTGAAGTTTTTATCTGGTTTACTCTTGTCCTTGTTAATTAAAAAAAGAAAACAAAGATACTATTAATCTGTTTTTCCAAATGCCACTGTCTTTGTATGGTTATAATGGCTTAATTTGTAGTCCTCAAACATAGCTGGTGTAGTCAGCAGGGGAGAAAGTTGTCTTGGAGTCTTTTCTGCACTTCTGATGTTGCACAGGGGTCTGTTCAGTCTTGAAGCAGTGCAAATCCCACTGCCCCAGCACCACAGAGTGTTGTGCGGTGTAATAAATTCTACTGTGGAAGAATAAAGGACAAGAAAATGTCCCTTCAGGAGTGCAAAACCAGGCCCTAATGTTAAATCGAGGGCAAGCGGGGGGCTTAACAAAACCATTTAAGCTGAAAATGCCAGGTAGAGTTCCTGGTTTGGTTGCCTGGGGATTTGGACCCATGTTTACCAACACTGAAACTTAGACCATAAAAGACGCAGTTTGAGCATACTTTATTTAGCTTTTGAGCAACTGGAGAATTAAATATCAAAACTGATCATGATTTTTTTTCTATCAAAATAACAAAGAGGAGATTTAGGGCATGTTAGAATGCAGAGAGTGAGGCTAGCTAAAGCCCAGTTCTTTGTGGGCAAGTGTGCATATTGCACCCCAAAGCACGTAACAGCAGCAAGGTGATGGTGAGATTTGGCAGTCTTGACACAGAGGCCAAAAACTGAATTGATGTGGGAAACTGAGCTTTCACTCTGCCCTCAAGGTGGTCACGCTGGGGAGTAATGATGGCATCATGTCTGGGCTGCACTGGGGAAATCTCATGTTGTCTTTTTTTTTTTTATGCTATCTGTGCTCCAACTTCTTTGTATGGGATATCTTTGGAGCTTGCAGCAATCAGGAAAGTAAATTAAAAATCCTGGCCCTCTTTGAGACTGTATCTTCTTGAAACTGCTACAGGTCTGTCCTATTCCCAGTGAGCTTAAAGCAAAATAAGGCTTCTGTTTGATTCCTCCTCCCTTAGAAAGAGAAAAAGGAGAATCCGAACCGAGGAAATGTGAATCCGCGGAAAATCAAAACTCGAAAAGAAGAGTGGGAGAAGCTGAAAATGGGACAAGAGTTTGTTGAGTCAAAGGACAAACACGGTCCTGCCGGGTAAGCAAGTCTGGGGCTCTCTGTTCAGCTCCCCAGCAAGGGGGAGCGGGCGGGCGTTGTTGATTGTAATGCAGTTCACCCTGCTCTGCAGCTTCTCCAGATCTGCTGCACAGTGCAGATCGATACTGCCACTAATCAGATTCTCCAAAGTAAATCCGTCTGCTGATTTAAAATTTGCTAAATAAATCAGGGAGCTACATGGTTTGAACAAGGTGGCAGGAACAGCTTCAGTAGCAAGTCTGCTCTCGGCTGCCTGTCTTGTGGGCACAGAAGTGTTGAGAGCTTTGGCTCCCTACCCCGTTGCGATGCCCTTCCCATCACACCTAGCCTCTGGGCCTTACGCTGGGGAGCGGGGTGGCATCTCAGTGGTATTGTGTGATTGCTTTGTTGCATTTCACAAATGGCTCTTCACACCCTAAAGCTGAAGTGGGGGCTGTCCCCATCCAAGTATTTCAAGCTACAGATCTCTCTTTAGTGCTTCTGGCTTGGGAATTCATTTAACTTTTGACACCAGCAAGGCTGGAAGCAGCCCGAGTTCCCCACAATGCACTTCGCGCTTGCTCGCTCCTTGCAGCTTCCTTTCATATAAGAAAAATCTCTCTTTAAATCACACTCTCCAGCTAAAAATAAAACTTGCTTTTAGTTTAATAGGAGAACAGGTTTGGTTTCTAGCAGAGGAATCGAGCAGCACAACAGCACCGTTTTCTTGCTCCTCTCTTTTCTCATGTAAGCATGTTCGTGCATTTGAATTCACTTGAGGTCCAGAGCCCCCAGGAATGGGGTGGTTCCACCACCCCGCAGTGAAATGAGCTCATTGAAAACTGAGTGAGAGAATGGTCTCTTCCTTCAATACTATTTCAGCTTTGGATACTTGCTTTTAATGGCATCGCTGTTTCTTGGGTTCCTTTTGATATTCTATTTGCAAGCTTATTTTTTGGCATCTCTGAGTACCTCTTCTTTTTTTGCGACTGATAGTACCTGCTGTAACTGGGAGTCCTTCAAGTCCACGTTGATCAAAACACTCTTATAAGTGCTTTTTCTATAATCAAATGTTAAGAAAAATGTTTTCTTATTTTGGTGTTTCCTTGTTCACTAAAATACATAGTCATGCTGTTCTGGTGTGTGGTAGCAATAAACACACATGAGAGCATCTGGGCAAATTCTAGCGAAAGAATTATGCAGAGCAAACTAATACAGCTGGATGTGGTTCTTCATATAGGATGCTTTGAGAAATAGAGACTTTTTTTTTTTAAATGTTGCTTTAAGGTTTTGTTTTGTGTGTCCTGTTGTGGTGGTTGATCAGGTCCCACCTAAAGGCAGGTCCCACTGTGCTGGGAAAAGCCATTCCTGCTAGAAAACCTCATTTCTAAATCTTGCAGGTTGATCCATCCACATGGTTAATATCGCTGCTGTTCGGTGGTTGAACTGCTGCACAGCTGTTTGTTGTAACCCTTCCAAGAGGCAAAGCTCTTGTGAGTGCGAGTGAAAAATGAGCTTTAGCCATTGCCTTGAACTCTTTGAATAAATTGCTTGTCTTGCTTTCACTCAGGTACCCCCCGAACATGGTGTATCAGAACGGCAGCATCGGTTCAAACGAAAGCATGGACGTGAACTGCTACCCGCCACCGCCGCAGACTGACTCTATTGTGCCACCACCTCCTTCGTTCCCAGATGACAGCCTGCCTCCACCCCCGGTGGAATTTAGGTAAGCCTACGGGATCCCTTCTGTCACCAAGGAGTAGTAGGTGGTGTAAAAGGATGACATGAGACAGGCTGAGATAGTTCAGCATAACTTCCTAACGGGTGTTGTATGGGAACCAGAATGCTCCTGTCTCGAGGGGAAGTGCAACTGCAGGCAGGGACAGAGGCACAGGCAGCACAGCTCTCCATAAATCCCAACTGCTGTCCTTGTTCCCGTATAGAAGGGGAGAATGGGCTTGGGTGAGAGCTAGAGCAGACTTATTTCCCTTTCTGGGAGAGTGGGGTCCCAACTAATGATCTGGCTCCCTTGCATGATTTTTCCAATGCAGTTGTCCCAGAGCATGTAGACTTATGTTCCCGAATGTAGACTTATATTCCTGGTAGAGCTGAGCAAAGAACGGCTTCTTTTCGCTTCTGTTTTTTGTTACCATTTGCCCTATGATCTTTGACAAATGCACGACGTGGGCGCTGAAGATGTAGATGTAGTTAAATTTAAAGGACTTGAGCACACCAGCTGACTTCTTCCCAGAGACTTCAGTGCAAGTTCAGGGCAGCTGCTTTGTATCAGATGAAATGGTGACTTCCAGTCACCTCTAGAGATGAGAATTATGGTCCAGCAGTGGCTCAAGACAAAGGGTGAAACAAGAGAGTAGCTTTTTTTTTTAAAGGCAGTAAAACAGAGTCAAGAGTAACAGGAGGAAGTATGTCTGATAGGCAGGACTGCATTAGCTTGTCTCCATCTTATCCAAAGGCAGCAATGCTGCAGAAAAGGCTCTTCTGATGTGTCAAAGAGACCAAGCACTCCACTCTGCAGCATGTTGCTCTAGAGCGGAGCAGAAACGAGCTTTCAGATGAAGCTTACACTGCTTTATGCAGTTGCTTAGATCTCTGCCTAGCCACAGAGATCTCCCTTCTCTGGTTTTGTTTTGGTGGTTGTTTTTAAAGAACTGGGGGAGCTAGGTTTGATCTCCAGTAGTCTGTCTTGGATCAGCACTGTGCACTGTTAAAAACTGTGACGTTTTTGTGGTAAATGTACGTTATTTTTATGTTTTACCATGGAAGGAGATATCAATTTAGGGCTTCCTTTATGCGTGCGTAGGATATTACAGTATCTTATGGGCAGTAGTGTTTTCTGGTATAACACAGCTTCCATAAATGGGAGATTCAGTCAGTCAAGAGTTGGTACTTTCCTTAAAAGCACGTTGGGTTTCCATGTCTTCCTCTTCACTCCCCACGGCGAGCTATGAGACATGGCTGCTGTACTCCAGCCCTGAGCCGTGGAATCCAGTGAAGAGATCTGTTCCTAGCAGGTGTTCAGAGCATATGCTTTCCTGGCACACCCACCAGTCCTTGTGCGATTTATCACGGTAGACATCCCTGCTTGGAGTGTCATAAGTCTGACCTCAGCGTGGAGGGGTAGTGGCTTGCTTTGCTGCAGGAGCTCTTAAGCCAGGAGGCTGCTCTGAGCTCAGATGTGATGCCTGGCCTCTGGCGGAGAGGTGAGATGGCTCATGTTCTTGTCAGCCTGGGAGATGGGATGGATGATAGCATTTCTGCCAGTCCCCAGAAACTTTCCTTTGTTCTGGTGGTGTAGGCCAAAAGAAACACTGTGAGGGAACTAAAACCAAGGAGTGAGGTCTCATGGAAACACCAGTTAAAGCTGGAACTTAGACTTTTGTCTGGACTGCGACAAACACACATGATTTGCATTAACATTGAGATTGTACAGTCTAATGTGGCCTCACAGCTAATAGCCTTATTTCTCTCTCTCATTCTGTTGCAACAGCTATCCTGTAGACAACCAAAGAGGTTCTGGTTCTGGAGGGACCAAACGATCCAGCCTGGTCAGCCCAAGTCACCCACCACCAGCTCCTCCGATCGGATCCCCCTCAGCAGCCAGGCCGGGCTTTGCTCCCCCTCCGGCGCCGCCCCCACCACCACCACTGATGGGAAGCACCCCGCCTCCACCACCTCCCATGGGCTTCCCATCCCCGGGAACACCACCACCACCCTCGCCCCCTTCTTTCCCTCCTCACCCCGAGTTTGCTGCCCCACCGCCACCACCGCCTCCTCCAGCAGTCGAATATGCCAGCGTGCTCCCACCTCCGCTGCCACAGCCGGGCAGTGGGAGCGCGCCACCTCCCCCTCCACCACCGCCACCTCCGGGCCCACCACCTCTGTCTTCCAGTGGCCTGGATGGTCCCCCACCCCCTCCTCCACCCTCAGACACCTCCGCCTCCAAGCCCAAGTCATCCTTGCCTGCGGTTAGTGATGCCAGGAGTGATCTACTTTCAGCTATTCGTCAAGGTAAGGTGTTTTTTTTCAGTACCAACTTCCTCCTTTGCCTCTGGAAAAACTCCACAGTATCCAAGTGAGAGCACTTGGGAGCCGTCTCATAGCAGTGGTGCGACTGCCTCGCTGCTCGAGACCTGTCCCTAGTGGTCCCTCCTTGTCTGTCCACCCTGATGACAACCTCACTAGGTTTTCTGCCTCCGCCTGCACCTTTGGAGATGGCGGTGCTGGAATTGGTGCGGTCCAAGTTTACGAGCGGATTGAATGGCAGTGGTGTTAACCCCTCGGAGGAGCACGGAAACGATTCGCTTCCCATTCCACCTGCCCACCCAGCCTCTCTTGGCTGTCATTCACCATCAGTGTTATCCCACAGTGTGTCCAATACTCACTAGCACAGGACAGGCTGCCTTGCTCAGAGGATTGTGTCAAAGGGATGGCTGCTTTGGAGATGTCAGTGTGACCAAAGCCTTTGCATGATCCCCTCCATTGCCTTCTTCCCAACAGGCTTCCAGCTCCGCAAGGTGGAGGAGCAGCGGGAACAGGAGAAGCGGGACGTTGTGGGCAATGATGTGGCAACCATCCTGTCACGCCGCATCGCTGTGGAGTACAGCGACTCTGAGGACGACTCTTCAGAGTTCGATGAGGACGAATGGTCGGATTAACCACGGTCCCATCCCCTTCTTTCCCCTTCTCTCCTGGGTTAACATCTTCTTAAAGAATCAGGTGGCCAAACCTTCCACCACTTCCTCTTTCATCCCGTAACCAAAGATGTGCCAAGGGTTTTCAGACAACCAGCAGCATATCTCCCCTCTCCCTCCCCCCTCCGGCTTTGGCAGGACTTTTTGCTCTGCCTTTCCAAAAGGTCTCCTCGCGGACACTGAGGACGCAGTGTTGGGATTTAGCTGGAGGGGGTGTAACGGTTGCTTATTTAAAAGAGAGCTAAACCTCCAGGTTCTCGATGCCACCAGGCAGAGCACATATAAACCCTCCATCCTGAGGGATTTTTAAAGTAAAGATGGATGATCCTGTTGTGGCCGCGTGGCCTTTCAGATGAAGGACATTTTCAGCTAGTTTTCTCATTGCAACAGCAGACAGTTGATCTGATGGCTCTTCCTTTCCAGTGAATACTGGTAGTGCTGCAAGAAAATGGGCTTTAAATGTCAGTTCTCTGCTGCATCCCACTGTCAAATAATCAGGTTTGGCAATAGTGCACAATTCTTTCCCCTCTGACCCCCTAGTATTATTTCCAGACTGCCCTGCGTGGGGTGCGCTTCCTGGCTCTAGAGCTGTGGAGTGCATTGGGTGCAATGTGAGGAGGGACTTTTTTTTTTTTTTTATTTTAAAAGCTGCCTTTACCTTCCTCAAATCTCCCAGACTGCTTTGCCGAGTCTGCCAAAGGAGACTTGCACAAAGGCGTGCAAAGCCGGGGCAGAATGGTTGCTCGGCTTCCCGCTTCTGGGAGAGCAGAGCCACTGCCCCACTGAGACACATCTGTGTGGTCAGCGCTGAGTGGTGGCGAAACTCCGCTTTGCTGGTTTCTCCAGCTCATGCTGAGAGTGTGTTTAAAAAAAGAAGGGGGGGATGGGGGGGAAAGTGCCTAGAGCAGGGAGATGGTGTGGGGAGGGGTTCTGTGAACACCAGGCACTTTGATCTTTTTGGCCTGTTCAGGGCAATGCTGCAGTCCGTTTGAAGAGGTGCTTTTTCTAGCAGGGTGACCATACTTTTTACACAGGGACTTGAGTAGCAGAAAATGCTGGTATTACCTTTGCTTCCTCCTCCCTTCCATCTGAGGAGGGGAGTTTGTGTGCCTAAAAATGTCTTGTGTGTGAACTGAGTTGCCCATCAGTTACATCAGACCTAACCTACGTCTTTTCCCATAATTTTGTTATTAGAATTCATTAGTTAATTTTAAGAAAACGTTTTTTCTCCTCACTAACCCTATGAATTCCCAGGCTGCTCAGTACAGATACAGTACTGGCAGGGGGAGAAAATGGTGAACTTGAACTAGATGACCTAGGTTTTATATTACCTTGCATAGAATATAAGAGTATCGTGGAAATGTAGAAACAAATACCCTCGATGCTACAGATGTGTATTTTAATTTGGACGTGACTCTCTGTCAGGGTCACGCAAGAAAGCAATTCCAAAGCCTTTTAGAGGTCATGGGTCCAGCTGTTGTGGGGTGGGACCAGCTGCATGTCCCATTAAGAGCAACTCTCCAACCTCTTTGCCTTTCCTATTGTAAAGTATTTTGCCAGCCTGTGCCTGTTCTTTCTTCTCTGGCTTGCATCGTTTAATGATGTTCCTGATACCTGGAACGCCAGGCCCAGCCCGAGGCTGCCAGGCTGCTGAAAATCCTTCTTGGGGTTTGATTGATGGCTTCAGTTTGTGCCATTGAATTCTTACTGATTTCTTGTGTGTGCGCGCGCGTGCATTTTTCATCTTTGAAAGAGCAGATAAGGGCCTGGAGGATGGGCTTTTCTGGGGTGCAGATCAAGCTGAGATCCAGTGCGACCCTGAGCACAATCAGGAGAGATTTACTGGACCGCTACACCATCAGATTTTTGTCTGCAAATCAGCTGCTAGGCAGGATGCAAAGGGCATCCCGATGGGCTGGGAACATCTGAGCAGCGCTAGTTCCAGGTTCTGGAAGAGGGAACAAACCCCTCGAGTGCCAGTGAGCCATCGTGCAGTGGAGGGACTTGGAAATGCAAACTGATTATTGCTGCAAGCTGGGTAAGGGGAGCTAGAGGAGAATCACTGCCTCTTGTTTTTCTGCTCTTTCTGTAAGCATCCTCCTCTGGCTTCTCTCAGAGACAGGTTCCTGGGGAAAACAGACCTTTAAGCTAACCCAGGCTGACAGCATTATCACACAGGGAAGCAAGGAGCTCGCAAATGCCAAACCTGGGTTAATTTTAAATTGCCTTAACTAGACTTGGCCCCTGTTGGGAAAGGGGAGCGAGTATTCCTGTCGTGTGAAATACAGAAAAATGCCATATTCTCTGTGACCCAGATGGATGGTCTGTCAGGCAGGGCCGTGCCTGGGGGCGGTAGGGACACGGTTGCCCCACGCGCTGCCTGTTGCACAAGGATGCTGTGTGGGCGATCTGGCATGGCCGCGGGTGGAGTCGGCTCCTCCGACTGCCTCGCCTGCTTGCAAGGCCCTCCTGGCAGCGGGAGGGACGCTGCTTTGTCCGTGCAAGCCTGCTGTAACCACCCTCTGCTTTCAAACTCGCATCCCGAGGTGAGAATCAAAACTGCTGGATCCTAAACGGAAGAGTTGTGGACAGGTAGGGAAGGTTGTTGTGTTGGGTTTTAGTTTTGTTTTGTTTTTTTTTTTTTTAAATCTCCTTTGATTGCAAAAAGCAGTGGTATGAGCCTAGCGTGGAGATCCCTGAGAAACAACTGGTGTAAAGTGACCGTCTTTGAGTATCGTTGCAAAATCGCAGCGCGCTGGGCCACCAAGTAAGCTTAATATTTCTTAAACCAGTAGGGGAAGAGGAGAGGTGCCAAAAACAACCTTTGCAAGACAGAGCAGCTGTGCTGTAACTGCAGGGCGGCTGCCCCATGTAGACCGAGGGCCTGTGCTGGACTCCCCTGCCATCTTTGTCATTTCGTGTTAACTTGCTCCTTCCTCCCCTTTTTCCACGTAAGGCTGGGTTGAACGGCACGGTGGGCGAACCTCAAGCATTTCACAAAGCCAAAAGCGAGAGCTGGCAGCTGCGGTCCTCCCAGTCTTTCCATTTCAGCCCGACCCGTGTCCATATGGAGACGCAGAGCCGGAGCAGCCATTTCGCCAGTCCTGGGAGCCGTTTGCTTGGGGCGTGCTCGCTCCCTCCCCGCACACGGCAAGTTTGGGCAGGCCGCCGCTGCCTTCCTCTTCCCGGCGCCGTGCTCCTGGTTAAACATTCTCCCGGTGTCCTCGCCTGCAGTGCTTGGCTGCTGCTCCCGGCAGCCTTTCCCCCGCCGCCCCCCTTCCCGCGCTCGCAGGGAAAGCCTCGTCCCGGCTCCCTGGGCTCAGCCTGGAGCCTCATCCGCAGTCGGTGACCTTCACTGCTTTCTCCTCTCCTTATCAGACCCAAAGCACCAGACCAGATCGAGGGAAGGGGGCTCCTGGAGGTCCCAGATGGCCAAGAAACCGTGTGGAGTGTCATTTCAGGGAAAGGATATATATATTTTTTTTTTCCAATTCATGAACTTATTTAACATGCCTCTTCTGAAAGTACCTGCCCTTGACGGGCTCCGGCGGGGAGCTGGCTGGCAGGGCCTTGCGTGGGGCAGATGCAGCTGCCCTGGGTCAGGTTTCATTGCTGTTGGATTTCAGGGGGTGCTTTCTTTTCCTTTTTAAACAAAGCCTTGAAGTGGGAAGTGGATCCGATTGTTTTTATTACTGTATTAACATTCGTTTTAATTCATTTCAGAAACTAACCCATTTTTCTTCCTGATTAGAATGTCATAGAATTAGACGAGCTGTAACCCTCCTGAAGTGCCTTATTTTCCTACATGATATAAATATATTTATAAGAGTAATTATTCCACTTGTGTCTTAGGGTTTTATCGCTGAGCAGAAGATATGGTGGGAGGAGGGATGGGAAGTACCCTCAGAGGACCCAGCCAGGCCAGGGATCGGAAGGGCGATGTTTGACGGCTACTCTCAGGGTGCAGGGGGTTGCTCACTTCAGACCAAAGGGGTTTCAGCAGTGAAACTCTGCTTAGAAAAAAAGAAAAAAAAAAATACCCAATCAAACCCCAACCTCATGAGCAAAAATACTGTAGACTTGTTTGATTTTCTTACCCCTGCAAAATAAACACTGATGGCCAGACTCTGCCGCCTCGTGTGCACGGACGCAGCGGGCCTAAAGCCGCTGCCGCTGGGGGAGCGGAGCCTGCTCCGTTGTCCGTACCTGTGCATCCCGGCGCAGACTCGCTGCCTTCTGTTTTCCTGTGTAATGTCTGTCTGTGCTTTCCCTGTCAGTTGCTGTGTAAGCCAGGCTTTCCTGCTGCTTTTTTTTTTTGTTTGTTTGGTTGTTTTTTTTTAATAATCAGCTCAGTAACCTCTGGATGAAGATCCAATTTGCAAGACTTTTTGTAATGTACATGTAAAAAAAAAAAAATGACAATTTTTTGATCCTTTTTTAAAACTGTAAACTTGATAAAACCTTTCAATCGAGTCGGCGCCTGCGTGTGTTACTCCGGGCAGGTGTTGGGGAGCTGTGGTGTGGTCCTTCGCGCGCGGAAGGTGGCTGGTCCTGGGCAGAGGGGCTGCTGCGACTTGGCTGCGTGCGACTTCTCCTGCCCAGGAGCGCGGGGAGGTGCTGGGCCGCGTGAGCAGCTCATGCCTGTACAACTTGTGTCCTGTAGTGCATCTCACAGGGCTGCCGGGGTGTAATTTGGGAAGCCTGCTGCATTCGGCGTCTCATCAAGGGTGCCCAGGCTGTGTCCCGTCCGCAGGTGCCTGGGCAGAGGGACAACGAAAGCCAGCGGGTCGCAAGCTGTCTTGCAAACGCCATCCACATAGAAGCCTCTTCCAGTACCAAAACGCAGCCGTGCCAAGGTGGGTAGAGGATTATCGATAGTGGTAGTTAGTGCTGCCTGCGGTGGGTAACGGCGCCAAGGAAGCGCTATCCAGGAGGAGATACCAGCCTCCCGCGTGTGCTCCCTGCCATACGAAATGAGCCCGTGCTCCATCTTGCAAGAGCGGAGCTGTTGCAGCTGGGGTGGGAGGGGGCTGCTTCTGCTTTTTTGCCTCCATTTCAGCTGCTCAGGGTCCCTTCTGCAGTTAATCTGCCTGGCCCCAGCCGCAGCAGCGATGGCTCCTGGCCCTGTTTTCAGGTGCCTTGTCTGGGTTTGGTACGTGAGCCTGTTGTGCGGGTGTGTTTTTCTTGCCGGTCGGTGGAGAGCAACAAAAGGATCCGTCCCTGCTGCTCCTCGTCCCTGCTTTTACCACGAGCTTTGCTCTGCCAAATTCCCTTGGCTTCTAGGCGACACCCGTGCGCTTGCTCTGCAGCGCTGTGCCTTTCTTGGCTGACAATAGTCCCTGGCTGCAAAACCTCATTAGATTAATTGGCCTTGCCAGCTTCTGAACAAGCAAGCCCTTTAGTCGTGCTGGGGTGCGGAGGGCAGGGGAAGGAGGGATCTCTTGGGCTTCCACGCTCCCTGGTGCTGCGTGTCCCGGCTCTTGGCTCCGTCTTGAATCCAGGAGGTGCAGCTGGCGCCCCTGGCTCCCTTGTCTGGATGGGTGCGGCTGTGGCCAGGGCTAACTTGGTGCCCCTGCTTTTTTGGGGTACACGCTAGCACACAGCCCTGAGCTTTTGGGGTACCAGCCCTTGAAAGTCATCTTTGGGAACTGGGTGGGGGTGTGTGTGTGTGGTGTGTATCAGTGAGTGTCATGCTGGTTTACCCCCGCTAAAAGACAGGGAAATCTCAGTGCCAGCTCCATCTTCCCGGGTAGCCCACCTGCCCCCAGTGAGGAGATCACACTTCGCCCCCCGCCTCTGCGAGCAACCCACGGAGCCGGGGAGAGCTCCTGGAGATGCCGGAGCTCCTCTCTGCTGCTGCTCCCTGCCTTGGGGTTTAGCTCAGTGCAGGGAGGAGAAGCCCAGCAGCGAGATTAATGTTGTGCTGGTGCTCTCGGAGTCTGAGCCCTTTCTGTGAGCAGCAGTTTCTTATGGAGGAGCTGCTTGCAGCTGGGGGAGAGTCTCTTGGGCTCCGCTGTGCCTTGGCACTCTGGCCTTGGCCCCAGCCTTTGATGTGTTTGCCTGTCTGTCTCTTCCACGGAGCTCGGCACCGGATCACAGCTGGCCGGGCTCTGGCTTCATAGGAGCCCCTGTCTCCAAAGACCTATTTAATTTTCTCCTTCAAGGTGGTGTTAGCAACACCCAGAAGATGCTGCCGGCTGCCTTGGATGAGTGGGCTGCGTGTCCTTTCCACGACTGACGTCAGCTTCTCTCCCTTAATTCCCCCTCTGGGACCAAAGCGAGTGCAGGCGCTGCCAGCTCTGATCAGCGTTAACAGCCTGCTCTCCCAGTGTGTGGCAGCGCTCTGCCTTGCCAATGTCACCCCCGACTCGCGCTGCCTTCGTTAGCCAAGCATCCATGGGTGGTGGGAGAGCACTACCCTCATCCAACTCCCCGGGAAGGGCCCGCTGCCAGCAGAGAGTCCCCATTTCTTGCACGTAGGTGTGCTGAGATGGCAGCTCAGCCCCTGTAGAAATGGCTGACTCCTTCTCTCTCGCTCTCTTTCTGCCTTTTTCTTTTTTTTTTTTTCCCTTCTCCCTCCTCCCTGCCTTTGCTGTTGCCTACGCGGTTGTGTGGGGAAGGCAATCGGCTCCCGTGCTGCGGATGGCTTTATCTGTAACTCTTCCATCTGCTCACAGCAGCTCACAAATAACCACGGGGTGCCAGAGGAATTATGTATTTGGAGCTCAAGTTTCTGCAGTCTGGCAGGGCAGCAGCTCTGCGCTGGGCTCATCCGCTCCCGCAAAGGCCAGCGCCTGCATGTGGAGGGCTTAAGGCAGCCGGCGCGGAGCTGGGGCTGCGGCCAGGGCCAAATTATGCTCCCCATCGCCGTCTCCAGGCCAGAGCGATTTAGACAAAGCCCTAGCCTCGAGCCAGCGTGGGATCCTGGTCCTCTGTGAGCTGCCGGTGGGGAGCAGAAGGTGCTGCCACCCCTGGGTCCCTGCACCCTGGCCAGGCAGCCAAGGTGTACCACGGCGGCACCCAGCTGCCTTCTGCATCAGATGTTGCTGCAGGAATAAAATGGAAGGCTGCTGGGTGCTAGAGAGAGACCTGCTTTCCACCCTGATGTTTGCTGTCTCCCACCCCAAGCAAGGCTTTCGGCCAGGCTCTCTTCCCTGGGAAGCGCTGGCCGATGCCTCCTGGAGCCACGGCTCCAGTGGTGGCCGGGGATGACGCTCCACAGCCCGAGCCACGCTGGGAAATGCCTCCCG
Organism: Morus bassanus; assembly: GCA_031468815.1. Taxonomy (NCBI): domain Eukaryota; kingdom Metazoa; phylum Chordata; class Aves; order Suliformes; family Sulidae; genus Morus; species Morus bassanus. The sequence goes on from CM062590.1 coordinate 4,088,726, forward strand.
CTGCCTTCAGCATTTGGTAAAATGCTTACAAGCAGGGCCGCGTTTTCTTCATTTCCTGCCTGCTCCTGCTTCCAAGGAAACAAAATCCCCCAAGCCAGGGCTGAGGTTTCTCATTTAAATGTAACCCAGGCCAATAACCAGAGCTGCTCAGCCCTCCCCATGGCCCGGCGTTCCCGGCCCGGCTGCCCATGGTGGTGCAAGGGGGATGTCAGGGCTCATGCTCCCTGCCAGGACGCACCCATCACCGGCACCCCAGAACATCGCTGGGAGCAGAGACCCATCCCTGGCATGTGGTGTGGGTGATGGGCAGCTCTAGGCTCTGCCCCAGGCAGGTCAGTTGGGGTTCAGGGTGCTGGTGGGAGATTTTTGGGGTAGCATTGACCTCCCTCCATCCTCCAAGCTGGCACAGCCGCCCTGTGTTTTCAGCACCAGGATTAGGACCTGGCCCTGGCTTTGCTGTGGTTACTGCCACGCTCTTGCCTGGTGTCCCTGCTCCTGGCAAGGTGGCAAAGGGCAGGCGTTGGAGCCGTAGCCAAGCTCCACTGCTGCCAACGGGGCAGGGGCTGCCCGTGGCAGAGAACGGAGCAAAACCTGCCTGAGCCCCATGGCCTTACTGCGGCACAGGCAGGGTTTGGAGACAAGAGGCTGCCCGTGGCTTACAGCATCTGCTGGGAGCCGTGGTGCTGGGCAGGGTTGCCTGGGGAGGGCTGGGCCTGCCAGATGTGCATGCACAGCTGGGGCAATGGTGTGCCCATGCCTTTATCCTGCTCACAGCCTCTTAGCTCATATTTTAACCCCAAAGCTGGGCTGCCGGTCTCCCCCCGAGCCTCTCCTGCACATCGGCGGCGTGGGGGTGGCTGCTCGGCACACGGGCGCCTTCTCAGATGGATTTGACTATTTTTTTATACCTCTGCATTCTGCATCTTCCTCTGCTGAAAAAGGGAGCAGGCTAGGCCCTGCTGTGGGCCATTTTTCTCCCTGCTCGGTGATGCCTGCTCCATCCCCTAAAGGCCTGGAGCAGCTGGGAACATCTCTGGATTCACTGGTGGGCCAGGAGAGCAACCAGCACCACAGCAGCGTCGGGGTCCCGGCTTCCTCCAGCCCCGCGTTCAGCCTTGGCTTTCCTCATCCATCCTGGCAGGAGGGAATCGGACACAGGTAGGAGCCAAAGGGTGCGTTTCCCAGCCGGGAAGCGGCACACAGGGTAGTCACACGTTGAGTGATGGCCACCGCGGTGTCTGGTGGCAGAAGAGGACAGGGCTGCGAGGGGTGATGCTCTCGGGGGACCCACCGTGGTGGGTACGAGAGCTCCCAAATTGCCAGCCATGGGGGGAGCCAGGCACAGCCAGCCCCTTGGCCTGACGTGCAATGCGGCTGGCTTGTGGTGGCTTTTGATGCCGGGCTGTTGCTGTGGGTTCACCCCAGCTCCTGAGCACTGAGAATCCCCCCCAGATGAATTTGGGAAGCCCATTGGCTCCGGCGCAGCCCTTTTGGGAGCTGGGGGCTGCAGCCCTGTGCCCACCCCACCGCCGGCCACAGTGGGGGGTCCTAACAGACCTGCATGATGCTGCCTTTATGCCACATGCTTGCACACCCTGCAAAGCCCAGCATGTCACCCTGTCCCCAGGAGAGGTGACAGGGTCCCCAGGGAGCGGGAGGGACCTGCCAGGCTTGCCAGTGTGGAGAAGCAAAGGGGCTGCAGCTGCTCCCTCTGAAGACATCAGCAGAGGAAGCACAAGGGAGAGAAAAGCTATTTAAGCTGTCGTACAACATTGATATAAGAAAAACCAGGTATAAACTGCCCATGAATAAAGCAGGGCTGGGAATTACAGGATTTTTTCACTGCTGGGGGGAGGTGGACTCAGGAATTATCCCCTGGCTGAGGGATGGAGGATCCTCAGCTCAGCCCCGGGGCACAACGGGTGTCTCCAACCCGTGAGCTTTGCTCCTTTCTCCCTGGCTTAACCTTGGTGGGGACAAGGGGAGCCCCAAATTCCCCAATCCATCCCCAGCGCTGAGCCCAGCCCCTGGAGAGCAGGAGACATTGGTCTGTGGGTCCTTCAGCCTCTCCCCAGCCCCATCTCCCCTCGACGCTTGCTGTCGTAACCCCTCTTCAGCGCTCAGCTTGGCCGAGAAGGGGAAGGAAATCTTTATTTCCTTTGCAATAAACAGCACCAACCCTGCGGGCTGCCACCAGGTCCCTGAGCCCAAGGTGAAGTGAAGCCTCGGGGGCCAGCACACATCCTGCACCGCCCATGCCGCAGCACCCAGCCAGGCTCCGGCTGCTCTTCAGCCCTGGGCTCTGCCACATCCTGGCGTGTCTGCAGATGCACAAATGCCTGTAAGAAACCTGCTGCTCCCTGACCGGGATGGGCAGGGGCACGGGGGGCTCTCGGGGCACAGAGCCCTGCTACCAGAGGGGACGAGCTGCCCTAATTAGCTTTGCCATCGTTAACCCTGCCTTCCCTGTGATGAGCGCTGCATGCAAACAGCATGGGCAGCGATGACGGGCATCCCAGACCCTGTCTGAGCAGTGGCTCTTGCAGCACGGGCATCTCGGTGCAGGGGTCCTGGGCAGAGCCCTGAGCCCTCCTGTGCCACCCTCCCCAGGAGAGGGGCCAGGGTGCAGGCAGCTGCCCGTGATCTCGCTCTGATTGGGGTGGCAATAAAGGCACAAGGCTGGATGAAGCCCCTCTGCCTGCCGGGTGCTGGACCACTGTGAGGATGAGGATGGCCAGGGTCCTCGGTGCTGCTCCCTCGGGGCCCACTCCTGCTAACAGGATGTGATGGGTGGGGGAAGTGCTGTCGCTTGGGATTTTTTAACCAGGCACAGGGAAACGGAGTGGGGAGAAGGCCCTGCCTCAACTCGGGGCAACGGCACGGGGACCTCAACCTGCTCTCCCCCCGCCCCGGCATGGGAGACGCCAGCCCACACCCTCCCCAGCACCAAACGGCCGCACCTTGTATCACAAATTACTTTTATTCCCCCCCCCCCCGGTTGTAAACAAGAAGCAGCCCTCCCCACGACCCCACCGAGGGGTCCCCAGCCCAAGGGGCCTCTTCACACGCCCCCACCCCCCCCAAAATGTGCAAATCCAGTCCCAGTGCAAAGAAAGGCTTTGGCGGGGGGGGGCAGCCCTGGGTGCCATGACTCGGGGGGAGCACCCAGGGGACCCCAAAGCTGCTGGGTTTGGGGGCACGGAGCCTCCGGCAGCACCCTCTGCCCAAAGGCAGTGAGCGCTAGAGGGCAGCAAGCCCCAGCACTGGGAGGGCAGCATTAAAATCATATTAAATAATAATTAAAAAATAATAAATAAATGGATGGACAGCTGGGAGAAGGGGGTGGGTTTGAGTCCCTCCTCCTCCAGCAAGTGAGTCTGCCCCCCTTCCCCAAACGTACAAAATATATTTTAACTATCTGAGGTAAATAACGAGGCTGTAAAAAAAGCATAGAGGGGAGCAAACGTTCCCAGTATTGCCCCCCTTAAAAAAATAAAGCATCATAAATACTTTTAAAGAAAAATATGAGGATTTCCCTCCTCTGTCTCATGTGTGCACGCATAAATATAGATTATATTATGGATAAAAAATATGTTTTTCTCTCTTGTAAATTCAAAAAGTGGAAAAATAGAGCAAGAGAAGGGGCTGTGCCCAAAAGGATGGGGCTGGGAAAAGCTGCTTGGTTCTGAGAGCTCCTGCGATGTGTCTCTGGGAATGAAAAGGGGAAAAAATGAAAATCCCCCCAACCACAATTGGTAAGTGAAAAGTGCAGAGAGGCCGGGGGGGGGGGGGGGGGGGCGGCGTGTCAGACGTCACTGGGGGAGTGGGACCGGAAAGGCATGGTGGAGGAGAAGCATCCACAGCACACGGTCCACAGCACTTTCTGGATCTCCTGGTTCCTGAAGGCGTAAATGACGGGGTTGATCATGGAGTTGTAGGTGGCGGGGAGGAGGGTGACGTAGGTGTAGAGAGCTGGGTAGCTGTAATCCCCCAGGAGACAGTAAACGGCGAAGGGCAGCCAGCACGAAGCGAAGGCGCCCAGGATGACGGCCAAGGTGGCAATGCCTTTTCGGGTCGTGACGTAGTGGGAACTGGCCAGGAAATGTCTCTGGACGGCGATCTGGTGGGCGTGCCGGCAGACGATCTTACAGATCTGCACATAGAGCTGGAGCATCACCGCAAAGACCATGAAGAAGGAGATGGAGAGGATGATGAGGTGGTTCTTCGTCAGGGGCTTGACGATGCTGCAGGCTGAGGGGTCCTTCAGGCAGTTCCAGCCCATGATAGGCAGGAGCCCGTAGCAGATGGAGGCTCCCCAGGTGAGGATCAACATGATGTAAGTCCTGGTGACCGTCTTCTCCGAGTAGTAGGTCAGGGCATTGTAGAGGGACAGGTAGCGGTCGATGGTGATGGTCAGCAAGCTGCTGACGCTGGCCGTGAAGGAGGTGACCAGGAGCCCCACCGTGAGCAGGCTGACTGCCTCTGACGGGATGAAGTAGACAAAGGCAAAATGCAGGATCAACCCCAAACCAGCCAGGAGGTCGGCTGTGGCCAAGCTGCCAATGAGGAGAAACATAGGAGCCCGGAAAGTCGGGGTGTAGAAGATGACCACCACCACAATGGCATTTTCGCAGGAGATAATGGTCCCGGAGATGCAGAGGATGACGTCCCATGGATTCAAGGCAAGGGGTTGCACCACAGACTCCAGGTCCAAGGAACTGCTACTGCCATTCCTGGCCGCGAACCAGCCTTGCTGGCCTTCGCTGGAGTTGGGGGGCCCTTCCTCCATCATGCTGGCGGAAGCTGACCTGCGGCAGCCACAAGTGAGAGCAGCACCCTCAGCACCTGCTGCCCTCAGCGGGGACCCACCCGAGCTGTCCGTGTGCCACCCAGCCACGGACAGTCCTGCCTCACTCCAAAAGTTGTCTCCGGGAGCGGGGCAGAGTGGCGTATGTTGGGGGGGTGCTCCCTGTTTGCTCCGAGGTGATTTTTCTGGACAAGGTGGTTTGGTTTTGATTCTTTTGCAAGCAAAGAAAAATAAATATGTGAATAAAGGGCGGGGGGGGAACCCCTCACTCAGCACACTCCTGCCTGCGTTAGCTGCTGGGGGGGTTGTGTACTGCGTGATATTGGTGGATAAATACAGGGGAGCAGGACCGGCCCCCGCTCACCCCCCCAGGGCTCTGGGGCAACGATTTGGGGATCCCAAGCAGCAGGTGAAGGGGGCGACCCCACTTGCATGGGACTGGAGGGGACGACACAGGAGCCCCCCCGGGCCCGCCACGCACCCCCCAACCGGGGGGATCCCCCCTTGCCTTGGGGGTCCGCCCCTCCCGGGGTATTTGGGCAGGCAGCACAGCCCCAGAAGCGGGGGGGGGCGGGCACGGGTGCTCCTCGCCCTCCTTCCCATAGGGCTGCTTTGCCCAAGCGGGATCGCAGCCCCTCCGGGTGCCCCCACCCATGTCCATGCCCCCCCCCCGGGGTCCGTGCCCCCTCCCCGTGTCCATGCCCCCCCCCCAAGGGTCCGTGCCCCCCCCAATATCCATGCCCCCCCCCCCCCCCCCCCCGGTGCCAGGCACCCACCTGCCGGGATGCTCGGCCGCGGCCCGGGCTGCGCTGGGCTCCCGGCTGGGGGCCGCTGCCATGGGCGCCGCCGAGTTATAGTGACCGAGCCCGGCCGGGGGGGGGGGGTCTGTGGGGGGGGGGGGGTGTGTGGGGGGGTGACTCACCACCGCCCCCCCCAGCTCCGTTCGCCCCGCTGTGACGTCAATAGCGCGCCGGAGCCAATGAGCGCCCCGCCAGGCAGCGCGGGCGCGCGCGCGCCGCATAGTAATCGCGCCGGGGAGGGAGCAGTCCATTCATAAAAACAGCGCACCCCCCCCACACACACACCCCCCCCCGCCGCCCCCGGGACCCCCCCCAGGCCGGCTGCCCCCGCCACGTCCTTGCAAAGCCCCTGCAGGGCCGTGCTGCAGGGGAGGGGGACGCCTGCTCCTCCCCCGCCATTGCAGAGATTTGGGGGCTCCGCTTTGCACCCTGGGCGTGGGGTGTGGAGGGGGCGGCCCGGGGGGGGGGTAAGGGGGGGGCGAAGCTGGGTCCTCCCCCCCCTCCGCCCCCGCGGAGCTGGGGGTGCGCAGCCCTCCTCCGCCTTCCCCGCGGGTCCCCGCGGCCCGGCTTTCCCACACGGGCCTGAATAATTCATGGCCGGGAGAATCGGGAAGGCCCGGCCCGGCCGGGGGAGCTGCGGGAAGGGCGGCTGGCAGGGAGCCTTCCTCCCCGGGGGAGGAGGAGGGGGAGGAGGAGGAGGAGGAGGAAGGCATGCGCACCCCCGGGACTCTGCCGGGACTCTTCCCCGCACCCGTTCCTCGAAGCCCGGTGCATTTCAGGCCTTCCCCTCGGCTCGGCTCGGCCCGGCTCAGCTCGGCTCGGCTCAGCTGGGCCCAGCTCAGCTAGGCTCGGCTCGGCTCGGCCCGGCCCGGCCCGGCGGAGCTGTCCGCGGTGCTGAACGCCGCCGGCCCCGGTCCCGGCGGGACCCCTCCGCCCCCCCGATGCCTGCGGCCGCGTCCCGGGGGGCGGGTGCGGCGGGGACACCGGCAGCCCCGGGGGCGGGCACGGGGCTGGGGGGGGGGGCGGTGTGCGGGGGCTGGGGACGGAGCGGCTGTGCGGGGCGTGGGCGGTGCGCGGGGTGCGCAGGGTGTGCAGCGGGCTGTGTGCGTGCACTGTGCATGGTGTGCAGTGTGTGCAGGGAGTGCGGGGTGTGCAGTGCACAGGGTGCGCAGGGTGTGCAGCGGGCTGTGTGCGTGCACTGTGCAGGGTGTGCAGTGCAGACACAGTGTGCAGGGAGTGCAGGGTGTGCAGGGTGTGCAGTGCAGACACAGTGCACAGGGTGCGCTGGGTGTGCAGCGGGCTGTGTGCGTGCACTGTGCATGGTGTGCAGTGTGTGCAGGGAGTGCGGGATGTGCAGTGCACAGGGTGCGCAGGGTGTGCAGCGGGCTGTGTGCGTGCACTGTGCAAGGTGTGCAGTGCAGACACAGTGCGCAGGGTGTGCAGGGAGTGCAGGGTGTGCAGTGCAGACACAGTGCACAGGGTGCGCAGGGTGTGCAGCGGGCTGTGTGCGTGCACTGTGCAGGGTATGCAGTGCAGACACAGTGTGCAGGGTGTGCAGGGAGTGCAGGGAGTGCAGGGTGTGCAGTGCACAGGGTGCGCTGGGTGTGCAGCGGGCTGTGTGCATGCACTGTGCATGGTGTGCAGTGTATGCAGGGAGTGCGGGGTGTGCAGTGCACAGGGTGCGCTGGGTGTGCAGCAGGCTGTGTGCATGCACTATGCAGGGTGTGCAGTGCAGACACAGTGTGCAGGGAGTGCAGGGTGTGCAGTGCAGACACAGTGCACAGGGTGTGCAGGGTGTGCAGCGGGCTGTGTGCGTGCACTGTGCATGGTGTGCAGTGTGTGCAGGGAGTGCGGGGTGTGCAGTGCACAGGGTGCGCAGGGTGTGCAGCGGGCTGTGTGCGTGCACTGTGCAGGGTGTGCAGTGCAGACACAGTGCGCAGGGTGTGCAGGGAGTGCAGGGTGTGCAGTGCAGACACAGTGCACAGGGTGCGCAGGGTGTGCAGCAGGCTGTGTGCGTGCACTGTGCAGGGTGTGCAGTGCAGACACAGTGTGCAGGGTGTGCAGGGAGTGCAGGGTGTGCAGGGTGTGCAGTGCACAGGGTGCGCTGGGTGTGCAGCAGGCTGTGTGCATGCACTGTGCAAGGTGTGCAGTGCAGACACAGTGTGCAGGGAGTGCAGGGTGTGCAGCGCAGACACAGTGCACAGGGTGCGCAGGGTGTGCAGCGCCGGCTGTGTGCGTGCACTGTGCAGGGTGTGCAGTGCAGACACAGTGCGCAGGGTGTGCAGGGAGTGCAGGGTGTGCAGCGCACAGGCAGTGGGCAGCGTGTGCGGTGAGTGCAGCGAGTGCAGCGCAGCAGTGCGTCCTGGGGGTGCAGCGCCGGCGCTCCGCAGCCCCCCGAGACCGGGACATGCCCGCCTTTCCCACGGGCACGGCAGCCCGCAGGCGGGTGGGGGAAGGCGGGGGATGCACCTCCGGAGCCGGGCCCCCCCCGGGGCGGGGCGGGACGAGGTGGAGCCGCCCCTGCCCGCCCCCCCCCCCCCCCCCGCGGGCGCGCATGTGCCCGCAGCTCCGCTCCGCTCTCCCGGGAGCTCCGCGGTACCGCAGCCAACACCTCCCGCTGGGACCGGGCCTGAGCCGGGCTGAGCCGAGCCTGGCTAAGCCGAGCATAACCGGGCCGGGCCATGGCCCCGCCGTACGCCGGGGCGCTGCGCTGCGCGCTGCTCTGCGCGCTGCTTTGCGCGCAGGGACCCGCTCCCACCCGCGCAGGTACGGCTGGGGCGGGGGTGGGGGCGAGGGGGGCGAGGGGACTTTGCAGCTTTGGGGCAGCTGAACTTTTTGGGGGTTTCTTTTTTTTTTCGGGGATTCCCCTCGCCCCCGGCCCCCACAGGCCCCCCTCACCTGTGATGGGACCGGGAGAGCCCCGTTCCCTCGGCTGCCCCGGTTTGGGGGGAGAGGGGCCCCTGCTCCTGCTCCTGCTCCTGCTCCTGCTCCCACCCGTGGGGCTGGGACCCCCGGGGCCAGGAGGGGTGCCCTGGGCCGCTGTGTGACAGCGGGGTGCAGGATCTGACCTCCTCCCTGAAGAACGGGGGGATCTCATGGTTCGTGGCGGTTTCCATGGGGGAGCGGAGCCGTCATCTTCCTGCCCAGGGTGCCTGCAACTTTGGGCATTAATTATGCAAACCCCAGGCTTGCTTCTGCTCCCCTTCTCCCATCCCCCCGCTGCTCACGGGAGACTTTTCCACCCTGACGTTTCCCACCGGGACCCACGCATATTCCTAGAGCACCCATCGGGATGGGGCTGCCCTCAGCCGACCCCGCTGTCCCCCTTTATTTCCCTCTCCCTCCCCACACCTGATGGCAGGAGCGGGAGTCGACAACGTTGAGCTCAAACGTCTGTTCCTGCGCCTGCTGCGATAAAAATAACTTAAATTATAAACCTGCCTGAAACCCTTGTGAACAAAGTCCTACTTTCCCATTGGTTCCCGGCAGGTCTCTAAATGCTGGAGGGGGGGGCCCGGTGGCCTGCCCGCCACGCCGTAGCCATGGCAATGGGTCCGCAGCATCCCACTTTGTGCCTTACGCCACAAGAAAGGGCCTCTTCTATCAGCCAGGCATGACCCAGCTGGCCAGGAGGACCCTAAAAGCCATGGGGGGCTGGAGCTGCCCCCCCCAAAAGGGGGTGGTGTGGTGGGAAACCCTCTGCAAAGTGCTGCCAGCGGGGATGGGGTGCAGCCGGTGTGGGAAGGCAAAGCACGAGGTTGGGTTGGCCCCTGCATGGCAAGAGACCCCCAGCAAGCCAGCCCAAGGGGGTACCAGCCCCCAGCCCCCTCCTGCGAGCCCTGAGGGGGGGGTGTTTGTCCCCTGAGAGCCTGGAAACTTGTCCAGGGCGGGGAATGGCTCCCGACTCCTTCCTGGGATGGTGCAAACACAGACACGGGCGTGGGATGCAGGGAGGTGCAGGCAGGGCCCGGTGGCGACTCCCCGTTGCACCCTCCCTCGCTGACAGTCATCGCTGTAAATTAATGATGAGCGTTTGTGTGGGGGGGGAGAGCTTGTGGCAGAGCAGCTCCACAAACACCCAAGTGACTCACTGCCATCACTGGGGTGACAGGGAGCAGGGGGTCCTGCATGATGGTCTGGGGGGGGCAGAGGGGTGATGCTGCTTAAATAACCCCGAGCAGGCTGCTGGGAGCAGCCGGGCTGGTGCTGCTGCCTCGTCTGTTTTAAACCTCCACCAAAAGATACGGGGCTGGGGTGGGCTTGCCCTGCGCTGTGGCCCGCTGTGGCTGCGGGTGATGTGGTAAGCCCTGCGTGCCCTGGGTGGCCGTGGGTGCTGGGAGCTCTGGGGTGCGGGATGTCCCCTCTCCAGAGAGCTGGTGATGCCACAAACACACCTGCAGCCGGCCGGGACGGTCTGTTAGTGGGTTTGGTGCTGTGAGAGGTGCCTTCATCCCTCCCGCTGCATCATGAGAAATCCTCCGTGGAGCAGAGTCCAGCCCCGACCCCGGCTGGCGGGGGAACGGATGCTGGCCCTGCCCTGACCCCTTTCCCCTGGCTTTGGCAGGAGAGTGCAGCGAGCTGAGGTCCTGCGAGGCATGCATGGCCAGCACCGCCTCACACAACACCACCGGCTGCGTCTGGGTGGGCTGCGGGACCCCCGAGGAGCCAGGTGAGGGGGCTCAGCTGTGTAGGGGGACAGCAAGGGGCTCTCAGCTGCCACCAGCCTTCCCCAGCCCCTGCCTCTGGGCTGGGATGGTGCTGGCAGCTCAGCAGCCTTGGGTGCCTGGTCCCAGCTGCTTTCCATGATCGAGGTCCGTCTCACCCGACCCATCCTGGGGGGAGGCAGGGGATCTGTGCCAGCCCAGCGGGCAGGGGTACAGGATTTTGGCATGTGCTGCTTCCAGCCGTGCTGGGCTTGGGGTAACACTGGGAACCTCCCACCTTCCCCTCCATGAGGGTGTGGAGGGAGTAGCACCAAGCAATGGAGATGGGAGAAAGCCGGCCCTTTATAAGCCCTTCTTTGGGGGGTCTTCCTGGTCGGGGTGCAGATGTGAGCCCCAGCTTGCAGCCCCTCAGATGGATGTCCACCCCTGGGAATGTGTCCTCACCATCCCAAACCCTCAGGTGCCCAGGGCAGCCCTGGGCACAAACGCCATGGGCTGCACTGGGTGCCCCCATGGGCTGGTTTGCTGAGGGGTCCCTTGGGAAAACCCTGCTCCCTCTTCCCGCAGAGACGGGGAGCTGCGTGCAGAGAGGGGCAGCAGCGCAGGAGACCTGTGCACTCTACAACACCAGCACCCTGTGTCGAGGTAACCCCGCTCCTGCCGCAAGAGCGGGTTCCCCCAGACCCCAGCAGCTGTTGGGATGGAGGTGCTGCCACAGGTGCCGGGGGGCCGTGGGGATGAAATCCCACCCCTGGGACAGGGACATGGGGCAGGGGGTGCATGGCAGTGTCCCTTGACAACCCTTTTCCCCTCCTTCCCTCTGTTACTGCCTCC